>OX453325.1:2006550-3206550 GCA_949710035.1 Crambus lathoniellus | reverse complement strand
ACTGTCACTTTAAGATCGGTAATAAGCCTGCCGACTGACGTAGCGTAAGCCCTCAAGCTGACATCACCGGAAAGTCCGGACACATCTTGTTGCGTCAAAAAATTTATGAAAACAAAGCTCAGGTCCGCTTTCTGCTCAGCTTATGTAGAAACGCACCCGTAGTTGGCAATCAATATAGGTATATAATAAAAAACCACATCAAAAAAGTAAGAAATAATTCCTCACCAAATAAATAACGTAAGTACTTTGAAGTCGGGCGTGAAACATGTACAATTTTTTGTTGTTTTTGTTAAAACCCGCCCGACTTCAAAGTACTTACGTTATTTATTTGGTGAGGAATTATTTCTTACTTTTTTGATGTGGTTTTTTAGAAGGCGGTTTTATTTTTTTATAAAAATAATTTTTATTTCACTCTTTTTAGTGCATCGTGCAGCAATTTGCGTTTTTTCTGGTAAATAGGTATGTGATCAAACTCAAAACCTCCTTTTTCGAAGTCGGTTAAAATACCTTGAGGTATCCCTTTTTTAACAAAACAAGAATCATCTAAATCGGTTTATAAACAAAACAAAGGAGTTATGCCTAAAGATACGTATTAAATTCACATAAAGTGGTAACGAAAACGACAGTATTTTCAAGATTTCCTGAAAACTACTGAACCGATTTCAAAATTTCAAAAAATGGGACCAACTTGGAAACCAACCTGATGTAATAACGTTTGAACCATTTCAATCGGTTCAGCCGTCTCCGAGTAATCGGTGGACATACACAAAAAAAAAAAAAAAACATACATACAGACGAATAGAGAACCTCCTCCTTTTTGATTAAGAAGTCGGTTAAAAATGAATCCCTATTTCCCTTGGTCACGCCATCACGCATGAACGGCTGGACCGATTTGGCTAATTTTGGTCTTGAAATGTTCGTGGAAGTTTAAGGAAGGTTTTAACGGTGAGAAAATAGGGGAAGGAGGGGTAAGTAGGGGTAGAGTAGAAGTAGGGTAGGGTAAAGGTAGGGTAGGGTAGGGGTAGAGTAAGGGTAGGGTATGGTGGAGTAGGGGGTAGGGCCACGGGAACGAAGTCGCGCTGGGTCAGCTAGTCACTGATATTTTTCATTTACAGATTTTTTTATCCTCAACGGAGTAGCACTTAGACTTCATCACACCTAATATTAGGTGGTGTAGGTGGAAGCGTACTACTCCCGGAATTCTCAATAACTGAATCTCTTAACTGCCGGAACACAATAATGCTGAAAACATCAGTGTTATGGCATCACACATAGATAGACAGATGGTGGTAGTTACCAGGCTGACTCAGAACAAGTCCATCCACTATACCCGGGAACTCTAGGTCTGGAACTGGTAATGTGAACCACTAGACCACAGAGGCGGTTAAAAAGGTTTGACCCCATTATATTTAATGGTTTCATTTTCCAATTTCATTAAGCAGACTAAGGTAGCCAGATATTATTGCCCTAGAATACATTTCTAAGACTGAGTGCCTGTTTTACAATGTACGATTAGGAGATACTTTGCATAGGACTATCTGCCAAGTAACAGCTAGGTACTGAGAACTTAGACATTGTGAAAGAGGCCCTTAATAAAATAAATCAGCATTATTACCCTATTTACCCCTACATAAAAACATAAGAAGAATACATGATAATGACCGAACTACTGAATTACATTTGCGTCGCATTACCTTGGTATAAATAAACAACTAAGCATGTCCTCGTTTTAAGTCCTTGAGCAGAAAAGTTGCTTATACAATACACCACACACCATTTAGGTGAAAAGGAAAAATCTTTCGCAAACAACAATGTTTACTCTCAAGGGGGAAAACAGTTTTTAAGGATTCTTAAGGCGCTACTCGGAAAAAGTACGGACTTTTTGATTTAAAACTATAGGACGGTTACAGTTGTTACAAATCTGGTAATAAGATATATATTTCTTCATACCTTTATCTAGAATCGTATAGTTTCAGAAACACGATTTTATGACTTTGGCTCGACACTTTTTATTTTCGAAAATACCTCAAAAAAAACTTTTTTCAAAAAAAATAAACCGCCTTCAAAAAAACTACAAACAAAAACTCACTTCTCAAAAACACGTAAAAATGAAAAATAAATTAAATCATTCAATTCAAAGGACTAAAGTCCGGGAATTTTTCAAATTAATCTTGGAACTTACTGATCTGATTGAAGTCGGTGCCAAGCCATATAATATTATGACGTATTTGCTAGTTTACAATTCACACCACTCCGCGCATGAGGTAGGTTTTGTGTGTTATTCTTTCACTAAGTATTTATTCTTGTTACTTTGGGCTTGTCACCGACTTCAATCAGATCAGTAAGTTCGCAATGTGCAACTACTAAAACCTATATCTCAATTAGGACACTAGGACAAGAATCACCCTCTAACTCTGTTATAACTGTTATGCACACAGAGTACAAAAATATTTTTTCTTTTCAGGTTTTGTTGTTATAGTTTAACCTTCCACCATCAGCTAACCTAAAAAACTTGAAAGAATACAACTTAAGGTCTATTCGTGCATATGGTACGTAACCAAACCAAACATGCTTTAACTCCTAAAGAATTTTACCTTCCATCATCAGCTCACCTAAATAACCTGAAAGATTACAACTATATTTTTTTACGTATCAACAATAACTAAAGAATGATCCTCCAACTCCTAACCATTGAGGAGTTGTATCTTCCATTACCATGAGCTGATGGCTATCAGATGCAAATGCTTGAACATTTATAAAAACACATAAAACACGTAATCTGTCTGCGGGTTTTCCTCGTTCCCTTGGATTCTACCATCAGATCTTGACTTGGTTATAATGAGACCAAAACAGGAGTATACTCTTTCAAATAAAAATCATTGAAATTGGTAGATAGTTAGTAAAACTTAGATTGTAATTTTTCATTTAATCCTATGACCAGCCCTTGCGAACGTTGCTTAACCGCAACGATCGCAAAACGCGGTGATAACCCACATCAGCAATCGAGGTCCTGGAAGTGAAGCCCATATATACCTACCTACCTATTATTCTATGACAAAATTAGTATATAATTAGTTTCCGCGTGTGACTTTATTGACGCTATTTTGAAGAACAAACTATTCAGCCCGAACAAAAACCTAACGTTTACTTACATGGATGACCACATTATCCCCCATATCTCCGAAGATTGTCATCGGATCTCTATGAAACGTATATGGGACCAAATCGAAAGTGTCCCCAATCGAACAAAAAAACAACTATAAAAATCGGAGCACTAACGCCATAGTAATCGGTATACATACATCAAACAAAAAAAAAATATACGCGTTGAATTGAGTACCTCCCTCCTTTTTTTGGAAGTCGGTAAAAATAAGAAATATCAAGATTATTCTTAAATGGGGATACATATACTATTGAAAATTGGTTTAATTAGTGGACACCAATAATATTTAGGATCGTATAGAAGCATTTTTTTAAACTCGCTATAGTTTTTGAATACGAAGTGATTTTGTGTTTTTTTGCGTAATCGGCAAAATCGGTCTCGCTCCCGCGCGCGTCGTTTTCTCATTGCTATCTCGCTTTAGCATAATTTTTCCGAGTATCGCCTTAAAAGGCAGGTAGTATTAAAAAGTTCGTCCCCTATAAGGTATATTTTTCTTTGCTCAGTCTAAAGGCATAATCAGACGAGGGACTTTTGTCCCCGGCGCGGACAAAAAGTCCCTGTACGTCCAAAATATGTCCTCCGAGGACTTGTCGCGGACTCAACGCATACGGTGTGCGGTCATTTGTTGCCCGGAAACGTACTTCACTATCGAGCGCTCAATGCAGGCAGACTAAAGTTCGTTTTGTGCGCCTAGTTACGTTCGTTCTATTTTTTTCGCGGACTACCGCGAACTTTTGTCCAATCCAGCCATGTGATATGGTACGGCATGCCGTCTTGCTTACACCTTAGTGGAGTAAGCAAGACAACTTGCCGTACCATATCATATCGCGCGTTATAAGCCGCTCATGCTAGGCCGGCAGTCTCAATATTATAGTATTCTTTGCTCTCGGTGTCCGCGGTAATTTCGCGGACTTTTTGTGCGCGGTACTTTTAGTTTCTCGTGTGCGTTATTCGATACAATTTATAAGAGTTCTATATCGATGGACAAAACAGTACCCGGAGGACAGTCCGTCGTCTGATTAGGCCTTAAGCCAGTGGTAAGCAAACTTTTTTGATGGGGGCCAGAAAGTTTAAGAAATTTCAAATGAGAGCTAGAATTATAGGAAATAATAAGTACATTTTGTGTCAAAACTTGAGCCACAATAAATGAACTACGCGGCTAGTTCAACTTGCTCCTTTACCTTGTGCATAAATTATCCTACGTTGTACTTCTGGACCGTGGGCTACACTATTCATTTGGAGATATCGTCCGCGGGCCGTACTTGCCCATCACTGACGCAGACTCTAAGCCAGAGATTCCCATACTTATTTTGTCTACTGCCCACTTTGAAAAAAATAGTTTTAGCGCCCCCCTTTTTTAACCTACTAAATAATCACTATAACTACAAATTATCTTTTTTCTGGGTCTCTTGCCGCCTCCCTTTAGGCATGCAGCGCCCACAAGGGGGCGTTTTTGCCCACTTTGAGAAAGACTGCTCTAAGCAATAGGTCTGCTTTACCGATTGCGCATGGCATACAGCGAGTCATCCTTTACGCAATATAATATAAAAATACTATACTTACCTACTTATTTTTTTTTATTATTCCAAAATATGCAAAATTCGTAATGAATATAAGTTACTAAAATAATTTACAAACGAAAGGGACAACTTCGATAATTGCCTCTTGGAGGATTTCTAGACCCAATCATGGGAGCTAATTGTCTAACTCAAGAACATTATTCTGAGCGACCGGTTTCAGTTTGCCATCCATCACTTGTTGTTAACGCCTCACGAACTAAAACAATACTCAAATGTGGCAGCGACTAAACGGAGAAAAGGTTACGAATATTTCGATCTTACGTCATAAATGACAGGGAGCCATCCTACTTCCTACTAATATTATAATTAATGTGAAACTTTAGATGTTTGAATGTTTGTTACTCAATCACGCCAAAACGGCTGAACGCATTTGGCTGAAATTTGGGACACAATACTTTGTAGCCTGGAGAGGAACATAGGCTGTATCTATAGATTTTTATCCCAGAAAAAGGGTTTTAAGGGTTCCGTAGTCAACAAGGAACCCTTATAGTTTCGCCATGTCCGTCTGTCCGTTTGTCCCCAGTCTAGCTCATAGACTCTTAGTACTAGAAAGCTGTAATTTGGCATGAATATTTCTCACGCCAACAAAGTGGTGAAGTAAAATTTTGAAAAATATTTTTTTTAGGTTACCTCCCCTACACGTGAAGTGGGTAGGTACCTATGTAATTTTTTTTCTTGTCTACCCCATAGTGTGGGATGTCGTTGGATAGCAATTTAAAAAATACTGTGGGTTCATAAAGACAGTTTTTTGATTGAGGCATCTGTTTGTGAATTATTAAGCTTTAAAGTGCAAAATTTTGTTAGAGTCAAGTGTAACCTACCAGCCAAATGGTTGTTTCTGGATACGTGAAAAATTCGCGATAGTAGTAAATATGACGAAGATAAAAGGAAAACTATCACAGCTAAGTAGGCTTTACAATTGAGATATAACACATTTTCGAAAACCGCAAATATAACTTTGTCAGTCATACGAATACTATGAAAAACAAAGTATTTTTTTTTTGGCAAAAAATTACTGGTATTTTTGCTAGGTGTACGTAATCGGTACGTTAAGTGGGTACGGAACGGAACCCTTCATGAGCGAGTCCGACTCGCACTTGGCCGATTTTTTTACACTCCAACCGGTTCGGTTATCAAGTGGTATTGTAGATCGAAGACTGTGGACACTGTGGTACAACTATACGTACATTCAATGCAACTCGTACTGTGCTAAGTCCATAAAGCCCGAATTCCACATGTATTGCGTGAAACGAAATACTCATATTGCTGCGAGGGTGAAAGGGCAAATGCCTGTCGTAAAAATCTCATCGGATACGCGTGAGACCTTGACTTTATATTACTTATAGTGTCATATTATATGTTGTGCCCACGAGTATAAATGTAAATTATGTAATGTGCGAACGCAAAATAGAGATTGTATCAAAAACTTGCGAACACCACCTACTTGGGTTCTTTGGGTAATTTAATTACGTCTACAGTACCTACCCTAGCATGAAAAACTATCGTACTTAATAGGTAATATTGGTAAGTAATCGTTATTGAATTATTTGTATGAAAACCAGAGCAGCGCCCTGTGGGGCCCTTCAAATGCATCACTTGTTGTTGAATACGTTCGATAAAACTATTTGCATTACTACTGCATCATTGGTTTGGTTGTACAATATCTTTCAAACTGGAAGCGATCGCGATAGGATGTTGAGTTGGACAATTACATCCCTGTAGGGCTAACATGACGGCAACGAGATAGCACGAGTTTGTCGCGCGCCTTCCAACTACGTGCCCGGGCACGTTCCCAAGGACTGGAACTTTTGCCGGCAGCGTTGCCGGCAGTGTCCCAAAGTTCCCAGCAATATTCCCAAGCAGCATTTTGTAGATGAATATTTTACCATGCAAGACAATTTAAAATAAGACTTTAAAACTGTTTGATTATATTGAATTACGTAATAAATAGCCACCAACATCAGAGGTAAGCACATATGAAATGAAAAACAGTTTGATATAAAATGGTTTATTTTTTTATCCAACAAACTAATTTCCCGGGCACATTGGGAGTGGAAAATTGCCGGCAGTGGCAATATTCCCAGGCGTACATCACTACTTCCAACCAATCAGCAGTCACGCGCGCTATCTACGAGCGATTTGATTGGTCGAAAGTTATGCGACAAACTATCTCGTGCTATCTCGTTGCTGTCATGTTAGCCCTACTCTACTGGTGGCAGTGCATTCACTGCCTGGTGGTCTTTACAGAAGGCTTTACCGTCGCTACACACGAGCCACACGCGACAGCCACAAACGCCGCCACTTGAAGCTAGAAGAAAAAACAAGGGACAACTAGCGAGCGGCGCGGCGGGCGTCAACCATCCATACTAATATTATAAATGTGAAAGTGTGTTTGTTTGTTTGTTTGTTTGTTTGTTTGTTTGTTTGTCCGTCTTTCACGTCAAAACGGAGCAACGGATCGACTCGATTTTTTGTATGGGAATAGTTTGGGCGCTGGAGAGTAACATAGGGTACATTTTTATTCCGGAAAATGATAAAATAAAAATGATTATTTTGTAAAGAAAATCGATACTATACAAAACTGTCATTTCTTCCATAGCCGCTTCCAAAGAGGTATGTCAAAGAGTATTGTAATCACTGACGTTTTAGCCGCTTTGGATTACCTACTTTTTTATAAGTGACATTTATGGCAGGCAGTGTATATAAAACTTCTTCGCGATTAATTATTTTCATCTGTCTATCTATAATATTTATAGATGTTGGTGATACGAAGTTTACCGGGTCCACTATAATTAATATGGCAAAACAACGTTTGCCGGGTCAACTAGTTATAAAATGTATGAAAACTACAGGAAATAGGTGGTTGGTGGCCCGTGTGCGGAAAACACGAAGACTATCTACCTGATTCTACCTCCTGACTATAATTTATAACCTTACGTGACTCGGTGGGTTTTTCGCATAATCCAACTTTTTGGTCTTTCACTTATCGTCTTCAATCATATAAACTAACTATATATGAAGGCTAAGTGCTACCCCGTTGTAAATAAATAAATAAATAAACCATATCATACATTTATATGATCGAAACTTTTCGCCTTACAAAACTTAGTCTTAACTCATTTTAGACCTTTCTATGCAAAGTACGCATTACGCAGCATTTACGAGATTTTCCTTACGGGTTCTTACAGTCCCTTGAGGGTCATCCCTTCTTTATCAACCGGTCGTAGATACTATAAATCCATTAGCACCTACTTAGATTCTTATTTGTTGGATACTTTTTGCACATTTAACAGAAGGTTATAGTGTGCTTTGACAAATAATCAGCTTTTTTATGGTTGCACCGTTAGTCTAAATCTGGTGGCAGCATGGAAAAGCACTTTTCTATGCTGATAGGGTATCCAAGGATCCATGTCACTGTTCGGGCGCCATGTGCACATTTAACAGAATATTATAGTGTGCTTTGACAAATCATCAGCTTTTTTATGGTTGCACTGTTAGATCACATCTGGTGGCAGCATGGAAAAGCACTTTTCCATGCTGATAGGGTATCCAAGGTCAATGTCACTGTTCGGGCGCCATGTGCACATTTAACAGAAGGTTATAGTGTGCTTTGACAAATCATCAGCTTATTTATGGTTGCACCGTTAGTCTACATCTGGTGGCAGCATGGAAAAGCACTTTTCCATGCTGATAGGGTATCCAAGGGTCAATGTCACTGTTCGGGCGCCATGTGCACATTTAACAGAATGTTATAGTGTGCTTTGACAAATCATCAGCTTTTTTAAGGGTTCACCGATAGTCTACATCTGGTGGCAGCATGGAAAAGCACTTTCCTATGCTTGCTAGGGTATCAAATGGTCCATGTCACTGTTCGGGCGCCATGTGTACATTTGAAATGAAATGAAATGAAATGAAATGAAATGATTATTTATTTACGGAAAACAGAGTAATACATAAGATTTGTTTAAATTTATAAAGTCCGTCTGTCTTGCCAACATTGGGCATGTGAAATTAGGTACAGAGTTGTGAATATTGATATTAATGTTTATACTAAACAATTTTATAAGTAGATATTAGTTAAGTAAGTATGTCACATTATTGAAACCATTTATCATATTATTATAAAATTATGTCAACTAATTAGTTCGGTATTTAACAGAAGGTTGTATCCAAGGGTCCATGTCCCTGTTCGGGCGCCATGTGCATGCACATTTAACAGAAGATTATAGTGTGCTTTGACAAATCATCAGCTTTTTTATGGTTTCACCGATAGTCTACATCTGGTGGCAGCATGGAAAAGCACTTTCCTATGCTGCTAGGGCATCCAAGGGTCCATGTCCCTGTTCGGGCGCCATGTGCATGCACATTTAACAGAAGATTATAGTGTGCTTTGACAAATCATCAGCTTTTTTATGGTTTCACCGATAGTCTACATCTGGTGGCAGCATGGAAAAGCACTTTCCTATGCTGCTAGGGCATCCAAGGGTCCATATCCCTGTTCGGGCGCCATGTGCATGCACATTTAATAGAAGATTATAGTGTGCTTTGACAAATCATCAGCTTTTTTTATGGTTGCACCGTTAAACTACATCTGGTGGCAGCATGGAAAAGCACTTTCCTATGCTGCTAGTGTATCCAAGGGTCCTGTTCGGGCGCCATGTGACATGTAAAACGAATGTCTCCACAGTCAACGTATATTTAAATTCGGTATAAGATGAAAGAAAAACAGCAAGAAAACCTAAAAAGAAGAGAAAATAATAATACATCAAATAAAAATCGTCCGTTCTAAAATGTTTACACTGTTATCAAAAGGGTATAAAAATCGTCTGTTCTAAAATGTTTACACTGTTTTTAAAACGGTATAAAAATCGTCTGTTCTAAAATGTTTAAATTAGGTACAATGTTATCAAAAGGGCTTTGAGATTTAGCAGCTGGGACCAACAGTTTAACGTGCCTTCCGAAGCATGAAGGATCTCGAGATACTAAATTTTTGGTCACCCATCTTATGACCGGCCATTGCGAAAGTTGCTGAACCGCCACTATTGAGGGCTACGCAATATTTATATTTATTTCGTAGGTATTATTTCGATGTCAATCTACCCTTTGAGTGGTGCATAAAAGTGAGTTAAAGCCCCAGACATAATATATTTATGTGATGGTTGTTTGATGTGTCTGGGTGTTTTTATTAGTAACACTAGCTTACTACTACTACCTGCAGCGTTCGCCTGCGTGAGCTAAACCATGTTTTCCCGTGAGAATTAAATATTTTCCCTTTTTACCCCCTTAGAGGAGGGAATTTCCATAAATCCTTTTTTAGTGCTCCCCTCACTCCCCCAAGGAACATACATGCTTAATTTTAGCTTCTTGCGCCCAGTACTTTCGGCTGTGCATTGTCTGTCAGTGAGTCAGTAACGGAAGAGTTTTATATTACAGATTTGTACCAGCTACCAGCTGACTGTATTTGCTTTTGAAAATTCATAACAAGGTATGTAACTAAGCATAAAATCAATATAATGTAAGTATTTGTATTTTTGGTTTTTTGTTTGTAACAAATAAATTCAAAAACTACTGGACCGATTTAAAAAAATTCTTTCACTTTAAGAAAGCTATATTCTTCCTGAGTGGCATAGGCTATATTTGATCTCACGGGATTGGGTAAAACCACGGTCAGACACTATTATTAATATATTCAGAACAATATTTTCAATGTGATGTTTGATTGATTGATGGATGTGAATGAAGCGAAAGAAGTGTGCAATGATCGTAGCAGGTGGCGATTCATAGTCTCTGCATTGCATACCCCCATGGGAAATAGGCGTGAGTATATGTATATGATGTTTGTTTCATTCAGATGATGCAAAACACATAAGACTCATTCCATGTTACGGGCATTACCATTTGTACGCCTTTTATCACCAATTTTCTGTTAAATGTCTATTTCAAAATACCTAAATAACTCATAAACATCATCCATTTTTATTACACTTTTATATCGATATTAAATATTCCAGAATATTGTTAAATATAACGCAAAATAACGAAAAAAGTAGCCGTTACGGGCATTACTTAATTTTGCCTAACTCTTTTGACAAGCAAGACAAAACATAATAATTCTGCGAATTTTGATAAGAAACTGTGCTTTTTTATTTTTTTTGCTAAAAGTGTAATAAATTTACTACTAGAATTTTACATTTACGTGGATCCTCTCATTATATAAGCATATTTATTTAAATCAAGATGTCGTTACGGGCATTACAGAAGTTTGTTACGGGCGTTACGCGTACGAATTAAAATAAACTTGCTTTACTATTAATGAGTTTTATTTAAGCTACAAAACTATTTAAAAAATCTTAAATATTTTAAAATAACTATGGGATAGTATTATATGAAATTAACACAAAAAATCTCAAATTACGTCATTTTTCAAAACACAATGGGTATCACGAAGCTTTTTATGATTATTTTGTTTAGCTTTTTGCTTTTCTCGCTTTATTTTGTGTCTTTCCCTTTCTTTATGCAAATATTCTTCATATTTCTCTTTGTCTTCTTTTAACTTTTCTCTAAATTTATAAATTCTTTCCTTACCAGAAGCAGGCACCTTTATACCTGAAAAAAAAATCATGCTGCATGCCAACCCAACAAAGCCAAGCAAGCATTAAAATAATAAAGAAATAAATATAGCAAAAAAACAATAAAATGAAAATGCATAGTAAAACAGTCACAATTCCATGAACATCAAAGTGTAATGCCCGTAACGTTACGGGCATTACAAAAGAACACCTAAGTAAAAAACACATTAAATACTTATTTTGAACAAAAACTGCTTGATATTTAGGCGAGAAAGCATACTTCCCTTTTCCCATAGCAATAAGCTTACAACAAGTTGAATGGTATGCATATAAAGTTAACTTTTACCTGTTTTTTGTTACGGGCGTTACTATGAAATGACACGCAATAATTGCTTCTCTTAACACTTTTAACAATAAAATTTTAGTGAAAACTCTGTGCTGAAATGAAGATTAGAATCTTAACTTCAAAATTGCGCCGTTTTGACAGTTGTCAGGAACCGCAATTTCTTCTTTTTAATAATGTTGCCACTTGAATAAAAAATAGACGACATGAGGGTGATTGCCGATCATGTTAACATTTGAAAAAAAAAATGAAGAATAAAGTTTTTTGTATTAATTTTATCATTTTATGAAAATCTATAATGTTTATTAATAAATTAAGCATATAACTATTCTCCAACTAATAATAAAAATAAAAGTGTTGAGTAGCGTTTATCATGGAATGAGTGATAAGTAAGGTATTGTCTGCATTCACATAGAGTTTTGTGTGTAACTTAAATTTTACTGTTCTTCCATATTATTTGTTCAAGAGTTTAAGGCATTCATACCTGAAACATATGTTTGGTAAGTTAACCAACTTCAAGTTAGAGAAAATTGTTCCAAATGAACTTAATAAATTTTTAAATAGGTACTGGCTATGGTCGGAGTTGGTACCAGTATTTATAGTAACAGTGATATATAATAAACTTAGAGATAAGAGAAACCTATTTTTGCTTTAATTGGCACTCACCTGTATAAGATGTGGAGCTGTAGGAATCTGCGGAGGAAGCTGATAGTGATCTACTCCTGTATCGAGCAGATTTCTTCAAAGCACTGGACTTCGCACGTTGGCCTTCGAACTTGCCCGCTGTGGCCTCAGCCGGACCACCTCTAGCATGTCCTGGGTCAGTAACTGGACTATCACTAGGCACATTTGCTGACACCACAATATCTTTTTTGATCGAATTTGGTTCGCCTTGTCCTTCTGACATATTTACTTTGCCACTATTTTTATTTCTTAATTTCTCTTCTTTTTTTTACTTTGACTTCGACCTTTTCGATTTAATTTAATTAACGAGCATCTGATTAAAAATCGGTAAGTACTTGATTATCTTAATTTGAAATAGGTGCACTATTTTTCAAACGGTTTGTTTCGCAATTATCTGTTGTTTTATATATCTTTTTTATAAAAACAGCAGCAGAAACAACCGCAGTGACGATAAAACATAAGTGCGACACGAAGGAAAAACACTGGATAATAATTGGTAACTTCCTACTGCTAATTTAAGATAGTTAAACTTTCGCTCTTTGCATTGCTTAGGGTAAAAATTGTCTGCACACTTCTGGAAAATCACAATGTCCCAATAGACACCCGCGAACTGAGGAAATGAAAACGTAAACCCTCCTCTTCATATTTCACCCCCCGATTCTGAAATGCTGAAATGTCATTTTTTCGATCGGTTTTCCGCCAGTGATTGACATCAGGAAAAACCGTAAAAATGTCTATGGTCATTTCTTGACAGTAATCGGTTTTCCTTATCATTTCCTTATTATGTTATCATTATTGAAGTCCGTTTCAATATTTTTTATTGGAATTTCTCATAACACTGTTTGCAATTTTCTTGCTTGATAACATTTGCTTTAAAAATATAAAAAAGAACGAAAATTTTATTTCTACCATATTAACACGTTCCCTGTGCATGCCCCACATGTGGTGCATTTTGAGGTATAAGGTATAAATGCTACGTGCGTGCACCGCATATGGGTCACGTCCTCTTACAAAGTAATAGGCCTGTGAAACTTTGTACGTATGAGTTACAGCTTTCCAAATGGCTTACACGTACCTATAGGCTATGAAACTGTTCATAAAAATGTCGGATTACCGGACGGACATTTTGATCGGTGTTGCCAGGTTCTCATTTTCAAAATGAAACAAAAGAATGCAGTATGTTTTTACTTTAAACCAATTAAGTGTTTTTAATTAAAAATAATACAGCTAAGTGCAAAATTAAATACCATAAAAAATATTGAAAATCACAACTTTTTTGAGGGTAAAACAGGAAACAATCACAACTTTCACTCGCGTCAATTGTTTTGGCCGGATTAATTCCTTAGGTTTTTTTATGTTAGGAACTTATTAGTTTTTTTTTTGGAAAAACGTGGCTTGCATACTATGCCACTGATAGAAGGTTAGTACTCAGAAGGAACTCATACGTGCGTGCACCATATATGGGACACTAAAAGAAAATGGAAAATTCGGAAAATCAGTTTTCAGAAAATGATTTTCTTGCCATAATATATCTATTTACCACTAATTCCGAAGTTCCGACAAAAAACAGTAGCACGCGAGGGGTCATACTCTGAATTCGGGCTGCACAGGGAACGTGTAAATGATCGTCACTGTTATGGCGCGCCAGACAAAAACAAGTTGGAACACATGTTTGTTGTACCTGCCACACAAGCTTTGCACACACATTCACTTCACAGTACTGGTGACCTACCACAAGTTCTAATAGCAGTTATTTTTAAGTTGAGAGAGAGATAGTGAGACGCCCTTTACACGCCGTATAGCGGCGTCTCACTCTCTCAACTTAAAAATAACTGCTATTAGAGCTTATGGCAGGCCACCAGTTATTCAAAAGATAACAAACAAGATGGACGACTTATTTGAGGATGCGATATGCCTCTAATATTTAATTATTTGAAACGAAGCACTTATTATATTGCGGCTACATTAGCGGCCGATAAATTGTCTACTATCTCTTTCCATACGCCACTACCGGTAAGTTAGAAAGAGAAAGATATAACGATACTTCGCCGTAGCCCGCTAATGTAGCCGCAGCATTAGAAAAAATTAGCAATTATCTTTTGGGAACTTTAAGTCAATTTTATAAAGAAAATATCCGCTATCAGTTCCTTGTTTTGTGACGTCGGGTATAACGATAACTAGCTAGCAACGTTCAATAGAACAAAGCAGCAAAAATCTATCAAGATAAGGAATTCAAATGACAGTTGAAGCCCATACCCATATCCATATGGGTATGGGCACAGAGAACTTCTTCTCATATAGGGAAACTTCCATGCCGGTTGCCAAATGCTGTGCATACACGACCATCCCGCTCAACATCGCTCGCGCGGCTGAACTTTGAGCAAGTGTGGCAGGCTACGAAAACATTTGAAGTTTGAGCCCTTTGATATGCGCTCGAAAAACCAACACCGAATGGCAAAGTACAAATATGTCATCAAAGGTTTGAACAAATACTCAAATACCCATGCCGTGCTACACATGTGTCCAAACATTTGTTTAAATGTTTGTACTATGTCTGGCGCCGCCTGGCTGTGGCTTTATGTCTGGCGCCGGCAGGGGCAAACTACTTTTTATCGGTAAAGAAGGGCGCATAGCATAGTCGTGCGTGCCACGGCCACGCGCCACGTCCCTGTCCCTGTCACGGCCCAGCCACGCACGGCCCTGACGGGACACGGGTGTCACGGCCACGTCCCTGTCACTACCCGGCCGTGGCACTGATATGTGTAGGCAGTGAGCAGTCCTATGCTGTAGGTAATAGAAATCGCTGTGAATTGAATAATGAAATATTAATGTATATTATATGTATATAGTAATAGCGTAAATAACCCATCACAATCGCTAACATTCAAAATTATATTACTTCGCACAAAAAACCGGTTGTGAATCGTAATTGTCTATGGTGTGCGCATTATTTTCGGAAGCACTATTCGCCAATATGGCACTGAAACGTATGACAACCGCTACTCAACTAAACAACTAGGAAATAAATAACTCACGGATTAATTTCAGCAGACCTTTTGGTAAGTTTCGTACCGTATTATCACCATTAGAATATATTTTACGTTTGTGCAGTGTCTTAATTGCTTTAATTTAAACATTTAACGTAGTATTTGGCAGCTTAGAAATTTGTCATCGTACCAGAGCGACCGGTGGAACAAAGCTATTTTTCCCTTGAAAAGACTTATTTCAACTTTATTATGACTGGAAATAGAGTAATTAAATCTTATATTGTGTTTCTAAATGTAATTTGCGACAATCAGATGTTCGACGTTTAGTTTTCAAAATGTCAATGCGATTTTTCCTGTTAGATTGAATTTTGTTCACACTATCTGTTTGTGTAAATATTCGTCTTATGAAATAGTTGTGTTGATCTGTGATTATGTAGATACTATTTTCAAGGGCAATTAGACTATTATAGCACATGTGATTACTAGAAAAAAAACACTCGCGCCTTGATAAGCAATAATTATGTGCTGCAATGCAACTGATGTATATTCCAAACAAACTGATTTATATTATCACATAGCTGTGTGAAATTCTTATGTGATAGAAAAGACATGTATATATATTTTATTCATTGGCAATAATTTTTTAAACATTTACAATAACTTCTGGCTGAACAGTTGATCATGTTTATTAAAATTTTATTTGAAGTATGTATGATATTCACAAATCTTACTCACAAATATCGCAAATGTTAATAAAATCCTCTAAGCTGCTTGACACTTGCGTCATAATAGCACTGGAATTGTAAGAATCTGAGTTCCAAAACAGTAAGCCTTTGCACCGGGACGATCTTGCAACTCCTCTGGTAGTATGCCACAATTTAAGAGGCCCTGTACTATGCTATCTAGTCGGGAAGTTACAAAAATTTTCTTTGTGCTCAAAATTACAATGTTAACCTGTATAACAAACAAAAAAACAATTTGTAAGATTTGTTTTCACAGTGGTACAAGGGCCTAAAGGTCATAGCCCATTCATACCGCACCGCTCCCACCCAACCAATGTATGAGCAGTCAAAAATGGACTTAATGTCGTGCTCTGTAGACACACTTTATCTTGCGGCAGGCTCGCTTACTGCGCGCTTGTCTGCTTTTGTATATTGTTACTGTAAACTGCATCTACAGTAAACGATATTAAGTCCATATTAGGCTGCTCATACTTTGGTTGGGTTGGAGCGGTGCAGTATAAGTGGGAGCTGCCAAAATAATGTTGATTACAGTACAGGCTTTCACTTACAATATTACTATAACATTGTTTGACAGCCTGCGGTTTGTGTCCGACTTGCAATGCAAGGCATGTTAAAGTGATTGTGAAAGTGATGGCTAAGCACAGCATATAGAGTCATCTTTTAATAACTTTACATAAATATTATAATGTCCAAAACTAACTTTTTTATGTTTTCTCATGTAATACCCTCTAATCCTCTGCGGTCTAGTGGTACACATCATGGGTATCAGACCCAGAGGTCCTAGGTTTGGTTCCCAGTAGGGGCACATTTTGTATTCTGATTGGTTGATGGTAGGGTTTGTTCAAAGTCCACCAGTCCAGTTATATAAGTTTGATGCCATAACAACAATATTTTCAGCATTGTTCTGATCCCGGAAGTAAGAGATAAGGTAGCCAGTTCTTTAGTGTTGGATGATTCTGGAGTAGTGCTTACCTTCTGCCATATCATCACTTAACATCAGGTGTGATGAAGGCTAAGTGCTACCCCGTTGTGTATAAAAATACCCTTTTCAACAGATGCTTTAGCTACTTCATTTGGAATTAGAACATTGTAAAACGAAATTGAAAGACCTTTATACAGTCGAGGCTGATACAGCACTGAGCTGAACGATCAAGAAACTTCTCAGGGACAACCTTTTTCTACCTGTTTTATTTCATGTAGAGTCATCAAATTGAAAAATGACCATAAAATATTAAGTACTAAAAAACTCTGGATAATATTTAATATACAAAGCATAACATAAAAGCTTCAAATATAATGCCTACATAAAAAATAAGAGAAAGTGTGTGTGATGGTGTCCAATATTTATTTATTTATTTGTGTTAATCGTAAAATGAATAGACAATAGAAGATGATAGACGATCTGGTGAAGGCCGCGGGAAGCCGCTGGATGCGTGCAGCGCAAGTATCGATCAGTATCGTTGTAGAGATCCTTGGGGGAGGCCTATGCCTAGCACTGGGCGTCATACGGCCGATGATGATGATGATCTTTTTATGGCAAACATTTGTTTTCTAGGTGAACACAATGTCCACGCCGGGCCGCGGTCGTGGGTACACGGGGCGGCACCACCTGCGGGACCCGAGGCCGGGCGATGACCCCGTAGACTTGGAGACTGTCAGGACGCTGGCCGAGCTGTCACCCAGAGCTACTACAGGTTAGTGTTATTATCAGTTTGTCAAGGTGGACACAATGTTCAGTCGGGGCGCGGTCGTGGGTACACGGGGCGTGACCCGAGGCCGGGCGACGACCCCGTAGACTTGGAGACTGTCAGGACGTTGGCCGAGCTGTCACCCAGAGCTACTACAGGTTAGTGTTATTATCAGTTTGTCAAGGTGGACACAATGTTCAGTCGGGGCGCGGTCGTGGGTACACGGGGCGTGACCCGAGGCCGGGCGACGACCCCGTAGACTTGGAGACTGTCAGGACGCCGGCCGAACTGTCACCCAGAGCTACTACAGGTTAGTGTTATTGTCATGGTGAACACAATGTTCAGCAGGGCCGCGGTCGTGGGTACACGGGGCGGCACTACCTGCGGGACCCGAGGCCGGGCGACGACCCCGCTGACTTGGAGACTAACAGGACGCTGGCCGAGCTGTCACCCAGAGCTACCACAGGTTAGTGTTATTGTCGAGGTGACCACAATGTTCAGCCGGGCCGCGGTAGGTACACGGGACGGGACCCGAGGCCGGGCAACGACCCCGTAGACTTGGAGACTGTCAGGACGCTGGCCGAACTGTCACCCAGAGCTACTACAGGTTAGTGTTATTGTCGAGGTGAACACAATGTTCCGGGACTTGAGGCCGGGCGACGATCCCGTAGACTTGGAGATTGTCAGGACGCTGGCCGAGCTGTCACCCAGAGCTACTTCAGATTAGTGTTATTATCAAGGTGAACACGTTGTTCAGCCGGGCCGCGGTCGTGGGTACACGGGGCGTGACCCGAGGCCGGGCGACGACCCCGTAGACTTGGAGACTGTCAGGACGCCGGCCGAACTGTCACCCAGAGCTACTACAGGTTAGTATTATTGTCGAGGTGAACCACGGGGCGGGGACCCGAGGCTGGGCGACGACCCCGTAAACTTGGAGACTGTCAGGACGCTGGCCGAGCTGTCACCCAGAGCTACTACAGGTTAGTGTTATTGTCGAGGTGAACACAATGTTCCGGGACCCGAGGCCGGGCGACGACCCCGTAGACTTGGAGACTGTCAGGACGCTGGCCGAGCTGTCACCCAGAGCTACTAAAGGTTAGTGTTATTGTCGAGGTGAACACAATGTTCCGGGACCCGAGGCCGGGCGACGACCCCGTAGACTTGGAGACTGTCAGGACGTTGGCCGAGCTGTCACCCAGAGCTACTACAGGTTAGTGTTATTATCAGTTTGTCAAGGTGGACACAATGTTCAGTCGGGGCGCGGTCGTGGGTACACGGGGCGTGACCCGAGGCCGGGCGACGACCCCGTAGACTTGGAGACTGTCAGGACGCCGGCCGAACTGTCACCCAGAGCTACTACAGGTTAGTGTTATTGTCATGGTGAACACAATGTTCAGCCGGGCCGCGGTCGTGGGTACACGGGGCGGCACTACCTGCGGGACCCGAGGCCGGGCGACGACCCCGCAGACTTGGAGACTGTCAGGACGCTGGCCGAGCTGTCAACCAGAGCTACTACAGGTTAGTGTTATTATCAATTTGTCGAGGTGACCACAATGTTCAGCCGGGCCGCGGTAGGTACACGGGCCGGGACCCGAGGCCGGGCGACGACCCCGTAGACTTGGAGACTGTCAGGAGTTCAGGACGCTGGTCGGCTGGAATACCTCACGGAATACGCTGGAAAGGCGGTTTTATTTTTTTTATTATATTTTTTGTCAATGATTTGCTTAAGTAATGATTTGAAATAATCATACTCTTAAAAATGGCTTACATAGATACGTACTATTACGACGCGTAAACATCTACCACTATTATGTCACAGTCACAGCCTATAAACCTACCTTATAGTACTATAAATAAACCTTACACACGTAACAACTCCATCTTACTTATTCAACAAGATTTCGCAAATAACGCTTAAATTAGATTTACGACGTCACTACCAACAATCGTAAATGTAAATGCTACCACATGCTACGCTTGTTGTGACGTCGTCAGCCAGTCCTACGCGCTAGTGACGTCATCGAAATATTGTTGACTGCTCTTGGATATTGCGTTGAGTCACGACGACGACGTCACGAGGGAAGCAGAAGCTTATGCCATAGAAAATATTATTATGTTGTTAAGAGAGTATAATGTACTTACATGAACGACGTCAAACGAGTCCGTAGCTCAGTGGTTAGAGCATTCGCCCGGACGGTGAATGATCGTGGGTTCGAGTCCCATCGGAGCTTGTTGTGAGACGGGTCGATTTTTTCCAATAAGTACTTCGTTTTTTAAATACACGGTATTATTTTTTTATCACCCGTATAATTTCAGGGATTATTCTACTCATGAAAACAAACAACTTTTATAGGAACAAAACTTCAGTTTCAACAAAATTTCAATCGTGAAATAAAAATCAGCTATTCCATACATTTTGATTAAATATTTTTGCACTTTTGTATGGAACAGCTCGAACAATCTCGAAATCCTCCGTGCTTTGGTAAACACGTTAAGCCGTTAGTCCCGGCAGCCTTTGCAGTCGGTAATATCCACCAATTCGCTTAGGGCCCGCGTGGTGGGGTGCCCATACTCCTAATCAATCTATAGGCCGCTGTATACATTGGGCCAAGTATTGGGCCAACGAGTAAAGGGCTACTTGGTGGTATGTTGGTAGTTGGCGCCAACATTGGCCACCACCAGGTAGCCCTCTACACGTTGGCCCAATGTGTACAGCGGCCTATAGGAAGGCCTGTGCCTGAGCTCTGGGGACTACAAGGCTAGCAAGCAATGCTTCAGTGGATTTTTCCAAAAATGATGATCCACTGAAGCAGAGGCGCGATGAGGAGCTGAATTTTCACACTTTTGACGTAACAAAACAACAGAGTTATGCTGATTCGGCTTGTAAAGACGGAAATGTATGAAAACGCTCCCTTTGTTTGACAACTCTCTTGTGACGTCTAATAACTTACGGCTTACAAGAGCTTTAAGAAAATGTACGTCCATTGAAACCTTTCTCGCTCTATATTGTTGCGCTTTTGTTCTCTAAAAAGGGATAGAGCGATTGCAAAGTATCATTAGACGCGGGTAAGGTGCCTTACAATTCAATTACATAACAACTCCTTTTATTTCCTCACACCACCACCCTCATCACAGAATATATACTACCAGTATACCATCTTCATATAAAAGTCGTAACGCGAGTTGCTGCACAAACTTTATAATCCACATTAAATGTTAAATTTCGTAGTCTCCCTTTTATTTAAGATGCCATGTTACTCAGAATAAATTCATGCTTATAATTGAGCCTTTCGATCGGCATGATAAAATTTAAAAAATAAAAATTTTCACATTCGCGGGTTCTATTCCCAGTACAGACATGCGATTATTTGAAATTATTTGAATGCAGTTCGTTTTTTTTTTAAATAAAAATGAAGTTTCCTTTCAGCAAATTTTTATATCTTCAGTATTTAAGGTACTTTTCCTTCACGTGGCATAGTTTTGGGACGCCCTGTATATATATATATATATATATGAAGCTTATACCTAGATCCTTCCAGATCATATTTACCGAGAGAGATTAATATGAGTCATAACCAGGGATCGGAATAGTTAGAGCTATTTTGTGTAGGTACTTAGGGTACTTGCGGGTTTTTGTCTTAATATGGATAAGATTTTTATGTTATACTAGCGGACCCTCGCGGTTTTACCCGCGTGGTACCCGTTTCCGTGGGAACACCAAGATAAAATATAGCCTATGTCACTCGGGATCGGGAAGAATGAAGCTTTCAAATTGTTAAAGAGTTATTCAAAATCGGTCCATTAGTTTCGGAGCCTATTCAATTCAAACAAACAATCGAATCTTTCCTCTTTATAATATTAGTAGTCAGCCAAGCCAACAATGACAATAGTCACATAATTGTGGAACTGAGGGGGTGATGCTCAATATTTAAATAATTGAAGATCATTTGTTAAAACCCGGGAGTTTGACTAAGAATCTTGTGTAGAATGTTCATATTAACATATAATTTGCGGTTATATAACTCGCGGTCTTACCTTTTATATAAAGATGTTATACTGGTAGTATTTATTCTGTGCCCTAAAACAATACTACCGTAACTGGCCAATGCCACTTTTTTGCACACAAAAAAAAAACAAAACAATAGCAGGTGCAAACCCAAACCCAACCCTTATTGCTCAGTACACCTGCGACCGCCATCGGGAGCGGACCTGTCAAGACTACAGATGGGCAAAGCACCGGGTTAAAACCCGGTGCTTGGGTAAAAACCCAATAAAGACCCATAAACACCCAAAAAATTGGGTGTTTACTTAATTTGTGAAAATACTGTACTTAATATGAAAAAGTTTTAAAAGTTTTAAAATTTATTTTTATTGATTACAATGATCAATACACTACTTACAATAATTAAAATTTAAAGAAACGTCACCCAATGCCAGTTTTCGGTGCTTTCATATTGCAGTTGACAAACATGTTGCCCTTTTGCTGGCCGTAGAATTTTAAAATTTCCTTAAAACACCTTGTGCGCTCATTTCCTCAAAACACACATGGGACGTTTAATATTTAAATTCATCAGCCACTTACATTCCAAAACACTAATTTTCTTCGTACAATGTGACGAATGTGAATGACGACCGGTTTGGCGCAGGGGTAGGCTAGGCTACCCACCTTCTGCGCCAGTGGTCTCGGGTTCAATTCCCGAAAACGACAAATATTTGTGTGCATGAACATGTCTATTTAAGTATATATTTATCCGTTATCAAGTTTTCCATGATACAGTTTCTTGATGAAATTAACATGGGCTTAGATAATTGGTGTGATTGTAAGAAGTTATTTATTTATTTGATGTTGCGCATTCAAAATAGTTTATTTCTTCTTTGTTTTTGTATTTTTTCTATTCTTTCTGCTTTTTTTTTGTGGCTTTCCCGGGCTAATCATCTGGACACTTGTTCTCACTGTCACCAAATATATTTGGAGATCGGCTACGGCTACAACTTAGCAGACTTCTTTTGGTGACACATTGAAACGCATACAGTTATTTAAATTTTTACTTTTTTGCATTCACAATGCAATTTTTATTAATGAAAAATTTTAAATGAAGTATTTAGAAAAAATCGACTCGTCTCACAACCAGCTCCGATGGGGCGGATACAGTTGATTGTCATCGTTTCGTTTAGCATACATCATACGTAAGGCATAATATTGAAAAGCATAATCTTCGAAATTATTTTTTTCGTTTGTCAAAATTTCGTCAAGCATAGTTTAAAACGGATAACTTTATATAGCATAATTAATTTTTAAAATCATTAATTTTATAAGAATGTCGTTATCTCGAAAACAATGCGTTGTAACCGAAATTTTTGATACCCTTTTAATGACCCCGGAGGTATTTGAAAGACATCCAATGGTAAAACAAAGGTTTTTTTTGGGAGCTGTTGGCTCAAAAAAAAAATCTTTTTTACTTTAAGCATACAATACAGCACGGTTAAAACGTTGGCAAATATTGCAACTGGATGAGAGAAACTAACTGATTCAGTTCTTGAAGAAGGGGGTGTATTCGATGAAATACCTCTAAAAAAGTCATTTATTTTACAAACCATCTGATTATGGCTTGAACAGCTGATTGTAGATGACACCACAAACAAAAAAAAAACTTTAAGCATAATACATAAATAAATAAGTTCTGAAATTTGAACAAATTGAAAAAACAGAGAAGTAGAGGGATTTGGGGCAGCCCCCCACCAAGGGGGCGCCCATGAAAGCCCAACAGTCGTTTAAGGTTAGGTTAGAACAGTGACCAAAACGCTGCGCAAGCCGAGCGAGCGAAGCGAGCGTGCCGCGGAAGCGGCTGGCGAAGCGCCAGTTTTTTTATTTTCACAGACCTAACTTGAAAATAAATAAAAGTAATACCCCGTAGCCGCAGCGCAAGAGTCGCAAGGCCGATCGTTGTGGAGATCCTTGGGGAAGGCCTATGTCCAGCAGTGTGCGTCGTTTGGCTGACATGATTAAGATGAATACCCCGTTAAATTTATGCAGTTTGAATATTATGCCTTTTAAGTATTATGTTATGTATGACATTAAAAAGTTATACACATAACATTATTTAAGTATTATGTTAAGTATGGCATTAAAAAGTTATACACATAACATTAATACCTTAATAGTCCAGTCACGTTAGGAAAATTACCTTGGAATGAGAGATAATAAGCTGTAAACTCGTGTACACCTTCATTTCATAAAATCTTGTGTCTGCGTCGTAAGCTATTCAAGGTTAAAGGTCACAAAAATATGATTTTCGCGATTTTCTTGTTCTGTTTCTGTGATAGAGGGCGAAGAGCCCGCCGCGCTCAGCCATACTCAGTCACTGTAATGCAAGGTCAACTGTGAATCTCAGTGAATAATATCTTGTATAAAGTTATTACGCAGATCATTTTCAATAGTGACCAGTGTATAACATACCAGTATTTATGCTTCTAAATTCAGAAATGAGCAAGTTTAATATAAAATGTATCCCCTATTTTACCCCATTCAGAGAGGTTTTTTTTAGTCTCGCTTAGGCAGATCATTTTCAATTATGACCAATATTCAACGTATTAATTTTCATACTTCTAAGTTCAGAAATGAGGAAGTTCCTTGTGAAGTTTATACCCCCATTTTACCTCTTTAGGGGGGATTTTCCAAAACCCTTTCTTAGCAGATGTCTTCTAGTTATAACCTACGTTCCTACCAAATTACATCTTCGTTGGTACAATAGTTTTTGAGATTTCATGATGAGTGAGTGAGTGACCTTCGATTTTATATAATAGACTTTCTGCCTAACCCCTTTGTGATAAAGCGTGATGAATTGAACATAAGATTATAGCTCAGGTTACTGCCAACATAATTCAAAAAGTTTTGTTCAAATCGGTGCAGTAGTTTTAAAGTTGCTAAATGCGCGTACATACAAACTTACAAACAAATAAACAACCAGACAAAAATCCAAATACGTACTTTTGGGTTCAGAAAAATGTATTTAACATGTAGCAATTATACTTAAAAAAAAATTATTAAATATAAATGTAGAGAATTGGCCTCGTTACGATTATATTACATGTATAGAGAGATAGGCTCTTCGTCCTCTCAAACACGTCAAAAACGGTTGAACGTATAAAAAAAACTAAACATTATATGTCGCAAATTTTATGTTCTACAATTCTTATGGTAAATGTCAACATCATTGGAGCTATAAAAACGAAATAATCGAGAAAACTGATTTTTGTGACCTTGAATAACTTACGACGCAGACATTATACATAGACATTACGACATTTTATGTGACTGATTGTGACTTTTAAGACTTTAAGAACACCAAAATGAAGGTGTACACGAATTTACAGCTTTTTATCTTTCATTCCGATGTGAAACTCTAATTTGACTGGACTATAATAATGTTACCTTGAACACACTTAATATGCAAATAAATAAATATGAGATATACCTTTAGATAGTTTTGCTGTTATGCTTATTGAAATTATGCCTTTCGATGATTATGCCCTGCAAATTTCGGCCGAACGAAGTATGCGTTAAGAAATTATGCCTTTAAGAATTATGCATTTCGATGATAATGCCTGTCGGTCATTCTCAGGCCTGAGGGGCTACCGGCTAAGAAAAAGGGATATGGGCATGGGCTTCATTTAACATTTGAAGCCCATAATATGTTCATATAAGGACAAAATATGGGCTTCAAATGCTCAAGCTACCCATTTCCAGTCTTTCATGTCGCCTTGTTATAACAATAATAAAATAAGCGATATATCGCAAATAATTAACCATTTGATGAGAGCGAAAGAAAATACGGAAACGGGTAGCTGGAACTGTGGCCCACTGTACCAGCTAGCATTTGGTGAGTTCGAGAACGAGGCAGGTATTCGAATTTAAGTTAAAAATCGTAAACACCCAAAAATTTGGGTGTTTATTGGGTTTAAACCCAAAACACCCAAAACACCGGGTTTTTACTCTCCTGGGTTTAAACCCGGGTGGGTGGATTGCCCATCTGTAGTCAAGACCCTTATTGCTCAGTACACCTGTGACCGTCGTCGGGAGCGGACGTGTCAAGATGTTGGCCGAGGACCGCATAAAAGATAATGAAGAGACCCCTTTGATTTCAGAACCTCGGGAGGTCAAAGCTGATAAGCTGAAGGAAGTGGATTGTGAAAAGGAGGATTTGAGCAAGGAGATGTATCAAGCGACTGCTGATGATGAGTCTTCTTTGAAGGAATTGCTGACAATCGATGAACAGTACAGACCTTTGTTGGTGCTGGTAAGTGTATTATAGCACTAGCGGATCCTCGCGGTTTCACCCGCGTGGTACCCGTTCCCGTGGGAATATCGAGATAAAATATAGCCTATGTCACTCGGGAAGAATGTAGCGTTCTAATGGTAAAAGAATTTTCAAAATCGGTCCAGTAGTTTCGGCGCCTATTCGATGCAAACAAACAATCAAATCTTTCCTCTATATAATATTAGTATTA
This sequence comes from Crambus lathoniellus, assembly GCA_949710035.1. Taxonomy (NCBI): domain Eukaryota; kingdom Metazoa; phylum Arthropoda; class Insecta; order Lepidoptera; family Crambidae; genus Crambus; species Crambus lathoniellus. The sequence continues at coordinate 3,180,285 of OX453325.1, read as the reverse complement.
GCACTAGAGTAGCCTTCCGCCCGCGGCTTCGCTCGTGGACTACACGACGTTTTCCCGCAGGAATATGATATCTTTCCTGGATAAAAAGTCACTCTCTAGCTCCTAAACTATCCCCATACCAAAAATCGCGTCGATCCGTTGCTTCGTAATTACTTATTGAATACTTAAATAATAGGGGAGAGGACTTTTTTTTTATTTACTCACTCGTGTCGAGCGCTCCTATATTTGTCATATTTTACTCATGCATATGAAATTTATTTTATTGCAAGGCTTTGTTTTTGTTGAACGAAACTGGGTAGTCTAATTTATTTGAAAAAGGTTTCGAAGATTTAAATAAAATAAGAATATGGTTTAAAATTACCAAATTTAATTGGCAATTAAATATCTTTCCTACTTTATTCAATACTGGACATAAAAAAGAGACAGAAAGAGTTTTAATTTTTTAAACTTTCTCGGTCATTAACACTAAATATTACGAAAAGCGGGATTTTTACCATGTTTTCAGTTGTTGTCGAGTCCTCGATATTTCGGCGCAGTTGCATACGCCACGATCACAGAGTAACTGAATAAAGTTAATGCGGGTTGGATATTAGGAGCAGACAAATCTGTCTACCCTCTTTCTTGTTCGTTGGCTACGCTCGTTGCCCCGTACCACGGTTTCCGTTCGCACACTCAACTCGAAGGAACGGGAATAAATATCGGCGACTCGACAACAAATCAAAACATGGTAAAAATTCCGCTTTTCGTAATATTTACAGAGATTGAATTGTCAATTAAAGTTAAATAATGTCTCTGAGTACGGCAGTAAGGTCCGGTTGCTCGAAGCTTGGTTACGTTAACTATAGGGTTAAATTATGGTTAAAGTAAAATTAACCGGCGGTCAAATTTAAAAAGCGTTGTTGAAGCAGCGGTTACTTTAACGAGCAGTCAAATTACAGATTTAACGGCGGTCAAAATAACCGACAGGGTGGGGGTGGTTTAAATTTTGACATTAGTAATTAAGGGAAGGTTAATAAAATAGTACAGACAACACTTTTAACCCTAAGGTCCGGTTGCTCGTACATTTAACTTTTGTCAAAATTGACAAAAGTTAAAATTTAACTGTTGTCAATTTTGACATCGGTAAAAGAAAAATACGTTGTTTATTTTAGGGTTAAAAGTGTTGTCTGTACTATTTTATTAACCTTCCCTTAATTACTAATGTCAAAATTTAAACCACCCCCACCCTGTCGGTTATTTTGACCGCCGTTAAATCTGTAATTTGACTGCTCGCTAAAGTAACCGCTGCTTCAACAACGCTTTTTAAATTTGACCGCCGGTTAATTTTACTTTAACCATAATTTAACCCTATAGTTAACGTAACCAAGCTTCGAGCAACCGGACCTAAGATAAACAACGTATTTTTCTTTTACCGATGTCAAAATTGACATCAGTTAAATTTTAACTTTTGTCAATTTTGACAAAAGTTAAATGTACGAGCAACCGGACCTAAGAGACGATTTATTTTTATGAAACGCTGAAATATAGCTTCCATTTGACAATTCGGTACGAATAAAAAAAAAACAAACCTTTACGGGATTTTTGCCGATTCTTCTTGGTACAAGGTCAATCGACACTCATGTGTGCTCTTTCTTCTTCCGTGTCGATGGTAGGATGAAATTAAATTTTCCACTCTGCTAAACGAACCTTACTTTTGAACTTATTTTTGAATTTTGCCACTCGCGTCGAACGCTCGCATAGTACTCATTTTCATGTCAAGCATGAGTAAAATATGTCAAATATGCGAGCGCTCGACACAAGTGAGTGAATAAAAAAAACAGTCCTCTCCTCTATTATTTAAGAATCCAATAAGTATCTTGATCAAAACAGAAATTGAACATAAGTAAGAAAATTTTGAAATAACCAAATAAGTATTGATTTTAATTCTTATTCATTTTCAGCTAGAACAGTTTTCGCTGGGCGAAGACGGTATTCAGTTCAATCGTAAACTGAGACACTTTGAGTCTACTGTCACTAGTATGTGCGCGGATGAAACGAGATTGTCGTAAGTATACTTAGCAATTTGTGTACATTCAGCGTCATAGTTCGGTACACTATACACTTTGGATGGCACCGTATCTATACAAGGTTTTCCTACAAGATGGTCCTTTTGTTATCCCATAACTCTCATTTTAAAATTTTTGAATGCGAAAAGGTATAAAAAAAATAACAAGCAAAAGTTATTTATGCCATTGTAATAAAACTGAAGAAAAACAGCATTAGACATTTTTAATATAGCTTGAAAATTAGACCCTTGTACAGAAAAAAACCAACGTTTTGCTTTGCACGAATGAGCTTTCATTTGAGTCATGCTATTCAAACATTTTGGTGATGGTCGCGAGACAAAAAAAAGACGCCAATTTTAGGCAATACCTTTTAATAGACTGTGATGCTCACCTCAGTACTTTCTTCCCAGACAAGCCTTCGCAACTCTTCGAGCCGCAGCCCTTCTCAACTCGACCACGGCTCGCAAACTAGCCGCTGTAGGGGCTTCCTTCACAAGACAGCAGAGGCAACAGCTGTTACGAGGCACTCTGTTGAATATCGTCATGCAAGGAACGTTTTCAAGTAAGTATAATGGGTAATGGTAATCACTGTTCCGTCGCCTTATCAATGTTCAGTCGCCTTCAGTGCCTGAACAGTCTAAAAATTTTCAAAACGCAAATATTTCACATAATAATTATCTTCTCTCCGTCACTTATGCAAAATGTCATTTTCTCAAAAGTCATTTTTGCACAAAATCATTTTATCAAAAGTCACTTTCTTTAAAATCCACTTTAGAATCATGACACTCAGAAATGTCTCTTTTTACAAGTTTTGCTAAAGAGCAATGTTAATAAACTCAACCACGGCTCGTAAGCTAGCCGCGGTCGGGGCTTCTTTCACAAGACAGCAAAGGCAACAGCTGTTACGAGGCACTCTGTTGAATATCGTCATGCAAGGAACGTTTTCAAGTAAGTATAATGGGTAATGGTAATCAAAGTTCCGTGGCCTTCAGTGGCTGAACTGTCTAAAAATTTTCAAAACACAAACCACTTGCACATAATATCTTAAGTCACTCAAAAAGTAACTCAGTCACTTTTGCATTATCTCATTTTCTCAGTCACTTTTGCACTATGTCATTTTCTAAAAAAGTTACTTTTGCACAATATCATTTTCTCAAATGTCATTTTTTTTTAAATTCACTCAGAAAAGTCTCTTGCTAAAGAGCAATGTTATTAAACTTAACCACGGCCCATAAAGCCAACCGCCCGTAGGGGCTTCCTTCACAAGACAACTGGGACAACAGGGTGTCGATTCTGCTAACGTTAAGTCATAATCATATCAAAATCGTGTTTCAATTGTACAGATTTTTACACTCTAGTTACAAATAAATAAATAAATAAATATTTTCATACAATCACACCAATTATCTAAGCCCATAGTTAATTTCTTAAGAAACTGTGTCTACGTGAACTTAATAACGGATAAATATATACTTAAATACTTTTTGTTTGTAAATACATACTTAATATACATAGAAAACACCCAGACCAAGACAAATAGACGTGTTCATGCACACAAATATTTGTCTTGTTCGGGAATCGAACCCGAGACCTCTGGCGCAGAAGGCAGATAGTTTACCCCTGCGCCAAATCGGTCGTCATAAGTTACAAGACTTAAGACATCACATCATACTGTCTTAATACAGATTCACATTCTTCATTCACATTCTTACGCCATGGCGTAGCTTCTTCGACGTTCACAAGTGCTGTATCAGCCTAAAATGAATATAAATGGTTTTGAAATCTTGAATCTGAATCTAGTTTTAAATAATTAATATTATTATTGTTGTTTGTTTCAGAATTGGATGTGTTGGAGAGGTCAAACCCACAGTTCCTGATCAATGCAGCGAATCTGATGGGGGATTACTTTGCAGGTAATGCAAGCATTATTTTATTTATAGTGGTGGCCACATAATTAAGGACGCCAGTCGATTTTCATACAAACGAGATAACTTTGAGGCCTTAGTTCTCCGCCAGAGATTGACCTAGCTGTGATCAGATGATTGCACTCTACGGAGTGATTGGAGGAGATTCAGATCGCTATACACACCCAACTGTTCTGATTAGCATTCTAAAAGATATGAATTAAAAAATCCGCAAAAAATGCATAAAATTGTATGGAAACCCAGAAACTGAAAACTCTGATTCTTGTAACTAAATGTTATTACTTTTTATCCCGGAAAAATATCACATTCCCGCGGGAGAAAGTCATGTACTCCACGCGGGCGAAGCCGCAGGCGAAAAGCTAATATATACCATAAATTCATGTTTATACATTTCAATCTCCTTTACCGCATTGTAAAATTCTATCCGGGCCCGGCCAGGTGAGCCAATTCCTCTGAATCGTACCTAATTGTCTATAATGTCCGGAAAAACCAAACAATTTTTGTTTTACAGAAGTACCATTACTGGCATGTATTAATAACACCAAATAGTAAAAAAAAATGTTGTACCTATCCTATTTAGTATATTTTTGTGCAGTTTGTATGAAAAGCAATATTGCAGCACTATTTTCAAATCTCATTGTCCCATTTCAGAAGCGCGACTATGCAACGGAAATAAAGTACACATATTGGCGGCGCCTTTACTTCAATATATGAGGGCATTACTCGCTTCAGACGATATCAGGGCGCACAGGAGTCTGGCAACACAGGTGAATATGGTTTAATTTAAGTTTATCGGGAAAATGTAATAAATAGCTACAGTACTTAATAATGAAAAAACCTTATAAACTGCAAACAAAAACTAGCTTACCAAAAAGTCCAAAAACATAAAAATTTAAAATAATTTGAATCATTCACTTCACTTCAACTTAAACAGATTAGTAAGTTCCAAGATTAATCAGAAAAGTCCTGCACATTCGTCTTTCTCCGTTATTTGAAGTCGGTTAAAAAAGTATAAAGGCCTAATGCTGGTACAACCTAAACCAGTAACATTTAAAGAAAATAACTTGAGATGCTTGAAAATATAATTATGTGTGTATAATTATTAGGCATTGCTATGTCTTATTTTATACAGTGCGCGTCCGTTAAGTCTACGCGCGGTCGAAATCGAAAACTTATCTTTTTACCATAACCTTAATTAAGTACCTTACTTAGGATAAAAAAATGTACGGTAACTAGCGCCAATACCTATCACAAACTCTATCTTTGGCGTCTTAATAATTTGTTTTTACGCTAACCAATCACAGTTATTTTTTTTCATAAATTTGCACAATTCTATGAATTTAATATTGTTAAACTACAATCATCTCAATTTACTCATGATAAAAAGTAAAATTTCTTAATAAATTTAAGCTGTATAATCATACTTAATCACTACATAGTATAAAACAAAGTCGCTTTCTCTTTCCCTATGTCCCTTTGTATGCTTAAATCTTTGAAACTACGCAACGGATTTTGATGCGTTTTTTTTTTATAGATAGAGTGATTCAAGAGGAAGGTTTATATGTACTTTTTATCCCGATATTCCCACGGGAACGGGAACCACGCGGGTGAAACCGCGGGCGGCCGCTAGTAAATATATAACTCCAATATTTTTTTCTTTCCAGTTAATGCAAAACGGCAGAGAACTCCTCTCTCAACACACGGCTCAAGAGTTAGACGATCTCTCCATCTCTATCCGCCTACGCCTTCTCTCTCCCCCACCGGTCAGTATAATCTGGCTTCTCCTATCCTCAGATCTGTGTCTAAACAAATTCTTACCGCTACCAAACAACTTGCAACAATTCTACGCTTCCCATTTAGAGTTATCCACAGACGAAAATTACAGTGAAGTTAGTTACGGTTCCTGGAAGAAAAGCCCAGAGAAGGAGGATTTTAGATCTGACATTAGCACTGACTCCGTTCAAGACAAAGTCAGTCAGAACATCTCGCAGATTAGTCTGAACGATGAAGTTGATACTAAACCTAAGTTAAGACCTATTCTTGGGGCTGGAGCAGGTTTATTGAGACAGGAGCAAGCAACAACACAAGACAGTTTTGAGACTTGGTCGTCTTCGGCTAAGACGAGCTTGAGTAAACGGTATGACTTGAACTCGTGGAGACAACAAGAGGAAGAGAAGGAAGAAGAACCAATCTTTAACCCAGCGGTTCTCCCTCCAACCATACCGAGCTATCCTGTAACGGTTCCTGATTACCCTCCACCAAACCCTCGGTTTAATTACCAAGAAAATATGGTCAACTACCTTCAGCAAGGAGATGGTGCTTACATTCAAAACCAGTATCCGACAAATACTAACTTCAACCAACAAGGAGATACGTTCCAATTTCCCCCTGCAGAAAGACAGCCGGAGAGAGTCACCAATGAAGTACAGAAAAACGCCGTGAATACGAGGAAACCAGTAGAAAACTGGCGTAGAGAAAAGAGCGACTTGAAGGAAGACCCGAACAGGAATAGACAAAGAAACTGGACGAGACAACGGTCTAAAGACGATCTAGAAGACGAGGAAGACAAGAAATGCAGTGATGGTGAACGTTACCGTTCCACTTCGAGAAATTCCAGGGAGTCCAGACCGATGAACAGAATAAATAGACGTAATAGCGGTGAGGATGGGGAAGCGAACCTGAACTCTACTTCTGGAAAGACTCCGCCTAAAAGACACGTGTCAGACGTACCCAGGAACCATAAGTACTGGGATCACGATGACAGGTGTGACAAAGACTATAACAGTTAGTGATATTGTCTATGGTTAGGACACTGTGATTGGTTAAAATTACCCGTGAGGATTAAAAAAGTTTCTTCAAAAGGTGCAAATTCATTTTATAACTGAGTAAATTTGGAGTGTGCAAGAAGTTTTTTGTTTGAATGTGTTTAGCCTAGGATTTTGGCTAAATGTCGGGTGGGTTATAGTTAAAATATTAGTGAGTAGGTACGCCCGTTAGAATCGCCTTGTCGATGTAAGTCGTTCGGATTTTTGTAACGTTTTGTACGTCGAAATCGTTTTAAGGTTGACTGTGAACTATCATCAATCTTTATTTTCACTCTACCAAAAATAGGCTCATAAGTACCAGGGTATCAGATGGGAATAAAATATTAATATTTATTCTTGATCCCCTACACAGGGGATCAGATGGGAATAAAAAATAATTAAAAATAAAACCGATCCACCAGGGGATCCGTTGCAGGGGATCGGTTGCAGGGGATCGGATGGGAATAACTCAAATAAAATATATTATTTTTGAATTCACACTTCCGAGAAATTAAAGTAGGTACTTACATACTTACTTATATTAAACTCTAATAAAAAACACAATATAATTTTCTTATTGCATTTTTACTTTGACTTATAAAATGACACCAGAATAGAAGTAAAATCATACATTAAAATAGACCTCATTTAATATTATTTAATCACTTTTACAAAAAGAAACACATGTTCCAACGAATTGAGAACATTCGTCTTTTTTAAAGTCGGTTAAAAATAACCCTTAAAATAATAGTTCACATTCAATCCTAATATTAAAATAACGACAAGCGAGTCGTATAAAATAGTTAATAATAAAATAAAATAGTTCTTAACTTAAGAACTTTAATATAAAATCATGTTGTTGCCAATGTATAAACAACGCCTATATAGTGTATATATTTGGTCAGTCGAGTCGCTAATTTGTTGACTATCTATGGCAAAGTATGAATACAGTAAACCATATAAATTATTAAATATATAGTTATTTAATAATTTATTATACAAATAGTAATTACATCACAAATAGTGACGAAAAGGTTAATTATTGTGGAATAAAGAAACTCACATACATACATTAACCCTAAACACAATACACTCCTTTTTTGGGCACACTTGTAACGATTGTCAGCTCACCAAATATTATAGAGTAATGACTTAGTTTTATGGTGCAGTTCATACCGCGCTTGACTTAAGAAGCGATAATAAACCGTTCTATACAATTTGCCATAGACATTTAACAAAACTTTAGGCAAAATTTTGTAATGCAAGAAACTATAGTTCAGATTAATTTTATAATTAAATCTGAATTTGTAACTTAATTTTTATTAAAACTAATTATTCCAGTTTGTATGAATTCGCAAGGAAAGTGTAAAAATATTGTCTGGAATTTAGAATATTTATAATAATTAATTGTAAATTAGTTATAATTGTAACAATAAAATACAAGAAATTACAAATCCAAATTGTTTAGCCTGCCCCCTGATACTGTGTATTTAATTTAGTTATATAAGTAGTTTATTTATAATTATATTTAATGATGTTTTATATACAACACAAATTAATGTTTATATTTAATTTAATTATATCGTCCTCGAATTCAAAATGTCTGAAATATATTTACCTATTTAAATTATAACTGCTTTATTAAACATTTAATTCAATGTTATTGTAGTTAAATATAAAACTTTTATATTTCTGTTCTGTATATGAAATATAATTATATTCATATTATTTGCTCAATTCAAAACCCGTACCTGCGCCACATGACATAAATCTGATTAGCAAATATAAATATTCATTTTGATACATAATTTTTTTTATTTATTATAGACTTACTACCTGAAGTCTTTTCGCCTGTTGATAAATATTATATGATGCGTCTCCAACAGCGTTACTGTCGCTTTATTATCGCAAACTGTAAAGCGTTTCGTTTATCTCTGCCTTCCGCTGATTTTCGTGGTAAGAGGCACGCACATATTGTTAACCGCGACCCGAACGGGGGGCTTTCGGTATTCCGTCCGGGGGAGCTACCGCGTAACTTTATGGATAGGAACTTCATAAGTTTTTTGGAACGTTCATTCAATTTTATAGAAAAAAAATAACCGCTATCAGTTTCCTGTTTAGTAACGTCGGGTATAACAAAATAGCGAGCAACGTTCAACAGAACAAAGCAGCAAAAATCTATCAAAACAAGGAATTCGAAGGACAGTTGAAGACCATGTCCATATCCATATTTTTTAGCCGGTAGACCCCCAGGAATGCGCTTCGATTGAGACGTTGGGTGTAGCGGCACAGAATAAATCGGGAGGCTGAAAGGAGTGACAGTGACAGAGCATACATTCCGCTATTGCGAATCGTGTCCGATGGTATAAGGGGAGGCATGATGACGTCTGCGGCGGCAGCTACTATTATAATTTTATTGCTTGCTATAATTAAAAAAGTACTAAACTACATACCTACCTACTAAATATAAAATACAAGAATCCAACAAAAGTGAATGAAGGATAAATATTAATGAATTGAACAAAATACTTGCCTACCAGTTATTTACAATATTGCTTTTGTGTGTTTAAAAACACTATAATAGCTGCTTCCGACTTTGTACAGTAGAACTAATTGAATTCATGACCCATTTCACTAATAATTTGTTTGAAAGCGTCAAAACTATAAAGGTCAGTGTCAATGTCAACAAGTTTCAATTTCGGCCTTATTGAATTTTAATGTCTGTTGTTAGCAAATGACCTTATGATGGGTCAGGATTCAATTAGTTCGACTGTACTTACTGTTTCTTGATTAAGTCGCCACAATCTTACGCAGAGCGTGTATTCTCCGATGACAATAGGGATTTATTATTATATAACATCTTGATTAGGTAATTATTAGAAATATCTCATTGGCCACCAGGGGCAAAATGTGACTACTTTCGCCAATTCCCAGTTGTCACGTAAATCTGGACTACTGAGAACAATGATCATTTTGAGTTGTCCTTTTCTCATTAGACTTTATGGCAAGAGTGATCTTAAAATTATAGTAGTACTTATAAGTAGGTGAATTATTTTTTCATATAACTCTAGAATTCTAGATTAATATTATGAATAATGTTTTAGTTTCAACGATTTATCGCCGGAACAGCGCAATATATCTCATAATCTCTGATTTTTGGCAAAGATGTCAAATTGATTTTGATTCTTAACACATTGAGAGTTGAGTTCAAAACCTATTACCTACTTGTTTTTGACTAAGTACATTATTAAAATATAGCTATAACGGCTTCGATCGACAATACCACTAGATAACGTCTCACGAACTAAAACAAAACTCAAATATGGCACTGAATGAACGAAAATAAAAGTTGTTGTTTTTAGAATTTTACAGTGAATGTTGTGTACACTTTTAAGTAGCGAGCATAATGCTTGATACTATTTATGAGTGCATGATCTGTATTGCTGTAAGTGTGCCTACTACATCCCGAGTCCCAAGAAAAGAAAAAAGTTGTTGGTACAACCGGATGTCCTAGAAGAACAAAGTTTAGATGAAAATGTGTACTTTACACAAAACGTCCGGTCAATGTAATTTGTTTTGGTTTCGCAGTAGTTAAGACGCAACTATGGACGCCATTTTGTTCTTTGTAAAGTATGCGCGGACTTAGAAGGTATAAATAAATAAATAAAATAAAGGTTACGCCCTTACTCCAAAACGTCTACGCAGTCAAAAATTAACTACTTAATCAGAAATAAGAGCGCACGTCTGAAGTGCGCTCTTATTAGCTTGGTTTTTGACAATCCAACCGGATATATCTAGTGGTATTGTTGATCGAACTATAACAGCTAATTGGTAAAGAACTGAAAAAATTAAAGTAGAATTATGTCGATATAAATTATATTGTACCTAAGGTTATTATGTCCCGGCTCAGAAAAACCTGATATGATTAACTTTAGATTAGCTTACTTAAGTCTTGGTACTAAACTATATTTGTATTTCTTCTAAGATGCATTGGAGATGCGACTCTTATTTCTTAGAGATAACGTATAGTTTTGCATATACTAAGCGTTGTATAATAGATGAAATTCGTAGATTTTGTAAGGAACACTCGCGTTAGATGCGAGGTTGGTATAAGAACTTAGATATAATTGGTATCTTTGGTCATATTTATTAGTAAGACTATATATATATAGATTTTAACGTAATTCTTTTGTAAAATTTTGTATTGTCCGTTTCATTATATATTTTAGATTGCTTCGTGTCTCTCAAAAGCTGTTAGGTAATGAAAAGTGGCCAAGAACCATTGCATTATTGTAAATACATTATATTTTATTATTGTAAACTTGGACATTTCGATAAGATGTTCCTTTTGTTTCTCAATTCTTGTTGAGTACAGATAGCTGCAAATATGTATCTTGTGAGATATGACAATTGTCTAAAATAGAAACTTATGAACTTGTTTGTAAGATATATATTTGCAATGTTCTATACTTGCCCTAGTTTGCTTGACTGTACTTAAACTTTAAGTATTTCGCTATTATATCTCAAACCACAGATAATATAATACTATAGTTAGGTATAAACACACTACCGCCAAAAATTCGAGATCGAAGTTCGTCGTGATTACATCTGCAATGCCATTCGAATTACTATCGAAATCACGTCGCGTTATAGCATACAATACAACCGCGGAACGTAAAATTCAGCCGCGTTATTTCGATCGCGTATTTTTTGCATATTGTGTTTCGACACGTGTTATCGGTCATTTGAAAATGTGAACCACACAACTTTCGGTGACAAGGCCATTCCCAAATACCTATATTCACTAATGCTGCGGCTACATTAGCGGACGATAATAGGGTATTTTACTGTTGTTGAAATGTAGATATTTAATGATGACGTTAAAAAATATTGCAATTAAGAATACCAAATGTGAAAAAATAATTTGAATCTGTTTTATAATAAAAGAATTAGTCTGTTTGATTTTGACTATAGCTGTCTCTTTCTAAAACGAAATCTTCTATGGCGTGACTATGACGCTACTAACCCACTGACGTCACTAAGATAGCGTTCTGTCCTTGTCTAATTATAAAGTTTGAAGTCCTATATCTTTGAAAATATTCAAGATAATTCAAAATGAAAACTTGTTTTGTGTAGCTAATATTTCGAAAAACATTTTAAAGAAATAAAAAAAAACAGTAAAATACCGTATTGTCTACTGTCTCTTTCCATACGCCACTACCGGTTAGTTAGAAAGAGAAATATAAAACGATACCTACTTCGCCGTAGCTCGCTAATGTAGCCGCAGCATAATAGTACCTAATTAATTGTGCCGGTTTTAACGTATTAAGTATTTGTTGTTTCAATGTATCCTTGTTAAAATGATCAATGGTTTTTTGTAGTCACCAAAGCTGAAGTAATTCCCACTTGTATACTGCGTACAACTGGGAATCGCTTAAATTATACGCGTAGTAAGTACAGTCAAGTGTAAATATTTCTTTTGTATCTAATTTAATTTAAATGAATATAGTTTATTTAAAGAGTAGCTGTTTGAGTTGTAATGTTGAATCAAAAAGGATTCGATTTGCCTAAAACGCTGCCGCTGGTGGGTTTAAATGGAAAATTATGTAATTTCAACAAAATAAATTGAAATTTAATTTCTGAGCAATATCGTTTTATTTATGCTTATCACATAATCAAATACAAAAACAATTGCCTTTGCAAAAAGCTAAAATATTAGTATAATAATTAATAACATCGTAAAATTAAAACGTAATTTACACATTACTGAACATGTTGTAGGTACAGTCACGAGCAAAAAAATGCTGTGAGCTACATAGTACTAACTATGTCATATAAGTCATATTACAATGAATGAATTTAGTGGCACCCTAAAACTGACAATTAATTTACTTAACTTCTAGGTTTCAGGCTTTAAAACAGTTCTTAGCTTAGACATCAAAATTATTAAAACAACTGTAAATTATAATATAAGTAACATTAAATATAGCGACTTTTAAATATGTAATTAAACTTTAGATTTCGTATCAGAAAAGCTCGATTTTAACCGTGGTATACCACTAGGGTTGCCAACTATACTGCTAAAAACAGTATTAAAATGTTTTTCACTACATTATACTTTTTACTGTTGAACAAAAAAAAGTATACAAACATACTGTTTTCAGCAAACGTCACTGGTATCCATAGGTCTATTTAAAAAGTAAACGCCCGACACTGCGTTTTAAGGCCTCTACTGTAATGATGCTTACGAAGCTTTCCAAAATGACTTAAAATTGATAAGTTGTGCGAGAAGCACAAGTAAATATGTCTTCAAAACAAGAAAACAATAAAATACTGTTCGTGTTTCTAAAATACTGTTTATTTTTCTTTTCCGACCTTATTTCTTTTCTAAAAAAAAGTTGGCAACCCTATATACCACCCCACTTTTAACAAGGCAGTGGTGTTAAGATAACTTAATGTAAAGTCTGTTCGCCGATAGTTAATAAAGCCAGGGGGTTTTTTAACCTACCTATTTCATTTTAAAAAGAGTAAATGGCCGCCGCGCCGCTCCGCGTCCACTCGTCCGTTCGGGTCGGGGTTAAGGCGATACTTACTCGGAAAAATTGTGCTGAAGCGAGATAGCAATGAGAAAACGACGTGCGCGGGAGCAAGACCGATTTTGCAGATTAGACGAAAAAAACACAAAATCACTTCGTATTAAAAAACTAAAGCGTTTTTTTAAAATGCTTCTACATGATCCTAAATATTATTGGTGTGGTGTCCAATTCTGTAACCCCGTTTAAGAATAATCTTGAATTTTCGTATTTTTAGAAGTCTTTTCGAAAATAAAAAGTGTCGAGGCAAAATCATAAATTCGTGTTTCTGAAACTATACGAATCTAGATAAAGGTATGAAGAAATATATAGGTATCTTATTACCAGATTTGTAACAACTCTAACCGTCCTATAGTTTTATATCAAAAAGTCCATACTTTTTCCGAGTAGCGCCATAACTAAGCCGATAAACCAAATTGACAGCTTTCATTAAAAAGCATTGCATTGACAGTTAACAGTAGATCTGCCACTTGATTCACGAACCATCGGAAACGGAATCGTATTCGAATTCTGTGCTTTGTTTTTGTCTATTCTATAGTGACTGACAGAGACAGGGCATGCATTCCGCTGTCGGGTCGGGAGCGATTCCGACGGTTCGTTGAATCAGGGGGCTGAACTTTCAATGATGTTGTTGAGAAATTAACCGTGTAATATAATATCGGCTTTAACAACAACTGCGTGTTTCTTACCACGAAAAACGACGGAAGCGAAATATAAGCGACGGCCGCCATACAGTTTGCGATAATTTAGCGACAGTAACGCTGTAGGTGTAATCATATTACATAATAATATTTATCAACTCTCGACGAATAGACTATGTAACTTTATTGCAAAGACATCATTAATATAAAGCCCCCAGTACACGATGGCCGATCATGGTCGGCGACCATGACCAATACATCGTACATTGACACTTTTGAACGAACAAGTTTAAAAAGGTTCTTTCAAAAGTGTCAATGTACGATGTATTGGTCGTGGTCGCCGACCATGATCGGCCATCGTGTACTGGGGGCTTTACAGAATGAATTGAATGGGATTAAAGGACGGTTATTTATTCTATTAGCTATTTTATACCTCTAAAGTCTAAAGGTATGTTTCCACTGAGCCGGAAAGTAGCGGACAGAGCTATGTTTTTATAGGCCGCCATTTTGAACAATACTTAAATAAAAAAGGTTTTTAATGTGTAGGTATTTTCTAATATTATTGTTTTTTTTTCTATTTGACAAGGCAAGTGGTTTGAGCTCTACAAGCAAAATGTTAATTTTAAAGTTCACCTAGTATGAAAACACTAAATACCTAGTTGAAATTTCGCTCCTCTCTGATTTAGTGGAAACGCACTTTCAGTCAGCTATTTCTAATCAATTATTAGTGAAAAATGGCGCGAATAACTTTTAGCTTTGTTTCAAATCCTTTTGTTCTGTCTGTCTAATGTCATTTTCACGCAAATATATTTTGCTTTCAAATATTATTTCTAATAAAACAGAGAAAGTGGGTAGGTACAATTACATAACGCATCACTACATAGTATAAAACAAAGTCGCTTTCTCTGTCCCTATGTCCCTTTGTATGCTTAAATCTTTGAAACTACGCAACAGATTTTGATGCGTTTTTTTTAACAGATAGAGTGATTCAAGAGGAAGGTTTATTATGTACTTTTTATCCCGATATTCCCACGGGAACGGGAACCACGCGGGTGAAAAATCAGACATGGCTCTTACCTATTTGAATTAAACTGTAAAATTACTTAGTTGAATTTATTTTTATTGAAACCTTATTTTCCTTTGACTATTGTATTTAAAATAATTATGGAAATTCATATCACATCACAATAAATAATTATTATAGTATTAGGTAGGTACATTATTTAAGAACAAAATATTTTTATCAAAGAATATCTAGGAACACAGAGGATGGCTTAGTCATAATTTAACCTAATGAAATTAAATACCTACCAATACCAAACTATCTTAATTCATTTTTTTTAATTTCGTTAATTCTTGACACTATATTTTCGTACCCTTACTTCTTATACCTAATCAATCTATACAGACATTTGCTTATTTTATTAAATTGAAAATTAAATAATTAATTTAAGTAAGGGAGACAGTACCACGCTGGCTTTGCATGTCACGTAATAGCGTGAGTACCTTTATTAAATGAAGCTCACTTTCTATATTGCTTTCACAAAATTAATTATGCCGTTTGCAAATACATTAAGAGGCTGACATGAGCCAACTAGCGCCGCCAATCGATTTTATATTATTTCTTCTCAATAAGCCCAATTTCTAAAAAAAGGAATCAGATCAAAACTTATTAAGATATTTTCTAAAAACAAGCAAATTTTAATTAAGAGGCACGTAAAGAAGAATCCGGTCATAGTTTTAAAATTAAAATTACTGTATAGCGCACGTAATAGGATGAGTAAGTAAATAGTTAAGTAAAACAGGTGTTCCAGCCGCAACTTCCAGCTGCATATCGCCGTCTTCGTCTAGCTCCACCTCGTCGGATGAGACGGACATTTTGACAGGTTCCTTAGCTTCAATCAGCATGTCTGTGGAGGTGTTGTCTCCTGGCACTGTGTCTACAAATACCTGGAATTGGATTCAACTCATCATCATTAGCTATTTTAAAATGCCCACTGCTGGGGTGCCGGCCTTTCTTAAGAGCCCTACAGATTATCAGTCCGCCTGCAGGCAACGGCCTGTCAGTTTGCCGCAATCAGCCCTTACAGCCTTAGCACTATTACCTATTTATTCTGTGCTTACAGTTTTACATGCAGAAACCGAATGTTAGGCGGCCTGTTCAATCGAGGATTGCTGGTCTTCCGGCGGACTGATAGTCTGTGAGCCCCTTTATCTATACTAATATTATAAAGCTGGAAAGTTTGTTTGTTTGTTTGAACGCGTTAATCTCGGCAACTACTGGACCGAATAAAAAAATCTTTGTGTGTTGGATAGTCCATTTATCGAGGAGGGCTATACCTAGGTAGGCTATATTTTATCCCGATATTCCCACGGGTACCGCGCGGGTTTAACTGCGAGGATCCGCTAGTGGTTGGATAAAGAGAATGACACTAAACCAGGGTACTACTCACAGACAGAACTGCCACAGAACACAATAATGCTGAAAACATTATTGTTATGGCGTAAGATAAGACAGATAAGATGGTGGTAGCTAGCCAGGCGGACTTTGAACAAGCCCTACCACCTACCACCAACCAAACTGAATACAAATGTACCCCCACTGGGAATCGAACCCTGGCCGGGAACTATGGGTCTGAAGCCGGTGGTGGTGTGAACCACTGGACCGTAGAGGTTAAAACTCGCTCACCTCATCATCTTCGTCATCAACATACTCGTGCGCAGGGGGCACCGGCGTGATGTATCTCGTCGGACTCTCACTCTCATCGGAACTGTACTCTTCGCTCTCATCGCAGTCGAAATAGCGGCTCTGCAATTGAACAAAATATATTCAGGAAAAATGTGATAGATAAATTCGACCAGTATTGTAGGCCTTTCGGCAGCTCAAGGGCCCCACAAGCTAGAGTCTGGCCAACGGTTCACTGCACTGAAAAAGAGCGGCAAATTTTAAAAAGTAGGGGCTGTAAACACTGACTACAGTCGGAAAAAATATTTTGGTACTTCAATTTAATCTTATTTTATGAACTAGGCTGTAGAGCCGACGAGGAAAAACAGGAAAGAAATTAGAAGTTTGTTTTTCTTTATTACTTATTATAATTTAAATTATAATTCATAATCAAATTCAAACAAACCTACACAAAATAATAAATACATAATTATTTTACTTTATGTTAAGTACATACAATACCAATAGCTGCAATAGTGACATGACAATTCAAAATATTGCCAAGTCCAGAATTTTTAAAATAATAGAGTAGGTACAAAGAACCGCTGACCAGACTATCAGATCGCCTGCAGGCAACGGCCTGCCTGTTATTTGGCCGTAATCGACCACACATTCAGTTTTACATACAAAACGAAGGTCGGGCGTAGGCTTGCCAACTCCCGCAATGAGTTTTTCGGGATTTAATGTGAAAAAAACGGGACAACTTCAATGAATTCGGGACTTCAATCAAAGGTTTTAAATCATCATAATATCATCATATTTAGTAATAAACTTTAAGGTAGAAATTTCTACTGGAAACAACAATGCACAGACTCATAATATCAGACAGTCCATGAAATGAACTAGGTAGGTACCTACTAGCTTAATTTTATTCCTAAAAGAATATTTATTTTGAGATCTGGAATTTATTTTAGAAACAACAATAGCAAAACTGGCGGGAATAAAATGAAAAAGAAAATGTAGATATCAAAAATCGGGACAATTAGCATCCCGCCCCAGTACTGTGGTCGGGACGCGGGACTCAGGGGCCTGAAATCGGGACATCCCGATTAAATCAGGGCAGTTGGCAAGCCTAGTCAGGTCAGGCGGCCTGTTCGATCGAGGACTAAGCTGCAAGTTACATTTACAGTTAGTTTGTCAGAGCATTGGACCGGACTCCCAGGGGCGCGGGTTCGAATCTACTTACAGGACTGGTGGTGGTTTTTACCACACTTTTATTAGCTTCACTTGTAACTAAGTCACAATGTAAGAAAATCTTAGAAATCAATTTTAACCTACTTTTAAATGTCGTATAGATTTGAAACTTTGCATGTCTATATGAATCCGATGACAATACAATAATTTGCTACCATCGAGCTGATCTGATGATGAGTCAAGAGGTGAGGTCAATAGAACTCTTCAATGGCTACTAGGAAACCCCTCGAGTTTAGGCTCCTTTGTTTCGTTCTGATGAGACTTATGAGTCGCACTTGGTGGTGAGGGTCTGATGATGGAGCAGGGAGGAAGCCAGTGGCACTCCTTAATGACCAATAGGAAACACCTCGAGTTCTGGCTCATTTGTTTCGTTCTGATGAGACCTATTCGCTACACTTGGTGGTGAGGGTCTGATGATGGAGCAGGAAGGAAGCCAGTGACACTCCTTAATGACCAATAGGAAACCCCTCGAGTTTGGGCTCATTTGTTTCGTTCAGACGAGACCTATTTGCTACACTTGGTGGCGAGGGTCTGATGATGAGATGATGGAGTTGGGAGGAAGCCAGTGGCACTCCTTAATGACCACTACGAAACCTTTTGAGTTTGGGCTCATTTGTTTCGTTCTGATGAGACCTATTCGCTACACTTGGTGGCGAGGGTCTGATGATGGAGCAGGAAGAATGCCAGTGGCACTCCTTAATGGCCAATAGGAAGCCCTTCGAGTTCTGGCTCATTTGTTTCGTTCTGATGTGACCTATTCGCTACACTTGGTGGTGAGGGTCTGATGATGGAGCAGGGAGGAAGTCATTGCCACTCCTTAATGACCACTAGGAAACCCCTTGAGATGGGCACATTTGTTTCGTTCTGATGAGACCTATACGCTACACTTGGTGGTGAGAGTCTGATGATGGAGCAGGGAGGAAGTCAGTGGCACTCCTTAATGACCACTAGGAAATCCCTCGAGTTTGGGCTCATTTGTTTCGTTCTGATGAGACCTATTTGCTACATTAGGTGGTGAGAGCCTGATGATGGAGCAGGGAGGAAGTCAGTGGCACTCCTTAATAACCACTATGAAACCCCTCGAGTTTGGGCTCATTTGTTTCGTTCTGATGAGACCTATTCGCTACACTTGGTGGCGAGGGTCTGATGATGGAGTAAGGATGAAGTAAGGGTTCGGCTCGCGCATCTGGTAACTAATAGACTCCACTTGAATTTGTAAAACAAATACATACAATCACGCCTTTGAGTTATAATGTTTACGGGGTGGGCAGACACATGAATGGATTGTGAAATCGATTACCATCCATCCATAGCTTGCGATTTATGAAACTAAAAAGTAAAAAATAAATATGTAGATTAAAAAACTATAAAAACACACTTTTCTAGGAACAGACTAAAAAGTACAAAATAACCGACTATTCAGTAACTGAAATTAAAAAGCGTGGTGCGCCCTTTGCAAAGCATGCATTCAAGTAGGTACTTCATATTGACAACGCGCACCACGCTTTTTAATTTCAGTTACTGAATAGTCGGTTATTTTGTACTTTTTAGTCTGTTCCTATAAAAGCGTGTTTTTATAGTTTTTTAAACTACATATTTTTTAGTGTTCCATACCGAAAATGTAAAAACGGGACCCTATTATAGTGCGACAAGCTTTTCTGTTCCGGTGATTATCTTTGGAACTAAAACAGTTTTCATACGGCAGTCCATTTTGACAGCTAATTTAGTATTGCAAGTGGCTCCTCTGTCACGGCTGCACCGGAACAGAAAAGCTTGTGCCACTGTACTAAGACTCCACTGTCCGTCTGTCTGTCACCAGGCTGTATCTCATGAACCGTGACAGCTAGACAGTTGAAATATTCACAGATGATGTACCTATTTCTGTTGCCGCTTTAACAACAAATACTAAAAACATAATAAAATATTTGAGAGGGGCTCCCATACAACTAAAGTGATTTTGTGCTGTTTTTTGCTCGATGTAGAACAAATGTCTAATGTTGTATAGATAGATAATGGTACGGAACCCTACGTGCGCGGGTCCGACTCGCACTTTGCCGGGTTTTTTTCTATCACATTATTGCGAATGCATAAGACAATATATTGAGCCTTAGGTACTCCATACTCCAAGCTTTATACATATATTAATATTATAAAGAGGATTTTTTTATTATGTTCCACTATAAACACTACTGAACCGATTTTAAAAATTCTTACACCACCGGTAGAAAGCTATGTACAGTCAGGGACAAATTCAGTGAACCACCTCTTGCAACAGCCACCCGAAAAGAAGTAAGAGGTGGTTTCTATTTGTACATAATTCCAGATTGATATAGGCTATATTTTATCCCGCTACTACCTCGGGAATAGGTACCACGCGGGTATAGCCGCGGGGAGCGACTATCCTGATAAAATCTAGTTTAGTTAAGGGAAGACTATCTCTTTACTACATCAAATGTTTGTTTGATTTAACAACTAAATGACATACCTACTTACTTACACGAGTTCTGATGACGTAATCTCATCAACAACAGTAGCAGACACATTGATCTAATTCACAATAATATCAATGACTCACAAATACAGTCTGCTCTAAAAGTTTGATGGCAATTTAGTACTTTGTCACACTAACGGCTAAGTTTGTTTTGTTAACTGTTGTAAATAATAGAACGCAATCGTTAGTGCGACATGGTACTAACAAGTTTGTTTACTCTGACGATATTGCCAGCCATGTATAGCGGCGTGACAAGCTTTATCTAGGTATGGGTAATGTACATAACTGGTTATTAATCTAATTAGAATATCAACACGGGCACACGAGTAGAACGGGAATCAGTAAACAATGTGCTTATTTGGAAAGAATAAGAAAAACATTTGTAGAAGGATTTAATGCTGATTTAGATAAGTAGGTAACAACGTTTTCACTGTTACGTGGGAGGAATTTATTCTATTGAAGTTACTTAATTTAAATCAAACATTAAAGAAAATTAATTTATCAATCAACAATCAAAATTAATTAAATCATGCAAAGTACATATTCTAATAAAAAATATCTAAGAAACAAATTGTTGGTTGATAAAATAAAACAGGACAATCACAAACTTAAATGTGAATGGAGGAAAATTACATTATTTTATTATCCCTTTACTTCATTAGTTTGACCTTCTGTGCAAAAATAATCTTTGCCACTTGCATGCTAAAAATCGTTAAGTTGGTACGCCTGCGTCGTTCAGAGGAAAGAGGAAACGTTCCTTTTCGCATTTATTTGAAAATTTTCTATTTTACAAATTTAAAAAGCTCAATGATTTGTTTTAAATAAAAGTTCGGTTCATAGAAAGCTATTTACAATTTAAAGTTTTACTATTTTTGCATAAAAATAAATTAACTTACCTTACATATCAAAAACTCTAATATAATACATAGCGAAGCTGCCTTATCTTAGCGCAAAACGAAACGGGATTGGAGCAAATCAATGATGCCAACCTAAACTGACATCATGACAGATGAGTGAAGTGACAGAAAGAATAATAAACATTTCGTCTGCCAAAAAAATGACGACATAGTATTTTAATTATAAATTCTTTTATCTACAATCAAAACAATGAGAATTAACGCTCGTAATGATACGTAATCAGTGACGGTACGGACCGCGTCGAATACCAAAGTGTCGTCCTTAACCAAACGCTCCAATCTATGTGGTGAACTAAATTGTACGCAAAATAGTGGACATCCTTTGTTGTGACCATGTCTGCAGCACTTGCTAATGACTCGCCAAAATACACAAATAGCTTGATCTGCTGCAGCCCTAGAATCGTAGACGTGGCTTCGACCTCTTCCGCGTCTTCTTCGACCTCAGGTTGTGTTTCTGCCGACGATAGTTGCGACTCAAACTGCATACCAAAGTCTATATCGAATAAAAAGTTGAAAATCCACAGTACTGCGACGAGAGAAGAACTCGAAAAGGCTGTGAAACAGTGTAAAGAACTCGTATTAAATACTCCCCAGTGTTCTGAAGAGCGAAAATGGCTCGTAAGATATTTAGTAGAGCTGAGGTTGCGATTAGAGGATGTCAAGGAAAACGACGGGCAATTGAAGCCCCGAGTGTCCATAAAAGGTCACCATTTCGAGCAGCAAACCAACACAAACAATCGAAAACAGTATTGTGACCATTGCAGTGGTGTTATATGGAGTATTGTGCAAAGCTCATACAAATGTAATGATTGTAACTATGTATGTCATTATAAGTGTGTTGATGAGGTGTGTAGGATGTGCGCTCATATTATTATGACAGATAAAGGACAGTTTGAAATGAGTATATGCCCTGAAAAAGGTTTAGCTACCCAGGATTATAAGTGTGCAGAATGCCAAACATCTTTGACTTTTAAAGATTCGTGGAATGAGCCTCGTTTATGCGACTACACTGGCCTTTACTTCTGCAGCACATGTCACTGGAATGACCTATGTTCGATACCAGCTAGAGTTGTTCACAACTGGGATTGGGAGAAGAGGTATATTTCTCGATTAGCTGTCCAGATGTTGACCTTATCTTGGAATCGACCCTATATTGACATTGAAAGTATAAATCCGAGACTATTCACTTTTATCGCTGAACTGGAATGGGTACACAAAATGAGGAGGGATTTAGAATGGATGAGGCGGTATCTCTGCGCTTGCCCTGAAGGAACACATTTACTATCACCTTTATTTGTTCAACTAGGAGACGTCAACAATAAATACAGTATGGGCCATCTGGAAGCTATAAACGATGGTTCTTTAGAGTCGCAATTAACTGAGTTGACCGAGGTTTGTCGTAAGCATATAACTGGCTGTGCATTGTGTTCCGGCAAGGGTTACTTGTGCGAAATTTGCAGTAACAACGAAATTTTATACCCTTTCGACAGTGGAGCGATATTGTGTGATAAATGCAACTCAATGTATCATCGAGGGTGTTGGTTAAGGAAAGGCCAAGTTTGCTTTAAATGTGTCCGATTGGAGGAACGGAAAAAGAGCAAACTACCTGATGAAGAGACCCATACCCATTTAGAATATGACATAGATAGATTTGTTGAATAATATTTTTTCATTAGTGCCTGACTTTTATAAAACATTTTATGATATTATTCCAAATCATTTTTGTTTTGGGGCTTTCAAATTATAATATAAAGTGACTTAGTAATAAATATTGACATTCATTATGACTCATTTGTAAATTCAATTTGTATTTTGAAGCTTGTAAGACTACTTATATTTGTGACTAATTTTTAGTTTTTTTTTTATTATTATTGTTTTTATAAAACATTTTATGATATTATTCCAAATCATTTTTGTTTTGGGGCTTTCAAATTATAATATAAAGTGACTTAGTAATAAATATTGACATTCATTATGACTCATTTGTAAATTCAATTTGTATTTTGAAGCTTGTAAGACTACTTATATTTGTGACTAATTTTTAGTTTTTTTTTATTATTATTGTTTAAGTTGACTGCATTATGATTCACATGTTCACGTTTTAAATGTATGAATTGAGGTGCTTTATGTTAGCAATAATGGCATGCAAGGGCTTTTAGTGTATAATCTGACTCTGAAGTTACCTAATATAGTTAATAAAACTTGACATAGATAAATTCATGTTACACTGACCACTACATAATTTTTGTTTTATTAGAAAAGTGTGACTTATTTCTTAATTTTATTATTCATTCAAAAAATGACCTAATTTAGATTTTCTAGTAGATATTTGACATCCAAAATTATTGGTATAATCATATTAAATATTTAAAAAAATGTGTTCTTAATGTAAATACAATTACTTAGTGCTTCCACTGAATTTTAAAATGTAATAAAATGTAAAAAAACTAGAACTTAGTGTTAAAGAGACAGGCTACACACAAATTTCGATGTTCTGCTTTTGAACAGTGTGTGGCTTCCCTTAAGTAAATAAAGCTTCCCATTCAAGTCCATACAAATGATGGAATAAAATTTAAAATGTAAATAAAGTATAATTCATATAAATGCGTTACCATAATAGTAAGAATGGTTGACATAAATGTTAAGTGATTTAAGTGAATGCTAACAATGTTATTAACACTGAACAATTATCTATGTGATTTCGTTGCGGATTTGTATAAGTATCATTTTCAGATTATTTTGTGATGTTATGAATTTGCGATCTTATATGTTTTATACCTACGCAAAATATATAAATAAAATACTTAAAAACTGTTTTTTATTTATAAAAAAAAAACTAGTCTTTCGCCCGCGGCTTCTCCCGCGTGGACACGACGACGATTCCGCGGGAATTTGATATTTGTCGGGGATAAAAATAGCTTAAGTCACTCTCTTTCAGTAAGTTATTGATTTGGCCTTGGCGGTCATTAACATTGATAACTTTAGGGACCTATTTAGGTAAGTACTTGAATTTGTCAGAAACGTGAACCATAAGCACAGAGTATTTATTCATGTGCCATAAGCGGCGGCGATAAGATTAGAATTTTTAAAAAGATTTCTTGTCAAGGAAGATTCAATTACGCTCGTATACGTGTCTTTTCTTGAGACGAGACGTGGTTATTTACTATGGGTCTCATAAGAAGGCACAAAGTCACCCAGCGAGCAATGGAGAGAGCGATGCTTGGTATTTCCCTGCTCGATCGAATCAGAAATGATGAGATCCGCAGGAGAACTAAAACAACCGACATCGCTCGAAGGATTGCATCATTGAAGTGGCAGTGGGCGGGACACATAGCGCGGAAAACCGATGGCCGTTGGGGCGGAAAGGTTCTCGAATGGCGACCGCGCGCCGGACGACGTTCCGTGGGCAGGCCAAATATTATTCTGTGGGCAGGCCCTCTACAAGGTGGACCGACAATCTGCTCAAGGTCGCGGGAAGCCGCTGGATGCGGGCAGCGCAGGACCGATCGTTGTGGATATCCTTGAGGGAGGCCTATGCCCAGCAGTGGGCGTCGTTCGGCTGACATGATGATGATGATGATGACGTGTGCTTTCTTAGCTTAGTCCATGAGATGCTTGCGACGAGCTAACGAAGATACATTGCATTGGATCTAAAGCCAGCCATACACGCTCAGTTAGATAATTATACCTGAACAGGTGTAATGCTCAGATATAGGTACTGAGGTGTATGGCTTGGCTGGCTGGCTTAAAATACTTTATAATATATAATAATAATAATAATAAAATAATTCAGTACAAGGTATAGTACTATAAAGCAGGTATGGTACTATAGGTACTTAAATCTACTATACAGCAAGCAGTCACATCACATATCCACACATTTTGTTTTTTAGCATGCAGTTGCTCACAAACCCTGATAATGGACGGTCTTCGTTACACCACTACTGCCATCATTTGACGTTAGTTCTTTAGCAGAATATGAAATATTGCTTTCCCTCTAGGCTTACCTGACAATCGAGGCAGCGGCAAGGTTCCCTATAAATGCCGGTGTTGAGCGCGCTCTCCAAATGCTGCTGTAAGTACTGGATCTGGTCCGAGTCCATCCATGAGACGCTTGCGAAGAGCTAACGAAGATAGGAACGCGGAAGTATTGCCACTGCATTGGATCTAAAGCCAGCCATACACGCTCAGTTAGACAATTATACCTGAACAGGTGTAATGCTCAGATATACTGAGGTGTATGGTGTATGGCTTGGCTGGCTGGCTTAAAATAGTTAATACCTACTCTACGGCAAGCAGTCACACATCCACACATGTTTATTAGCATAGGTACATTTGGTCACAGACCCTGATAATGGATGGTCTTCGTTACACCAATATTGCCATCATTTGACGATATTTCTTTATCATCAGAATACGAAATATTGTTTTCTATCTAGGCTTACCTGACAATCGAGGCAGCGGCAAGACTCTCTGTAAGTGCAGGTGTTGAGCGCGCTTTCCAGGTGTTTTAAGTAGTGGATCTGGTCGGAGTCCATACGGCGCTTGCGACGAGCTAACGACGAGAGGAAGGCTAGTAGCGGCAACTTGCGGCGGGACGGCTTCAGTTTCGGTGTGGAACTGGTGGGAATAACAGCGAATAGCTTATTTTTCTTAAATTTAGAATTTAAACTTAGAAAAAGCAGTCAAATCCAAGTAGCGTTGCGGAAGGAATAAAGTATGCCAATGCCACCTGCAATGCAAATACAAAGGTACTTTTCGGAAGAAGCCATAAAAAAAAGGTACTTTTGTAATATGGCCGAATTGGCAGGTTGGTGTATATGTCGTGGCGTGGGCCGTGCGTGGCCATTTCGTAGCTTTGCTCACTTCATGAAATGACCGAAAATTTCATGGAGTGAGCAAATCTACAATGATGGTGGATGGATATACATAGCACAAAATATGAGCGTGCTTAGAAAATGCTTTATTATAATAAAAATACATTGAACAGATTCAAGAGATTAGACGCTTTGGGCTTTGGGCACTAGTTTAGCAGAATCGTAGGTACCTCTATATTAAAACCAACGAGGATAACAAAAGTAGGTACCTATTGCAAACAGATGATAAAGTCGGTACCTAAATGCATTATTCGTTAGAATGTTTGCCCGACCGGGAAACCCCATTTGCTGAAAAATGATAAACAAAACTGGTCATTCGTTAAAATCCTAGTCACTTCACTACTGTTAGGTCCTTGGTCGCATACCGGGCCTATGTAATGTCCCGGCATCGCATTTCTGTGACTGTGACTAGGCTTAGATAAGGGCCACCATTGTACTCGTATTCCTTACAGTTTGTTTATACAAATGTAATAAGAACGTCCTGTATTTTGTTTTGTTTTGTACTCGACAGCATTTATTCTAAGATTGATATTAAATGTAGCTCGAGAGTCGAGACTATTGTTAGTTACGTTTGACTGGTCTAAACGATAGCACACGTTTGTAAAGGAACTAAATTATAAGAAATAACTATTTAAGTGCATTTTAAATAATAAATCTTTATTTGCTTTTGATTGGATGTCACAGGTTTAATTGACTCTTCTCCCTTATACCTACTACAGAAGTGACACAGTGGCGGACTAAGGGCGGGGGACCCTCAAACGCCTTCACATTCCACATTTTTGACCGCCTCCGTGGTTAAGTGGTTCACACCACCGATTTCAGACCCAGAGGTCTCCCGGGTTCGATTCCCAGTGGGGGTACATATATTGTATTCGGTTTGTTTGTTGGTGGTAGTGAGATGTACTGATTTATTAGTTGTACTGCAACATCAAATATTCTATATGTCACTGCGACATACGTACGGTACGTAAAGTGGTAGGATTTGTTCTTAGTCCGCCTGGCTAGCTACCACCATCTTATCTAAGTCTGACGCCATAACAATGATGTTTTCAGCATTATTGTGTTCCGGCAGTTACAGATACGATAGCCAGTTCCTCAGTGACTGAGGATTCCGAGAGTAGTGCGCTTCCACTATCACCACTTATCCACTTAACATCAGGCAGGTGTGTGTGATGAAACCCACCTGTTTCCAAGACTATTCAACAAGGCCGGTCGCATTTCGTTGTCTCTCTCGCACAAAGTCGCTTCGCTTTGCCTACGCTTACTCCTTCGTTTCACTGAGTTTCCAAGCTCTGCTTTGTCTTTTTCGTCCGAGACTAAAACAAAAAAGAAATATTGTTAAAGTAAAGCCCACATTGAAAAATTGAAAATGAAGTACTTAACTACTTATTTAGAAAGAATCGACCCGTCTCACAACCAGCTCCGATGGGACTCGAACCCACGACCTTTCGCTATCTGCACGACTGCTCTAACCACTGAGCTACGGAGTCGTCGTCGTTACGGAGTCAATAATTATTTCTAAATACTTCATAGTCCTTCTTCTTAGTCTTCTTCCTAGTCTTTCATAGACCGCAAAATAATTTCACTCACGGTTTATTTCGCTGTTATCATAACAGTTCCAGTTCCTTTCGTTCGCTCGCTGGTCTGCCGGCCACAGCTCCTGGACCGAGGGGTTCTGGTATATCGTCTCCGTGGACGCGTTGCCGTTCTCGATGTCGTACGACCTGGATCCAGGCTGTTGTAAGACCTGTGAATGATTTATGCGTTTTAGGTTTTATCACCGTCAGTGTCACATGCGCGGATCTAGGATTTGGTTTGGGGGAGGGGCAAATTTGGTTCAGGGGGAGCAATTTTAACTTATTTCACGTGGCATAATGATGAATGCAAAAATGTTGAAGGTAACGCCCCCATTGCCCCACTACCCTTGAATCCGCGCCTGCCATTTTCAACAAATTTCGACTTTATTGGGTTTTATTAAGATTTAGAACAGAAACTTATGGTGGGTAATGAATGTAATGATTCAAATACCACGAGTAAATTAGCCGACTTTTCTTTGACTCTCTCAAGTTCTCAACGTGCGTGATTTTGTATTTTTGTCCCGTACACATATCACTATGATAAGCGAGAGAGCAACACGCGCTGTCGCGACAGAGAGTCGACTAATTTATCTCGTGGCGCGCAAATCGCAATGCTAGCCCTACAGGACGAACACACTTATTACCACTACTCCATGTGCCATCAGGCTTTTCAATTCATGCGTGGATGTTCACAATCCGCAGGAAACTAAAACAACCGACATCGCTCGAAGAATTGCTCAGCTGAAGTGGCAGTGGGCGGGACACATAGCGCGTAGAATATACATGGCCGTTGGGGTGGAAGGTTCTCAAATGGCGACCGCATACCGGACGACGCGACGCTCCGTGGGTAGGCCCTCTACAAGGTGGACCGACGATTTAGTCAAGGTTGCGGAAATCCGCTGGATGCGGGCAGCGCAGGACCGATCGTTGTGGAGATCCTTGGGGGAGGCCTATGCCCAGCAGTGGGCGTCGTGTGGCTGATGATGATGACTCTTACTTGGTAATGCGCTCTAGATCCCAAGAAGAAGACGGCACCAGGACCCGCCGCAGTCATCTCGGTCAATCTGAAAAAAAAAACAAGTGACATCAGCTACCTATCAAGTTACTATAAATAATAATGAAATATTGGACACCATCCCATACGTTTTCCAATATCCTTAGCTAAGTAGCATTAAGCCAACACGAGAAAATATTTAACTGTCCGGGAATAGAACCCGGGACCTCAGGGATAGCGGCACCTTAAAAACCGGTGAGTACCTACCTACACTACTCGGCCACAGAGGTCGTAGGTAGGTACTATATTAATATCTTAAAGTTACAGGTTACAGGTAAGCTTAACATAGCGCATTTAAATCATTGAGATAAAAGAATTAAACGTTAGTACATTATATTATAACTCAATGATTTATATAAACAAGAATGTCAAGAATTGATATTGCGTTGCGACATGGTAGGTACCACAACAGTTTGCCTACTCTCTGTCTTTTTCTAACATTTAATATTCAATGTTAGATTATCTTATTTGTAAATACAGTTACACACTGAAATATGAACTTATGTACAGAAGTTAATTATTTATTATAAATGCGATAGGTACCATAAGTAGTATTTTTTTTTTAATTGGGTTTACTAAGTTAGGAGGTGAGCTATATATAACTCTTAAAAAAAGGCAAAATAATATACATTACAAGTTCATATTATTTGTAACATTCATTTAAAAATAGTTGTGAAAATTTAATAAATGTTGCAGTGAATGTCCTGCTTTATCTAATGCAACTTTAATTTAACAGCTGGTCAGTGGTCTCGTACCTAGTCAAGCTAAATCTCGTAGTCAAGCTAAAATTCCTTAACTCCTTAATTAAAAAGCTTTAATTCCTGATAAATGAACACTGAATTAATTAATGAGAATAGGAAAAAATTAAGCTGTCAAATTAACAATTACAGGTAGGTAATATTGAAAGAGAAATAAAATAAATTATGCAATAGCATTTTTAATTCTTAATAAAAAAAATAGGGGATCTCCAATATGTTTTGAACAATAGGTAAAAAAAACAATATTGCCCTAATTTGATTGCACCTTTGAAACTAGCGACATTTTTATGTAGTAATACTTAAAGTACTAAGACTTAGCTTATTCTTCTACAAATTAAATTAATGCTTACAATATTTTGTTAGTTCGTTGATTGACTATGCACCACACCACTGTCAGTCAAATAAACTATTAAACTTGACATTGTTTTGACTTGCGCAGTAGGTACATTCAAAAAGGGTGGCCTTGGGGTGGTCAGTACGAACCTAGAAAAGCTACCCTTTGGCAGAAATAGAGGAAAGTCGTGGATTATAAATAAAATTTGTCCTAACTTTTAGCTCTATCTTGAAGTGCGATTTCAAGCAAGCATCTTGCTTTGCTTAGTTTAGTGCTTTGCAGCCTCCTCGCCCTAGTCTATCTACACCCAACAGTTTACTAAACATTAAACAAACTAGTAAATGCTGTATCAACAGATGTCGCTTTCCGCTTTTGTATTTTGTTTAAGTTATATGAATGAAAATAGAGTTTAAAACTTTATGTAAAATTAAATGAAAACATATTTTTATTTTGAACAGTTAACTCTACAAAACCTTGACTTCAATATTGCAGATTTGCATTGCAGAAAAACAATACTAATAGTATTCATCCCATAAGTTGTGAAAATTATCAATTTGATTTATGCAGTGTATTTAATTATTTTAATATTTTTTTATTAAGTACATATTTTATATTGAATCATTAATAGGTAGTTAAACTGGATGTTGAAAATTTAAAAATGAAGTATTTAGATAAAATCAACAAGTCTCACAACCAAGATGCAAAAAGTAAAAAATTAAATAACAAACTTGATCTTATTTAATTTTTGTTAACCGACAAAGTTCTTATGAATGCTGTACAGCAAG
The DNA here is from genome assembly GCA_949710035.1 of Crambus lathoniellus. Taxonomy (NCBI): domain Eukaryota; kingdom Metazoa; phylum Arthropoda; class Insecta; order Lepidoptera; family Crambidae; genus Crambus; species Crambus lathoniellus. The sequence continues at coordinate 3,149,565 of OX453325.1, read as the reverse complement.
TATTATCTTGGCTCATGTATGTAGTATATTGTTTAATAAATGTGCAATGGTGTTTAATGAATTTAAAATAAAATATTATTAATATAACTTTACTCTAAAAACTAAAAATGAAAATTACATAAAAAAAGGAGTCAAATCGCCACGTCGGTACTGTATGCAGTCAATGTCAAGTTCAAGCATTCGTCATTCTACAGTGTCGCGGGTATCCAGATACAGTCTAGCAATTTCTTCTAGTCGACAGAATGGCAAATGTTGAAGTCCTTATTACGACGTGTGAAGGTCTAAATTTGGGTGTGCGGTGCAACGTAGTAGGGCGGTTGCACAGTACCGCTTTACCGCGTGGATGTCGGACTCCCTGGCAGTGCATCTTGAAACTTTGCTTTTGTATCGAGTGGTGCAGAAAACTTTGTAAGCGAGATACAGGCATGTAGGTAAATATGTCGAACAGAGCCTATTGTTACTCTCTCACTTTCATTGGATGTGATTTATAAGAGTTGGTGGAAGACCACATCTAACTATAAAGCAAAAGGGTCTAGCACTCATCTACTTAAAAATAAAGCTAGATCTTGCTTTGGCTAAACTTAAAGCCACGCTATATATTTCTGATGTTGTTACCCTTCCAATTTAATATTCAAAATATATATTTTAGCATCAGCAAATCCTACTGAAGTCTGGAGGGTGGCATTTGCGTATCTCTTGCCTTCACACTAGCCCAAATTGTCCAGCCAAAGCAAGGTTGAACATCTAGTGGCTAGCCTTGCTATGCTAGTAAAGGCCTGGCTAGCCTTGATCTGGATTAAAAGTTAAAGTTAACTATGAAATTACTATTAACAGTAAGCTACTTAATATTTTCATATTGGATCATTATTGAATCGTGTGATTGAAAGATTTTATCCTAAGTAAATATTGTTTATTTATTATTACGATCTATTTGTCAAAATTCAACTCAAATACGATCGTAACGTTTAAAGTCCATTCGCTTAGATAGTGTCGCTCTGTCACAATGCCGTGCGGGTGTACCGACACTATCTAACCGAACGGACTATACGTTTGTACATTCACTTACTTGGACAGCTCTGAAGCTCTCTGTTCTAGCTTACTCTGTCTGTACTACGAGCAAGATTACAACCGTGGAGAGGGGTGGAATCGGATTTCTTCAATGAACTCTGTTAAGGTAAAGCACTAACCAGTTTGAGCACAACGGCGAAGAGCGAACCGGTTCTTATTATATTCCTTTAACATTGAAATTAAATAATCCTGTTGAACTGATAAGTAGATATTTTTTGTCAATACAGTCGACTAGGTAATGGTTTGCTAGATCCTCATCAAAAGTACTTACTTAATGGGCGAGAAGATTTGGGAGTCAGAAAATACACTGAGATGTGCCAACTATAGATTTATTCTCTTCGCGCTTCACTGTTTAGATAAAAAGCGGATCCTCGCGGTTTTACTCGCGTGGTACCCGTTCCCGTGTGGGAATATCGGGATAAAAATATAGCCTTTGTTACTCGGGAAGAAAGTAGCTTTCTAATGGTCAAAGAATTACCTAAACCAGTCCAGTAGTTTCGGAGCCTATTCGATGCAAACAAACAATCAAATCTTTCCTCTTTATAATATTAGTATAGGTATAGATTCATAAAGTTTTAGAAATATTTTACTTGTAATCAAAGTACTTTCGATGAAGCGCTACCCATGAAGTTTGACTTAATACTCTGAGGTAACTGGAGCTCTCACCCTGAATTAAAAAGTGTCGCCAGCAAATTTGACATTTATGTATGTAGTGGCTGTGTCAGCTGTCTCATATGATCATACGTATTTTTTTAAAGTGTAGGTGAGACGGAAGACAGCCACTGTGTTATTTGTGGTATTTAAAAAATTGTTCGTACTGCACTCTCCAGTTACCTCAGTATTAAGTCGAGCTTTATGGCGCTACCAAAGGTGATAAAAATATGCCTGTCTAACATAGGTAGTTTTAAGGCTGGCTACATTGTGAATTTTGTATACTTACTATGATTGGTATAACGCCAAAATAAATCTGAAGAGTTCCATTGCACCATTTATTAGTCTGAAGATGCTTGGGTGTAAGTACCCTAGGCCTCATCAGACCAACATCGGTAACTTGGTCGGCAAAGCTCGCGGCCTCTAGGTGCGTGGATACCTATCGAGCTATTATATTGTAATCATATTTTATAGGTCACTCTGGGGTTTTTGGGTCTTTGTGACCATAAACATAGGTCAAATCTAACTGGCTGGCGAACGCGATACTTGCGGAATGTATTTAAGTTGCTCGTTGGAGAAAATAAATAAATAATAATAAATATATTTATCTTAATCCGGAATGTACACAATTATACATAATAATTAATAACTACCAGACACAAACGTTCATCTCCTCGAGCCATTTCAGGAAGTAGGTACATCGTGACTGCCAAAACTTCTAAAACTTGTTTCACAGAAATCGTCAGATCAGCTTATTTTTCACTTGATAGCACTGACATAATAATAAATAAGTAAATAATATTATTGTCTCATGAAGACATCACCTTTATTGATGTTAAAGTAGAGCATGAAAGTTTTGCTTGAGTGATTACTGCTCGATACAACGCGCAGTCAACTGGAACATCTGCTGATCTTAAACCAACCTTAAGGCTGAGTTGAGAAGGAAGACTTTTTAACTAATAGACACTATTGTAGGTTGTAGGTAATGCATTTGCATGTGTTTGTATTCTATTGAAGAAGATGCATCAGTTGTATAGAACGTTTTTCTTTTTAATTCAGAAAGCATGATAATTGTGCAGATTTCTGATTATTTTTAGTAAAATTTGTGAACAATAATGATAAAAGATCTTTTTTTCACAGCCTATATTTATTTGGATAATAGGTATCAGCATCAAAGTAATTTTAAAATTACATTTTGTATTAGAGTGCTCGTCAGATAAGTCTGCGCGCGGTAAAAATCGAATACTAATCTTTTCTATAACATAAGAACAAAAAAATGCACTGTAACTAGCGCCAAAAACGCGTCAGTCACGCGCAGAGTTATCTGACAAACACTCTACACTACATTTGCGTATAAACTTTTAAGCTTTGTTTGCTTCTGTTTGACTGCACTCTTTTTGCGTAAAAAGTTTTTACGTTATATGACATTGACTCCGATATTTTACCTTTTTTTCAATAAAATATTCGAATTTGTAAGCTATTCGTAAAAAAATCTTCAATACTCTCTGTCTTTACTCTCTCTCAATCAATACAAAAAATTATAATCTGTACTAGTAAAACGACACCCAGTATTCCCAGAGCTGCGATCAATAACCTGCAATCTTGTTCATTGACTCTACGTAGAGCGCATGTCATGCGTGACGTAGTTTCCAGGTGGCTCTGATTCACTTGTATTAGGACGATTTGATACGGGATGAAACAAGTAAAATGTAGAGTTATCTTTTTCATAATAATTTATAGCATTTTGTAATGTTATTGTTTTTATTAGTTCACAATTGTATTGAATACTATTAGGCAGATGGGTCGAATTTTCTAGTACACTCGACAGCACATCAAGTAAAACACTTGAACTGCGATAACAGCTTTTATTGCGTGGGGCATAAAGGCGGTCTCAAGGTTAACATGTATAGTCTGATGTGCCCCATGTGTACTTCAATCAGAAAATTCAACCCAAAATGTAATAAAATTTAGTTGTGAAATGTAGAGTCAGTAAAAATATTTTGCAAAGGGTTAACAGCAATAAAAAAATTACACATTCTTGAATCTTTTACTTTTCTTTATATGTAAAATTGAATAAGTATGTCAAAACAAGTTCATGAATAACAAGATCAATATCCTATCAATAAACTAGCAATCTTGTTCATTAACTATAATCAACGTAGAGCATGTCAGCGGGAAGCAGGTATCTGTGATTGTGGTTCACTTGGACTAAAACGATATGAAATGGGATGAACCAAGTAGGTAGGTTAATGTAGAGTTCGATTTTATTGTAAGTAGTATTTTTTGGTAGGCTCATTTACTGATGCAATTAGAGTCGAAACACTCTTGGAACAACTTATCATGTCTTCTGTTGTATACTTAAATAATATCTTTATCAAATATTTATTCACAGGTTTTTACTGACTGAGTTATAGCAAATGCTGCTTAATAATAAATAATAAATAAATAAATAAATAACTTCTCACATTCACACCAATTATCTAAGCCCATTTTAATTTCATTAAGAAACTGTATCATGGAAAACTTGATAACGGATAAATATATACTTAAATACTTTTTGTTTGTAAATACATACTTAATATACATAGTAAACACTCAGACCAAGACAAATAGACATGTTCATCTACACAAATATTTGTCTTGTTCGGGAATTGAACCCGAGACCACTGGCGCAGAAGGTGGGTAGCCTACCCCTGCGCCAAATCGGTCGTCAAAAACTATTTTAAGAGTGTATATGCATAAAGGAACCATCTATTGTTTACATTAAATAGTTGCAACTAAAACATAAATGTCCGTGGTCGTTTGGAATTTGCAAGCCCTGTGTGGAATCCTTACCATCGTATATCTAAGGATAAAGTTGAGAAGGTACAAAGGAAATTTGTCAAATCACTAGACTACAGGACTGGTAATCTGCATAATGACTATGTACCTTCTCTAGCCTTTCACAATATAACATCTCTAGAGAGTAGAAGGGATCTTATTGATGTCACTTATCTGTATAAGGCTTTGCATGATATGGTCGACGCTCCCTTTATTTTACAAAATATAAATTTCCGTGTGCCCAGAAGACAGAAGAGAGCTACTCGTAACAAGGCATTATTTTTTGTCAAGCCAAGTAAAACTTGTTATGGGAGTAATAGTTTCATAAAAAGATCATGTTCTTTATATAACAATTCTTTTAGTGACATTGATATCTTTGAGACATCATTAAATAAGTTTAAACGCTGCATCGCTGAACTAATAAGCGACCAGAATAAGTAAATACTTAAGGTATATAAGACTGGTTTTTCTAAAGTATGTACCGATTGTGATTATAATTATTCGGATCCTTTTATTATGACAATCATTTGTTAATCGTTTTAGGTATGAAAATGTATTTTTGGAAGAAAATACTAAACTATCTATAGTTATTTTTATTTTTGTACAAATACATATTATGTTTGCAATATTGCTCGAATGTAGAAAAGCGCAGTGCGCATCATAGTTCAAAACTTTTTAGCAAAATTATTTTTCTATCATTTTTTAATTATTTTTAGTTCGTTTTCGTTTACCTAATCCTTTGTTAATTTATTAAATGATTTTGTTTTTTGTGTCATATGTATAAGTGTAACTGTTTGTTCCTAAATAAAGAGAAAAAAAAATAAAAAAAAAATATTGTACTGTTCTGCATAACACCGCTACTTACTACAAACTTTATTACAACACTGCACGTAACTCTACGTCACGTGAACAGCCAATGAGACTCACCGTCCTCGATCGCGGTTACAATGTTTTGCTTTAACGTTGCATAAATACAAGTGCTTCAATAAAGTATTCGGGGAGTCCTATGCTACAAGGGTAACCGGTCGTGGCGGAGGGCCGGATTAAGCCTCCGCCATCTGAATATGTCGTCTTTATGTCGTCATGTATGGGTTTAATATAAAACGGTAATAAAAATGTCAATCATTCTGTAAAATGAATACGAGAGTTCTTCTCACACACACCTATGTAGCGACTTCGACTTCCTTTTTGGTTTCTTGGTTAAATTAAATAATTACTTACTGCTTTTTTAAGATTAAGTTCCTTGTGGCCTTTATTCGTAATTCAGATGGATTCAAATATAAAACGGAACTATAATTATTATCGTCTTTAAAGTACCTAAGTAAGAATGGTAAATGTAGAGCTATACAATGTACCTAATAGCTCTACAAATATTGCTATAAAACTTTGAAATTTTATGTAGCGACTTCGACTTCCTTTTTGGTTTCTTGGTCCTTATTTAATTACTTACTGCTTTTTTAAGATTAAGTTCCTTGTGGCCTTTATTCGTGATTCAGATGGATTCAAATATAAAACGGAACTATAATTATTATCGTCTTTAAAGTACCTAAGTAAGAATGATAAATGTAGAGCTATACAATGTACCTAATAGCTCTACAAATATTGCTATAAAACTTTGAAATTTTATAATAGGTAAGTAGGTACCTACTTACATAATTTAAATAATGGGACTTACATTATTATTATAAAAGTTAAATATTTAAACTTCTTAAGTATACAATATTATTGTAACTAGATACCTACACACACTTAGTTTCAAACTAAAAACAATTAGTAGTGAGTGCCATCTTTACAAATTTAGCTGGATTTTCACCTGGAACAGCAATGCTCCTGAACGCAGCATAGAATGCTTAAAACAATGTTAAACCACTTACAGCTAGGTGTTAATATTACAAAGTTAGATGCTTATTAAGTAACTAATATGTGCTCGAAATTACTTGTTCTAGGTCGCATTTATCATTATTTGAGGAGCAATTTAAGCTTTTAGGTCATTAGGTTTAGGAGACGGCTATCTTGCGATAATTGCCAAGATCAAAGGTTACTGCATCACCTCAAAATACGCTTTATTCAAAAGCAAGCTGATATAGTAATTATTACCTACATATTATAATATAATATGTTCATACATAAGTTAAGTTCTCATAAACTTAATGTTTTTTTAATTAGGGACTTGCTTCAAAACATAATAGGTAGGTATCTAATAGGTAACTAATGACTTAATTTTAGCAACTAATTCACTATGTAGGTAGAGTCAAGTCTGAATCATTTTTATTTATTATTTTCATTTTAGTCATAAAATAAATGTAAAATCAAAAATTTTTATAAACTTTAGAAATGGAATTGGACTTTGTAAAATCATTGTCAAAGTAGAGCGTAATACCTACCTATATATTTAAAAAAACAAAAAGGAAGTCAAATCAGCTACTACCGTGTGGATGAGACCAGAGTCTCTCTTTATCATTTTCTTGACGTATTAGACATATTTTACCATATATGATTGCTTAACGCTTCAACATATCTGATGGCGAGGAATTAGACCGGATCCTCGCCGGCACCGGCCCACGTAGTAGCTACGGACTCCCCGTATGAAATGCTTAACGAATTGCATTTATACAAACGACGCCTAAAAACTTAGTCACCGCGATGCAGTAAGCCGACTTTAGCAATTATTTTCTCTCCATTTTTAACACACTTTTGAAAGTTTTTTTCGAAAATGACTTATGAAAGTACTATTTCATTGGTCCTTTTTTTATATAACGTGGTATAATTTTAAAAGACTAACAAAATTGATAAATTCTATTTTGTAGAGTCTCATATGGACAGATACCGAGAGCGAAAGAGATAGGTACGCTACTAGGTCATGTTGTCGCAACGTCAGCATAATAATCCAAGCGAGGAGGCAAGCGAGATAGGTATGTACATCAACTTTTACGAATGGCGTACAACATCGATTTTTGGAATGGTATCACGATAAGCTATTGCGCGCGTGTGTGAAAAGGACAAAAATAAAAGTGGGTGTCTTATTAATTTTATTATATATAATGATAATAAAAAAGGTTGCTGTTCTAGTTAGAAAACAAATTGCAATCACAAATTGCAATGCATGCAAAAATAAATGACTCTACATTTTAGTAGAAATTAGTTTTTGCTAATGGCAACATTTTTCCGCTAACAAACAAATTCACTCTATTCTGTTCTGTGGAAAAAAAATCGTATTTTACGGTGATTTTACGAAATGGCGAATTGTATTTTCTGCTACGTGTGAATTTGGAGAATAGTTATCGCTCAATCAAGTGATCTCTTTTTGTTTTGATAGCAATCGAGTTTCGTACCAACAAACAACAAGTAATTGTTGCCAACAAATTAAAAGTTCGTATTGTTGCAATAATCATAAAATAAATTCTATTCTAAAATAGAAACACTGTTTTGGTGAGTGTTGCAAGAAAAATGTATTTTTTTTTATTTATGTTCGTCGTTCGTTGACATTTCTTCGTTTATTTACCTTCTTGATTAATTTTAAATGAAATTATTTGTTAAAATAAACTATAGAATGGTGTTTTTCACGTGTGATCAATTACTTTGGTGCCGAAATGGACAGCGCCATTATAACCTATTGAAATCAAGTAGGTTTGAAATACCAACCAAAAGCAAACTGCCTTTTTGTGAAATATTTATTGTTTTCAGCGTTATTATTCTAAGGTTTTCAGTAATTATCCTATCATACTTACCAACTCACTTTTAGCTCAGATTAACGGTTTATTAGCCTTTTTTATACAGTAGTTCATAACTGGCCTGTGAATCTGTGATTGAAACTTGAAGTATTTATTTTATTGTAGATTTTAGCTGCAATGGCAGATAATGAAGAGGTGTCTGATTCAGAAAGTCAACTTATTACAGAATCTATGGATGGTAAGTATTTCTTATTTAAAACAGTGTCCTTACCCTACTTGCTATCAAAAATGAAATAATTATTGATAACATCACATACATTACTCCCATACTAAATCAAGTAGTTTAAAGACCTTTGAGGCAATTGAAATCAACAACTGGTATTACACATACACCTAGACAAGAAAATATAGAAAAGTTTGTTTTCTTCATTTAATCAATCGGAAATTGAACTTGAATCTCAGAGATAGTGGCACCTTGAAAACTGCTATGTAGGTACGTCACTTAACCACAAAGATTGTCATTCAACAGCTGACAAAGAATACTCAGGTTTTTGTAGTAAAGTTTCCCTATACTTGCAGAATTGCATAGTGGATGCTTAATAACTACTAATTAAGAATTTAAATTTTCTTTCAGGTCAATTACAAATAGTTGAAGTGAGGCCTTTCGATAAAGATGTGGTAAGCTATTGCATGTTTTTATTTAACTAGTGGTTTTCTGCACTTGTACCCACATGGTTCCCATTCCCATGGGAATATTGGGATAAATATAGCCTATGTTACTCCAAAATAATGTAGATTTGTGGTGGTAAAAGAATATTTAAAATGGGTCCAGTAGATTTTGCCATAACAAACAAACAAAAAATTTACCCTAAACACATTACTGATACTCTTTAATATTGGTTCTTGTAAAGTGAATGTTGTATGACTTGCTGGTGTTTTGGAGGCATGTTCTTCTGTAAACCAACATGTATTTTTTATCAATAAATAAATATCAATAAATAAATACCAATAAATAAATAACACTCTTTGGGCAGTTGTGTAAAAAAAATCAAATCTTTCCTTTTTATAAAATTAATATAGATTGCTCAGTTAGATATATCTCAAAAGCTTTTTGTCTGTTAACCCATTGGCGCCTGACCGGCCGGATAGGGCCGGTTGGAAAATCTATTGTGTCTCATTTCTGGGGTGTTGATGAATGATAGGCCACCATTTAAATAATTCATATTCATTTATTGTATCTTGTTGTATACAAAGGTGTTACATCAATTGTTTAGTCACAAAAAAGACCCCTGTAAGGGCTTGGCAAAATACTTTTATAACATTATAAAATAAATATTATTTATAACATTATGCACATCCAAAAAGCTCTACATTATAATAAAGCTGAAGAATTGTTTGTTTGTTTGAATGCGCTAATCTCACAAACTACTGGACCGAATTGAAAAATTCTTTTTGTGTTGGATAGTCCATTTATCGAGGAAGGCTATAGGCTATATTTTATCCCTAATTCCCACTAGGTACTACGCGGGTAAAACCGCGAGGATCCGCTAGTTAACCATAATTTAACAAGGCAATATGACAAAGAACTTAACTACTCATTTAAATCATTAAAAAATATAATATATTTATAAAAAAAATATCTATTATCTTTCAGATGTTAGATGGAGAAGTAGTGAGTTCATTGTCAGATTTGGAAACTGACACCGACGGAGAGACCAAATACGTCCAGTTGCTCAACTCTGGTGATAAAACTATGATGCAATTGGATCTACTGAACTTGCAGCTAGTGAAGTGAGTGTGATATTACATGAGTTTATTATCTATTGATTTTTTTTTGCATTTGCAATGCTATTTATATTTCACAAAAAAAAAAAACTAATCCGCTTCCCAACACAAAAAGGTGATGTGGGCCTACCATGAGTTTTTCTTACCGTTTACTGTACAGTAAACGGGAGACATATTTTATGCAAATCTATACAGCGCCTCTAGTGGGCAGTAGTAGAACCACAGATTCTCATACAAAATGTCTCCCGTTTACTGTACAGTAAAAAAAACTCATGGTAGACTGGCTGTCTTAAGGGCCCCATATACGGTACGATACGATTGATCTGTACGATCCGTCGTTTCAGATCGATCATAACGACGAATCGTTACATAATTATATGGCCCTTTGACATACGCTGTCGATTCGTCGTTTCGATCGGTCGACAGATCAATCGTACCGTATAAGGGGCCCCTTAAAATGTGTAAAGTACGATCGCGGAGCACGAGGAATCCCGTACAATGACCTGTTATTACCTGTCCCTGTCGCTCGCGCGTAAATATAGTAATTGTCCCGCATAAGTATAGGTACCTGGGTCTAAATCCCCGACAGACGTGCCGCCCTGTTATTAAAATAAATAATGATAAGTATCTGGGCCATAATGCCCATAATGTATCAGACGATTTAAAATTATTTTTATAAAAAAATAAAGCCGCCTTAAAAAAAATCCACCTAAAAAACCACATCAAAAAAGTAAGAAATAATTCATCACCAAATAAATAACGTAAGTACTTTGAAGTCGGGCGTGAAACATGTACAATTTTTTGTTGTTTTTGTTAAAACCCGCCCGACTTCAAAGTACTTACGTTATTTATTTGGTGAAGAATTATTTCTTACTTTTTTGATGTGGTTTTTTAGAAGGCGGTTTAATTTTTTTATAAAAATAATTTTTATTTCACTCGTTTTAGTGCATCGCAGGCAATTTACGTGTTTTCTGGTAAATAGGTTTGTGATCAAACTCAAAACCTCCTTTTTCGAAGTCGGTTAAAATACCTTGAGGTATCCCCTTTTTAACAAAACAAGAATCATCTAAATCGGTTAATAAACAAAGGAGTTATGCCTAAAGATACGTATTAAATTCACATAAAGTGGTAACGAAAACGACAGTATTTTCAAGATTTCCTGAAAACTACTGAACCGATTTCAAAATTTCAAAAAATGGGACCAACTTGGAAACCAACCTGATGTAATAACGTTTGAACCATTTCAATCGGTTCAGCCGTCTTCGAGTAATCGGTGGACATACATAAAAAAAAAAAAAAACATACATACAGACGAATAGAGAACCTCCTCCTTTTTGATTTAGAAGTCGGTTAAAAAGTAAGAAATAATACCTCTAATAACGTAAGTACTTTGAAGTCGGGCGTGAAACCTGTTAATTGAAGTGGTAACGAAAATAACGAAACAGTATTTTCAAGATTTCATGAAAACTACTGAACCGATTTCAAAATTTCGAAAAATGGGACCAACTTGGGAAAATACCTGATGTTATAACGTTTGAATCATTTCAATCGGTTCAGCCGTCTTCGAGTAATCGGTGTACATACATATAAAAAAAAACGCGACGAATAGATAACCTTTAAAACTTAAACTTTAACCGGTTAAAAAGGTGATGACGGTATTGAGCGCGAACAGAGCGCTGTCCGCGAGGTCGAATATGAAGCCCGCAGTTTCGCTAAGTGTACTGTTCCAGTTAAAATAACACTATTTCGTGCCTATTGCACATCGTTTTACACATGCAGCCTGTACACATACACGTCGCGTTCAACATAGGTAACAAAGCGTTTAGGGCGCTGTTGCGGTTGCCTCGCTTCTGTAGCTCACCGGGGATGTTCGCCGAATCGGGTGTAGATGGTTTTTCGCCATCATGCGAAAAAGGGCGGCCTCGGCAACAGCTAGGGATATGGTATCGAAACAAAACTGTCGATACTATCGATACTATACTCATGAGTAGTATCGCAACAAAGGTATTGCATCAAAAGTATCTAGTTACTTGGGTATCTAGTACTTTTTGTTTGGCATCAGTGGCGTATTACACCGAAGGATGGGTACATACAGCCAAGCACGTACCCAGGATTTTGTAATTTGTTGTAGATATTTGTTGCTGAATCATGCCAAAACGGCTGAACGGATTGGGCTGAAATTTGGGACACAGATATTTTTTAGCCTGGAGTGGAACATAGGCTTCTTTTTATTCCGGAAAAATATCACATTCCCGCGGGATAACGTCGTGAAGTTCACGCCCATCCCGCGGATTAATGGATTAATTCCTGGACCCCCCCCCCCCTGGGTACGTCTTTGCATACAGCTAGTATTGCAAGTGGCTCTTCTATCACGGCTGTCACCGGAACAGACAGGCATGTAGGACTGTGCAGCGCAGTACAGAGTCGGGTCAGTCCATAGACTGTGATAGATACCACGAAAAAAGTATCGAGTATGGTGAAATGTATCGATTCTTACTCAGTATCGTAATAAAAAATATCGAGTACTAAATTACTTGGTATCGTAAACTCGCTTCTTGCGGATCCTTAGCAACAGCCTCCTGAGCGTGGTTGCTAGCTGAATGGACGGTCACTTTATGGGGCACTGACTGGGTGTGTAATATATGATATAACAACATTTCGTATAATACTCACAAAATATAACAATACATAAAATCATTTCATATAACGTTTATTTTGTATAATCAACGAATGATATAAATTCAAAATATATAATTTTAAACCGTTTAATGAACATTTGATACAAAAACGTTTTATATAATAAACATTTACTATAACACTTACATTGTATAATATTTAAAACACATAATGGTTATATAACATAAAATCATTTCATATAACGTTCATTTAGTATAATCATCGAATAACTATTTCTGGCGCTTCGCCGGCCGCTGCCGCGGCACGCTCGCTTCGCTCGCTCGGCTCGCTTCGCTCGCTCGGCTCGCGCTTTGTTTTGTTTACAGTCCTAACCTTACCTAACCTATTATCAATTGTTTTGTCACCGTTGTGGCTTTTTATGGCGGGGGACTTCGCCCCCCGAGCCCCCTTTTCGAGGTCACTGTACCCCCGTGCCCCCTGCTCCTTTGCCTACCCTATACATTTAATTGACTAATTGATGATTATATAAAACAAAATTATATCAAATGAAATTATTACATATGATGATTATATGAAACAAAATTATATCAAATGACCGTTATAGCAAATGTGTTTGATATAAAATATTTTTATATAAAATGAGTGTTATAGTAAATGATATTATATAAAATGATAATTATATGAAATAAACATTATGTAAAATGAAATTAGTTGAAGTGTTGTTATGACAAACATTTATTATGTCATATGAACGTTATTGAAATGAAATTATACCAAATGAAGTTATATCATTCATTACGCACCCGCACTGGCTATCCTTACATGGACCAAGACAATTTTAAATTGTAGTTTGGTACCCAATTACTTTTTACTAACATTAGGTTAGGATAAGGATACTAACACAATGTTAGCCTTTGGTCGCTAGAATAAATGATAGAATTAGAAGAAAATTATATCGGCGGTCGGCGGGTTCTGTGCGAGCATGACGCAACTATATGTATTTACGTGGGAGTGCCAGAGACAGCGACAGGTAATAATAACAGGTCATTTTACGACATTCTTCGTGCTCCGCGACATTTCACCGTACTTTAGTAGTCAATATTTTAATTTAAAAAGAAATTATTTGTGTCAGATGTGACGATGGCTCAGAGACGTTCAGAATCGTCACAACAACTGATTGCGTTTCCGGTGATGGTGATTCGGTCACATGTGTTCTGGCCAGTAGCGACAACGAGACCAATGAAGGTAATTTACTTATTTACTTATTCTATTTTTTTTATTGAATCAGGCATCACCTGGCGGAAATCCCCGACCAATGCATGTGAAAGCAGAAATATACAGGCTTAATTTTTGAACACCATCCAAATTTTTAAGCTCATCTCAGAATCGGTAAGTGAACAACTTTCTTCTAGAAACATGGGTCAAAAAACGACAAAAATTTTTAGACTTCCCATACTAAATCGATCACGTGATCAGTCTCATTTGTATGCAGAGTCAAACATTACTGAGTGTTTACTATGTATATTATGTATGTATTTACAAACAAAAAGTATTTAAGTATATATTTATCCGTTATCAAGTTTTCCATGATACAGTTTCTTAATGAAATTAACATGGTCTTAGATAATTGGTGTGACTGTAAAAAAAAAAAAAAAAAAAAACATTTTATGTCATATTTCAATCCATGTTTCTAGGAGAAAGTTGTTCACTTACAGATTCTGAGACGAGCTTAAAAATTTGGATGGTGTTTAAAAATTAACCCTGTATCCTATATTCAGGGTTAATTTTTAAACACTATCAAAATTTTTAATACATCCAAATGTTGCTCTAATTGTTGGCATCCGCCCTATTATCGGCACCCCAAAGTTTAGCTTGAAAAACACTCACAGTTTTACTTTACATACAAAAACTGAATTTCAAGCCTCCTGTTCGATCAAGGACTATATTTCATACAGCGGCGGGCTGATATTCTGTCGGCCCGTTTAGACTTTCCTCTTTGCTTTCTATTTTTTCGAAGTGAAAACTTCTTTAGCGGCGTTGTGGACTTTTTGTGATGGGTAAAAAATGTTAAACTCACGTCAGGTCAGGAACGTGACCGTCAGAGCGAAAATTCGTAAGACGGACATCGAAAAACTGTTACAACGTCATTAGAATACGAAGGCAAATTTCGCCATCGTTTCAAATGTTATAATCGCTCAAGTTTGAAAACGGGCGGCATTGAAACCAGAAGACCTCGGTTCAAATCCAGTCCGTATTTTTTCTTTTTATGCTCAAATTACTTTTTATTGTGAAAACGTCTAGGGAGCCCTTTTCACTTCTGACGGCACTCCCGGAGTGGGGTATGTATCATAATAACTACGGTCATTTCGACTATGGTCGAAATGACTACGGTCGATTCACATATTTTCATAATGACTATTGAACAACTCAACTAACTGGTCATTTCACCTATGGTTGATTCCACTACAGTTGATTCAACTAGCGGACGATTGTTTTAATGTTCGTTTCATCTACTGGTTGTTTCGACTACGCACAACTCGCCTACAGCAAGCTGTTTTATTAATGGATTTGGTCGCGTTCGATTGTGGTACCCATTAAAAAAATGCAAAAACAAAAAAAAAGGTGCGAGTATCGAAGCGACGAGCATGTTAGGTTTACATGAACTAACAGCGCGAGCCGAGCGAACGAAGCGAGCGTGCCGCGGCAGCGGCCGGCGAAGCGCCAGAACCGACTTCATACTGTCCCCCTACCCCCCACTTTAATATGAAATGGGAATATGTATGAAGTCGTTTTTAACGCATCGCCGGCCGCTGGCGCGGCACGTTTGCTTCGCTCGCTCGGGCTGTTGGTTCATGTAAACCTTCCTCGCACCTATCAGGAGTACATGGCTCGCTATATTATACTTAATAAACCGTAGATGAGTTGACCGTTAATGAAATGACCAGTAGTTCAATCAACCGTAGATGAGATAACCGTAGGTGAGACAACTGTAGGCGAGATGACCAGTAGTGATTTCGTCCAATAGTTATTTTAAAAATAGGTGTAACAACCAATAGTTATTTTAAACAGTAGGTCTTTTGACCGTAGTTATTTCGACCATAGTCGAAACGACCGTAGTTATTATGATACATACCCCCGGAGTGCAACCTATTGTTCTTTTTTCAAACTGTACTTTTTTATTGCACAAAGACCCAGATTCGGAAGGCCAAGAAGCTTACATGGTGATGCAAGGCGAACAAGGCTCAATCATGTTACTACAGTCGTCTCTACCTGAAGCTCAACCAAGAGTCAAAACCGTACCAGTTAGTGCGGTGGAGACTCCTGCTACAGTCAAGGAACGTAGTGTTACGAGTAGTAGTCGGGTATGTATTTGAGAATATTTTTGAAGTGAAAACTTCTGTAGCGGCGTTGTGCACTTTTTGTAACTTTTTTTTTTTATTTTTATTTTTATTTATTCGGGACAATAAACAGTTATACAAAATGTGTTTTTTCTTAATATTAATGGTAGCTTATATAACTAAATGTATAAGCAACAGCATTATCCACAAATTACTAGCGTGAATTACAAATGAGCACACTGTTGCTAATATATTATATAAAAAAAAGGAGAAATAAATATATATTAAAAAAAAAACGAAAAGAAAGGATCTGGTTATTTGAAATATACCTAATAATTAATGGTTTAAAAATAGAAAATGAAGTATTTTGAATAAATCAACCCGTCTCGCAACCAATTTTTTCAAAATAGGTACTTCATTTTCAAACTTTCAATAATAAAAATTGCATTGTGAATGCAAAAAAGTAACAATTTAAAGAACTGGTTTTAAAAATGTTAAACTCGCGTCAGGACACGTGACCGTCGAGCGAAAATTCGTAAGACGGACACGTGACCTGATCGAAAAACTGCATTAGAATACAAAGGCAAATTTCGCCACTGTTTCCAAAGTTGTAATAGCTCAAGTTAGAAAACGGGCGGCATTGAAGCCAGAAGACCTCGGTTCAAAATTTGAACTTCAAATCCATTCCGTTTTTTTTTTGTCAAATTCCTTTTTTTTGTGAAAAAGTCTAGGGAGCCCTTTTCACTCCTGCCGGCACTCCCGGAGTGCAACCCGTTGTTTTTTTATTCAATTAAATAATAATGTTAGTTTGTTACTACTTTCATAAGTTCATTCAAAATGAAACAATAATGTCCAATACGGAGCAAATTACACTGCCAAATACTTACAGCTATTTTGCAATTCTGATTTTGATAAGTTGTGGTATATTATCTGTAATATTTATAAATAAAGCATATTATTTATAACGGTAAATAAGAAAAAAACTATAGGTAAAACTATATTACCTCATAGTAGATCTGCCCCCTGATTCACAAACCGTCGGAAACGCTCCCGATAGCGGAATGTATGCCCTGTCTCTGTCGCTCATTATAGAATAGACAAAGACAAAGCACAGAATTCGAATCCGATTCCGATTCCGACGGTTCGTGAATCAGGGGGCAGGTCTAAAAATCTACTATTTACTACGGTTTTTGTATTATAATTTTTGCTACATTATAATTATAACAGTGTGAACGCATAAAAAAATCTGTTTCAGACACCAAAAATATCGCCAGCAGAAATACTCGAAAGAGCAAAGGCACTGCAAAAAGCTAAGTGAGTTTTATTACAAGCTTTTTTACAAGCTTTTTATTCAACTTGCCATGTTAGTTAGTTAGTTAGTGGGGGACAAATCTTGCAAGCTTAATTTGACCCACTTCCCAGTGTCCGGTGAAGCTGAAATTTTGCATACAGGTTTGGTTTGGATGACAATACAATATTTAAGTACAGTCAGCAAAAAAACTTGTCATGAAAATGAAATTTTTACTAAAACCTTATTATTACTTACAAGATTTTATTCAACTTGCCATGTTAGTTAGTGGGGGACAAATCTTGCAAGCTTAATTTGACCCACTTCCCAGTGTCCGATGGAGCTGAAATTTTGTATACAGGC
Organism: Crambus lathoniellus; assembly: GCA_949710035.1. Lineage (NCBI taxonomy): Eukaryota > Metazoa > Arthropoda > Insecta > Lepidoptera > Crambidae > Crambus > Crambus lathoniellus. Next base: position 3,131,944 of record OX453325.1, on the reverse strand, counting down.
GTGGTTTAGATGGCAATACAATATTTTAAGTACAGTCAGCAAAAAAGCTTGTCATGAAAATGAAATTTTTACTAAAAACTCATTACAAGCTTTTATTGAACTTGCCATGTTAGTAAGTTAGTTAGTGTGGGCCAAATCTTGCAAGCTTAATTTAACCCACTTCCCAGTGTCCGATGGAGCTGAAATTTTGCATACAGGTTTGGTTTAGATGACAATACAATATTTAAGTACAGTCAGCAAAAAAGTTTGTCATAAAAAATGATTTTTTTACAAAAAACTTTTCCAGAGCCCAAATGAAATTGCCGCCTCCCCGTCCGCGCGGGCGCAAGCGTAAATCCGACTTGCCCCCTCCGCACGAGCTACTGTCATCGCCCGGATTCAAGCTGTTCCTGTACTCGTGCAAGCAATGCAGCTTCAAGTGCAACGCTATTAAAGAGATGAGGACTCATAGGGTAAGCATTTTCTTCATTATTCTTTCTGCATTACTTCTTATGCTGGGGCTTCACCTGCGTGGTGCCTAACGGCGTTAATAACGGCATGCGCGTCTTAGCGCGCTTATTGTATCAAATTAGTGCGCTAAAACCCGGCTACACCTGCGTATTATATCAAATAGCGCGCTAATTAATGGCATTAGACGCAGGTGAATAAATAAATACTTATAGGAAAAATGTGATAGTAAAAAACCACGAGCCCCATTGTGAATGCATAAAAATAATATAAAATCTCAATATGGCTGTTTCATCTTAATCGATTGTTAAACATTTGTAAAAATGTTTCTTTCGGATGCGAGGGTTTCCTCACATTGATAAAGTAACGCTGTCCTACAGCGTAAGGGCGTTTGTGCACTACCACTGAATTTTACCGATCCGGAAAAAATCGGATGCTTGTATTTTAATAATTAATCATTTATATTAGTAATTAATTAAATACAAGCATCCGTTTTTTTCCGGATCGGTAAAATTCAGTGGTAGTGCACAAACGCCCTAACAAGTGATAGCAAAATTCGACGAGTCGTGTAAGCCTTTCGGTAGCTTAGTTGGTCAGAGCATCGGGCCGGATTCCCGGAGGCGCGGGTTCGAATCCCACCTGAAAGCTACTTATGGGGCTCGTGGTTTTTTACTATCACATTTTTCCTATACTTACAAAATTGCATTGTGAATGCATAAAAATAATATAAAATCTAAATAAATACTTTCTTACAATCACACCAATTATCTAAGCCCATTTTAATTTAATTAAGAAACTTTATCATGGAAAACTTGATAACGGATAAATATATACTTAAATACTTTTTGTTTGTAAATACATACTTAATATACATAGTAAACACCCAGACCAAGACAAATAGACATGTTCATGCACACAAATATTTGTCTTGTTCGGGAATCGAACCCGAGACCTCTGGCGTAGAAGGCAGGTAGTTTACCTTTGCGCCAAATCGGTCGTCAAAGGTGAAGCCCGGGCATTACGCGCTGTATAGCCAGCGTTATATTATATTAGTGTTGGATAAATTCGACGCCTCTCGTAACGACTTCGTAGCTCAGTGGTTAGAGCAGTCGCCCGGAAAGCGAAAGGTCGTGGGTTCGAGTCCCATCGGAGCTGGTTGAGAGACGGGTCGATTTTTTCTAAATACTTCATTTTTCAATAATAAAAATTGCATTGTGAATGCAAAAAACTTAAAATTAAAATCGTATTGTGAATTTCGATCAACAATACCACTAGATGAGATGACGCCTCGCGAACTAAAACAACGCCAAAATGGTACCGAATAACTAGATTTAACGTAGAAAAAGGGCAGGAAAAAGTTACGAATGTGACGATCATACGTCAAAAATGACAGGAATCGATATATAATGGTAACGGTCGTAACATTTTCGTAACTTTTTTCTTCCTGGGCTGGCATTGTTGATCGAAGATGGTGAATGCAATAAAGTAGAAATAAAAGTTATTGTAATTTTTGTATTGTATTACTTTATTTGTATTTTTGTACAGCTAGCCGAACACACCAATAACAGCAACAGCGGTTCACGGTGGCGGCCGGGCCCGCGCGCCGACAAGATCACGCTTCAGTGCGCCCGGTGCCCCTATAAGGGACACACGCACATGCAGGTGAGATGACAAGATCACGCTTCAGTGCGCCCGGTGCCCCTATAAGGGACACACGCACATGCAGGTGAGATGACAAGATCACGCTTCAGTGCGCCCGGTGCCCCTATAAGGGACACACGCACATGCAGGTGAGATGACAAGATCACGCTTCAGTGCGCCCGGTGCCCCTATAAGGGACACACGCACATGCAGGTGAGATGACAAGATCACGCTTCAGTGCGCCCGGTGCCCCTATAAGGGACACACGCACATGCAGGTGAGATGACAAGATCACGCTTCAGTGCGCCCGGTGCCCCTATAAGGGACACACGCACATGCAGGTGAGATGACAAGATCACGCTTCAGTGCGCCCGGTGCCCCTATAAGGGACACACGCACATGCAGGTGAGATGACAAGATCACGCTTCAGTGCGCCCGGTGCCCCTATAAGGGACACACGCACATGCAGGTGAGATGACAAGATCACGCTTCAGTGCGCCCGGTGCCCCTATAAGGGACACACGCACATGCAGGTGAGATGACAAGATCACGCTTCAGTGCGCCCGGTGCCCCTATAAGGGACACACGCACATGCAGGTGAGATGACAAGATCACGCTTCAGTGCGCCCGGTGCCCCTATAAGGGACACACGCACATGCAGGTGAGATGACAAGATCACGCTTCAGTGCGCCCGGTGCCCCTATAAGGGACACACGCACATGCAGGTGAGATGACAAGATCACGCTTCAGTGCGCCCGGTGCCCCTATAAGGGACACACGCACATGCAGGTGAGATGACAAGATCACGCTTCAGTGCGCCCGGTGCCCCTATAAGGGACACACGCACATGCAGGTGAGATGACAAGATCACGCTTCAGTGCGCCCGGTGCCCCTATAAGGGACACACGCACATGCAGGTGAGATGACAAGATCACGCTTCAGTGCGCCCGGTGCCCCTATAAGGGACACACGCACATGCAGGTGAGATGACAAGATCACGCTTCAGTGCGCCCGGTGCCCCTATAAGGGACACACGCACATGCAGGTGAGATGACAAGATCACGCTTCAGTGCGCCCGGTGCCCCTATAAGGGACACACGCACATGCAGGTGAGATGACAAGATCACGCTTCAGTGCGCCCGGTGCCCCTATAAGGGACACACGCACATGCAGGTGAGATGTACTTTATTTCATTTATTTATTTTCTACTAGCTTTCCGCCCGCGGCTTCGCCCGCGTGGACTTCACGACGTTATCCCGCGGGAATGTGAAATTTTTTCGGGATAAAAAGTAGCCTATGTTCCTCTCCAGACTACAAAGTATCTGATTCCCAAATTTCAGCCAAATCCGTTCAGCCGTTTTGGCGTGATTGAGTAACAAACATCCAAACATCCAAACATCTAAACTTTCACATTTATAATATTAGTAGGATTGGGAAACACCAATGTTTTATGATAGCTAGCCTTCGATCATAAAAACCCTAGATACAGCGTAAACGCATAAGAAAGTGAAGCCGCCAACGAATGCTCCATTCGAAAGGGAGCATTAGATCGCTCTCAGTAGTCAATTGACCGCTCGACGAAACGATACCGAAATGTGCTGAGAAGATGCGCAAAAACAATTCGAAAAATAAAAAAAAAGAGATTTAATATAATATTTTCAGTCAGTATTGAACGTAAGTATAATTGCACAATTCATTTAAAGTCAAACATGTACTGAAACTATCATAATTTCATTATTTATACTAAAACTAGCGGCCGCCCGCGGTTTCACCCGCGTGGTTCCCGTTCCCGTGGGAATATCGGGATAAAAAGTACATATAAACCTTCCTCTTGAATCACTCTATCTATAAAAAAAAACGCATCAAAATCCGTTGCGTAGTTTCAAAGATTTAAGCATACAAAGGGACATAGGGACAGAGAAAGCGACTTTGTTTTATACTATGTAGTTGAAACGCTCCTGGCTGGAGGAGCCGGAGAGCACGAGTCAGAAATAAAAGAGGGTATATGAAATTAAGTGTATTTTATTTTCCACAATTAGACCGTGGGTTCTGTCGCTCGGGGATCAGTGCAAAGAACAAGTTGGGAGGACTTAACTTAGGGACTTCCTAAAGAGGGGAGAAGTCGCTGTAGCCTAGAGGCAGCGGGGTCTGGTCCGGGGTAGGCCGGAGCAGAGCAGGTTCCTGGCGGTTAGGCGCGCAGGAACAGGTGGAGAGCGGCACGAAGTAGGCAGGTACTGGTGCAGGTACAGCAGGTAGGTACCGGTGAGACTCGGGGAGATGTTGCCCGGAGATACGACCCTGAAATGTTACGATAACAGGTATGAACATGTGTTCACTAAATCCGACCGCTGTGTATGAGTGGGTATGACACTGGGCTACAATTGAGATAGGAATATTGTCATTTAAATTAGGTTACTATTAGGAAAGAGGAGCACATTAACTTTCATGTCAGCGGCTATTGTTATACTAATTAAAAGTTACAGAACAAGAGGGACAATTTAAAGGTGTAAGTTAAAATGTATTTGAATAAAGACAACCCACTCTTCTAGGTACCGGTCACGACAAGGTTACAAGGAAATATTAGGCTGTAAATTGCTTTTGGATCCCGGAATATTTAGTATTCCGTTCACCGTGTGGCAATTGCAGTTTATATTAGTATAAATTCGATGACGAAATAAACATCTCATCGAAAACAATATGTAAAAGAATAGAATTGATGAACGGCTGTTTGAGGTTATAGCACCGAGAATATAATTTATTTATCACGAAAATAAAACGCGCACAAAACACTCACCCAATTATGTTGGGGCGAGAAACCAGAAAAAGGAGAAATCTTTAGCGAATTCTCCTTTATATATTAAAAATCTTCCAGAACATTCTGGCTGTAAGTAGGGTTATAATTTTTTTGCATAGATAGATTCAACTTGTCATTGGATTTTAATCATACAGCCAAGGCACCGACTAATTACGTCGCGAAGATTTCAGAATTATCTGGAAGATTAATTTAGTAAAATCTATGGCGCGCGTAAGACAAAATTGCTTCCAATAGACTATTTATGTTGTTACGTTAAGAAATGCAATATAAATATGCACGAAACTACAATCAAAGTATTTCGCATACAGATCACAGTCTGCCACGGAACGCGCGGCGGTTTATAGCTATGTTACTTCGGAACATCGCAAACAAACAGACAGCTGAGTGGCATCTGACATTGACAGCTCCTATCACATAAATACAATAGAACTGAATAGACCATATTTGTTTATAATTGTAATGATTTTTTCATAAAATTAATAGTTGGTGCGATTATTATGGATAAAACAATGAAAGAAGTAAGTAAAAATGGCAGCCGTTACATAGTGATATTGCAATATTCCTTGCCGCGCAACCGTTTCTTCTCTTTGCGTTAGTAAGACAGAGATGCAGACATGACGAAATACGATTCGCTGTTCTAGCGTCGGCCGACCGTCTGAGCTTTCTATGTAATAACATCGTAAGTACTACCATGCCGACCTAATTTAAATACAATTACTGTTGCTTAGGGTCGAATATCAAATGTGGTGACGGGCAGTATTCGGAATCGAAATATCTATAAGTATAATTACTAATGACAGCGCTGTTGGAATCACTTTTTCAAGCGCATTTAGTATGGAATTGTGTATCTAGGGTTTATATGATCGAAGTAGCTAGCAGAACACACCAATAACAGTAACAAGATCACGCTGCAGCCCGGTGCCCCTATAAGGGACACACGCATATGCAGGTGAGATATTGTAAAGACAAAAAAAATGCATTTATTTCAGACTTTGACATGTCCATATAGTTGTTAGTAACATTATTTGACTTACAAACTATGTTAGTTTTAGGCTATTGTTAGTATTTTCTTACAACTATGTTAGTATCCAGCACATGACGTTTTATTAAACTCCCCATGTCAGCGACGTCTAAGGAAAACACGGAATTCAAACATACGCGCCACTACGGGGTCAAAGAAGGCCTAAGAAAAAATCCTGGGTCCGCGCCACTGCAACGCTACGCAGCAAAAAGCCCGCGAAATCATTTCGCTGCCTTATATAGGCAAGGAGGCCAAGGACATTGCCAGAATATTCGCCCGCCGAAACATCGCGCGCGAGTGATGCGCCGCGCGGGGCCCGCAGGGTCGGGAACAATCGAGCATAAGTGTCGCGAACGTTCCAAAGGACTCTCGACTCTCCGCGGACAGTATAAAAGCGAGAGTCGGCTGGCACATGCATGCAGTTGAAAAATAGTCAAAATCGGAATACGACTTCGAGAGCAAAGGAAGAAATCTAAGTGCGAAGTGTTAAAATAAGTGTTCTAAAGTATTAAGAAAAGTTTCTAAGTGCCTGTTTTGAAGTGTTTATGCAGTAATTCAGTATTAATCACAGTTTTAAGTGCCGGATTAATTAATAGTGGTCGCGTTTTTAACCTATAGTTAAATTAGTGTTTTGCCATCCATAGTTTTCCTTAATAGTAGTTTCAGTCATTTTGAATTCTTTGTAAATTAGTTTTGCCGTGAAATAAAAATCCACAGTGATTTTAAGAAGTGTTTTTTGTTTATCTGGACGACATCATATCGGACAGTTTTCTCCAGACCTACCTTTTGACGTCATATCCAACCAGCAACATCTTTAAGTGCCGTTGTGCGACTAAGCGCCCGTCCACAACATATTTTTGGTCCTTCGAGCCGGATTTGGAGAGTGAAGATGATCACCAGGTCGGAGAAGTTAAGGTTGAGGATGGTGGAAGAACCATCTGCAGCTGATGTCGGCAACACGATGTCACCGCAGCAATCGACGTTCACGAAGAGGACACCGCCGCAATCCGTGATTGTCGAAGAAAGAGTTGGATCAGCGACGCTGGTTCACATTACCGGTGTGCCCGATATCCAAGCAGCTGCAACGCATCCTGTCGTCACCGAAGTGTTCCACGCACCGCGCCCAAGCTTGGAAAAGGGAAGTGCCGTTGAGATATCGCGCTCGAAACAGCAAGACGAAGAGTTTTTGGCGCACATTGCGGAAGTGGAGAAAAGAAGACGCTCCCGCATGGGAGAGGAAGCCCGCCTTGCAGCCTCTATGGCCGAACCGGCACCACTGCTGCACAGGCCTGTCAACGATGGGTTTGCGGGGAAAGATTGTGCTTCACGCGCCGATGCGCTATCGAGAAAGCGTGCAGAAATCGAAGCTAGAATGATACTAGCTAGAAGGGAAGCGGAAGCCGCCGAAGCCAGATCAAAGATGGCACTGGCTGAACTGGAGCTACTAGAGCTCGAATCCGAAGAAAGCGTTGGACAGAACCATGTCGAAGAATGGCCCGACATTAATCGAAGAGTGTTCTATGAAGCGACCACGGAAGTGCCTACGAAGGAAAAACGAAGCGAAATATTGGAACTGGCAGATGCAATAACAAAGTTAAGCGAAAGAGTGTCAGAACCAAGGGCCATTGAACTACCCTATTTCAATGGTACCAGTGAAGAGTGGTTGGCGTTTAAGAGATCATATGAAGATACCGCCAAGGCCTTTAGCCCTGCTCAGAACCTTGCAAGATTGCGCAGGGCCTTACATGGAAGCGCGCGAGAGGCTGTGAAGAGTTTATTGTTTACTGCGGAGGATCCTGTTGAAGTTTTGAGAAGTCTAGAAGCTCGCTTTGGCAGACCTGGTGCGATGGCCCTGGCAGAGCTAGACAAATTGAAGAACCTGCCAAGAATATCGGAGAGCCCTAACGACATTTGCATATTTGCTAACAAGGTCAAGAATGCGGTAGCGACAATTAAAGCTCTTGGGAAAGTGAGTTATTTGAGGTCTCCGGAAACAATGAAGGCAATCCTGGAAAGAATGCCACCAGCAATGCGATTCCGCTGGTATGTTTATTACAACAGCCATCAAAGTGAAGACTTGCCAGAACTACTGCTCATCAGTAAATTTTTAGAAGAAGAAGCGGATATGTGCGCCGATTTTGCTACAATCGAAGTGTCAGTACCACGGGCAAGGCCGCAATGGTCCTCCGTACCTACAAGAGGACAAGAGCATAGAAATAACGGACCCGAAAGGTTATATCACGTGACATATGAAGGTATAAGAAAAGAGAAGTCTTGCCCCGAATGTCATAAAGAACATTTTCTATATGAATGCAAGAGATTTAAGGATGCGAACACGGATAACAGATGGGAAATTGCGAAAAGAGCAAAGTTATGTTTTAAGTGCTTGAAATACACGCATTTGAGGTTGAACTGCACAGCTTACGCTTGCAAGAAATGTGGAAGGTGGCATCACACTATGCTCCATGCAGACAAACCATCAGCAGTGGAGAAAATATATGAAGAATCTTCGGAGCAGAAGGGCAGCCGGTACCAGAAAGGAAGCGGGTACCAGAAGGGAAGTGTTTACCACGTTCGCGTCGGTCAGGAAGGGTTCAGTAAAGACGTGAACATTTGTCCAGCATGTAGTGGAAGCCATTATCTGTTTGAATGCATGAAGTTTAAAAGTGCCAACGTAAGTTCCAAATGGGACATGGCAAAGAAGGAACATCTCTGTTTTAAGTGCTTGGTGTTTAGGCACTCGCGAATTAAATGCCGAGCTGCCACGTGTAAGAAGTGTGGGAGATGGCACCACACAACGCTGCACTCCGATATCCCGCCAGCTAAATTGAAGGAAGAGCCACAGGACAAAGAAGAAAACCGAAGTGTTGGAAGGTGCCACCCGCCGTGTCCCAGAGCTGGACGTCGCACCCAGAAAGAGAGGTGCTGCGCACCGCGGGGGAGAATGTCAGCGACGTCTAAGGAAAACACGGAATTCAAACATACGCGCCACTACGGGGTCAAAGAAGGCCTAAGAAAAAATCCTGGGTCCGCGCCACTGCAACGCTACGCAGCAAAAAGCCCGCGAAATCATTTCGCTGCCTTATATAGGCAAGGAGGCCAAGGACATTGCCAGAATATTCGCCCGCCGAAACATCGCGCGCGAGTGATGCGCCGCGCGGGGCCCGCAGGGTCGGGAACAATCGAGCATAAGTGTCGCGAACGTTCCAAAGGACTCTCGACTCTCCGCGGACAGTATAAAAGCGAGAGTCGGCTGGCACATGCATGCAGTTGAAAAATAGTCAAAATCGGAATACGACTTCGAGAGCAAAGGAAGAAATCTAAGTGCGAAGTGTTAAAATAAGTGTTCTAAAGTATTAAGAAAAGTTTCTAAGTGCCTGTTTTGAAGTGTTTATGCAGTAATTCAGTATTAATCACAGTTTTAAGTGCCGGATTAATTAATAGTGGTCGCGTTTTTAACCTATAGTTAAATTAGTGTTTTGCCATCCATAGTTTTCCTTAATAGTAGTTTCAGTCATTTTGAATTCTTTGTAAATTAGTTTTGCCGTGAAATAAAAATCCACAGTGATTTTAAGAAGTGTTTTTTGTTTATCTGGACGACATCATATCGGACAGTTTTCTCCAGACCTACCTTTTGACGTCATATCCAACCAGCAACATCTTTAAGTGCCGTTGTGCGACTAAGCGCCCGTCCACAACACCCCAGCACAAACAATTCTGGGCTGTCAACAATAAGCCTCACGGGGCCAAGTCTGCTAATGTTAAGTCGTAATCGTGTTTCAATTGTAGTTCAATAGTAGAGCTTTTTTACACACTAATTACTAGAAATGTGTTCTTTTTTCACAATACTACTGATGGTCAGACCACACACTACATTTAATTCTTGTAACTAGTGTGTAAAAAAGCACTACAATTGAAACACGATTGAGGCACGATTATGACTTAACGTTAGCAGACTTGGCCCCCAGCACAGCATTAGCTTAGGGTTCCGTCTTAGACGGCTCACAAACGATGGCAACTTCTTGCGCATCATTGCATAAAAATCATCTACCCTTGCATCGGCAAACATGCTTGATGCACTACAGAATTTAAACAATCTCATAATGGGTACTTGCAACTTCGTCGGCGAAATTAGGCCTCATAAGTAGTATTTATTTAGGCGATAAAACGTAGCTGCTTCTTCAAAGATTTATATATACTTTTGCCAAAATTCATTGACTGGATTAGGCATAAAAAGGTAAAATGCAGACAAGGCTACCTTCGCATTTCGAATATTTGTACCTAGGCATGTTTTATAATTCATTTTTCTTTTTCAGTTAATGAAACATGTACAAGACGTGCATCTATCGAATGAGACTTCAAATAGTAAGTAAAAATATATGTTTTTAACACTACATTGTATGCAATTGATTTGATAATAGCTTGAGATAGTTTTTTGTTGGCATTCGGCAATGGGGAGGATAACTTAACTTTTTATCACGACGAGGGTGTAGGTGATGTTGGAGCAACCAATTATAACAGCTGTCAAATCGATGAAACCTTTTAAACCAATCGTCGCCCAAAGAGTACATTATTATCTATCACACAGATTAGGTAGAAAGTGGACTCCAATCACAAAAACGCCTATACAAAAATTCCCCATTGTAAATTCGCGCAAAAGTTGTTCGATATTCCGTTCTTTTAGTCTGAAATTATTTAGGGTGAACCGTCTTATTGTTGGTACACCTGCTATTATTGGCAGTTGCCACCCTAAATAGATTAATAGATAATAGAAAAAATAGATTACTCAACAATAGCTTTAATTTTTATTTTATTTATTGTGACACCAACAGCCATACTTAACCTAGAAAGCCGTAATTAACTTAAAGAATTACATTTTGTGAAAAATAACAATACGCCTTTTTATAGCTGAGTAGTTAAAACGGTGAAAGGTCCTGGGTTTGAGTCCCATCGGAGCTAGTTGTGAGTAGGGTCGATTTTTTCTAATACTTCATTTTCAATAAAAAAAAAAATTGCACTGTCTATGCAAAAAGGTAAGAATCAAAATCAATATTGGCATTTAATTTTGCATATCATGCTAAAATCCAAGTTGCCATAATAGGTATGACTATAATAGCGCAGCTTACCGTACCGTCACACCCCAACGTCAAAATTATTCCCCCCAAAATTCCTCCCACAGCTCTAAAAAAAACCCCCGAATTTTGGGGTAGTTCCCCCAATCTGGCATCACTGAAAATTGAATAAAATAACTGTATTCCCCCAGAGGTGTACCTGAACACGGTGGAGGTGGAGGCGGCGGACGTGCTGGTGTGCGGCGCGTGCGGGTTCGAGTCCTCGTCGCGGCCGCACTTCAAGGAACACATCGAGAAGGAACACGGCGCTACTGCCGTTTGAAGGTGACACATACATAAAAATACTAATACTTATCTATACTAATATTATAAAGAAGAAAGATTTGATTGTTTGTTTGTTTGCATCGAATAGGCTCCGAAACTACTGGACCGATTTAGAAAATTCTTTGACCATTAGAAAGCTACATTCTTCCCGAGTGACATAGGCTATATTTTATCCCGATATTCCCACGGGAACGGGTACTACGCGGGTGAAACCGCGAGGATCCTCTAGTATCTAATATACAACGTGTTAATGAATAAGCCCAAAACCTATTAGGGTCGAAGTCCTCGTCGCGGCCGTACTTCAAGGAACACATCGAGAAGGAACACGGCGCTACTGCCGTTTAAGGTGAAACGTTAATACAAAATTAAATAACAATCTTATTTGACCAATTTTAATAAGGGTTTCTTTTGTGTTCTTTGTTAAAATTAATCATATGTGGTCGTCCAAATCACAAAACAATATCCTCGATTGATCCTCGTTGCTCGAATACAGAACGACAATAAAGACGTATGTGCCGGCCGCAATAAGGTCCCTTTTGATTTGGACGACCACATATAATTACTAACACATCATTGTTAATGTTCTAACAATTTTTTTTTTGTTACCTAGTTGTATCTATTGTCCAAATACCTACATCCTTATCGGCACTATAGGTCTAATATAGCTAGTAAGATATTATTAAAGTACTTTTATAAAAAAAATACTGTTTGTTGCCAAAATATAAATAAAATAAAATAAAAATATCTTATACTAGCCGATCCTCGCGGTTTTAACCGCGTGGTACCCGTCCCGTGGGAATATCGGGATAAAATATAGCCTATGTCACTCTCCAGCTCCCAAACTATCTCCACACCAAAAATCACATTGATCCGTTGCTCCGCTTTGACGTGGGAGACGGACAAACAAACAAGCACACTTTCACATTTATATTATTAGTAATGAGTACTTACATATTTTTAAATTGAACACCACCGTTTACATAACTTCAAATTAAGTAGCTTTAACCTCAGCCGGACACGAGAAAATAGAAAAAGTTCGTTTTCTACATTTACCGGACCGGGAATCGAACCCGGGACCTTGAAGCGGTTCCTCGAAAACCCTCGGCCACAGAGATTGCATCCTGGCTCAGTGAAAAGAAATAAATTTATTTTTTTATCCCAAGTTCAAAACCAAAACATTATCTAACAAATGTTATTTAATAGTTTCATTTTTGTTTCAGAACTCTGAAAAAGCTCTTCAGTGAGCAAGATATTTTGTTAAAAAAACATTTTTTGTGTAAAACCAGAAGTAAACTTATTGCGCCGTGATGTGAATCATGAAAAATTACAATGTTTGAACAAAATTATACACTTATTTTAGTATTTGTCTGTACTTCTCACTTTGGTTTTGACAAAAATACTGGCAAACAATTTAATTTTTTCAAGTAAATTTGGATAGGTATGTTTTATGTAAAAGATAAGACTTCACACAGAAATATTTAAACTATCATGTAGGACTGTTAAAGAAAGTAAAATATATCTTATTTAAGAGCGTTAAACCCAAATGCGTCGCGTCGAGTTTAGGTAAATGAATAACTTTCACTCGCATCAGACGTGCGCTCAAGGTCAAACGTGCGGTGTCCTGCTATAGTCAAACTAATCACATTGATCCTTTTAACTCAAGTTTAAATATTATTTAGTGTTAGTTTTTATATTATATCCTTACTTACCCTTACATAATCATAATAAGTGTATGCTGTAATCTAATGGGTTTACTACATAGACAATATTTTATTGTTTATATGAAGTAGATTTTTTAAAAGTTTACCAACTAATACTAATAAAGTAATCCTTCCCAAATGTGTATGTAAGTACTTGCTTACTCATCTTATGTTATTCATGTATGACCCACCATTCGATACGTAATCCTATCCTACTTCCTACTAATATTATAAATGTGAAAGTTTAGATGTTTGGATGTTTAGATGTTTGTATGTTTGTATGTTTGTTACTCAATCACGCCAAAACGGCTGAACGGATTTGGCTGAAATTTAGGACACAGATACTTTGTAGCCTGGAGAGGAACATAAGCTACTTTTATCCCGGAAAAATATTACATTCCCGCGGGATAACGTCGTGTATTCCACGCGGGCGAAGCCGCGGGCGAAGCCGCGGGCGGAAAGCTAGTTTAGAAATAAAATACCAATTTCAGAATACCATTTTTATTACAATCTGATGTAGACCTATACCACAGGAAAAAAAATACTACTACGTATTACAGAGAAACGACTTCATAGAACGGTGGGAAATGATTACACTACTACAAGCATGCTGGGCATGGGTGCGTGTCCACTGGCTGCTTGTCACTGGCGTGTCCGTACACGGCGTGTCTGTAAAAACCGGTTTACGACAGCTCAGCCAGTGGACAAGCTCAGGGTCAACGCGAAGCACGTATGAGCAGTTTTCAGGCTACGCCTTTTCAATAACTCTCGGAAGAGAAATATATTTTGAATTTAACCAATCTTTATTAAAAATCCAAGATGGCGGCCAACTTTTTTGATTGTAGGCCGATTTTGATGAAATGATGAAACTCGGTTTGTGGTAATATTTTGGCAAGAAAATAGCAACACAATGTCAAAAACTTAAAAACATCCAAGATGGCACCCAAATTTTTGGTTTGTTGGCCGATTTCGATGAAACTCGATTTCTAGTACTAATTTGACAAGAAAATAGCAACGCCATGTCAAAAATGTAAAAAAATCCAAGATGGCGCCCAATTTTTTGGTTTGTTGGCCGATTTCGATAAAACTCGATTTCTATTACTATGTTGACAAGAAAATAGAACTGCAATGTAAAAAATATTAAAAAACCAAGATGGCGCCGAAATTTTTTTTTGTTGGCCGATTTTGATGAAACTCGATTTCTAGTACTATTTTGACAAGAAAATAGCAACGCAATGTCAAAAATGTAAAAAACTCTAAGATGGCGGCCAATTTTTTGTTTGTTGGTCGATTTCGATGAAACTCGATTTCTAGTACTATTTTGACAAAAAAACAGCAACGCAATGTTAAAAATATTCAAAAATCCTAAATGGCGGCCTACTTTTTTGTTTGTGGGGCGATTTCGATAAAACTTGGTTTTTAATCTTGGATTATTTAATGTTTTTAACATTGCGTTGCAATTTTCTTGTTAGAATAGTACTAAAAACCAAGCTTCATCAAAATCAGCCCACAGACTAAAAAGTTGGCCGCCATCTTGGATTTATTTATATTTTTTACATAGCGTTGCTGTTTTCTTGTCAAAATAGTACTAGAAATCGAGTTTCATCGAAATCGGCCAACAAACAAAAAAATTGGGCGCCATCTTGGATTTTTTTACATTTTTGACATTGCATTGCTATTTTCATGTCAAAATAGTACTAGAAATCGAGTTTCATCAAAATCAGCCAACAAACAAAAAATTTCGGCGCCATCTTGGTTTTTTGAATATTTTTTACATTGCAGTTCTGTTTTCTTGTCAAAATAGTACTAGAAATCGAGTTTCATCGAAATCGGCCAACAAACAAAAAAAATTGGGCGCCATCTTGGATTTTTTTACATTTTTGACATTGCGTTGCTATTTTCTTGCCAAAATAGTACCAAAAACCGAGTTTCATCGAAATCGGCCCACAATCAAAAAAGTTAGCCGCCATTTTGGATTTTTTTAATATTTTTACATTGCGTTGCTGTTTTCTTGTCAAAACAGTACTAGAAATCGAGTTTCATCGAAATCAGCCAACAAACAAAAAATTTGGGCGCCATCTTGAATTTTTTTACATTTCTGATATTGCGTCGCTGTTTTTTATTAAAATAGTACCAAAAAAATATAATTATAAAAATAAAATGTATAAAGAGAAACATTAGAGTAAGTAATTTGTAAAAAAATATTTCATAATAGGTAACCTAATAGAAAGCTAACAATTTTAACTTCTTGTAACAACCCTACCAAAATTTTGCACGCTCTATGAAGTCAACACTCTGATAGTACTCATGTGCCTATACACCGTTTTGAAGGTCAACATCCCATTTGGATAATTCAGTCATTTACGCCATGGGTTCGCAAACCCTAGAACAGGAGACCTTGAAGAAGTACCGGCAAGAAACTCGTCAAGGTTAATTTTTTCCTTCTGATTTACTTCATACAGAGTCGTCAAATTAAAAAATGACCTTACAAATTACTATTTGTTAGATCATTTTCAGGGTCAGTTTCTATTACAAATACGTATTCAATTATGATAAATACAATTAGGTGTGTGAGTGAACTAATGATCATAGAAGTAAACAATTTTCAATTACCTATCTAATGAGTGTACTAAGACGTGTCGGTTGCATTATAAACTATACCACACCACGCAGCACACTGCAAAGGTCAGCGAACGGCAGACGGCAGAGCACCGAGCGATACGTCCTCCCTCTGAAGAGCCTAGCGGCGGACTAATTTGAAATGTTTTGCGCAGAGTGTTTTATAGCACTTTAAAAAAATATATATATAAAATAAATTATGCATCATTATATAGGTTTTTTGTATTCAAACTTTAGATAATATGTTCTTATTTTACGTTAGACTATAAGTTTTTGTAAAATAAAGTAATTTATTGATAAATGTTGCATGTTTACCACCAGTGATTTCTTTATAATTTCACTTTGTTTGGATTTTAATTTCGTATGAAAATAATCACAAATTAAACTAATTTCCTTACTAACTATTTGCGTAATGATATGTAGATATACATAGAAATTTTTGTTTACTATTTTTTTCAATGGTATTAAAAAATTAGAGCTTCAAAATTGATGTTAAAAGTGAAGTTTATAAAACACTGTTCGGGAAAATTGTCAGTATTCACAAATACTCTATAAAAAGAAAAATGTTTTTTACTAACTTTTTAGACAAAGATACTGTTTACAATAATTTGAAATTAGCATGTTCCTAAGATTACGTTTTCATAGAAAATATCTCGTTCAAAACTACCTATTTTGAGGCAAAACGGCGTTCGACCGCGTCAATGCTCTTAACAAGTACAGAAACAGTTTTATTGTAAATTAAAAGCATTCCATAAAGTGTATTTATTCGGTCTAACATTTAATTTCATGTAACGCCTTTTAGAATAAAAAACGCTTGACAATTTTGGTTACCTTTTTTAGTAAACTGGTAAATGTATTTTGCATAACATTATATTACCTAGGTTAAAAATAATATTAAAAACATCACAAGAACAGTAGGTAATATTAAACCCTTTCAAACAAAAATAGGTCATGGTACAATTGGTTCGACCGTAAAATAACTATTTCTTCTGATGTTTAAAAATTAAAATGTGGGATGAATTTCTTTTTTATAGAATTTCAGTTTATAATAGTTTTAGTTAATGTGGAAATATGGACTGAAGTACTGATAATTGTATTATATTCTGTAAATAAATATGTTACTTAATGAAATCTTGTGTTTTTTTATTCTAATAGTTTTAAATAAAAATCAAAGCATCTCTTATTACAATTTATTCATATCTCATCGGATACATACACACATTCAGACAGTTTGTACAAATCGCATGTTTTATACAATAAAATTGATGATTATTGGTAAAATTTATGGAACGTCACAATAAAATTATATTGAAAAGAAAATATTATAAGAAATCGGCCCAACTCCAAAGTAGCTCCGCCGGGAATCGAACCCGGGACCTTTCACTGTACGGTCGAATAGATACTCTGACGGCTGAGCTACGGAGTCATTCAATATAATTGTGAAATAAAATGGCATTGTAAATGCAAAAAGTATAAATTATCTATGGAACCTATTGAACATATAGGTAGAATAAGTTATCATTCAAAGGATAAAATTATTATTAATATGTTTTCAAACATTACTTTAGTCACACAGAATAAATACCAGTATTCCATCTTGATATAAAAGGTCGGAACGCGAGATAAAACTCATACATATATCATAATTATGTACTTTATAATTATGCAATTTTAATTTAATTATTTAATTGTATCTATTTACTACTTTATCTAAACTGACATTTCACATGCCCTTTGTTTGGCAAGGCAGAGAACTGGAATTGTAATCAATATCAACTGTATGCACTCAGTTTTGTGTGAATAAAATGATTTGATTGGATTTCTCTCTCTCTCTCTCTCTCTCAAGGTAACTCTCATGAAGCGCAAACCAATATATTTCCAGATCATACCGAGATAGAGAGAAAATACGAATGAGACTCGCGTTCCGACCTTTTATATGAAGATGAGATACTGGTAGTATTAAATTTATTCTGTGTTTCAAGTGTAAAAATCTAATATTAGGAAAGTGGTGTAGAAATAATGCAGAAAAATAGAAAACGTTCATTAGTTACTAACTATAACTACATAAACTTACATACAATAAATTATCCTAAAGCGGTGTAGTGATATGAAGACTGTTATAATTTGTGCGGTGTAGCATGGTGCCTATGACAGTTCATTCGTGCAAAGCAAAATGTTACTTCTGCACAAGGAAAAGGGTCTCATTTTCTAGCATAAGCTGCACCAGGCCTGTCTCACTTCCATACAAGCGGCGCAAAATCCCCGAGATATTTACCTACTATTCTGGAAAACAACCTAATTTCAACCTTTTGCATTGCGTATAGCGTTCATAGTACAAGAACTGTCTGCCGTCTGCGAGTGCCAGCCTATTGAGACTAGTCCGGTGACCGGACGCTTGCGTTTATCATACCTAAACTCGGGAGTGAAATTTCTGTACCGTAAGGTACTAATATATATTCTGTGGCTGCACTAAAATAAATAATAATATAAATAAATAAATATCTTTTTACAATCACACCAATTATCTAAGCCCATGGTAATTTCAGTAAGAAACTGTATCATGGAAAACTTGATAACGGATAAATATATACTTAAATAAGTACTTTTTGTTTGTAAATACATACTTAATATACATAGTAAACACCCAGACCAAGACAAATAGACATGTTCATGCACACAAATATTTGTCTTGTTCGGGAATCGAACCCGAGACCACTGGCGCAGAAGGTGGGTAGCCTACCCCTGCGCCAAATCGGTCGTCACAAACCAGAACCACCAATGAACCAGAACTAAAAATGTCTAATGCTGCTTTTCTTGAGTTTTATTCCAATAGCATAAGAATTTTTTTGCTTTGCACTAATGAGCTATCATAGGCACCATGCTACACCGCACAAACTATACTAAGTGACCCATTAGACCAAGGAGTTTCTACAAGGAAACTGGAGTTTTCAGCCTGAGTAAAAAAGTGTACCCAGCAAATTTAGTAATTTATTACCTACGTAGTGGCTCTCTGTTGTCTCATATGACCATATGTTTTGTTTCAAAGTGTAGATGAGACGGAAGACAGCCACAGTGCCACAAGTAGTAGTGTTAGTACTACTATCTCCAGTTACCTCAGTATTTAATCTAAGCTCTTTGCATATAAACTCTTTGTAACTCACCAAGTTTGTGGAGAAAATCAATAAATGATTTATTTATTTATTTATTATTTATTTATTAGACGATCAATTCAGTCTGTCAATGGTCAGTTCAATTAGCGACCTTGGACTGGATTGATGACTAGGTGATATGTGACCCATTTCAATCTGGCATCAATTACAAACACCTTACAACACGATCAATCGGACTTTTGTTTATTCTCAACGGGGTAGCACTTGGCCTTCATCATACCTACCTGTAGGGCTAGCACAACTTGAGCGCGACTCGAGTGAGAAAGAGTCGCGGGCACTTTCAACCAATCAGATCGCTCGTAGATAGCGGGCGTGACTTAAGGCGACGTGCTGATTGGTTGTAAGGAGTGCGACAAAGAGTCGCGCTAAGTTGTGCTAGACCTACTGATGTAAGAGATGATAAGGCTGAAGGTGGAAGCGCACTACTCCCGGAATCCTCAATTACTGAGCAACTGGCTATCTTGTCTCTAATTGCCGGGGCACAACAATGCTGAAAACATCGTTGTTATGGCGTCAGACTTAGATAAGATGGTGGTAGCTAGCCAGGCGGACTTAGAACAAGCCCTACATCAATCTTAACCAAGTTCATGGTCTGAAACTCTGAACTGACATCAGATTGATCGTCAAATGGTCACCTTCTCGACCATAATCTCACGACATTCAATAATCACTCAAGTAATTAATGGACGCCCCCTAAGATTAACCTTAATTCCCAGTAGTTCCATGTAGCTAGTTCCACATGGAGCTACTGCAACTCACTAGTTCCGTGTATGGAACTAGTGGGAGTTTTAGGAAACTTTAGACCTATTCCCACTGCTTCCGTCATCATCATCATCATCATCAGCCATACGACGCCCACTGCTGGGCATAGGCCTCCCCGATCGGTCCTGCGCTGCCCGCATCCAGCGGCGCACCGCGACCGCCACCTGCACGGGTAGCATGACGAACTCGAGAAAGGTTTTGTCTATATCGGAGCGTCAAAAATGACATTTCATCGTAGAAAAACCCATTGTTCTGCTGTCAATTATAGACTTTCGAGGTAGACAAAACTCTTCTCGGTTTGTCATGCTACGCGTGCAGGAGACGTATTTCCGTAGCGCTCGGAATGAAAATAGAATACGAATTGAAAACGTATACGTCAACCAGTCGTCTACGAAATCGAATTCAATTACACCCGTTTTCATGCATTTTTGTAGCATTCGAAATCTGTATTGACCATAAATTAATATTCTGTAATTGTTTAAAAATCACAGAGAAACTTTAAAAATATAGCAAAATGAAAACAAACACTTGTCATATGATTGTCAGTGACGACATTTTGCGGCCACCGACTAATAAAGATGATGAATTCTACTAGTAGAAATTCTGCAACGAGTGGGTCTGACTACTCGTTGCAGAATTCATGTGTGATTATTCAAAAATACCGATGTTGGGAAAACGCATGCGATTTTTTTTATTTCGAATGCGAATTCAAACTCGTGCGCTACGGATATACGTCTCCAGACCGTCGGTCCACCTTGTAGGGGGCCTGCCCACGGAACGTCGTCCGGTACGCGGTCGCCATTCGAGAACCTTTCCGCCCCAACGGCCATCGGTTCTCCGCGCTATGTGTCCCACCCACTGCCACTTCAGCTGAGCAATCCTTCGAGCGATGTCGGTTGTTTTAGTTCTCATCATTTCTGATTCGATCGAGCAGGGAAATAATAAGCATCGCTCTCTCCAGTCATTTTGGGGGGATACTGCTTCCGTACCTATATGGATCTAATGAGTTGCAGTAGATCTACATGGAACTAGATACATGGAAAACTGGGAATGAAAGAAGATTAAATCGCATTTTACATTGTTATTGTTCTTCAAGTTTAGAGTCTTCACACCACTATACCTCCGTTTCGACTTAATCCTAAGGGCATTTCCTCTCGAGCTGTCCTTTCCCGCCTTCATCGTACTCCTGCGAAGATATCCACATCTGTTGGAAAGAGCCTATCGACGCGAGGATCGAACCACCTGCGGGAGAAGAGGACATTTATTTTAGTGAAATAAATAGTTTAATGGTCCTACTCCATTGCGCAAATTTTGTAGATTTTTCAGTTAGGGTAAACTGGCCTGTTGTTGGCACCCCACACAATTAATGGCACCCTGGGTAAACTGGCCTGTTGTTGGGACCCCACACAATTAATGGCACCCTGGAGTTTAGCTCGAATAGGAAAACTAAGTGCCAATTTTCTACAATATAATGCATACCAAACTCCAGTATTTTTTCTTCCTTTTTTTTCAAGCTAAAGTTAGAGTGCCAATAATTTGGAAGTGAACCGTACTATAATTTATAAACATTGTCAAAAAATAACACCAATAGTTAGTCACAGTACTGTTAGCGAATTGTTTTCTATGATTTGATTACACAGCACTAGCGGCTGCCCGCGGTTTCACCCGCGTGGTTCCCGTTCCCGTGGGAATATCGAGATAAAAAGTATCCTATGTGTTATTCCAGCCTATAATCTATCTCTGTTGCCAAAGGATCAGTCACGCTTCATACATGTTTGAACCAGACAAGTAAAAGTGTTGCCAACAAAAATAAATTGCACATTATAATTATAAACAGTGTTACGTTACGATCATATTTTGTTATGACGTCAACAGTGTACGATTAGTGGCTTAGCAGTTATTCAAGTTTGAAAATGAAATGAATAACTGCTTCGCCACTAATCGTACACTGTTGACATAATAACAAAAAATCGGCCAAGTGCGAGTCCGACTCGCTCATGAAGGGTTCCGTACCTACCTAAAGTACCGATTACGTACACTTAGCAAAAATACCACTGTTATTTTATGCCAGAAAAAAACAACTTTGTTTTTCATAGTATTGGTATGAATGACAAAGTTATATTTGCGGTTTTCGAAAATGTGTTATATGATATAACTTATATCTCAAAAACTTGTAAAGCCTACTTAGCTGCGATAGTTTTCCTTTTAACTTCGTCATATGCTACTATCGTGAATTTTTTCACGTTTCCGGAAACAACCATTTGGCTGGTAGGGGGGGGGGGGGGGGGGGACACACACTTGACTCTAACAAAATTTTGCCTTTAAAGCTTAATATAATTCACAAACGGATGAGTCAATCAAAAAACTGTCTTTACGAACCCACAACGTTTTTATAATACGGTATTTTACTGTTGTTAAAATGTAGATATTTAATGATGACGTTAAAAAATATTGCAATTAAGAATACCAAATGTAAAAAAATAATTTGAATCTGTTTTATAATAAAAGAATTATAGTTTGTTTGATTTTGACTATAGCTGTCTCTTTCTACAACGAAATCTTCTATGGCGTGACTATGACGCTACTAACCCACTGACGTCACTAAGATAGCGTCCTGTCCTTGTCTAATTATAAAGTTTGAAGTCCTATATCTTTGAAAATATTCAAGATAATTCAAAATGAAAACTTGTTTTGTGTAGCTAATATTTCGAAAAACATTTTAAAGAAATAAAAAAAATCTGTATAATACCGTATTGCTTGAGGAAACGTAATTATTTTTTTTTTAAATTTTACTTTACCTCTCTGTTGGCGTGATAAATATGTATATTCATGCTAAATTACAGCTTTCTAGTACTAAGAGTCTATGAGCTAGACTGTGGTCAGACGGACGGACGGACAGACAGACATGGCGAAACTATAAGGGTTCCTAGTTGACTACGGAACCCTAAAAATGATCGTGACACTGTTTACAATA
The DNA here is from genome assembly GCA_949710035.1 of Crambus lathoniellus. Taxonomy (NCBI): domain Eukaryota; kingdom Metazoa; phylum Arthropoda; class Insecta; order Lepidoptera; family Crambidae; genus Crambus; species Crambus lathoniellus. The sequence goes on along the minus strand of OX453325.1, from coordinate 3,109,399 downwards.
GTAATTCACAAGCCAAGTCACACCGCGCGGCTCATTCCCATGGCAAAACATCGTGAGCAACGCGGCAAAACCCGCGTGTGGAAGCTACTACGCTATAATATATATGTTGCAGGGATTTTGTCAAAGTCGTGATATTATAATTCCACTAGGGAAATTATAATTTCGCGTGATATTATGAATATCTTACTATAATAAATTACCGAACAATTCTAATATCGACATATTTAGTAAATATGGAACTTTCGTCAATTCTATAACTCCCAAGATAGGGTGAAATATAGTTTTGGCCATATTGGTGTCTATGTGCTTTATGAACTGCACCTTTACATGTTTTCATACGTATGTATATTTCAATTTTTTTTATTTTAGTTTAAAGATAAATTTGTAATTAGTTTGCATGTTCTGCTTAGTCCGTAAGTTGAATGCAATTTACACACGCCGTGGCAGCCTATAAATAAGACATCACTTAGAATTGTATCCCTTAGATAATATAAATAATAATGTTTAGTTTTAAGTGAATGAACTTGTTGGTTGTCCATAAATAAATAAATAAATAAATAAATAGACATTACAAGACAGTCTGTACACGGCTGCGAGCCTCGAAAGTCATATAGAACACGTGATAGGTTAGAAATTTATCTATTTCGTGGTTATTTTTTTTGTATCAATACAACTTATGGATTGTTTCATCGTCTATTCATAATTTAATTAGTGGAATTATAATATCACGCGAAGTTATAATTTCACTAGTGGAATTATAATATCACGACTTTGACAAAATCCCTGCGACATATACACACATCTAAAATTTTAATTAGTGTCCATCAATACGAACAATTTTTACTATGAGACCAACCACGGATTCGCGAAAAAACACAACTTTTTCTTAGATTTTGGTTGAGTCGATGTTGTACTTTTCTATGGGTCCAGGAACTCAGGACCCGTTCATCCCCTAAAATTTTTGTCGCATAGTCGTCTCTACATTGTATGTATGTATGTTAGTTTGCAAGGTATTTATTATATGGGCTCGAAAATCGTAAAATTCATCGATGCCTGAAATAAATGATTATTATTTTAATTTTTAGTTTTTTGCATTCACAATGCAATTTTTATTATAGAAAGCCCGGATAGCGAAAGGTCGTGGTGTCGAGCTGGTTGTGAGACGGGTCGATTTTTTCTAAATACTTTTTTCTATAAATGATTATTATTATTATATACCACTAAATTTTAATTAGGTAGTACAAAGATTTTAGGGGATGATAGTGTTTATCAACTAATATGAACAATTTTTATTATAGGACTAATAATTAAAATTTTGAAGATCCTTGGGGGAGGCCTATACCCAGCAGTGGGCGTCGTTCGGCTGACATGATGATGATGAATTAAAATTTAGTGTAGAGTTATCTCTAATTCGACATAATCAAATTCGAATACTAATCTTTTCTAAAGATTGGTACCTGGTCCCCTAAAATTTTTGTATTTATTAAAATTTAGAGGTGTATACAACGTGTTAATGAATAAACCCAAAACCTCTTAGGTGTTGATTGTGCTCATGAATATGAACAAATTTTACTATGGGGCCAACGCTGCAACTCAACAAAAAAAATCTGCTGTTTCATACAAATTGTCAATACCTACTCGACTAAAATGTATGGAACAGCTGTTTTTTTTTGTTGAGTTGCAAAGTTGGCCCCATAGTAAAAGTTGTTCATATTCACGAGCACAATCACCACCTAAGAGGTTTTGAGTTAATTCATTAACACGTTGTAGTTAAAGATGTGCTATTATGTTATATTCGTATATTATATCATATCGTTATGCTACATTAAAATATTAGGTTATTTTTAATGTTATAATATATTAGTATTAAGTACCTAATATAATAAATAACCTATTATAACCTATGTTAAACTAAAAGTAGTTATTAATGTTGTTTACACTACTTAATGATCAATTTACTATTAATAAACCAATTCTTTATTCTTTTTTCCACTATTTTACAAATAACAACACGAATAATTTCATATTACGCTATTAAAAACAGAATTCTTATGTACTTTTTAAGCCCCGAGCGAGCGTGAGTTCGCGATCAAGAATTCCACAGGACAGCATCACTACATAGTATAAAACAAAGTCGCTTTCTCTGTCCCTATGTCCCTTTGTATGCTTAAATCTTTGAAACTACGCAACGGATTTTGATGCGTTTTTTTTAATAGATAGAGTGATTCAAGAGGAAGGTTTATATGTACTTTTTATCCCGATATTCCCACGGGAACGGGAACCACGCGGGTGAAACCGCGGGCGGCCGCTAGTTAGTTAAATATTCTAATAACAGTAGTGTGTATAACTTACCAATCCAAGCGGCGAACCTCCTCTCGTTGGGCGCGGGCGCGGCGTGACTCTTCAGGCGGTGCGAGGACGGCGCGCGGGACGACAGCTCCTTGGTCAGCCGGTCCAGCCAGCCTGCGGACATCACAGTATAAATTACTAATGGCAGCCATACACCTTCAAGTAATTTGATCAAACTAGCTTGATGACATTGGCATGATCTCCCGAGCGACCACACACCTTCACGCGGGCTTGAAGCGGCGTCAGTTCAATATCGAAGTGGGCGAAGAGTTGTTGTGCTTCTTTATTTAAAAATGTCAACACACGCTCAAATCTTTAATCAAACAGTTTGATCAAGCCGTTTGATCCAATAAAAATACGAAAATGCATATTTCTTCAAGCCAACAGATTACTCATTAGATCAAATTTCCCCCACACACCTTCATGCCAATTCCATCAAGCCGTTTGATCAAGCCAGTTTGATCAAATTACTTGAAGCCTTTAGGCGCATTTGGTGCAATTCGCAATTGGTCCAATGTTCGAAAAAATTTCCAATTCGCAATTGGCCAAATTCTCAGTTTGTCCAATTCGCACTTTGTCCAATTCGCAGTTCGTCCAATTCGCAGTTTGTCCAATTCGCAGTTGGTCCAATTCGCGGTTAGGCCAAGGTGGATAATGTTTCCCAAGTTATAGAACGGAATCTATAACGTGGCTAAGGTCCCGCCCGATAGGTAAAAAGTTTATATTTATATAATATACTAGCTTTCCGCCCGCGGCTTCGCCCGCGTGTACTACACAACATTATCCTGATGGAATGTAATATTTTCCGGGATAAACTATGTCATTCTCCAGCTCCCAATCTACCCCAGTACCAAAAATCACATTGATCCGTTACTCCGTTTGGACGTGAAAGACGGACAAACAAATATTACCTACTTATTGATTTTCCCGTGGGAATGTGATATTATAATCCTTGCCAGGGTCTCAAATTATTTACTTAAATACTAATTTCTGCCCCCAAATTAGCCCGCGCTTAAAGTGATTTTTCCTTACAATGAGATTTCCCGCGGTAAAAAGTAAAATATGTCCTTTCCAGGGCCTTAAACTGACTCTATTCTAAACATCATCCTTCCTATGAACTCAAACTATCGCCTTAAATACCAATTCCAATCTACAGCTTTGCCCGAGCTAAAAATTATTTTACCATGGGAATGAGCCTTATTTCCGCGGTTACAATTTGCCTATGTCCTTCTTAGCATCAGGACATGGGTGTCCCGGTGCTCCTATCAGTAGGAGTAATTAGTAGGAGCACCCGGAAGCACTGTCTCAAACTATCTCCGTTCCAAATTTCATCAAAATTGGTTCAGCCGTTTTGACGTGAGCATATACAATTTCGCATTTATAATAATAGTAGGGATAGTAGAAATAGGAATATGAATGGCCGGCGGCCGCGACAACGTCCGCGAGTAGGTTGTCGCAAAATTTTGTGTCAAAAAGTAGGTAGATCTAGATATGTATTCTCTAAGGTCTCATCAGTACCATCATCAATCTATTTTAATGTCCCCGCTGCTGGGGCACAGGCCTTCATACAGATGGATAAGGAGAATGGACCTTCCACACGGGCCCATTGAAGTTATGGTGTACTAACCAATCCAAATGCAGCCAGAAACATCGGCTTATCGTGTCTTCCAAAGCACGATATATTTTTTTACAGCAATCCCATGATAGACCATTGCAAAAGTAACATAACCTCATCGATCGCAGGGCGAGCACGCTACCTGTGGTTTAGGCATAAGAAGGTAACGATACCTAGACAAACAGGAGCTACATCGTATGAATAATATTCGGACATTCTCCTACTCTTGAACTACCAAGATGCAAAAAATCAAGTCAATACTTTGCTAAAAAATGTGTAATACTGATTTTCTTGAGTTTTATTCTAATGCATAAAGAATTGTTTGCTTTGCACGAAAATGAGCTGTCATGGGACCCATGCTTCATTGAATAAAGTAAACAAAAAAAAAACCGTATCCCAAGGAAACTGTACTTTTTTCGAGTTAAAAAAACCGTATGAAATTTTCCCGGCCAGAGTTCAATTATCCCCCTTCTACCCTATTAGGTGTTTTTTTTATTTTGCCTGCGCAGATCATTTTTAATGATGACCTAGTATTCTTTATACCAATTTCCATACTCCTAACTCCAGAAATGAGGAAGCTATCATATAAGCCTTAATCCCCCCTTTCTACCCTATTATGGGTTTTTTTATAACTTCGCATACGCAGATCATTTTCAATCGTGTCCAGTATCCAACATACCAATTTTCATACTTCTAAGTTTAGAAATGAGGAAGTTCCATTTAAGCTTAATCCGCCCGTTTTACGCCATTATCGGAGAGTTTTTTAACTTCGCTTACGCAGATAATTTTCAATCGTGATCAGTATGCAACATACCAATTTTCATACTTCTAAGTTTAGAAATGAAGAAGTTCCATATAAACTTTATCTCCCCATTTTACCCTATTAAAGGGGAGATTTTTTTACTTTGATTACTCAGATCATTTTCAGTCGTAACCAGTATCCAACGTACCAATTTTCATGCTTCTAAATCCATTAATGAAGAAGTTTCATATAACCTTAACCCCCCATTTTACCCCTTTAGGGGGGGAGTTTTCTAAAATCCGTTCTTAGCGGACGTCTCCTAGGCATAATCTACCTTCCTGCCAAATTACATCTTCGTTGGTCCAGTAGTTTTCGAGATTTCGTGATGAGTGAGTTATGTCCCCTCAATTTTATATATATAGATTATAATTATCTATCATATGTTTGATCAAATATGCATGGTTATATTTCTTTCTACCTTATCACCTTTAGGCGCATTTGGCCCAATTCGCAATTGGCCCAATGTTCAAAAAAATTTCCAATTCGCACTTGGTCCAATTCGCAGTTAGTCCAATTCGCAATTGGTCAAATTCTCAGTTTGTCCAATTCGCAGTTTGTCCAATTCGCAGTTCGTCCAATTCGCAGTTTGTCCAATTCGCAGTTCGACCAATTCGCGGTTAGGCCAAGATTGATAATGTTTCTCAAGTTATAGAACGGAATCTATAACGTGGCTAAGGTCTCGCCCGGTAGGTAAAACGTGTATATTTATATAATATATTATGATTATCTATCATACGTTTGATCAAATATGCATGGTTATATTTATTTCTATCTTATCACAATACACTTTATATTGGACCAATCGCGAATTGGACCAACCGCGAAATGGACCAAACGCGAATTGGATCAACAGCGAATTGGCCCAACTGCGAATTGGATCAAGTGCGAATTAGGCCAACTGCGAATTGGACCAACTGAGAATTGGACCAACCGCGAATAATGCGAATTGGAGCAATCGCGAATTGGGCCAAATGCGCCTAAAGGCCTTATCATAATACACTTTATATTGGACCAACCGCGAATTGGGCCAAACGCGAATTGGACCAACTGCGAATTGGACCAAGTGCTAATTAGGCCAACTGCGAATTGGACCAACTGAGAATTGGACCAACCGCGAATAATGTGAATTGGACCAATCGCGAATTGGGCCTAATGCGCCTAAAGGACTTGAAGGTGTATGGCTGCCATTACAGATAATTTAGGTAAGACTAAGAGCCAACGCGCACTTGTGATTTTTAATCGAACGATAGTTTAGTCGGAATCGTAAGACGATCGTTATTAAACTGTCGGCCGATAGTTTACTCAATCGTACTCACCGCACTACTTTTGCGCACCGATTCCAGGCTTTTATTTTCCCATTTATTTACAACTAGCGGCCGCCCGCGGTTTCACCCGCGTGGTTCCCGTTCCCGTGGGAATATCGGGATAAAAAGTACATATAAACATTCCTCTTGAATCACTCTATCTATTAAAAAAAAACGCATCAAAATCCGTTGCGTAGTTTCAAAGATTTAAGCATACAAAGGGACATAGGGACAGAGAAAGCGACTTTGTTTTATACTATGTAGTGATAAGCTTGCAAACATTTGCTTTTTTAAACTTTGTTCTATTCGGGAAACTAAAAAAAACGTAACAAATACCCTAATCCAGTGGACATATACGGAAGCAGAAAATTTGTTAAAAATTATGTATTAAAAGGTTGCACTCGCTTTTGCACGCGTACCACACACACACACATACTCTCTCACATACACACAAACACACACACATAGACACATTTGTCCTAATTTTGTGTTTTTTTTGTGTTTAAATATTATCTTACTATAATTCTAAAAATCTGTTTGTTCAAAATCATATTTTGTAAATCGTTTATTTCCCCCATAGGACAGGCATAGCCTAGTGTGGGGGTTAGTTAAGTTATATAAGCTTTGTAAACTTATTGGAAAATAAACAAAAAAAAAAGTTTATTTGAATCCAGTGCGCGAATTAAGTACTCGACACCGGATTTGTTTATAAAAATAATTTATTTAATCAAACGTACAGGATAACGACTAACTAATAATACAATTAATAAATCTTATGCACTAGTATTTATATAATATTAAATGGTTATCTTATTTTATTACTAGCTTCCGCCCGCGACTTCGTCCGCCTGGACATTCGACAAAATACTTAGGGGACCAATAACCAGGATAAAAAGTATTCTATGTTTTAATTTCATAAAAATCCGATCAGCCGTTTTTACGTGATTAGGCGGGTCCTCCCTCACCAAGCGAGCAGCCTCGTGCGAGGCAGAACGTTTGCTACGTGCGGCGGGCCTCGCACGTGACAAGAAAAAAAATATTCGTCTTTTCATACAAAGGACATCAATCACCCATTCTGGGCTATTTTTCAAAGTGCCGGCCAACAAAAAAAAAACTTAATATAAGAACAGAAGACACTATTCTAAACATTTTTTATTACCACAGCTAAGTTCAAAATCCCATAGTTTAGATTATATTTAAGATCAAAGATCACCCATTCTCCATACATTTTGACTAATATTGAAAGTGCCGGCGCACAATAACTAACCATAGATAATAACAGAAGACATTATTCTAAACATTTTTATTACTACAGCTAAGCTTTATGTACCATAGATTAAATTATATTAAAAAAAAACGAAAGTTGTTATAACGAGGCCCTAGGTGTCACTTTTTTATCACTATACAGGGTGTTTTTGAAGTCATTGGCATCCATTCTGTGTTTTGATGATTAAAAACTAGAGTTTGAGATTTTCTCGCAACTAATCCGAACATTTTGTATGGAGAGTCGAAATATTTTTTTCATTACCGACAAAAAATTCTTGCTGTGCTTTGTTCAGCATGATGGTCTGAAGCCATGGTTAAAGTTTTTGCAACGATGCCCCTAACACCCTGTATAATAAATCAACCATTCATACGTTACATACCTATGTGTATTGGCACAGAATAAATAATAGTGCTAAGGCACAGAAGACTCACTCTGCAAGCTCATTCAAATAAAAATAAATCTTTCTGAATGGAAATAAAGTCCAATTCCGGTTGCTTTGTCATCGCTTGCCTACTCTTATAATAACCTAGAGTTCGCGCATGCAAGCAAAACTGTACCCAATAGCTACGCGCGAGCGTTTCTATTTCTATAAATGTCTCAAACAGCTCGCTCGCTGGTTACGGTTACGAGCGACTTGCGAGTTCGGTTTTGTTGTTTATTTTGTTCTTTCTTTTATTTATACACCCGTAAACACAACAGTATCTTATATACGGATTATAAGAACGTTTAGTAGTCATTGATCGGTGCACAACAATCACAGAAATGATCGATCGTTTTACGCGCGAACGTGGAGCGTACGAGCCGAGCGGCATCCTTCTGCCGTACGCCTGCCCGGCAGGCGCGCCGGCCGAACGTAGGTAAACTGCGGAGTGACACCACCCTGGTATTGTGTGTATTGGGCGAGAATGGCCCCATAATAAACTTGCCTGAGGTGTTGGCGACGCCGCCGCACGCCACCACGGAGCCCCACAGCGCCGGCCGCGCGTCCGCGTCGCACGCCGCCGCCGCCGCACATACTGGGGGAGAAAGAGGGGAGAATAAAATTATTCAATGGGATAACTCAATAAATTATTTTTAAATAAAACACTTGCACATATTTTGCACGCATTTGTTAAACAACTTGGTAAAATTTTTTGTTGTTTATAAAGGATTTTATGTTTTAATCCGACGTTTCGACGACGTATCGAAACCAGTAAAAGTGTTTTATTTAAATTAACAGTTTCGCGCAGAAATCTAAGATGTGTTTAAATGATTTTTATTTTTATTATTTTAAATTTTATTAACTAACATAGTCTCTAAGTATCAATTGTTTTGTTACTAACAAAAATAATAGAACAATGTTGAGATTATAATTATTTTTATGGATTCACACAAAAAGTTTTTTTACTATCACATTTTTCCCATACTTACAGTTGTGTTGTGAATGCATAAAAATAATTTAAAATCTCAATTAATGGACGGAACGGCAATAGTAAGTGCCAATTTACTTAACCCTAGGGTACAATAGTAAGATGGGTGCCAGCAGTAGGGGGACAAAACAAAAAAAAACCCCAAACCTATTCATGATTCATGTGGGGTGTCTATTGATAGGTCTTTAAAAATAAAGGAAGGTTTCTTTAATAATTTTTACTCAAAGTCAATATTTTGAGAGATAGCTTTGAAAGGCAGCTTGATTTGTCCAACTTTGATTTGAGCATTAGCATGAGAACGGGTAGTCCAAAAAATATGAATCTGGTCTTATTCTATGCAGGATTAAATGCCCTAAACTTGTATGAATGACAGTTTTGGATATTACAAGTACTTTACGAGATATAACCTAAAATACCCTTTTTAGGGTACATTTTTACCCCCTTCTCTTTTTGCACAGGGTCCTCAAGGTCCAAAATGTTATTTAACCATCCCTGAACAACATCACCAAGTTTAATTAAATTCCGACCTTTTTCCACCTAACCCCTCTTTTGGCGAGCTGTCGACCGTACTAGTGGTAGATGGTCGCTTGAATAAACGGTCTTTCTTGGATGGTAGAAATAGCTTCCCACACAACTCACCCAAATGCGGAGCGCCCAGCGTCTGCTCAAACAAGCACTCCGTCAACTTGAACCGCTCCGGGCCGAAGTCCTGGTGGTAGATGGTCGCTGAAATAGACTTAAAAGCAGGGGGCTACCGCGTAACTCTATGGGTATGAACTTCATACGTTTTTCGGAAATTTAAGTCAATTTTATAAAAAAAATAGCCGCTATCAGTTCCTTGTTTTGTGACGTCGGGTATAACGATAACTAGCTAGCAGTGTTTAACAGAACAAAGTAGTAAAAATCTATCAAAATAAGGAATTAAAATGACAGTTGAAGCCCATACCCATATCCATATTTCTTAGCCGGTAGCCTCCCTCATCTCGGCTCTTCTTTCGATTCCCACACCACTCACCCAAATGCGGAGCTCCCAGAGTCTGCTCAAACAGGCATTCTGCCAACTTGAACCGCTCCGGGCCGAAATCCTGGTGGTAGATGGTTGCTGAAATAAACTAAAAAGCAGATGTCGGGTCTTCCTTCGATTCCCACACCACTCACCCAAATGCGGAGCTCCCAGGGTCTGCTCAAACAGGCATTCTGTCAACTTGAACCGCTCCGGACCGAAGTCTTGGTGGTATCCGCCCGGGAACTCATAGTGGAGGCCGGGCACAGACGCCGCCGTACGCTCGTCGTACGCACTCTCCGATACCTACGCGATATAAACGCAGTTAGATACAAAGGTACCTACTTAGTTTGTAATTAACTCAGTTAGCCACTTACGCATTCATTTAGTCACAAACGAAGTCATAAATGTAGTTTGTCACATACGCAGTTACTCATAAATGTCGTTTGTCGCATACGCAGTAAGTCACAAATGTAGTTTGTTACATACGCAGTAAGTCACTGTAGTTTGTCACATACGCAGTTTGTCATTAACGTAGTTCGCCGTATATGCGATTAATTAGTCATAAACGTAGTTCATCAATCATCATATAAATATCTATATTTTGTCTTTAATCATATTCATATATTTGCTTTTATTTTAAATTAAAAAACAGCACATTGTTAAATATACATATGTACTTACATGATAATATTTGACAAATTCTGATTGTTTACTGTTTCTTTTTTAAACGTCAAAGTTGTGTAAAATTGTGATTAGGACATAGATTTATCATGTTTTATGGCTAAAGTGAATTGTATTTGTTAGTCTGTGTTCTGTTATTATACCTCAATAAATAAAATAAAATAAATAAAATATACGTAGGTGGTGATAGACGTAGTTTGTCCAATGAAATATAGTCCTAAGAATGAACATAATAATATTTGGCAATAGTCATGTTGGTAAGTTACGTGCGTGGCGCAGTGACAGTAGTCTTCGTACTGCCGTTTGAGCATGTACTGCTGCCACGAGTGAGTCAAGCCGGCGGGCAGTGTCTTCAACGTGTAACGAGCTCGTTCTCTCTCTTATCACTCAGTAAGTCACAAATGTAGTTTGTCACATACACAGTAAGTTATAAATGTCGATTGTCACATACACAGTAAGTCATAAATGTCGTTTGTCACATACGCAGTAAGTCACAAACGTAGTTTGTCACATACGCAGTAATTCAATTCAATACGCAGTAAGTCGTAAATGTAGTTTGTCACATACGCAGTAAGTCACAAATGAAGTTTGTCAGATACGCAGTAAGTCATAAATGTAGTTTGTCATTAACGTAGTTCGTCGTATATGCAGTTAGTCATAAACGTAGTTCATCAATCAGTAATCATATACACAGTTGGTCACACACGTAGTTTGTCCAATGGAATAGAGCCCAAAGAATGAAATAGTCACTACGGTGAGTTACAAGATGTAGCGACTAACGAGCTCGTTCTCTCTCTCTTATCACTCAGTAAGTCATAAATGTAGTTTGTCACATACGCAGAAAATCACAAAATGTAGTTTGTCACATACGCAGTTTGTCCTTACCGTAGTTCGTCGTATATGCAATCAGTCAGTCATAAACTTAGTTCATCAATCAGTAATCATATACACAGAATGGAATAGAGCCCTAAAAATGAACATTTTAATAGTCACAGATGGTGAGTTACCTGCGCGGCGCAGTGACAGTAGTCTTCGTACTGCCGTTTGAGCATGTACTGCTGCCACGAGCTAGTCAGGCCGGCGGGCAGCGTCTTCAACGTGTAGCGAGCTCGTTCTCTCTCTCTTATCACTTCTTTACTCTGGTTTTTATGAAAGAAATAGATAAAGTTAGTTATGACTTTATACTATTTCCATGCATTCACAATGCAATTTTGTAAGTATAGGAAAAATGTGATAGTAAAAAACAACGAGCCCTAAAAGCTGCTTATAGGGCTCGTGGTTTTTTACTATCACATTTTTCCTAAAGTTAGTTATTAAAATTTTTACATTTTTGCATTTACAAGGCAATTTTTATTATTGAAAAATGAAAAATGAAGTATTTAGAAAAAATCAACCCGTCTCACAAGTTCACAACCAGCTCCGATGGGACTCAAACCCACGACCTTTCGCTATCCGGGCGACTGCTCTAACCACTGAGCTAGGGAGTCGTTACGAGAAGCGTCGAATTTATCCAATACTTCTTAAGCGCTGTATAGCCAGCGTTAATTTCATCAATGTGAAGATATTACTAACCTCACTTTTTTTTTAAATACTTCATTTTCCATTTTTCAATAATAAAAATTGAATTGTAAATGCAAAAAAGTTAATATTTAAATAGGTAACTTGCAATAGTAATTTCGTCTTTAGCGATTGTCAAATATCTGGAAAGGTATTTCTTTCGCGTGTGAGGGTAGTAATATCTTCACATTGATGAAATTAACGCTGACTATACATATAAGAAGTATTGGATAAATTCGACGCTTCTCGTAACGACTCCGTAGCTCAGTGGTTAGAGCAGTCGCCCGGATAGCGAAAAGTCGTGGGTTCGAGTCCCATCGGAGCTGGTTGTGAGACGGGTCGATTTTTTCTAAATAGGTACTTCATTTTCCATTTTTCAATAGATAAAGTTATACAACATGTAAGTTAATGAATAAGCGCAAAACCTCTTAGGTGGTGATGCTTATGAATATGAACGACTTTTACTACGGGGCCAACTCTGCCATTCAACAAAAAAAATCTGCTGATTCATATAAATTGTCAATACCTACTCGACTAGAATGTATGGAAAGCTGATTAATTATTTTTTCCTAATACATAAAATGTTATTGCAAGAAAGGTATATAAATTGATAGAAAGTCTAGATAGCTATATTTAGACGAAAAAGTATTATGCAATTGGGTATTTGACTGAAATTTTTTTATTGACTTAAAATGTTTATTTTATTAATAGCAACACAACATAGGTATATATTTTCAAATATCTTGCATATTTTCAGCGATATAGAGCATCAAACTTACTAATTAGACAAGGAGAGCGCTATAGAAACATGACGTCACATTTCCATAGCGCCATACTCTCACTATAGAAAATTTCGTTTTAGAAAGAGATAGCTAGAGTCACAATTAAGTAACTCATAATTCGCTTGTTATATTATAATACATATTGAATTTCTTTTTTCATGTTTGTTATTCAATAATGTTATACTTTCGCATGTCATAATTAAATATTTACATTTCAACAACAGTCAAACACCCAATTATTTGCTGGCGGGCGGGCGGTGCATCTTGCATGTCGTGTTTTCGCGGAAGTAAGCTACATATATTTCTTTTTTTACAATGGTTAGGGACATCAGCCAGGTGACGCCTTATTCAAAGAAATACTTAAATTATTGCATGTACAGGGTGTTTGTTTAAAGAAGTGCATCACTTCAGGGGGTGAAAGTACCCCTCAATACAATTAACTTTTACTACGGGACCAAGTGCGATATCGCAAAAAAAAAATATATTGATGGGTACTTTCACCCCCTGAAGTGATGCACTCCTTAAAACAAACATCCTGTATTATATCTCACCTGTATACTGTATATGGGCAGCATTTGTATGTGCATGTTGGTCAGCATAGCCTTTGCCTGCGCTGCCAGGTGATCGCCACCCACAGGGGAACGGACTGCTGCACTTACTAGCGCATACCTTAAAGAATGTTAATCAAATAAATAAATACATATAAGGTGTTGTAAAAAAAGTCAACAGAATTTTAAGGGGTCAATGTACTCATTTTTACAAATAACTTTTACTATGGTACAGTCAGCGTCATATAAACGGTGCCATTCAAAGTAGTCAAATAGTTCAGTATAGTCCACTTTGGATGGCACCGTATATATGACGCTGACTGTACCAACATTGAAATCGCGAAAAAAAAACGCGAAGCCAAACATTTTCAAGTTAATACGCCTGCTCTAGATGAAATGATGAATGACAACGCGTTTCCCACTCATTGACGCGGTGTCCACTGTTGACCGACGAGTTGATCGCCTAGTCGACGACCCGCTGATACTGAATCGATAGTTCGAGTAGGCGTCGAGTCAGTGTAATGTGCGATGACCTTTAAGATTATGGTGACTCACCCATCAATAACAGGGACAGCAGAAGTCTGACTCGCTCCCGCATCCACCACCAAGGCAGTAGATTTCCCATTGGCAAACGCTGGCGATTGGCACTTCTCGAAGAGTAACATATCATCATGGTGACTCACCCATTAATAACAGGGACAGCAGAAGTCTGACTCGCTCCCGCATCCACCACCAACGCAGTAGATTTCCCATTGGCAAACGCTGGCGATTGGCACTTCTCGAAGAGTAACATATCATCATGGTGACTCACCCATCAATAACAGGGACAGCAGAAGTCTAACTAGCTCCCGCATCCACCACCAACGCAGTAGATTTCCCGTTGGCAAACGCTGCCAACACCGTGTTCTTGACGAGAATGAACGCTGGCGATTGGCACTTCTCGAAGAGAAACATATCATCATGGTGACTCACCCATCAATGACAGGGACAGCAGAAGTCTGACTCGCTCCCGCATCCACCACCAAGGCAGTAGATTTCCCATTGGCAAACGCTGGCAATTGGTACTTCTCGAAGAGTAACATATCATCATGGTGACTCACCCATCAATGACAGGGACAGCAGAAGTCTGACTCGCTCCCGCATCCACCACCAAGGCAGTAGATTTCCCATTGGCAAACGCTGGCAATTGGTACTTCTCGAAGAGTAACATATCATCATGGTGACTCACCCATCAATGACAGGGACAGCAGAAGTCTGACTCGCTCCCGCATCCACCACCAAGGCAGTAGATTTCCCATTGGCAAACGCTGGCAATTGGTACTTCTCGAAGAGTAACATATCATCATGGTGACTCACCCATCAATGACAGGGACAGCAGAAGTCTGACTCGCTCCCGCATCCACCACCAACGCAGTAGATTTCCCGTTGGCAAACGCTGCCAACACCGCGTTCTTGACGAGGAAGAACGCTGGCGCTTGGTACTTCTCGAAGAGTAACTCTGCTAGCTTCTCGCGCGCTGGACGGGTCGTCCATACTGCCTCCGTGAATAGAGCTGGGTGGTGTTCGGAGGGGGAACGGATGACCTAACGGAAGGGAATGTAATAAAGTCAAGAGAAAAGATATGTTCATACAGGTTCGCAGTCCAAGCCAAATCTTAAGATATGACCGCCAAGCCAAGTCCAAATAGGTTTTTGTGAAACTTGTGTCAGTGTAAAGTTTGTCCTATCAAGTCCACTTTTGTAAACTCCCAAACCTTGTGAGTCCCATTGCACCTCACAAAAAAGCATAGAAAGTGTACGGCTGAACAGTAAGTGTCAAAATGACGGGATAGAGTCCCCAATTAGAATGTATCACATTAAAGTGTTTGAACAGACGACAGCCCACATATGGGCTGCAACTGGTGGCTGTGGATAGTCCACAACCCATATGTGGGCTGTGGACAGATGAACCTGTTAAATACAGTAAATACAGTACGCAGGTGTGGCCGGGTCTTAGCGCGCTTATTTGCTTTGACATTAGACGTTAGGCGATAGCTCAGACGGCGGTAACTTTCGACATATCAAGGGGATTTAGCGGGCTTCTAGCACGAGTACTTTACTTTAGCTCGAAATATCCTCGGGAACTCGTACTGCGCAGGTAAAACCGCGGGGAGCAGCTAGTATTAAATATCTCTGCCGGCCTAGCATGAGCGGCTTTTATCACGCGATATGATATAGTACGGCATGCCGTCTTGCTTACACCTTAGAGGGGTAAGCAAGACAACTTGCCGTACCATATTATATCGCGCGATAAAAGTCGCTCATGCTAGGCCGGCTGATACTATTCGTAAAATAATAACGTCATCACATAGCTTTTATCCATACTATCCTATATATCCAATATTATAAATGCGAAGCGCCGCCCGTGGTTCGCAATTGCGAACCACGGGCGGCCGCTAGTAATATTATAAACTAGCGGCCGCCCACGGTTTCATCCACGTGGTTCGCGTTCCCGTGGGATTATCGGAATAAAAAGTATTCTATGTTTTATTCCAGCCTATAATCTATCTATGTTGCAAATTTCATCTAGATCCTTTCAGTAGTTTTTGCGTGAAAGAGTAACAAACATTATACATCCACACATTCATACTCACAAACTTTCGCATTTAAGTAGGATTAGTATAGTAGGAAGTAGGATGTTTATCCATCTTTCATGTCAAAACGGAGGAGCAACGGAACGACGTGATTTTGGCTATGGGGATGGCTAGATTCTGGAAAAATATCACAATCCCAGAGGATTGTATGGAAAATAGTATAACTGATGTGCTACGAAAAATTTACATTAATTCCATGGCCACTTCCAAAGAGTAGGTAATCAGTAGTAGATGTAGATGATACAAAGTTCACTTGATCCACTAGTTTCAAATAAGTAAACAAAATCATACAATCACCTTAGCATAGCAGTAATCGAGCATCTTCTCGAACAGGTCCCAGTTGTCAACCTGTCCGTCCTTCATGTACGTCTGCACCTCCATGCCCGGCCGGGGCACGTGGAGCTCTGTGACGTCTATGTAGTGGCGGAGTTCATTGCCTGCTTTTGTACCTGGTGGGAAAACAAATTAACCCATTGAATGGTGAAATTATTACATAGCCAAAGCACCGTTGGTTGGTTGGTTGCTTGTTTTATTTGAGGTGCCAATCTACAAAATAAAGTTTGCTTCAAGAGGATGGTTAAGGAGTGATGCTTAAGGAGGATATATTTCATATAAACTCTCATAGAAGTCCTATGTACATATCCGTAGTCGGAGTCCTGCAAAGAAAATAGATACGTATATATGTATCAGCACTCAATGAGTTAATTCCTTTGAAATCTTTTTGTCTAGCTCAAAGTATGTAGTTGTGTAATGGATACTAGAAAATCAATAAAAATACTTATTTTCTTTGTAAATATACAATGCAATGCAATGTTGCATACATGATGTACAAAGTCAGGCATTTTGTTTTCATGAAATGTATTTTATCATAGAATAATCATCAAGGTCATGTCAATTATCGATTATGGTAAGGATATACTGATCCCACATTTGCAAAATATTATTATAACATCTAGACTCTTGAATTTGTATGAAATCAGTTGAGCAAAAACATATTTATCAGATTCTCCGTACCTTTTGAGTAAAATTTCGCTGCATTGTGGCAAACGAAATTTACACTCACCCAAACTTTTTAATAGGGTGAATACACTAAACGTCGGCCCCCTTACGGATTTTCTCACTTTGGATTGCTCTGGCTCCATCAGTTTGGAACTAAAGATAGCTTGTGATGCGTTTTGAGACAGGTTGATAAATCTCTTTTATGTTTCTAGGCATAAGGTTGACTTCTCTACTATAAGAAAAAAGTATTAAGGTACTAATGCGTCGAGAACGAAAAAACCCTAAAGTCGGCCGTTTACTGCCTATAGTCGGTCGCGTTTTTCCCAAATGTCGGCCGGGTATAGGGTGTTTCAAATTAAGACAATGAAAAATATTAACATGATTTATTTTTTTGAGTAAGTATACCTACATATTTTGTTTTTGTTGTTTTTTACACTTTAACAATGTTAGTACAATTAAATTAGGTACCTATAGTTAAATAACAAAGTTAAACATCACAATAAAATTATATAAAAGTAAATAACTAAGTAAGTACTTATGTCATAAAAATTTGAATTTAAAACAGAATTTAATAATCAAAAAGGTTAAAAAAATACTACTACAAAATACCTAGTTTTTTTATGCTGTGGTAAACACAAAAGTAATCCTCCTGTATAGTGGCGGTCGAATTTGAGGATGGCCGACATTATGACCTTTAATATTTCTAAAGTCGGCCCCAGTTTAGTGTACCTTATATCTCATGATTAAACTAATATCACCCCGGCCGGTATT
This sequence comes from Crambus lathoniellus, assembly GCA_949710035.1. Classification (NCBI taxonomy): domain Eukaryota; kingdom Metazoa; phylum Arthropoda; class Insecta; order Lepidoptera; family Crambidae; genus Crambus; species Crambus lathoniellus. The sequence continues at coordinate 3,091,677 of OX453325.1, read as the reverse complement.
TGGCTATTAAACGTAAAATGGATTTATTTACCTTAAGGCTTTGCGAATTCTCCTATTCAGCCAATGTGATTAGTAGAATTTTAATTTATAAAACAGACTGCATTTACTTTAAGTCGGCCCCGGCCGAGTATTGGGTTTTAAGTCAAAACTGATATTCTAATGGCGGCCCCCTATTTTTCTCATAACCCAATTATACAAAACGTTAAAAAACTATCTTAAAATATAGTAAAATTAACTATTAGTGATATCAAAGCTTAAAGCAAAAAAAAAGAAACGCCTTATAGGTGTAATATCAATCCCCGATGCGTGGGTATTCACAGCAAGTTAGCTACTTTCACAATGAACCTAGCGCTTCAACGACGGGATCGCTACTGACGCTCAGTGTGCGAAGAGCAAGAGACGTAATCGGATAGTAACCGTTTGTACGTATAGAGTATGAACTAAGGTTGCAATTCGATTGGAAAAATTTCCATTTAAGTACCTTTTGAATGAACGCAATTTGAAAATGTACAGACGGCCGAGGTTTGGGGGGGGGGGGGGGCGACGTTTGGCGTAATCACCATATACCTTTTTTGTAATATTAACTATGCTAAAAATTGATTTCTTGTATGCACCTGTAGTGATTATAATAATAAGTTTAAACAAATGGATATATTCTTTGAGAAGTTTAGTTCTTATAAAATCAAATTTAAAAAACATGTGATATGTTAACCTTTTAAGTTTTAGTAATGTCTAATGTTAATTTTACTTCTAGTATATATCTTTTGTAACTTAATAATGTTAAGTTTAATATTTTTATTTAAGTAATTCAGTTTAAACTTGATTGTGCTCTTGATAAATCTGCATGAATTTATTGTGGAAACTGTTTTGGCGATATCATTGTCATTTAAGCTACGTCAATATATGTAATAGAAGCTGTATGTTTCCCTTAAGAACAATAAAATAAAAATAAAAATCAAAGCAACAAAGGGCATAAAATAATTCCATAGCAACACATCACAACATACCGCTTTGAGTGATATTCCCATCTGGAACCTTCTCCTCAGCGTCAGGAATATGCGTAGCGGGTCCCACTCCCACCACAGCAGGAATATCTGCTTTTGGAGTATCCTCCTGGGCATAGCCAACCCGCAACGAATGATGACCAGGATCAAACACTAACGCGCCTATTTCGTCACCACCGTACAACATACCGTTGGGTCCACTCATTTTGAACTTGTACCAGTATGGTAAATAGTTATTATATGATTACTTTACTAAAAATGAAGAAATGCAGTACAGGAAAACAGCGCGGTGTTTTGACAACGTTGTTTGACTAAATTCAATCTGTCACTGTCAGTCATCAAAATCACAGCTTGTTATGTTTTCGCTTACGTAGAACGGATCGTAAAAGTTGTACAAAAATTAACTTGATCATTAATGTGTGTGATTTAGTTTAAACGTGATTTTAATAAAATAGTTTTTATTTAAAATACAATATTAATGTTTAAAGATTGTTTCAAAAAACCTATTTTATTGTTGATGTTTCCCCTAAAATAAGTGCGTAAACTGAAACACACGCAGCATTTTACTTTTTTTTTATTCGTTCCTAAAGGAACAGGCTAGGGTCTGGGACCATACCGCCTCGTCATTAGTAGATTTTCTTTCTAAAGTTTTCATCCAAAGACCATGTCATTGGTAAAAGTCCACTATTCCCTTCCTATCTTGATAACTTTACCTAACTCATTAAAATGCGCAGGTGGTTTGGTTTACACATGGGAGTTTTACGTGGGAATAGTAATCTGAATCGTACGGAGCGCCTTACTTTATTTCTCACTTTTACTACTAGTATAGTATTATATTATCTGTGCTTTTACTTCATTGTTCTTCATAAATGGCACATTATTGCACTTATTCCACCACACTAACACACTAAAATTCCCAAAAAACTAATTTAGAAAATTAAGAAATAAAGCTCGTCCTTTTCTTCTCGCTTCCCGCGCAAAACTCCCGCAGCATTTTACCATTGGCACAGATTAAAGTTTAAACAATCGTTTCGTTTCACTCAAAGCTACCTAGTTTCAAATACCTCATTCAATAAGTTACTATATATTCTTAAGTTCATGAAATAATGAGTTTACTTACAATGCGGGTTTTTCCTCTCACGTTCCATGAGCGCGTTATATCGGCCCTTTACACGTTGGCCCAACCATTGCCCAATAGGTACATCGTACCTTGACACTTTAATCGAACAAGTTTAATAAGGTTCTTTCAAAAGTGTCAATGTACGATGCTTGGCGCAATACTTGGCCCAATGTGTACCGCATAGATAAGACATTATCATTATCATAAGAGTACCTAACTTATATATCACTTTAAATAAGTACAGGGTGTACAGCGGACTTTAGATTTTTGTAATATGGCATTGAATTAGTAGTGTGCCGCGCTAGATGGCAGGCTGCCAATCCTATAGAACGATAACGTGGTCGATTAAGTTATAAACTTACACTACTTAGGCACTTTGATTTTTATCATAATAGATGTCTTTATGGTATGATTTAAATAAAACAATTTATTTGATTGTATGGCACAATAATTTATTACAACATAAACAATTTTACGCGTGTGAATACTTCAACTTCAGCTACGTAACACCGATACACAATAGATAGGTACACATTACAGCCTAACATTGGCATCAGTCGGCATCACTTAGGTGTACATTAGACGTTAATGCAACCATTAATCAATTCCATCAGTCATGCATGACTATTCTAACTAATCGATTTCAAGAAACATCGGGCAGTGTTATGAATGGTTAATTTTGATATGTGCATCAGAATGGTGGGTGTAAGTCAACAAACGCAAGGACGTACCCTGGGGTCCAGGGGGTCTAATGCGCGGGATGGGCGTGAACTTCACAACGTTATCCCGCGGGAATGTGATATTTTTCCGGAATAAAAAGAAGCCTATGTTCCACTCCAGGCTACAAAGTATCTGTGTCCCAAATTTCAGCCAAATCTGTTTAGCCGTTTTGGCATGATTGAGCAACAAACATCTAAACTACCAAAACGGACCCCCCTCGACAAAAAATAATGCTTTATGCACGGGAGCAATGTTTTACCAATGTACTGAATGTAGGGCAGAAGCCCCGGTTTTGGCCACTGTACCTACCGGTTTTGGCCACTTTTTGCTCTAAAAGTTTTCTAATCAACTCTTTGCCATTTTTGCTAAAGGCAATTAAAATAAGGTATTTTAAGGTAATATTAACAACCGTTAGTTTAAATAAATCCCATTTTCTGTTTTAAAAAATGTTTTGTATGAAAATTGTAAGAAAGGAGATCAGTCACGCTTCATACATGTTTGGACCAAAACAGTAAAAGTGTCGGCCAACAAAAATAAATTACACATTACTATTGTAAACAGTGTAACGATCATTATTTGTTATGACGTCCGTCAACAGTGTACGATTAATCGCGTACGATTAAGCGGCTCACTAAGTTTTACAAAATTTTAAGTAGGTAGGTAGGTACCTAATAAAAAAGATTAAATATTTGCAGTTAATTAGGAAATTAAAATATACAATTCTAGATATAGAGCACCCTGTTGGTGTTTATTAGTAAGTAGCTTCTGTTCATGGTGTTATTGCTATCAAAAACGCACAGGCGTCTAAATATTTAGTTTTTTTATTTTAATACAATACTTTTTAGCTGTTGAGCACAAATTATTAAGCTTTTAATATGTTAAAGGACATTGCTTGTACATTGCTACGGAAGAAATTTCAAACCCAGATACATTTGATCAATCTAAGAATGCTTACACCAGCTATTCTGGTAGGTACCTATCAGGCCAGCGGCTCACAACTTTTGTTGTGTGTGGCATAGTAGCATTGATAGAACATTGCTCTCATGCATTATAGCATAAACATTTGTTGACTTACACCCGCCATCCTGATGCACACATTTTGATTGGCTAAAATAATCATGACATGACTGACAGCAAACTGAAAGCAAAACCTAACCGTTTAATGTACCTATGCCATAAAGGGCTGAGTTCACCAAATGTCGGTTACCTACTTTAACCGTCGGTTAGTTGGTCGGTTAACCAATCACGTGCGTTAACCAGCCAACACACACTCAATCACACACACACGCATACACACACACACACACATACACACACTCCCAAATGCACATTTTTACTAATTTCCTAATCTTTAAGTTATGTAACCATTCATTTAAGATAAGATAAGATAAGATAAGATAATTGTGTCTATAATCATGTTGCCTCGCTAATAACTGTGACACAGTAATTGTTAGCTAACGTATTATATGTTTCTGTACGTATGTCATGATTATAAACAAAGATTTTTATTATTAACTAACCAGTAACCGACTGTTGTTGGTGAACTCCGGCCTTAGAACGTTAATGCCGATAGTACATAGTCGTACATACGTCGCTACTTTAGCATCGCCCCGCGAAACTAAAGTAGCGACGTATGTACGACTATGTCACGGAATAAGGCTTAATTTTCTAACCGACCGACCACGAAGATCAGCGCCCTCTGACACACGCCAAGTTATGTGGCGCGGTCTCTATGTAGAGTACGCGCCACATAACTTGGCGCGTGTCAATTTCTGGAACTAAATTATGACATGAAAATTAATAAGGCTTATTTTTAACGATCAGCGCTCTCTGACACTCATCAAGTTATGTGGCGCGGACATTATTCAAACGAGAACTTTAAAATAATAATTAAGCAGCAAGTTACAATACGAACCATAATCATAAAGTATTCAGAATAATAAAAATCTCCATCCATTCGGAAGGTGGAAACTCTACTCGGAATCTTCAACCACTGAGGAACTGGCTGTCTTATCCCTAACTGCTCAAGGTGTCCTTCGTGTTAGTCTTTCATCAGAGGTTGCCAAGTAGATACTTATTCCTAACGCGCAAAGGCCATAGCCCACTTATACCGCACCGCTCCAACACCGCTCTAAACGATGGCGACAGCTAGCAGGCACCCAGCAGTCCACGCGGCGACAGCTAGCAGACTCCCAGCTGTCCACGCGTCGACTGCTATTCCCTCTATAGGTGCGCGGCGGCGACCGCTAGCAGTCAGCGCGCGGACCGCGCGGCGTCAGCGAGGCGTCAACTACCGAGCAGTCTGACGGCGGTAAGCTCGCGGACCGCGCGCTGTCCGCTATTTTATATTGTTACTGTAAAATGCATCTACAGTGAACGACATTAAGTCCATATTTGGCTGTTCATACTTTGGTTGGGTGGGAGCGGTGCGGTCTAAGTGGGCTATGACCTTAACACTCCTACCTTCGGAGAGTAACTTGTTGGGAACAAATTAATAAAATGAGTAAGGAATATTTATTCATATTCTTTCGGAGCAACGACTAACATTGTTACATTTTGGGAACGATTTGTTCCTAAAATGTAACAATGTTGTAGTTTAAGTGTAATTATTATGTTACCTCATTATATTAGTATAAAAAACACGCACAATATGAAACTAATATACATAAAATGGTATTTTCGTTAATGTTAATAGCTATAATAATAACATTTTCATTGTTCTAATAGAATTTTCCAAAATATTAGCGATGTAAGCCATATGTAAGCCATTTAATTTTGTATCTTTAATGTCACTTTGATTGATACATTTAATTGACCAACTGACTTTTAAGTAATTTCTTGATACAACACAATCATGTTTTAATTCATTTTATATTTTTAACCTTTTTGTCAAATTGAGGTTTTAAATTATTTTTATGCACTTACAATGCAATTCTGTAAGTATAGGAAAAATGTGATAGTAAAAAAACCACGAGCCCTATAAGTAGCCGAAGCAGTATAATCTGCTTATAGGTCTCTAAGCTACTTATAGGTCTCGTGGTTTTTTATTATCACATTTTACCTAAGTATATTTTTTGTCAAATTCTATCATAACGAACTTCACGCTACGAATAATCAGTGTACCTATACAATATTCTTCTTCTTCTTTCGTGTATTAATTTATTTAACCTAAAACCGATTGCTATCCGGCTACAAATTAGTTGTGTAATCAACAATCATAAAGTTGTTGATAGGTATATATATAACTTACGAGTGTTTTAGGGGAATGCGTTTTTACAACAGTATGATACAACATAGATAGAGTACAACATATTTTAAAGAATAAGAAGTAGGTACATAACTAACATATTTAATTTTATTAAGCAAGCTTACATGTTATGAGTTTAAAATGTAGCCGCACTGCAAAATATACAGGTTGTAATTAAAATACTTAACTACTTAAATTACACGCTTTAATATTTTTTACCAAATTGTGTACAAACATTATTAAAATCATAATTTGCGTAATTTAAGTAGACATTATGATGATGTGATCCGGCCCGTGTCGGCTTCGGCGACCGCCGCAGCAGTCTCCGTGTTACATACACACACAGTGTGTATACGAGAGAGAAAATGAAAGAAATATTGCTGCCCATTACAAATTTGAGTATTTATACAACTTTCCTTACTTATAATATACATTACACATGGAAAGTGATGTTTTTTTTCCAATTTTACAGTACAAAATAGTAGTGAATTAGTGTCCTAATTGCTACAGGAATAGGTAAACCACATATAAGTATATATCATGTAAAAATATCCTTTCCTTGTACAAACCTTAATATTATAATTTTCACATTCATTGACACTTTGGTACTTGCACATACATTTGTCTACATTTACATGTATACAAAGACACGATCTTTTTTAAATTATTGTGCAGTCAAGACAGCAACAAAAAATCTAGAGCAGATACCGTTGAAATGTGCTGATGACCGTGTCTTAATATTTATAAAAGCTAGATAGATAGTCAATTGACGAATCTGTGTATTAAAATGTTTGTTTATATAAAACTGGAAAGATGACAGGGCTTATAAAAAGAGTTAAGTAACTATTGATTGATAAACGTTCGGGAGAAACAATATATTGAAATTTATTTTTGTTTGGATATTTTAGTAAAAAAAATGATATTTAATACAGGGTGTTAGGGGCACCGTTGCGAAAACTTTAACCATGGCTTCAGGCCATCATGTGAACAACGGCCAGCAAGATTTTTTTGTCGGAAATAAAAAAAAATTGACTGTCCATACAAAATGTTCCGATTAGTTGCTATAAAGTCGATTTTTTTTTCATTTCCGACAAAAAAATCTTGCCGTACGTTGTTCAGCATGATGGACTGAAGCCATGGTTAAAGTTTTCGCAACGGTGTCTCTAACACCCTGTATAACATTTTACGTAAGAATGGTAATTGATTTATAAGTGCATTTTTATATGTTAAGGTATTCCTATTATACAAAAATTTAAGTCAGTCTTTAATTGAATCATTGGAGGCCGTCGATTTTTGAGTGAATAATTCAATGATTCTTTTAACAAAATATATGATCACAGGTTGTATAATTCATTTCAATCAGAATAGTAAGTTATAAGGTTAACAATTTAGGTATTTTTCTTTTTACTTTATCGCACTATCATTCAAATTAATTAAACAAAATATAAGATCATTCTACATGTTTTTATTTTTTAGGGTTCCGTAAAAAAAAAGGTTATAATACCTATAGGTAGTCTCTAATGTTGTATAGATAATGGTACCTACGGTAAGTGTATATATTCTTTGCCTACGGACCCTCCGTACGCGATTCCGACTTGCACTTGGCCGGTTTTCAACGTGAAGCGCTTTTATTGTTTGTTTTAAAAATATATTAGTGAAAACAATCCAATGTTTACTTATATTTTCTTACTTTGGTTTTGGAAAAAACATCATATAAAAATGGCAGATAAAAAGAGTGAGTAGTTAGGTAGGTAGGTAAGTACTATATTTATCTAAACAAGCTTAAAGAGGTACCATCTTACTTAAGTAATTAAACACACAAGAACACTAATGTAACCACGTTTAACCTAAACTTAACGCATATGAACGAACATCATTAAAAATATAAAACCTAAATTGTTTATGACAGAATAAATAAATATATTTCGTTATGCAGGTACAGAGTTTAGAATATGATAGCAATAGGAACCACTGTAACAAAAACACTTAGGTAACTAGTTAGTGAGTACTGCATTTATTTAAACTATAAACGATAAAACGGTACTTTAACCTAAAACTTCTAACCACGAAGTATTAACACCAAAAAGATTAGATTCGTCTTTTTATCGATATCTTAATTAATTATATGAAACTTGGTTACAAAATATTAGCGTCAAACATATCGCAACTTCGCACACAAAGTACAAGGCTCTTTCAGTCGTTTTACATTTCTTATATAATCATCCAAATATCTTTAAAGATATCCGAAAGGCCCACCCATATATATTAAAACCTCCTATTTATACCCTAAGCTCGTAATACCATAGATAAACTAAACCTAAGATTTAATGAATATTATTAGTACAAAATCAGATTGTTACAAGTTGGAAAGATTTTTTACTGATGCACACTCCAAAAAGTAACACTGTTACTTGCGAGGGAAAAATTATGAAAGAATTGATGACAATAAAGCAAATTTTGAGCTCACCATGCCGAGCATTAAAAGAACACTCAAAATCCTACCTAATATTATAAATGTTACATATTGGTAAGAATTTTTCCTAATGTGTAACACGTTTTACCTTCGGAGTGAGAGTGTGACTCGTTGGTAACAAGTTTAAAAATGTAGCACAGACCTGTAACACAGCACCTGTTAGTTGGATTTTTTTCCCAAAACAACATTGTTACACGTTGGAGTGTGACTTATAGTGTCGAAACACACCTGCCGAAAATGAGGATGTTTTTTTTATTGTACTTACTTACCTAAAGTACCTACGTTTTATAATTCGGTGCAAAAAAAAAAGAAAACAGTATTACCATTATTAAAATTCTATAATCATATTCTGTAGATTTCTTTATTTATTTATTTTTAGACTAGCCTTCCGCCCGCGGCTTCGCCCGCATGGACTACACGACGTTATCTCGCGGGAATGTGATTTTTGTTTAGACCAATGGAATTCTCCAAATTAAACCAGCTTAGAGAGGACTGCTGGCTTCCCTCGAGACGACTGACCCTATACCATTGATGGTAACACGGCAAAATGAAATTGCCACCGTACCATCAATGGTACTGTCTAATGGTACCACAGTAAAGGAATGATTTTTCCGGGGTAAAAAGTAGCCTATGTTCCTCTCCAGGCTACAAAGTATTTGTGCCCCAAATTTCAGCCAAATTTATAATAGTTATTCGTAGCATAGGCAAGCGATTGCCCGCTATCTCTAAGCGGTGATGCGATCTAGGATGAATCGCGCTTGCCTAGAAGATACCTATTCACTCGCGACTTGAAGGCCCCCAGATTGTACCTATTGGGAAACACAGACTCAGGCAAGGAGTACCATTCTCTAGCGTTGCCGGATGATAGAATTTGAGGCAAACCGCTTATTTCTCGTTTACTTACAATCCGCTTAGTTCTCGTGTATGGGCGTTTGTGCACTACACTGAATTTTACCTTCCGGCAGTCCGATTTTTTACGGTCCGATATGGCAGGCCATAAAATGTATATGTGCGCTTGTGCATTACACGGAATTTTACCGTCCGACATTTTTTACTTTTCCCTATTCCGGTCCGTTTTTTCCGTTCCGAGATAACAGCTATGAAAAACGTAGGTATGGGCGCTTGTGCACTACACTGAATTTTACCGTCTGGAAAAAAACGGATGGTTGTATTTTAATCATAAATTATTTATAAGTAAGAATTTATTTATTTCGTGTAGTTTAGGCTTTGAAACATTAAAACTGTGATATTGAACTGAAAACGTGATATTCATGAGTGGGCGGGGCGGGGGAGGGGGTAATCACTGCGCTGCCTCGGCGAGTAAAAAGTCCATCCGTGTTTTTCATGCTACGCCCGGTCCGTAAAAAAACGGACCGCCGCCGGACGCCCGTGAGCAATAAGGGCGTTTGTGCACTACACTGAATTTTACCGATCCGGAAAAAAACGGATGCTTGTATTTTAATAATTATTTATTATTAATAATAGAATTTATTTATTTCGTGTAGTTTAGGGTTCGAAACATTGAAACTACACGAAATAAAAAAATTCTTACTATTATAAATGATTAAATTATTAAAATACAAGCATCCGTTTTTTTCCGGATCGGTAAAATTCAGTGTAGTGCACAAACGCCCTAACGGGACATTATTTCGGCCAAAGTGTCAGTAAAAATAGGATTACGGGCGTAAACACGCTGAACTTCGGTCATGTATTTTCGGCATGGTGTGTTTCGACACATATTATGCGTAATGTAACAAAACCAATAAATTTCAATCTAGGCATTCAAGCTTAGGATGATATAATGTTATCCTAAATACAGTTTATGTAAGTAGATCTTAAGTGCACTAATTCCTTCTTAAACCACCCGTAGAATTCAAAACGTTTAGCCCTCAAATATTCTCAAATAGTGTAGACAAGGAAGCTAGTGGACCCCCACATTAATTCCTTAGGCAGGAAAAACTTTACAGCATGATAAAGTATCAATAAATTAAAAGTATTGTATAAATTTCCAAAAAATAATAATAATAGAAGGTTAGGTATTTTTTAATGAAAATCTTATATTTCATTGATATCGCCTTTAGGAAAAGTTTAGACGTAAGTAAGTACCTAACTTGAGTGTGGGTTTTTTTGGATACCTATTTTAAAACCCAGCAAAGTTTCATCGACTGAGGAATTGATGTATGGGTCTCCAATGTCTCCATACAAACAATCGGTTCATTGCCTACACTTTTTTTTGTTTGTCTACTTACCTACTACACAACATTTACCCGCTTATTAAGAATTCTCTCTTGTTTTATACCGGATTTTGTTTAAAATCTAATGGTGTTTTTTTATAGTGAATGATCATGTGGATTGCAGTGACAGGTCTGTAATTTAGAATTGATTTAATTCGTCATGGAGACGATGCTACCATACCAATTGAATTCTGGATTTTATGAAAATGTTCTCCGGTAAACGGCGAGATAATACGTCTTCATACCAGCAGCTATTGATATTTAACTCAATGCCAGCAGCCAACTTATTTACAAACCGTGGGAAACGTTTCCGACAGCGGGATGTATGGTCTGTCTCTGTCACTCACTATAGAATAGATAGACAAAGACAAAGCATATAATTCGAATCCGATTCCGTTTCCGACGGTTTGGAATCAGGGGGCAGGTTTAAAAATAGCTCTTTGTCTTATAATCAACAAAATAATGTAACAAAAATAATTTTAGGTTTTTAAGCTATTTCGGAGTTACAACACGTTAGTCTTAAAACAGTTCTTTTGTCATACACTTTTTGGCGAGTTTATAACTTCATTTTTAAAATTATTTAAAGTCCTTTTCTCTTAAAACTGTTTATATCCAAACTTTTGGTGTAAGTAAATCAACTCATATCGTAGTAATGAAAGCTTCTTTCGGAACTCTTTCCTAATTGTCAATTCTTCCTTCGCTGCTAATATTCCATCCATCTGCTCAAGTGCTCAGATTCAAACGAACGACGAAACGAACTGCCCATGACGTCGCGATAAAACGCCTTTTCACTGATCAAAGTCCCACAATATTCACTGCACACTACACCCGACGATATCACCGAACAGGGGCGCTCAAGTGCTCAGATTCAAACGAACAACGAAACGAACTGCCCATGACGTCGCGATAAAACGCCTTTTCACTGATCAAAGTCCCACAATATTCACTGCACACTACACCCGACGATGGCACCGAACAGGGGCGCTCAAGTGCTCAGATTCAAACGAACAACGAAACGAACTGCCCATGACGTCGCGATAAAACGCCTTTTCACTGATCAAAGTCCCACAATATTCACTGTACACTACACCCGACGATATCACCGAACAGGGGTGCTCAAGTGCTCAGATTCAAACGAACAACGAAACGAACTGCCCATGACGTCGCGACAAAACTCCTTTTCACTGAACAAAGTCCCACAATATTCACTGCACACTACAGCCGACGATGGCACCGAACAGGGGCGCAGCGCCCAGGCCTCCGTCGCCGTCGGTGACGCCCGCCAGGTACTTGGCGCGGGTGCAGTCGCCGCACGTGCAGCTGTCCGTCAGAGTGCATAGGCCCCGCGCCGTGGCTATGGCCTCCCATTTTATTTGCTCGTCTATTGTGCCGCTTCTGCTGAGAAGGTTCTGTTGGAGACCGAATTAATTTGTTAGTAACTTTTAATGGCATTCAGTGTTGAATGTTTTATAATGATATTTGGTATGTAACTAAAAATAATGTGATTTAGCACGTTTTAGATGATTTCAGAGTTTGTGTGGCCTTTTTGTCCCCGGCGGACAAAAAGTCCCTGTACGTCCAAAATATGTCCTCCGAGGACTTGTCGCGGACTCAACGCATACGGTGTGCGGTCATTTGTTGTCCGGAAACGTACTTCACTATCCAGCGCTCAATGCACAAATTATGTAGAGCTCAATGCAGACTAAAGTTCGTTGTGTGCGTTGTTGCGCCTAGTTACGTTCGTTCTATTTTTTTCGCGGACTACGGGCGTTTGTGAACTACACTGAATTTTACCGATCCGGAAAAAACGGATGCTTGTATTTTAATAATTAATCATTTATAATAGCAATAATTTATTTATTTCGTGTAGTTTCAATGTTTTAACCCTAAACTACACGAAATAAATAAATTCTTACTATTATCAATGACTAACTTTCCGCCCGCGGCTTCGCCCGCGTGGACTAAACGACGCTATCCCGCGGGAATGTGATATTTTTCCGGGATAAAAAGTAGCCTATGTTCCTCTCCACACTACAAAGTATCTGTGTTCCAAATTTCAGCCAAATGTGTTCAGCCGTTTTGGCGTGATTGAGTAACAAACATCCAAACATCTAAACATCCAAACTTTCACATTTATAATATTAGTAGGATTAATTATTAAAATACAAGCATCCGTTTTTTTCCGGATCGGTAAAATTCAGTGTAGTGCACAAACGCCCTACCGCGAACTTTTGTCCAGTCCAGCCTCTCGGTGTCCGCGGTACTTTTAGTTCCTCGTGTGCGTTATTCGATACAATTTATAAGAGATCTAACTATATCGATGGACAATTTTTTTTTTCAAAAAAATTAAACCGCTTTCAAAACAAAACTGCAAACAAAAACTCATTTCCCAAAAACACGTAAAAGTGAAAAATAAATTGAATCATTCAATTCAAAGTACGAAAGTGCGAAACTTTTTCTAATTAATCTTGAACTTACTGATCTGATTGAAGTCGGTGTCAAGCCAAATAGGTATTGATATTCAATTTTCAAATACTTGAAAATTACTTATGAACCTTAAAGGAATCGTATTGCGCCCGTACAATATTTAGTATTTAATTAATGATTTCGATGGCCTTATGTGGTCTTCATCATCAGTTACTCTTCACCAAATGGTGCTTACCGAAAGCAAATGCACGTGTTACTTAAGAAAATACCAAAATCGCTATAGGAGGTGTGCCTATAACATTTGAAGAGTTCCCTTGATTTCTCCAGGATGCCATCATCAGATCCTGACCGTATAACAATGGGACCAATTTGTAACTATATGCTTTCAAACCAAAAAAGAATTTCTAAAATCGGTTTATAATTGACAAAGTTATGAGGTAACAAACATTAAAAAAAAAAAACAACCGAACTGAGAATCTCCTCCTTTTTTGAAGTCGGTTAAAAAAGTACCCGGAGGACAGTCCGTCGTCTGATTAGGCCTTTACTCGCAAACCACAAGTACTTACTCAAAATTTGGAAAAAATATATGTTAGAAAAATGGAAAATGAAGTATTTCGAAAAATAAAAATTGCATTGTGAATGCAAAAAACTAAAAATTAAAATAACTTAAAAATATATGTTATTTTTAACCGACTTCAAAAAAAGGAGGAGGTTATCAATTCGACTGTATGTTATTTTTAACCGACTTCAAAAAAAGGAGGAGGTTATCAATTCGACTGTATATTTTTTTTTATTTATTTTTTATTTTTTATGTGTGTTACCTCAGAACTTTTTAGTTAATGAACCGATTTGGATAATTCTTTTTTTATTTAAAAGGTGACGCTTCTCGTGTGGTCCCATTCAAATTTTATCAAGAACTGGCAAGAAGTTCAGGAGTTATCCTGAATAATGTGTATTTAGACTTTATTTGGGTATATGGACGATTTCATAGTTTCATCAAATTGGGGATCATTTTCAAAATATATTTTTTTTCGAAAGTTGGTTGGTCAGAAGTACTGACCTGATCTTACTTTCACCAAGTCAGGACCAGGGGATCAAATCCTAGGAAAATTGAGAGAAATTCTCAAATATAGGCAAGCCTTATGCGTTCCATTTATTATTGAAGTTAGTCAAGTATTTGCATCTGGTAGTCATCATCTCATAGTGATGAGCTGGTGATGGAAGCAACAACTCCTTAACGGTTAGGAGCTGGAGAATATTTCATTAAGTATTAATCGTACGTATGGGCCAATAGTTATATTCTTTCAGGTTATTAGGGTGAGCTGCTGATGAGAGGTGAAACTCCTCAACAGTTAGGTGTTATATTATGATGTTTTATAAATACCATATGCACGAATGGACCTTCAGTTGTATTCCTTCATGTTATCTAAGTAGCTAAAGATGGAAAGCTGAATTCCGTAAGGGATAGGATATTTACAACAATTTATCATAATCACCAAATCACCATGTAGTTTCTTTAGCTACTTCACTAAAAATACAAAAATAAAACGTTTTTGAAAAAAAAATCTAACCGCCTTCAAAACGGATCTTCAAACAAAAAGTAACAAACACTAAAAAACAAAAAAAATAATAAGATTTTTAATTCAAAGGACGATGATACGTGACTTTTTTCTAATTTATGTTGGTACTTACTGAACTGTTTGAAGTCGGTGCCAAGCCAAAAAGAATAAGAACGAAATATACTGAGTGAAATAACTAACATATAAAAAAAACCCGGTCCCAAGCGTGAGGTGTAGGACGTAATTACCTCAATACGTATTTAAGACGGCACCGACTTCAAACAGTTCAGTAAGTACCAAGATAAATTAGAAAAAAGTCACGTATCATCGTCCTTTGAATTAAAAATCTTATTATTTTTTTGTTTTTTAGTGTTTGTTAATTTTTGTTTGAAGATCCGTTTTGAAGGCGGTTAAATTTTTTTTTCAAAACGTTTTTACAGTTATTTATCTAGTGCTTCCGGCCGTTTTTTTTTCAATTTGGGATATTTTACTGTATCAAATAAAATCCCAAACATCCGTCTAATCGTAATCCAAATACCCTATTTGCAGTATAATTGGTTTTAGTTAATGAAAAATATACGAAAATAAATTGTCTTTGAATAGCCCGAAGGATTCCGGCCGTCATAAGTTTAAATATTTTATTATTTCATTTTTAATTGAATTTTAAGTGACTTTCGATTCGAGGGGCGCTCGCGAGTTCACAGTTCACTGTCGGCTGCCGCTGTGTCCGCGCGAAGTGTATCGCGCGCGGCCGAGCAAGCGTTAGCGTGCCTATTTCGGTCGGGAAACCTAGCCTTAAATCAGTGCCGTAGTTATATCTGCCCCCCTAGACAAGTGGCTTTCTATTAGCGATTTCGCCAATCGAATAGAAAGAAAATGTATGGGATTGACATTAGCATTCGAAATGTCACGTGACCGCTAATGTCAATCCCACACATTTTCTTTCTATTCGATTGGAGATTTAGCTAATAGAAAGCCACTTGTCTACAGGGGCAGGCGTCTATCATTCGATGTACTTGTTCGCTACTCTCGCGGTGCAAAATCTATAGAAGTTAGATCCGCAAAAAAGCTAGAATATACGCGATAGAAAGAGATGCAACGTCTGGCCATTCGTAATTAGCGCCGTACAAGCTGAATTCCACTTTATTGCGTTATAATTAGAGTTGTTATTTATTTAAATGCTTTAGCGGAGTGAAGCTTCTGTACCTGTGTGTATACTATTATTTATTCTGTGGTAACGTGTCCTCACCTCCATAACCTCGATGTTGCTGGCCTGCCACATATCGAAGTCTCGTAATTGTTGTTCCTCTTTTGATCTGTTCTTCTTGACTTTCTTCAACGTGCCGCAGTACACTGACAGATCTTCGCTCGCTGCCAATGAGGTTTCGTCAAACTGAAACAAATAGTAGTTATATGTATATACACCACAAAATTATAATTAGTGCAAAGAAAAGATATTAGGGGATGATAGTGTCCATCAATATATATATATATATATATATATAAATATATATATATGCGGTAGCTTGTAATTAGCAAGTATCTACGTAATAAGATGTATTGTAAATGATGCTGTAAGCTCCCCAAATAAAATAAAATTAAAATTAAATTAAATCAATACGAACAACTGTTACCAAGGAGTCAACCAAGGAATCGCGAAAAAAAAACAGCTGTTAACTACATACAAAAGTACAACATCTACTTGACTGAAATGTATGAAACAGCTGATTGTTTTTCAGCGATTCCGTTGTTGGCCCCATAGTAAAAGTTGTTCGTATTGATGGACATTATCATACCCTAAAATCTTTGTACAGTCGCCAGCACGTCAGATTACTACAAACTGTCAAATTTAATTTAAATAAAATTCAACCTTATCTCCAACAGAAAGAGTTTAGTTTCAATTAATAAATTTTGACATTTTGTAACAACGCGACGTGCTGGCGACCGTACTAGTTAATTAAAATTTAGAGGTGCATAGGTAGCTAGGCTTTCGCTCGCGTGGACTTCACGACGTTATTCCGCGGAAACGTGATATTTTCCCGGGATAAAAAGTAGCCCATGTCTCTCTCCAGCTCCTAAATCCCCATACAAAAATCACGTCAGTCTGTTGCTCCGTTTTGACGTAAAAGACGGGTAAACAAACAAACACACTTTCACATTTATAATATTATAGTATGGATAGCCTATAAAAATAAGTTAATAACAGAAAAACAAAGCCAACGACTTTTTGACTTCTTAGCACTGGATATGATCGAACTCATCATCTTGTAAGGTTGATATGGATGTGGTTATATCGCTTTTTTTTAAGGAAAGATGTTTTTATGTTCTGGTTTCCAAACAGTTTGATTACAAAGAGTACCTGGATGTATTCAAGGTGAAACATGAAGTAACTGGAGAGTGCAGTACTAACACTTTTTTGTCACCAAAAATTACACAGTGGCTGTCTTCCGTCTCACCTACACTTTAAAAAAATACGTATGGTCATATGAGACAACTGACAGCCACTACATACATAAAAATGTCAAATTTGCTGGGTACACTTTTTTATTCAGGGTGAAAACTCCAGTTACCTCAGAGTATTAAGTCGAGCTTTATGAGGTGAAACCTTATCAAAAAGGTTTAAATGCCAAAAAGTTTGGTTACAGACCTGTAAAGAGTTAGCGTCACAAGATGTCGAAGCCCCGTCACCGTCTTCTGCCAACGTTCGTTCCAGGTTTTCGTAGAACTGGACGTGATCAAACTCCTCGTCTTGTACGGTTTATGTGGAAATGGTGTCTATGGAGGTTTGGTTATATCGATTTGAAGTTAGTAATCGCAGAGGTTTTATGCTCTGATGGTTTCCAAAAAGTTTGGTGACAAAGAGTAGGTACTTACCTGGATGTATTTAAGATGAATGAAACCTTATCAAAAAGGTTTACACCTGCCAAAAAGTTTGGTTACAGACCTGTAAAGAGTTAGCGTCACAAGATGTTGAAGCCCCGTCACCGTCTTCTGCCAACGTTCGTTCCAGGTTTTCGTAGAACTGGACGTGATCAAACTCCTCGTCTTGTAAGGTTGATGTGGATGTGGCGTCTGTGGATGCTTGGTTCCGAAGAGGGTGGTAGTTCACCTGGGTGAAATATATTGTATTTTTCAACACACTTGCTCATAAAGTGAGCCTTATTACATCGATCTTAGGGCCATAAACCGAACTATAACCCACGCGTGCATAATAATATTACAGTACTAGTTGCGTAATATAATTATCCCTACAAAGTTAAGTAAGTACCTAACTGCAAATTAAATGCGAGTAAACAGAGACTTTTCAATTTAACCGGGTAATACAGGTACCCCTACAAAGTTAAGTTAGTACCTAACTGCTAGTTATATGCGAGTCAACAGAGCATTTTCAATTTCAGCGGGTAATAGATACAGTTCTTTTTTTGTAACAACAAAGAGGTTTTATACGGCTGAAAATCCATTTACGTTTTTAGAATAAATAAATGTGTCCCTAATTAAGACAAAAAACATAATTAAGTATATTATTATCAAATTATTTATAATTCACAATAATTTGTTATAAAACATTTGCATTTTATCACTATTATTATACTTAATTATTTTGAAGTAGGCTATATGGCTGTATGTAATCAATCACCTCACATTTGGCGCGTGCAAAAAAAAAAACCTTGCGCGCTTTTTCCCTTAGTTATTATTAGGTTAATACAATATGTATGCAATAAATGTTTGTTTTTCCTCGCAAGTGTGTTGAAAAAGTGCGTATGAAACTCGTGAGCAGCTTACTCACTAGACACTCGGCTGATTTACGCCCTCGCCTGCGGCTCGGGCTGCAACCTACAGCCTCGTGTATAATGAGCAACCTAAGCTCACTTGTATCATATTATACTATTACAAGCTTTTTATTAACTTGCCATGTTAGTTAGTTAGTATGTTAGTTAGTTAATGGGGGACAAAACTTGCAAGCTTAATTTGACCCACTTCCCTGTGTTCGATGGAGCTGAAATTTTGTATACAGGTTTGGTTTAGATGACAATACAATATTTAAGTACAGTCAGCAAAAAAGCTTGTCATGAAAATGAAATTTTTAGTAAAAACGTATTTATTAAGCTATTTCACATCTATTTTTTTAACCCCCGTCTGCAAAAAGGGGGGTGTTTTAAGTTTGACGTGTCTGTGTATCTGTCTGTCTGACTGTGGCATCGGAGCTCCTAAACGAATGGAACGATTTTGATGCGGTATGTTTTGTTCGAAAGCTGAATGATCGAGATGGTTCTTAGCTATAATTTGTGAAGATCTGTTCAGGCATTTCAAGGTCATCAGCTCTTTTAGTTAGCTGCAGTAGGAATCTGGGACCGTACTCTGAAACGCACATCAGAAACTTCGGTTAGCCCCGTCCCCTTTCACTCGATTCTGTCATGACTCAAGCGTGCGAGGGACGGGTATTACGAAGTTTCGGGTTTTGCGTCTCAGAGTAGGCCCTCTGATACGCATAATGGGTATTCACTTACAAACGTTTGTGTGTAATTCAAAAAGAAAAGAAGAAAAATAAAAATTTTAAACCCCCGATTAAAACACAAAAATCTCAAAAAGTTAAATAAATAAAATTTCTCTCTCTGTCCGGACCACATGATGATGCGATCTAGGATGCATCGCGTTCGCCTAGAAGAAACCTTGACTTGAAGCCCCCCCAGATAGGTACCTATCGGGACACACAAGACTCAGGCAAGGACTATTTCATTCATTTGTTTTGAGGTAGGTGCAATCTATCTGTCCAAATTTAGCACAAACGCTATTATATGCGTACCTATGTCCCAAAATTAGCTGTTCCATACATTTTGATAAAATATTATTGCACTTTTGTATGAAACAGCAGATTTTTTCGCGATTTTAGTTTTGGTCCCATAGTAAAAGTTGTTTGTTTTCATGAGTAGAATAATCCCTGAAACTATTCGGGGATGAAAAAAAACATTGCCGTGTATGTATACTAATTACTAACTAACTAACACTGAGCACTTTGTTCCGAAACGCACTTTAGTAAGAACTTTGTCTTGTCCTTTTCAAAAGTAAAATTGATGTGAAATAAAAAGTGGTTTAATCGTTTCTTAAGGTAGAAATTAAACATAGAAAAATAATGTATAGAATAAAAGTCCGTTCGGTTAGATAGTGTCGGTACACCCGCACGGCATTGTGGCTCTTGCTATAAAATACAGATATAAAATAATAAACTCAAGTTGGGTACCAAAGTCAATTTTAATGAAATATTGGATATTTTTATATAAAAGGAAGTTAAATAAGTGATTTACAAATAATAATAATATTAATTATTATGAATTTTTTATATGATTATTATGATTACTCATCATCGCTCGAATTGTCACAAGTCACAACTGTCGTTACCACTTGTATTTATAATAAACATAGATTATTCCAGAAAATTTAATTTAATAAATATAGAATCCCAAAATCCAATTCCATTTGCGGGTGTACGCCGCGTTCTTTTGTTTATGCGGCGGCATCCTTTGACAAGAAGCGGCACGTGCAAAGGCGGCGCGATAAAAGGGCGACACTATCTAAGCGAATGGACTTTACTTGAAAATTATTAAGTTAAAATCACTACAATACTTTAGTAAAGAAAATGTGGAAACAGCATTTAGCGCGCTACAATAATTATGCAAGGTCAGGTTTGAATGACTCATTATAAAGTAATGCCAAGTTCTCCAGAGGTAATAAAATTAAAATTAATCAGGCATATCGTTTCTAACGATTCGTTTCGATTAATGGTACGATTATTTGCGAACTTCAAACATAGGGGTTTTACCGGATAAAAATATGGATACATAAGCATACTTCATTTGACATTTGAAGTCTATAATATGTCCATATATGGGCTATGGACTATGGACAGATCAGTAAGTTCCAAGACTAGTCAGAGAAAGTCGCGTATTTCATTCCTTGAATAAAATAGATGATTAAATAAGTATTTTTTTGATTTTCATTATTATTTAGAAGGCGGTTTTAAGATATTTTTTTGGAAATTCAAATTAGTAATTAATTGTTATTTACCTGAGCCTCTTCATGTATGCTACTGTCGCTGACGCGACGAACTGGTGTGAACTTTTCTGACGGTAACTGCAAATTTAACAAAATAGAATTATTAAATTATTTACGGTTCCCATGGAAGCCTAACTTCATAAGTTTAAGATTTGTTTGGTTTCGACGACGGATCTAAAAGTGTAAACATTAAATCCTTTTATGCTGTGCATCTTAAACTACAACAATTGAATTCTAAAACATATCAGTTAATTTGATCAAGTCGCTTCTATCTTTATAAATAAAAATCTATGTTTGTATATTTGTCCTCTATGAGTTCCGCAGCAATTGAGGCTCGCGAGGGTTCCTGGCCTAAAAAAAATAACAAATGCTTATAGGTACTTCACGTGGCATTGTACGCTGCAATGCCACGTGAAGTATAATAAAAAGAGTTAGTTATTAAGTAGTATTACCTTTACCAATGATCTGATAAAGGTTTTATTTATAAGCACTGTTCAGGCATTTGACCACCATTTTGTTCAATAACAGGATGTGGTCTAAATGTTACATGCTTGCCCAGAAAAAACATGTTCACTCTAGCCTTGAAGAGACCAAGGTGGTAATCACCTGGGTGATAACTACAACCTTGGTCGTCAGTTAGAACCCATAAGTCGGTAGTCACAACCCATAAGCAGACAGCGCGTTCCATTCCTGAAATCCATGTATTCCAAGGTCCTGGGAAGTCGCTGGATGCGAGCCAAGCAGGACCGATCGTTGTGGATCCTTGGGGGAGGCCTTTGCACAGCAGCGGACATCGAACAGCTGATGATGATGATGATCATCGTTGGCGATGAAGTCTCAGACAAAGCATCGCCATCGGCTTCGGAGCAACGTGTCGCTAGTTAGAAACGTCACCTGGCAATAACTGAGTCTGTATAAAGCTCTACAAAAACTTTACTGACAGAATTTCTACCGAAAACCTAACGCAAAGGATGGTGCACCTACATATTGACTTAACGTTAACAACGGCCAGAATTAATAACCTATCCACAGATAGGGATAGGTGCGATCCAGATTAGTTGCTAGGCAACACCTAGCAACACTCTGGCAACTGTCGTTAATTCTATGTTAATATCAAGCGTAGCATAGCAACTAATCTGGATCGCACCTATCCCTATCTGTGGATAGGTTATTAATACTGGCCGTAAAACAATAGCAAGACTTACATCTTCATCGTCACTGTCAATCTGCAGCGCTGTGAAGTCTTCTGGAGACAGTTGCTCAGTTTTCCCGTAGCTCGTCGAGGGTATTGGCGAACTTGGAACAATTCCTGCTGCAATACAAAATATCGAAATACTTAGAGCCATTCATATTATTAATAATATTGTGGTCGTCCAAATCAAAAGGGACCTTATTGCGGCCGGCACATACATCTTTATTGTCATTGTTTCGTATTCGAACAACAGCAATAAAGGCGTAAGTGCCGAGCGCCACAAGATCCCCTTTGATTTGGACGACCAAATATTAACAAGGACGTCGCCAGCGTGGCTCAGGGGGACAAATTTCCAACACATGGCACAAGGGGTGGCAACTTGCCGGCCCATGGCCCAAATGGCGGGCAGGTAGCTGGAAGTCAAAGTGTATGAGTATTTGATTGAATCAGGCGTCACTTGGCGGACGTCCCTAACCATTGTGAAAAACGAAATTTATTATGTAGCTTACTTCCACAAAAACACAATATATAAGATGCACCGCCCACCCGTCTGCAAATAAGTGCACATGCACACGATGCAAGGTGTATTGCTGTCTTTCTAAATGCAGGTATTGTGCACTGGTATTTTCGTGGTCTAGATAGGTAAAAGTTTGTATGGGATTTCGTCATTTCTAGACTTACAGTATGAAAATTGTCACAATTAAAAATGATTTACGTAGACGAAGTTAAAAGTCTCCCCCCTAATAGGGTATAAATGGGTGGGGTTAAAGTTTGTATTAGATTTCATTATTTCTAGACTTCTCTCTTCCAGGTCGACTTTACTTCATCAGGCACCTTACCAAGGTCATTGCTGTGGCTGGAGTGGAGTAAATTCTCCGTGGAGGGCTGTTCCTGGTCCCTGCTGCGGGCCTTGAAGAGCCCGAACTTGCCGGGAGCCATCCTGGGGATTAATTAACATACAGGGTGTTACTTTGGTCAGATGCAAGCCCGAAACCACAGCTTGTACTCTTAAAATTGACTAACTTTCCCCAAGAAACATGGGTCGAAATCTGAAAAAATCATTTTGGTCCCTCCATACAAAATCGATCAGCTGACTGTGCAGTTTGTATGGGAGACTAAAAAATTTTTCACGTTTCGACCCGTGTTTCTTGGGGAAAGCTGTTCAATTTTATGAGTACAAGCTGTGGTTTCGGGCTTGCAACTGACCTAACTAACACCCTGTAAGTATAAATAATATCTCACAACATCACGAGTCGTCCGGCGACTGCGCCCACATTCTACTGGGCCCCTGGGCGCAACAATGCCGGTTAGCATATAAAAAAAAATCTGTATTACAAATAAAAAAAATACCAAAATGGCTTGTATTTATTTTTAATCACGTTGACATTAATTGGTGATAGTTTAAGTAATCAATTCCATACTCGAACTATAGCCATGTCGTATAGGAATTACTTGATGACGCTAGGCGGATCGTCGATGTCCGCCCGTGTCGTCATGTCATGTCAGCCCGTGTGAATGTGCCTTGAATACACTGTGCACGTGTACCAAATTATTTCCAGTACAGACCCTTACCTGGTCAGAAGCAAGATAATACAGCCCTTTGTGTGTTAAGCAAAAGTTCACGACAAAACTTTGACTAGCATTTTCATCCCCATTGTAAGTTTAATTAAAGCAAGGGAACTCGAGCCTTTTCTTTCATACATCACTATTTTCGGAAGCCATTGTGACGTGCCTTTTAATTTGCAAAGTGAATGTTGTCAAAGAATTGTTTTCTATTGTTCCCGATCAGGGCACGAAAAGGGTTTTTATTTTGGAAAACTTAAGTAACTAACTATGTTAAAGAATGATTCTTGAAATTGAAACCTTGTTATTTATTTATTTATTTTTATTTTTTTATTTCGATTTACCAACATTTGAATACATTCATTCATTAACAAAAAAGTCCTTAAGCCAAGATTACAAGATAAATGCATCAAACAATTATAGGTAAATACAACATGCACTAAATATGAAACAAAACAATCAAGCTAACCTAAAAACTAAGGGCAAAATAACATAAGAAATTTCAAACACAAGCTATTAAATTTCAAACTTACAATAAAATGACTATGAATGTAGAGTAACTAACGCGCGAATAGTGTTGAGCGAGTCAAAATGAATATCCGTTATGTCGCTAAATTTGTTAACTACTTTGCAAAGACGTGACACTGGAGAATTCGATCCAAATACAGTCCTACGAAACGGCGGGCAAAGAGGAGTGATCATTTTGCGCGGTGGTCTGCTAGGGACACGTAATTTAAATAAGGACAGGAGGGTTGGACAGTCAATTTTGTGATTTAAAACTTTCCAGGCGAAGGAGATGTCTGCCAAGTCATTGCGATGTGCTAAAGAGACCATATTAAAACGCTGAAGTCGTTTGGCATACGAGATTTTTTTCATAGTCCTTGAGATACCATTAGCAAAAGCTAAATGCCACAAAAATCTTTTCTGCACACGCTCAACCCGCAAAGAGTGAATGGCAAAGTGCGGTCTCCATACTACACTTGCGTATTCAAGAATACTTCGAACTAGGCTATTGTACAGAAGAATCTTGACACTGTCATTACGAAAAATTCTTCCGTTCCTTATGACAAAACCCAGCATTTTCGAGGATCGCTTGATGATATTGTATAAAAGTTAACTTATTGTCGAACATCACACCAAGATCTTTTATTTGATTGACCTCATGAATTTTCACTTCATTAATTAATATAGTAATCCCAGGGGATTATATTAGTTTTGCGTGAATATTTGACATGGTAGCACTTTGTGATATTAAGCGCCATTTTATTACATGAACACCAGTGCACAAGGTTATTGATGTCATTTTGCAAACTAATACAATCCTCAGTGGATTCTATGACTTTAGTGAATTTTAAATCATCAGCGTACATAAACGATTCAGAGGATTTCAGACAAGTTGGTAAGTCATTAATAAATACGTTAAATAAGACCGGGCCCAAATGAGATCCCTGAGGTACCCCTGATTTAATTTTCCGAAATTCTGATTGATAACCGTTGACCACAACGAAAAAACCTCTATCACTCAGGTACGATTCCAACCATCTCAAGGACACTGTAGTAAAACCATAAGCAGATAATTTTTGTAGAAGAACCTTAGGGGAAACGCGATCAAAGGCCTTGCTGAAATCAGTGTATATAGCGTTTTCGTAAGTTTGATTTTCTTTAAGACGGATAAAGTTGCAGCATTGAAAAAGTATTTGACCTTCGTTAATACCCCCCTTATTACAAAACGTGGACTAAAGTTAGACCTGGTTTAAAATTCATGCTAATTCTGTCTTTCATTTGAAAAATGAAAGTGACAGCACCAGTTTAGTACCAGTTTTAAACCAGGACTATTTTAGTCCACGTTTTGTAATAAGGGGTACGGGTTGCTGGGCAGTTATTTTAAAGCGAGATTAATTTAGGGTTGTTTTTAACTGGCCACTTAAATAATATTATTTAAGTAGGTAAGTGTATCCTACTCATACGCGAAATCGATCGTCAAAGTCGTATAGATTTGTCTTTTGTAACTATTTTACAAGCTTTTTATTAACTTGCCATGTTAGTTAGTTAGTTAATTAGTATGTTAGTTAGCGGGGACAAATCTTGCAAGCTTAATTTGATCCACATCCCAGTGTCCGATGGAGCTGAAATTTAGAATACAGGTTTGGTTCAAATGACAATACAATATTAAAGTACAGTCAGCAAAAAAGCTTGTCATAAAAATGAAATTTTTACAAAATAAATAAATTACTAACTAATTAGGCCACACTACCATCTGGCGAGCGAGCTAACGAGCCGAGCAGAGCCGAGCGTGTGACGTATCACCTCCTTTCATACTGCGAGAGAGATAGAGAGAGGCGAGTAATGTCACTAGCGGTGTCAATCAGTATGAAAAGAGGTGCAACAACGTCACGCATAGCTCGCCTCGTTACCTTTATAAAGGTGCGTTCCCACGGCCTGTGTTATTACAGGCCAGCAGCGGGCCTATGCAGCGCGTCTTGATTACGTTTACGTCTTGTCGTTTGACTTCGTATTGCCGTAATGACATAACGACGCATACGTCACGCAAACCTATAGTACAGTGCCACAACCTTTTCTGATCCGGTGACAGTGGCGCTACGTACGTTTTTCTTTTTTTTTGTAGCAATTTAACCGGCCCTGACTTCTAAGAACTTCAGCCGCCAGCAGCGCTATGGT
This sequence comes from Crambus lathoniellus, assembly GCA_949710035.1. NCBI lineage: Eukaryota > Metazoa > Arthropoda > Insecta > Lepidoptera > Crambidae > Crambus > Crambus lathoniellus. The sequence goes on along the minus strand of OX453325.1, from coordinate 3,065,408 downwards.
TGGACATCAACTGAATCATCAAGCAGAATGACATTTAAAAAAAACACGCTAGTTTCACATTTTGGCCACCGGCACAGCAAAGTTTGTGGCACTGTATATTAAAAAGGGGTTCCACAATCATGTCTGATCCGGTGACATCCGTGACAGAAGAACCACTTGCAATACGAAATTAGTCGCACTGTCAAAGCCGCGCATTATCAAAAACGGTTTTGCACGTCAACTGCACGTACACCTGACTAATGCGTCATAGGATTACCGCGATCGGGGCCATGGCCGGATCTCGCGCCACGCCTGTGGCAGGCATACTGTCAGGGGGGTGTCATTCCGCAGTTTAGGTACGTTCGGCCGGCGCGCCTGCCGGGCAGGCGTATGGCAGAAGGATGCCGCTCGGCTCGTACGCTCCACGTTCGCGCGTAAAACGATCGATCATTTCTGTGATTTTTGTGCACCGAACAATGACTACTAAACGTTCTTATAATCCGTATATAAGATACTGTTGTGTTTACGGGTGTCTAAATAAAAGAAAGAACAAAAGAAACAACAAAACCGAACTCGCAAGTCGCTGGCAACCCTAACCAGCGAGCGAGCTGTTTGAGACATTCATAGAAATAGAAACGCTCGCGCGTAGATATTGGGTACAGTTTTACTTGCATGCGCGAACTCTAGGTTATTATAACAGTAGGCAAGCGATGACAAAGCAACCGGAATTGGACTTTATTTCCACACAGAAAGATTTATTTTTATTTGAATGAGCTTGCAGAGTGAGTCTTCTGTGCCTTAGCACTATTATTTATTCTGTGATACTGTGCAGCCGAGCCATTTCCACGGTGTGTGTCGGCCTGTACCTGCCTGCCGTTACCGCCGTCCACTCCATCATGTGTGCGCCGCACACCCACCGCCGCACCGCGCCGCGCCACGTCTTTGAACTTACCTACTCCCGACGGATCGGACGGGCGACGACAGGCGACTATAGGCCTCATCGGATTCCACCGTTCCCACGGCCTGTCGGCCTGCCCTGGCGCGATCTGGCCTGCGAAAAGACAGGCCGTGGGAACCCGGCTTAAGGCGTATGCATGCACGTAGAAAACGGGCTACGGCGCTACGACAGCTACGGCGCTCTACGGTGGCTACGGATCTAGGGTGCTCTACGGTGCTACGGTGGCTATAAAGCTACGGCTACGGTAACTACGGCGCTACGGCAGCTACGGTGGCTACGGCACTCTACGGTGGCTACGGAGCTAGGGTGCTCTACGGTGCTACGGAGGCTATAAAGCTACGGCTATGGTAACTACGGCAGCTATGGCGGCTACGGCGCTACGGTGGCTACGACAGCTACGGTGGCTACGTCAGCTACGGCGGCTAAGACGGCTACGGCGCTCTACGGTGGCTATGGAGCTACGGCGGGCGGCTGTGGTAGCTACGGCGGCGGCGCTACAGCGCTAGGGACGGCGCTACGGTGGCTACGGAGCGACGGCGGCGCTACGGCACGCTACGGTGGCTAAGCTAGGGCGGCTACGGCGCTACGGTGGCTACGGAGCGACGGCGGCGCTACGGCACGCTACGGTGGCTAAGCTAGGGCGGCTACGGCGCTACGGAGGCTACGGAGCGACGGCGGCGCTACGGCACGCTACGGTGGCTAAGCTAGGGCGGCTACGGCGCTACGGAGGCTACGGAGCGACGGCGGCGCTACGGCACGCTACGGTGGCTAAGCTAGGGCGGCTACGGCGCTACGGTGGCTACGGAGCGACGGCGGCGCTACGGCACGCTACGGTGGCTAAGCTAGGGCGGCTACGGCGCTACGGCGTCTGATAGCTTCCGCTTATGCATTACAATATGAAATGAAAAATAACAATTTACTATCGGGTGATGGCGCAGTGGTCGTAAACGTAACTATTGATCGTGGTCAGGGGTCGTCGTTTCGATCCCCAACCGGTTCATTTACGCGGTGAACATTTGTATTTGACCTGTGTATGGGTGTTTATAAATGTGTTTCTTTTCGTGTAAATATTTGTAACTAGCGGCCGCTCGCGGTTTCACCCGCGTGGTTTCCGTTCCCGTTGGTCAGATTATTACATCTATCTAAGCGTGGAATTTGTCCCTTCATTAATGTTCATCAATATCCGCAGTACGTCCGAAGAAATCTGGATGTTTGGCATTTATATGTATTTATTCATTTTAGGTTGATACAGCACTTGTGAACGACAATAAAGCTACGCCATCGGTTCGCAAATCCTACGGCGGGAGGCCTTGTAACGAGCAGAACCGGCAAGAAACTCGCCAAGGGCTATTTTTTTCTCCCTGCCATATTTTATAGAGTCGTTAAATTGAAAAGTGACTTAAATATAATATAATATGTAAGGTCACTTTCCATCACTTTATCTTAGATTTAAAGATGGTCAGAATGACCCAGAAGCGCTGTTACTCTGACAGGGCCTTGAGACAGCACGGATATGAATGCACCATGAATAGCCCGAGAGCCAAACTGTTTCGTTCTATGGAGACTCAACAATAATTCTATATCAGTAATTTCTTAACATAGAAAATTCGATTATCTAGTTTTCTAGTTTAATAAATAACTCAATAGTAATCCACCAATATTTATGACAGCAACATTAATAAAAAACAAATACAAAGCTATAAAAAATGGGCAAAAATGGTATAAGTATTATTCACTTTACATTTGAATACATTTATTAATTATCTTTCGTAAAAGTATATAATCCCCCTATATTTGTAAATGGAAAACAAATAAACTTTATAAAAACTCTCTACGTAAACTCAAATTGGCATTACACCTATGTTAAAAATGCTAGCAGAAACAACCGACTTCTTCCTAAAGTATAAGTTCCCGTTTTATTTCTTTATGGATTTCGAGTTTGGTGCTTATATATAGTGAACATAAACACATGTTCACGATAAAATTGGTGATAGCATATTTGCTGAAAAAATTGCACCATTTTCGGGGTATAACTTTTTTTTTATACCTTCCAATGCGATATTATATTGGATTCCAAAATATAGTCTCTTAAAATTATATTTTAGGTCCATTTACAAAAATATGGCCTGTTATTGAATTTTTTACAAAAATATCGGGTAGTTCTTGGGCTAGAAGACAATAAGTAAATTAAAAGAGTTTGAAACACAACAAAAATATAACAAAGTGCTGGATATACAAAATTAAAGAATATGAAATACATATACCTACATGAAAAAATGATATACCTATTTAAAATATGAAGCAAAAAATTTTAAGAATTTGGGATTGAGCACAACAGACTCACGTCAATCCCTTAGCCCCGCGTATGACAATAAACTTTGCGAAGGGAAAAAAAACCTTTGTCTTTATTATTTGTGGTCAATAACAAAAAAAATATTTAATGAAAAAAAAACAAGAAATGACGGCAATAATAAAGTGGCTGGGTGCAACCGCAACGTCACGTCAACGTGGCATTCATGCACGAGCACGTGTTTGTCATCATGTTGTGAAAGAAGGTGTAGAAGAGGTACCAGTAATAAGTTTTTAGTAAAAAAATCATTTTCATGACAAGCTTTTTTGCTGACTGTACTTAAATATTGTATTGTCATCTAAACCAAACCTATATATAAAATTTCAGCTCCATCGGACACTGGGAAGTGGGTCAATTAAGCTTGCAAGATTTGTCCCCCACTAACTAACGGGGTTTTGGTCACCTATAAATGTTACAATTAATGTAAAACGTATATGTAAAGTTAATTTAGTTAATTATGTTATTGACCGGAATTAAATGTAAGTAATAAACTCCGACCAATAAATGTACATAAAAAGATAAGCTAAATTGCTAATACTGTAACTGATATTGCTTTGTTTTGGTCAACTTAAATCTTAGCTTAACCATATTACGTTAAGAGACATTCTCAAAAACAAAGCCCTCTATTTACAATACATTTTTTATAATAAATAATGTTGATCTTACCTTTTAGCCAATATTGTGATGAAAAAATCACTCGAACATATTGTTTTCTAGACACACTGATATGGTACGCAATTGTTTATCAAAATTTACAAAGTTGTAGACAATTTTCATCAATAAAGTGGTCAAAAATATAGTGGGAATAGAAAAGTTAGTAAAAATATGGGTTATTTGCGATAGTTCTAGGGTAAAATATAGATTTTTCTTGTAAAAAAATTGGCCTTGCTTGCCGAGGACATAACACTGAAATTGGGTTCTTTTCCGTCGGCACACTATACTTGCGTATATGGAACCGCTTCGTATCTACTGTACCTGTTATTTATAAATGGCGAAAACAAAACCTTTAGGTACATTGTATTTCGATCTTGGTATAGTGTAATAGCAACTGAATTAGAAATATAATTAGGTATGCTATTTGTTGACCTATTGAGGCACGACCATGGCACGACATATATTTTAGGTAAGTATTTGATATTCATGGGTTGAATATACATAACTCTATGTTTATGCTCAAAAGGGAAACACTTAATTTGCCTTCATCACAACTGATGTTAAGTGGTGATAAGACTGAAGGGGGAAGCGCGCTTCTCCCGGAACCCTCAATCATCGCAGGATTACGTTAAATTGTGCAAATCGTGGTCTTATTTCAAAACAAAACATAGCCGTGATAGAATTTTAAAATTTTAAAATATTTGAAACTACAGTCAACGTTTGAGCAACTTTACTATCTCTATGAGCTCTATCAATACTTTCCAACACATTCCATTCATATTAGTACAGCACATTCATTAAATTTCTAACTTTTGAATCAAAGCTGAAAGTAACCGTAAATAGGGAAAAATGTTTAGCCTTTAACTAATTTTGTTGTTGGTTTTTTAACTCGATATCACTGTCAAACAAACGTGAGTATAAAACGGTAATAAACAAACTTTTAGAATTAAATCTGAAGTTAATATATCAACAAACACTTTTGTTCATTGACGTTGTTATGTTGTACTTTCACTCGATAACACTTTTCAGTCTTAGACAAGTCGACCTTACAAAGAACCCAGCGCCATTTCAGCGCCGTGTCTCGAGCTGCGCGCGCATTCTGTTTATAATCCATTTAAGTTCGATTACACTGTTTTCCTACGAGGATTCAGTGTAGTTAGAAATAAACCTTGTGCACTGTATTATAAGGATGAATTTTCTTAAACAGGAGGTTGAGTGTTAGGCAGGTTGATGTTGTGCGATTTTTTCAGTTTTATGTCTAACTCTTCCGTAAATTTCATTAAAACCGTTCTTGAGTAGGGCAGGAGCCCCGGTTTTGGACACTATTCACATAAAAAGTTATACAAATAAGAATTAAACATCTATTGACTATGGTTATTAATGGTGAAAAAAATAATGGACTTTTAGCATACTTTTAGTTAATAATTACAGCACTAAGATTTTTTTTATGTAGGTACCTACTAAATACGATATTTTAGAAATAAAAAAAAATCATGTCTCAAAGTTAACATTTTATAAAATTCTTAAAAAAGACGGATCTTTTAAGTATCAATGTTAAGAAAAATCATTTCTTTTTTCTACATTAAAATTATTTAATGGTTATTTATTATTTTATTTCACATCAGAATTGTTTCTTTTAGATGGATAAATTATTGTTTTCTCAGTGTTCTCACAAAAAGTTGGAAAACAATAAGTGGCCAAAAGTGAGGCTGAAAACTTTAGCATTGTGCCACCTTTGGCCACTTTGGCATAAGTAGGAAGTTTCCCTCTTTTCATACAGTTTATTTATTATAATAGACTTACAACACGCTTTTAAACTATGTTTAGATAAGTCTAGAATTAAAAACTTACACATTCATTACATTACATACCTACATATACATTAGCCCTAAACACAATACACTCCTTTTTTGGCAATCTTTGCCACCGTGACGCTAGTGTTGAACAAATCTAAGTTTAATCGATTGCACTTATTGTTAAAGTTATTGCACATAATATCATAAGAAATTCAATACTTCTACGATGTAGCTACGCCGTAGCTGCTACGATTTACCTTTGAAATAAATATTTGCCTAAAATATTAGGGACCAATAGACATTGATTTCGCAATAAGGAAAAGTAGTATAGTTTGTGTAGACCCTTAAAAAAGTATATATTACTCAACTTTTACACCTTTCAAAGGAAAATAGTTCTAACTTATTTATCTTTAAAGTCGTTATTGCAACCTAGCTTTTGTACCTCGATATCGTAAGGTTTTTAATAGGACTATAACTAATTAAGTAGTGATTGCGATTAAGAAATAAATAGGGTGGAGAAATTCCAACGCCTCTCAGGAATTTTCTAGTAAATATTGTAGACTAGCTGCATCCCGCGTCTTTGTTTCAGTAGACCATAGGAATTTGTATTGGAGGTGATATTTTCTTAACTAAAAGCATTTGCCTGGACAGTGAGAGGTTTGAGTCCCATTGGACCTAGTTGTGAGACGGGTCGTTATATAAAATACCTACTTCATTTTCAATTAACAAAAGTTTTCTTTGCTCATGACCAGAATATGGATATGGATATGGGCTTTATCTGTCATTTGAATTGCTTATTTTGATAGATTTTTACTGCTTTGTTCTGTTAAACGTTGCATTATACCATGATTATACCCAACGTCACTAAACAGAGAACTGATAGCGGCTATTTTTTTTTATAAAATTGACTTAAAGTTCCGAAAAGCGTTTCTAGTTCATATCCATAAAGTTACGCGGTAGCCCCCCTGATTCTATATTTTGGCCATAGATACTAAATTTCAGTATTAGCGACCGATTTGGCGCAGTGGTAGGCTACCCACCTTCTGCGTCAGTGGTCTCGGGTTCGATTCCCGAACAAGGCAAATATTTGTGTGCATGAACATGTCTATTTGTCATGGTCTGGGTGTTTACTATGTATGTGTATGTATATTAAGTAGTTATGTATTTACATACAAAAAGTATTTAAGTACTTAAGTATATATTTATCCGTTATCAAGTTTTCCATGATACAGTTTCTTAATGAAATTAAAATGGGATTAGATAATTGGTGTGATTGTAAAAAGTTATTTATTTATTTATTTAAAAGTTATTTTATTATAGTTAAGCAACTTTCGCAATTGTCGGTCACAGGATGGGTGCCAAATTTTTTTTTATCTCGAGCTCCTTCGTGCTTTGGAAGGCATTTTAGCCGATGGTCCCGGCTTGGAATCGTTAATACCCACCACGCCGCATTGTCATGACCAAGATAGCCAGTTCCTCAGTGATTGAGGATTCCGGGAGTAGTGCGCTTCCACATTCAGCCTTATCACCACATAACATCAGGTGTGATGAAGGCTAAGTGCTACCCCGTTGTAGATTAAAAAAACAGCGAGTTGCACTTCGGGAGTGCCGGCAGAAGTGAAAACTTGAGTATTAACGTTGTGCATTTTTGATATTCTTAAATTTTTTAACCCGTTGATTTTTAGAAAATATACTTAGAGATGAATTAGATGCGTTGATAAAGGGCTCCCTAGATTTTTTCACCAAAAAAAAGGAATTTGGACAAAAAAAAAAATACCAACTGGATTTGAACCGAGGGTCTTCTGGGGGCCAATTCTGTTAACGTTAAGTCATAATCGTGTCTCAATCGTGTTTCAATTGTAGTTCAATTGTAGTGCTTTTTTACACACTAGTGTGTTAAAAACTAGTGTGTTAAAAAAGCACTACAATTGAAATACAATTGAAACACGATTATGAATTAACGTTAGCAGGCTTGGCCCCCTGTTCTGCCGCCGCGCGCGCCGCATCACCAAATCATCTACTCGATATTTCTTTACACTAATTACTAAATTACCAGAATTCAAAATTACTCGTCTTTCGAAAAAAAAGCGTCAAATAAGAATGCACATGTCCCTTTTGCCACAGTAGAAAAATATTTACTTTTGTTTACGTTTCATATACCTACGAAAAATGTCCTATGAAAAAACACAATATTTTCAAGTTTTTGGAACTTTGGGAATATGAAGAGATTCCGTAAAACCGGGTTATTTTGACCCTAGGGGGTAACTTTGAACCAGAATAGTTTTTTTTTTAGTTTTTTCTGCAATATATGTAGTAATCAACTGGTCTTAACAATACTTCTCTTAATCATTCGATAATGGTCTGCAGCTGATAGATAAAAGTTCGTACCACAGTGAGTTTTCAAATGTGAGCCAAAGTTACCCCCTACCTATGGCCAAAGTAACCCGGTTCTACGGTTTTCAAAATTGTCACAAATTATTGTCGGAAAAACAAACATTCATCCAACTGCCGCAGTTAAATCATTGTAGAAATTTACTGCGAGTTTTATATAAAATTTGGTAATCCTACTTCCTACTAATATTATAAATGTAGTAGTAGAAAGTGTAGATGTTTGGATGTTTGTTGCTCAATCGCGCCAAAATGGCGGAACGGATTTGGCTGAAATTTGGGACACAGATACTTTGTAGCTTGGAGAGGAATATAGGCTACTTTTTATCCCGGAAAAATATCACAATCCCGCGGGATAGCGTAGTGTAGTCCATGTGGGCGGAGCCGCGGGCGGTGAGCTAGTTTTATAAAAACTCGCAGTATATTTCTCTTTCACCTTGAAGTGAGCATGATTGTATGAATATAAAGCAAGTGGCCGTTTTTCCGCTGTGTCCTCATGGACCCGCTAATTTGTCCCACCAGTGGGACCACGAGGAATATATATTCCTCGTGGACCCACTGAGTGATAACGCTTTTTCTGCAAAGGGATTTTTAAGGAAGGTAATTAAAATTTTGAAGGATTGAATAAAACAATAACTTCGATAAGTCACTTTATTCTAACTTTATTAATTGTTTCATAACATCCATCTTATTAACAGTTAAGCGTGGGTTCACAGAACTTTATACTTACCTAATAGTTTAATACCCAGCCTAAAAACTATTAGCGTAAAAGCAAAAAAATATAATTGACTAGAATCGTAAGACGGATTATTTTATTGACTTAAAATACCTCTTAAATATTAATCTTATTAAATTAAAAGATAAGTTTGGATGTGTTTATGCCATAATGTGTCGCTTTCATACCTTTTTTTTAAATTGAACTTTTCGAGTACATGTTCGACAAAACGTTCGAACTTGCGTCACTAAACTCTTCATTTATTATGAGATGAGCAATGAATGAACATAATAAATATGACAGCCATATTCTGAAATACAGATTTAAAATTATGCAGAATACGTGCATCTTTATTATTAATGATTGTAAATAAACTTTAGTTATAACTGATGAATCTATGTGTATTATTTGTTAATCTATTTCAATTGCGCCCACTCTAGGTCAAGACCTGCAATTTTCAATTGTTATGTAAGAATCCTACTCATGCAACTTAACTGTTTAATTTCCAAAAATTAAAAAATAACAATAATAACACTTAGAAAAGTTAGTTTAGTACGTAGAATTTCGGTCTCTACTACTAGTCTATGATTAACTACCCTAATTAGACATTTCAAAGAAATAAAGAAAACGCCGAATAACAGAAACTTGTTATACAAAGTTTATAAATAAGTAAGTCTTTATTTCCCTTGCATGACACAATAACACAGTGCCAAAAAAACAAGCAAACAGTGGGTACGTTTCAACAATAAGTAACTTGGCAACTTTCAGTTTTTTTGTGTGACTACAAATAACAATTATGGTTGCTTCGACAACAAAATAAAGTTCATGTAATCGTGGTCTAACTTGTGTTGTATCACTCTTTTATATTAACTACGTAGATTGGGGCTACTTTAGGAAAAAATGGGGCTACTTTAATTTGTAATGTAGTATCAAAAAGTATTATTTGTAATTAAGTAATAAATATGGGTACCTACTTATACTCTATTATCTATAGTTAAATTTAGGCTACCATAGGTCAGTTGAAAAAAAAAAGGAAACAAATGATAATTTAGTCAAACAAGCGTTTACAACAAAGCCATCCCCTCGAATAAAAGTAACCCCAGTTTACCGGTAAGTAGGGCAGGCGTACCGGTTTTGGCCACTGTACCGGTTATGGCCACTTTTTGCTCTAAAAGTTTTTTAAACAACTTTTAGCCATTTTTGATAAAGGCAATTAAAATAAGGTATTTTAGGGTAATAATAACAACCGTTAGAATTCCTTATGTCATACGATTTTTTTTATTAAATTCCATTTTCTATTTGAAAAAATGTTTTGTATAAAAAATTTAAGAAATTCGTTTTGGATGAAATATTTTATAAACCTTTGTTTTTGACAATAGGGTATTTAACTGTTGTTGAAATGTAGATATTTAATGATGACGTTAAAAAATATTGCAATTAAGAATACCAAATGTGAAATAGTAGATTGTTTAGTAAGGGCTGTATGGCACCCATAACAGTCGAGTGTTTTGGCGCACGAACGAAGTGAGGGCGCCGATAGTTCGAGACTGTTATGGGTCCATACGCCCAAAGTAAACACTCTACTTTTCATTTTGAATATGAGGAAAGTAAAAATAAACAGAAATAATCTAAAAAATATTTTTCCTATGGCCGCGAAATTTTCGAAAGACTATAACTTTTTTGTTCATTTTCTCTGTTTTAAGGAAGGCAAGGGAAACTAAGTCCATGCAGTCTTGTTTGGTGTTTGACCCGTACTCTATGCAATTCCATAAAATTAATAGCCTGATTTTTTATGTTACAAATAATTTATTTGGTTTAATCTGTTTTTAAAAACGCATTCTTTAAAAAAAAACAATGTTTTAGATATTAATAATAACTCTACGATATTAATTATTTTATATAATAGCAAAACATGGCTGTATAGGCTTCTGTACCTTTGCCTGTATACTTTTGCTAAATAAAATGTCCAAAGAGATAAGACTCTACACACGTTCCTATCCGACCTCCGATCCGATTCGGTCTGCTCCCAGACCAAATCGGAACGTGTGTAGCGTAGATTTGGTCTGGGAGCAGACCAAACCGGCTGTCGGATCGGAACGTGTGTAGATGCTATTACAGATTTTGACATAACCCCTCCTATTCCTTTTTTAAATTTCATAACGGCCCTAGGGCCGCCACATATCACTTTCAACCCGCATTTTAGGCAAGTTAGGAGTTACTTTCAGAATATGAGACATGAAAAAATGATTGAATCTATTTTATAATAAAAGAATTATAGTCTGTTTGATTTTGACTATAACTGTCTCTTTCTAAAACGAAATCTTCTATGGCGTGACTATGACGCTACTAACCCACTGACGTCACTAAGATAGCGTCCTGTCCTTGTCTAATTATGAAGTTTGAAGTCCTATATCTTTGAAAATATTCAAGATAATTCAAAATGAAAACTTGTTTTGTGTAGCTAATATTTCGAAAAACATTTTAAAGAAATAAAAAAAAATCTGTAAAATACCGTATTAAATTGTTGTCTTGCAATTAACTGGTTTCTAGCGAATTAGAATATATTGATTTAACCTGGGTTTGGTTTTGATTTTTCGCAATACTTACAAAAGTTTAACTATCAGTAAGTGGCCAAAACCGGTACATTTGGCAACTCTCACACATTGTGTGTGATATAAAAAAAACTATTTTACTTTTATAAATTTGAAAAATGTACCTTTACATCATACTGCTCGGTAACTAGGATTTACTAGTAAGGTAAGAGGCTGTGTAAGTTGGCATGTGCAACACAGTGTATTGTTTAGATAGAACGTTCCATTTTCAAATTACTTTGCAATTCAAGCAAAGCTATGCAAAACTCCTTGGTCAAACAATATTTTTTTCATAAAATGATAAGAAAACTATTTACTGTGGAGAACAATGAAAATGGCGGTTAAAATACGTACATTTACAAGTTTTGGCAAATTTTGAATAAATATTTTCTCTCTTATAAAAGAATCATTTTGTCATAACAATATAAATGTTTTATTTACCTCGCATGAATGATGTAAAGTAGAATGCTCACCTCGGTTGCAAGTAGCTATTACACCCTCGAACTATATTCACCCTCGCTCGTTTCGCTCGCTCGGGCGTCTAAATATCTCGGGTGCACTCGATCCTTTAGCGCCCTTTGCGAGCTGCGCTCGCACGGGCGCCAAATTGGATCTTGTTCTGTAATAGCTCGCTTACGTTCCTTGTGTAACAAACTACTATTAAAGGTAGATAAATTATCTATAATTTAAGATATAATTTGTGTCTTATATACCTAAGACCATTTAGTACTTAGTGCTTAAAAGTCAAAAAATCCAAATTATCTATAATTTAAGATATAATTTGTGTCTTATATACCTAAGACCATTTAGTACTTAGTGCTTAAAAGTCAAAAAATCCTTAAAGTGGCCACAAAGGGTACCTCTGCCTTTTTCTTTCACACAATCTAGGTAACTAACCTATTTTATTTCTTGGTTGAAGGATGTGTGTGGTGCTCATTTTCTAGTACTTTTATCGCCTGTTTTATAATGTCTAAGTAAGTTCTGATTAGCTGTTACTTGACAGATAGGCCATACAAAACTGTCAAGTGAACTGGAAAGTATCTCCTAATCAGACATTATGAAACAGGCCCTTAGAGTACCAAAACAAAATAATTATCTTAGTGACGCCGACGCAATAGAATGATTCCACAAGTATTGAAACAACTTTTTGGTTTTGGTTCATATCAATAACACTTATATCATAATTCTCTGAATAGGTACTCGATTCTAAAATGACACATTAATTACACATAATTATTTAGGATTCAAGAAATCCTCATACACGCGTTAAAATAATTGCAAATATCTTACAAGACACAAAGTTGGTGAAACAATAAATCAACGGAATTACACATTATAGCCTAACAGCATCCATAAAACAACATATAAAATTGAGCTTTCAATAATAGTTTATATAGTAAAAAGAAAATTGTACATTCTCCGTATATGCGTTCTATATTCATGTCTTCAAGTTACTTAAAACCGAGGGTTTTGAACAGAGCTTCTTCGTTTATAGTATGATCTATGAATGGCGTCTCTCTGAAGATTACAGACGCATCTGCTATGTGCATTTGCCTCTTGCCATACCTGTAACAAAAAGTTTGATTTAGCCCCATCTATGAAGGTGCAAATTAACTATTAGAGCGCTTTAAGTTGATAGTGTGCTTGATAGTTTGTGACGGGTATATTTTGCAACTAGATGGCGTTGGTGTTGGCGCCCAACGTGTTACCAGAAAACTTTACTTTTGTAACTGTACCATGATGTGATGAAACTGATGAATTTAAGTCCTACATAGGGGAACCACATTTTTGGGGAAGCGATTATATGATAGATGTTGAGTGACACAATAAGCCTAGCCTACACAAGCTTTAATGCCCCAGATACAAGAGTCTAGTAAGATATTTACTTTGGTTTCGGGTTTCTAGAATTAGCTTTAATTCTAACCTAGTAACCTACGACAACTACAAGTAACGGCATTGTGTAAACAGCAGTTGCATGTGTCAGGCCAGGATATATACCAAGTTTGCTATTCTACCTTTATACTAGACTCGTGTTGAAACTCTCCTCCCTAAAGTACTAGTAATACTCTTGCAGCTACTTCAAATAGTAGAATACCTGTTCCGCCCTGTCTAAACTCGCGGGGCGGCTAAGTTATATTTGTGAAGAGACTTAAACGAGCCTTTGAAGATCTGACCTACCTCTATGGACTAGTTTTAGACACCACCAGTATCAGATCCAGAGGTCTGAACCAGTCTGAACCCGAGGAGTGTTTGATTCCCAGTAGGATTAGGTTGTATTCGGTTTGGATAGTGGTAGGGCTTTTTTTAAGTTCCCTTGGTTAGCTCAAGCAATCACCATCTTCTCCATATCACCATCAGCCTGCCGCCAACACAACAATGTTTTCAGCATTGTCGTGTTTCCGACAAAAATCATAAAGAAGCCTCAGTGGTCGGTTCCAGATTCAACCTAAGCATTATTTAAAAAAACATTAAAAACCCACCTCCCTCTACCGTGTACAGAGTAGTATTCTTGCAGCTCCTTCAAATAGTTGGATATCTGCTCAGCCGTGTCGAACCGCTCGGGGCGTCGCGGCCGTGGGTATTGCGCCTGCGCTGCGCACGACAAGATGGCGGACACGAACAAGATGGCGGGTAGTATGAAGCGCATTGTGTGGCTGCGAACAAAATTAACGTAGTGTTACTCTTATTCCACGACCTCCGGTTCGTGTCCCGGTCGGTTAAAACTTTCAAATAATTTACTAATAATAATGTTTTCTGAGAGCTTTGATGTCTGATAATAGCACAGAATATATAATAGTACTAAGGTACAGAAGGCGCACTCTGCAAACTCAATATAAAAAATAAAATTTTCTGCATGAAAATAAAGTCCAATTCCGGTCGCTTTGTCATCGCTTGCCTACTGTTATAATACCGTACACCGCCACCTAATCCTAAGTTCGCGCATGCAAGCAAAACTGTATCCAACAGCTATGCGCGAGAGTTTCTATTTCTATGAAAGTCTCAAACAGCTCGCTCGCTGGTTAGGGTTGCGAGTGACATGCGAGTTCGGTTTAGTTGTTTCTTTTGTTCTTTCTTTTATTTAGGCACCCGTTAACACAACAGTATCTTTTATACAGATAATAAGAACGTTTAGTAGTCATTGTTCGGTGCACAAAAATCAAAGAAATGATCGATTGTTTTACGCTCGAACGTGGAGCGTACGAGCGGAGCTGCATTCTTCTGCCATACGCCTGCCCGGGAGGCGCGCCGGCCGAACGTACCTAAACTGCGAAGTGACACCCCCCTGATAATAGCAACATTATTTTGATGTTTTGTATTTGTAAGGGTTTTTGTAAGCCGTGTTGGATTAACTGTAAGGGTTGCGGAGATCATCAGAGAAAACCAGGTAATATTCCTAGTATATTACTGGTCGGCCATATTGGTTTTGTAATGATAATGGGCTTTACTGGTACAAAACCAGGTAATGTAGCAGTATTTTTATATTTCTAGTACATACTGGTCGGCCATATTGGTTTTGTAAGGGTAAGGCTTTACTCGTACAAAACCAGGGGGCCAAGCCTGCTAACGTTAACTCGTAATCGTGTCTCAATCGTGTTTCAATTGTAGTTCAATTGTAGTGCTTTTTTACACACTAGTTACAAGAATTATGACAATATGATGTGATGTAAATGTAGTGCGTGGTGTGATGTGACCATCAGTGCCCGTAGTGTAAGTTTTTATGTCAAAAAACGCAAACTGACGTATTTATGTCAATTTGTATGAAAACTGTAAAAGCGCGCTACTCGCCGCTAGAGGCGCTTATACAGTTTTCATACAAATTGACATAAATACGGAATCGAAATAGTTTGCGTTTGCTTGACATAAAAACTTACACTAGGGGTACAGTAGTATGGTGAAAAAAGTACACATTTCTTGTAACTAGTGTGTAATAAAGCACTACAATTGAACTACAATTGAAAGACGATTGAGACATGATTATGACGTATGGTCAGCCATATTAGTTTTATAAGAGGAAAAGACATTCTAAATTACCAGTTTTGTAATTTTTCTCATAGGAACCAGTGGGGGCTACCGCATAACTTTATGGGTATGAACTTCATACGTTTTTGGGAACTTTAAGTCAATTTTATAAAGAAAATAGCCGCTATCAGTTCCTTGTTTTGTGACGTCGGGTATAACGATAACTAGCTAGCAACGTTCAAAAGAACAAAGCAGCAAAAATCTATCAAAATAAGGAATTTAAATGACAGTTGAAACCCATACCCATATCCATATTTCTTAGCCGGTAGCCCCACTGTACTACTGGTAATGTAAATTAGTTATGTACGGGTAACAAGGGGTTTTATCACCACTGCCGTGGTGTATTATTATTGTTAACAACGTGTTATGTACTCAATAAAGTAATCTGTAATCTAATTTTACCCCAAGTGGCTTACCCACATTTTTGTACAAATCTGTAACTAAATAACGTGGGTGTCGTTTTAAAAATAAATTGATATCACCCACTGATACAAGGAACTGATTTGTTAGCAATAACGTCACACGCATACTAAAGGGCTTTGATTAAACCATTAAAAACTAATTGACGGATTATTGTGTTATCTGCTAGGACGATAAACTTTATTGTTGAATCGATAATAGAATATGACAACATCGGGGGAATGTCAAATGTAGGCCAGGGAGTTTACTTTTATTTACTGCAGTCAATTTACAACTTAAGACTGGGTCAAAACTGGCGAACTCGCATTGATAAGCCTTTTTTCTGTAAAGTAGGATAGCATTAAACAATGAATGCTTAAGTTTTTTCTTATTAAATATTGTTTTATCCACAACGTGGTCGGGACAAATCTTGCAAGCTAAATTTGACCCACTTCCCAGTGTCCGATTGAGCTAAAATTTTGCTAAACCGGATGACAATACAATGTTATGCCTGGAAGAGCTGGACACTTACCTTTCTTTAGAAAAGGTTCTTTTAAATGGATTTAAGATGAAGAAAATGCCTATTACTGAAATACCAAATTCACAAGATTTTCATGAATTTAATTCCTTTATTTTCTTTGACAAATTAAGAATGACAAATCCAAATTCATTCTTTTCCAAACCATAAATAATTAAAGATTGCCTCTTGCAAGGAGGCGACAACAATATTAAAGTACAGTCAACAAAAAAGTTTGTCATAAAATCGAAGTTTTTACAAAAAAAACTTATTTATGCCCGAATACTCGTACGCTACTTATCTTTGGGAGCGTCTCACATATCGCCCTGTCACTTTAAATGTCAAACGTATGAAAGAGATGCCATGATGTTTGAGACGCTCCCAAAGATGATTTGCGTTCGAGAATTCGGGCGTTAGACGGATCCCACACTGCACCGCACGACGCTCCGGTTTGTGGTAGTGCGCTTCTTAACTATGGCTGTAGAATTTTGATGTGCATACAAAACCCGCAGTGTATGATAAATCACGCCGCATCTCCGTCCGGTAGTGCGGAAACCGGAGGCAGTGTGATGGACGCCTTAGGTACCTACATTTTCAAGCTAAGATTGCCCCCTCCCCCTAAACCAAATTCTGGATACGCGCCTGACCAAGGAGGTCATCAGAACTTACTTCTTTCACTAACTACAGTAAAAAACGAGTGCTCGTTTTTGAGAATCCTCTTTTGATATATGAAATAGTTTTTTCTTAAATTTCATTTTGATGATCACTTTTCTTGCTGTCATCCAAACCAAGCCTGTATGCAAAATTTCACTATGGGAAGTTTAGTTGGTCAAGCTTACAAGATTTGACCCGAAGCATACATTAATACATACCCTGCAAGTTAATCAAAAGCTTATAATATATGCTTTTAGAATCTAGAAGCTAAGTATAATAAGGTAAGTAAGTAGTTTAAACATTCTTGTTGACGTTGCACCTATTTTCTCTTCACCAAGCCCCTTACCACAAGCTCTAATAGCAGTTATTTTTAAGTTGAGAGAGTGAGACGCCGCTTTACACGCCGTATAGCGGCGTCTCACTCTCTCAACCTAAAAATAACTGCTATTAGAGCTTGTGGTAAGCCTACAGGAGCTTGTTTATAGCCTAGAAGCGCGCTTACTCCCAAAATGGCTGCGGCTCGGGCAATGTTGGCTCAGCTCTTAGACAAAATTAGCCGTGACAGCCATTAATTTGCAAATTAGCTTAATTCGGACCTTAACGGGTCTGAAACACTGTTTATCGAATGTTTGTTATTTAAATAGGTACCTACGGAAGAATATGAGAATATTTTTACAATCTGCACACTAGCGCCGCCATTGAAAAAAAAATCATAGTGCTTAAATAAAGACGAAATTGTAAATTAACTCTCTGTAGTGCACTCCGAAGAAGCTTTGTGGTACTCTTTATTGCTTAAAGGATATTTGTTAGCCTGTCGTTTAGTTTATTTCAGTTTTTTTGCAAAGTGGCTACTTTTAGCAATAATACTCCGATAAATTAAACGAAAAGCTAGAAAATATAGATAAAGCAATAGACTGCACAGGCACAGCCTTCCGAATTTTGGTAAAAATACGAATTCTTACAATAAAATTAAAATGAAAAACATTTTCATATTTGTGTCAGCCACCAACTCAAAAAGCTAAATTGACACTATTGAAAATATAGCTTAACTTTTAAACGATACATTTTCCTAACATTTGTATCAATAAACAATCGAAAAACTAGCAGTTTTCCACACATTATTTGTTTTTTTTTTAATTTGAACCGATATCTGCCTAAAAGTGTTATACTATTCTTATTAAATATTATTATTTTGATTTACGCTCCCCAATATAAAGCAATATGGGTGCGAAATTGTTATTTATGGAGTTATATCTTTCTAATATTGTGGCAATTACCCTATTCGACTGACGAGATAATATCGGAGAATAAATAGACGGGATGTGCGCTATGACAGGTTAGACGTAAAAGCACAGAATATTTATAATAGTACCTACTAACGTAGTAAATGTTAACAGTGTTTCCAGACTTTATTCAAATCAAATAAAATGTTTATCTAGTATACTCTACCAGCAAAGAAAGGTTAGTAATATAATATTCTAGGTTGAATATCTGTCGCAGGGATATGAGGAAATCAGAGATTTCACGAAATCCCTAGGGATACCACGAAATCACGGAAGATGTGGAATATTCTTAATTACAACGTCTTCTTCCTACAAGTTCAGTGATATGTCATTTCACTAAACTAAATCTAGTGAAATGATGAATGACAAGAAAGACAGTAAGCTCAAGGTTGCAGGTGACAGGTATAAGCGAGTTTGTATCAGAAGTCCTGTAGAACACGTGAAAGGTTGTGGTTATTATTTTTTGTGAAACAGCTTATGGATTGTTTTCACAAAAAAAAAACTTTTTCTTAGTCGAACTTTTCTAGTACTTCTTACGCTGTGAGCCAGCTTTTATTTCCTCAATGTGAGAATATTACTACATCCAGATTTTCTTTTAAATAAGGGGATTAAGGGGATTTTCTTTCCTTCTTTGACCAATTTAATGCTCATTACATTAATTGGTGAGGTTCCAATCAAAGACTTAACCATCACTCCATGTGTCGTAGTAAATTTTATTGAACACTACAATTTGAATATTTTAGATGAAAAATAATATATAAAAATACGAAAATTTATTAAATTGAAATACTAAAGTACATACTTACTGTATATGTAATAATATTTTTTTAATGATATATTTTTATATTATTGATTGAATAAAATTATAAGACTATCTGTGTTTAACGATAAGTTATCAATAATAAACACCGCTAAGTTTTTATAAAAAGACATCACACTATAAATCATACACATAAATCATAATAATTTCAATCTCTCGATTTACATTCTCATTGTCAGAGAAAGGAAAAATACATTTTCTAACAGCATTAAACTCAACGGTTCTTCATCAATGTCCCCTCACAATTCACAATGGTATTTATATGAATTGACATTTATAAATTACTAGTCATCGCCCGTTACTCTCATAAAGTTTTAATATTTTACCTTTTACCCCTTTTGAAGGTAAAATTTTGAAAGATGGCAAAGCCAAACCATCTTATTTGTTAATTTATTTTATTTTATTTATAAACCTTACCAACTAAACATATACATGACATCTTAATACTATGAAAAAACAACAATCTTATATAAATATTATAAATAAATAAAATAACAGCCAACAAGTTTTGGCCGACGACTGATTTGGCGTAGGGGTAGGCTACCCGCCTTCTGCGCCAGTGGTCTCGGGTTCGATTCCCGAACAAGACAAATATTTGTGTGCATGAACATGTCTATTTGTCTTGGTCTGGGTGTTAACTATGTAGGGCAGGCGTACCGGTTTTGGCAACTGTACCGGTTTTGGCCACTTTTTGCCCTAAAAGTTTTCTAAACAACTTTCAGCCATTTTTGATAAAGGCGATTAAAATAAGGTATTTTAAGGTAATAATAACAACCGTTAGAATCCCTTATGTCATAAGATTTTTTTCAATAAATTCCATTTTCTATTTGAAAAAATGTTATGTATGAAAATTTTAAGAAATTTGTTTTGGATGAAATACTTTATAAACCTTTGTGTTTTACAATTAAATTGTTGTTTTGCAATTGACTGGTTTCTAGCGCATTAGAATATATTGATTTTACCTGGGTTTGGTTTTGATTTTTCGCAATACTTACAAAAGTTTAACTATCAGTAAGTGGCCAAAACCGGTACATTTGGCACCTCTCACACATTGTGTGTAATATAACAAAACCTATTTTACTTTTATAAATTTGAAAAATGTACCTTTAAAGGTAGATAAATTATCTATAATTTAAGATATAATTTGTGTCTTAAATACCTAAGACCATTTAGTACTTAGTGCTTAAAAGTAAAAAAATCCTTAAAGTGGCCACAAAGGGTACCTCTGCCCTATATTAAGTATGTATTTACAAACAAAAAGTATTTAAGTATATATTTATCCGTTATCAAGTCTTCCATGATACAGTTTCTTAATGAAATTAAAATGGGCTTAGATAATTGGTGTGAATGTAAGAAGTTATTTATTTATTTATTTATTTTATTTATAGTATTCCCAAGGAGAGTTGGTGACAGGCAGGGTTACCAGATCCAAAAATTAAATTTCCTGATACAATCCCTGACTTTTAAGTAATTTTTTTGACATTTTGACTCAATGGTGTGGTATGTGTTATGCAGGGTAGAATTTTCAAAATCTCGAGATTCTCGTCTCGTCTCGAAAATTTCTGAGTATCTCGAGACTCGAGATGAGATAGGTACTGATTTAGTAATTCGTATTATTCATGTTGAGTGTTATCCTGTGTTGATTTTATTAATTTATATTTTGTGACAAAAATGCTCTTTAAAAACATTATCAATTTTATTTCCATATGTTTTTCACTTTAAATTTCAAAACTTCCTGATAATTAAAATTTTCCCTGACAAAGAGCCAAAATTCCTGACATGTCAGGAAAATTCCTGTCGTCTGGTAACCCAACAAACCCTACAGTAGTAATGTCAATCGTTAACTTTAATCTATAGTTAATTGGGAAGAGCACTGCTGTCTAAATTACAGATAATGTTGTATTTTCTAGTTATACAAGGATAAATTCAGGGATTATTCTACTCATGAAAAAAAAATCAACTTTTATTATGGGAGCAATACCAAAATATATATGTCGCAGGGATTTTGTCAAAGTGGTGATATTATAATTCCACTAGTGAAATTATAATTTCATGTGATATTATAATTCCACTAGTTAAATTATGAATAGACAGTATTTCTGTATCAATAAAAAAAATAACCACGAAAAATTAATTTTTAATTTAAATTTCTTACCTATCACGTGTTTTACAGGACTTCCGAGGCTCGCAGCCGTCTGCATACTGTCTCGTACTGTCTATTCATAATATCGCGTGAAATTATAATATCACGACTTTGACAAAATCCCTGCGACATATGCACTAAATACTGAAATCGCGAATAAAAATTCAGCTGTTCCATACACAAGTGTTAAAATAATTAATCAAAATCTATGGACGACCTCCGTGGCCGAGTGGTTTACGCACCGGTTTTCAATGTGATGGGTTCGATCCCCGTTGGGTAAATATTGAAAACGAACTTTTCAATATTTCCTCGGGTCTGGGTGTAAGTGTTCAAGCTACTATAATTTGGTATTGGAACAATGTATTGTGATGGTGTCTAATATTTATTATTATTATTAATGTAAAACGTTTTCACAACTAAACTTAAACTATGAGAGCCAAAATTGAATTTAAAAGTATGAAATACTATTTACTACGCACGACATAAAGAAGGAATTGAATTTTCACCGGCCATATTGAGAAGTCTGAATGTCAGACGTAACATTTGCATTTTTATAACAGACTAGCTACTCCCCTCGGTTTTACCCGTGTAGTACTCGTTCTCATACAAATATCAATATCAAATAAATATATTTCTTATAATCACAGCAATTATCTAGCTCATAAGTACTAGTTTTCATTAAGAAACTGTGTTATGGAAACTAGATAACGGATTAATATACTTATATACTTTTTTTTTAAATTCATACCTAATATAGATACATAACACCCAGACCAAGACAAATAGACATGTTCATGCACACAAATATTTGTCTTGTTCGGGAATCGAACTCAAGACCTCCGGCGCAGAAGGCAGGTATCCTACCCCTGCGTCAAATCGGTCGTCAACACCCAGACCAAGGCAAATAGACATGTCCATGATCAAATACATAATAAAATTGTCCAAGCTCAAGACCTCTGGCGCTAAGGGCAGGTTTTACCGTCCACGGAATTTTACACTCCGGCAGTCCGTTTTTTTACGGTCCTGCCTACAAAATTGGACGGCCGGATGGTAAAATTCCGTGTAGTGCACAAGCGCCCTACCCCTGCGCCAAATTGGTCGTTATAAAGTCTACAACACTCAGGAATAGGTATTGTACTTTTAACACTTGTAACAGTACTGGAATTCACCATCATCAGCTCAAAAGAATAACTTAAATTCTTAAAAGAATACAACTAAAGGTCCCTTCCCTTCGTACATACAGGTGCAGGTACTTAAAACAACAGTTTAACTCCTAACCGTTAAGAAGTTTTTCCTTCTATCAACAGCTTATTTGAATATCCTGGAAGAATTTAACTATCTCCTTAGGTCTAGTTTAGACGTATCAACAATATTTAAAGAATTATCCTCCTACTCCTTAGCGTTAATGAGTTGCACCTTTTATCACCAGCTCATCAACATGAGATGATGTTATGCAAATACTTGAATAGCTTTAGGAAATATATGAAACACTGCCTATAAAATTTCAAGATTTCCCTCGATTTAACTGAGATCCCTTCATCAGATCCTGACTTGGTTACAGTGGGACCTCTTCAAGAGCATAATCTTTCGAATAAAAAGAATCATTAAAATAGATGAAATCGGTGAGTAAGCAACAATAGAAAAAAATAAATAAACGTATAACCACTTTCTTTTTTTAATTGGAAGTCGGTTAATGTAAGCGTATCATAAATAAAGTATTAGCATATCTAATAACCAGTAGAACTTCCGATTATTTTGAAAACGCCAGCTAAGCCGGCCACATATTCTCGGCAACCTTTTTGTGATCAGCAAGCTACTATTCGTTATTCTCGTTCAGACAATAAACGGGCACAAAATGAGTGTGTGTTCGCCCCCGGTTTCGCTTCAATTTACCCCTCGGCGTCGGCACACCGCGAAAATTACAGCGAACAGCTCCACAGGTGGCCAAGGGAAGGGAAACTGTCGATATTTTACAGCTTGTCGATAGATTACCATCACGACATTCTAGTTTGCTACATACCTACATGTGATATATGTGCATTCTAGTTGCGGACACTCGAATTACAGTTAAGATGGTCTACGAGGTGGGTATTACGACTGCAAGTGGACAGTAAAGCAGTCAGTTGAGTTCTATCTAATGCATATAGACTGCATCAAATTGCCTATGCACATCGCGTTTTTCTCAAACTCCGAAGACTCGTGATTGTAGCCATAGTAGACGAGATGACAAGCAAAAGTTGCAAAGGCCTACAAGCTACTTTTGACTTTTAGTTGGTTAGTTTATCGCGTCCGTATCTAAACAAATGCACATCAAAGGCGCGTGAAATAAACAAAAAATATTTTCTTTGTCATTTGAATTTCAATGGTTAAAAATAATCGAGTTGAAATTTGTAAATTCGTACAAACGACATCCGTTAAATAAAAAGAAAAACAACATTTTCAAAAAAATTAGCGTTTTGCTCAAAACTCAACGAATTTCTGCAATTACTATTTGGACCTGTCTGATTGTCCTACGACTTGAGATATAATACACATTTTCAGCCCCCCTAGCATGACCAACCAAAACGCGATATGATATGATAAGTTATCCGGTTTAACTGTCAAAAGACTATGGGTTTTGACGTTTGAATGTCGATAAATCGCTCTATCATGCGATACATATCGAGTTTTGGGTGGTCATGCTAGGCTTACAGGTCTGAAATTATAGAAAGCATAATTATCGACAGTCCTTTGTGGCACAGCACTATCCGCTTGATTTTTGTAGAACAATGGGGTATCATTTGGTGCACCCATTCAATATGAAAGGCAAAATCGAAGCCATAATAGATTCTCCAACATTTTTGTTTGTAACGAATAAACTCAAAAACTATTGGACCGATTTTAAAAATTCTTTCACTATTAGAAAGATACATTCTTCCTGAGTAACATAGACTATAGGAAAAATATGATAGTAAAAAACCACGAGCCCCATAAGTAGCTTTCAGGCGGGATTCCATTTTTCCTATACTTGCAAAATTGCATTGTGAATGCATAAAAATAATATAAAATCTCAATATGGCTGTTTCATCTTAATCGATTGTTAAACATTTGTAAAAATGTTTCTTTCGGATGCGAGGGTTTCCTCATATTGATGAAGCAACGCTGGCCTACAGCGTAACAAGTGATAGCAAAATTCGACGAGTCGTGTAAGCCTTTCGGTAGCTTAGTTGGTCAGAGCATCGGGCCGGATTCCCGGAGGCGCGGGTTCGAATCCCGCCTGAAAGCTACTTATGGGGCTCGTGGTTTTTTACTATCACATTTTTCATATACTTACAAAATTGCATTGTGATTTCATAAAAATAATATAAAATCTTAACATACAACACCGCGGAGAACCACTAGTAGGTAGGTAATATATAAAGGTAATTATGAGAGGTAAATCTTGAGCACACTGCCTTTGAATACGGCAGCTCATTTAAACGCTCTATAAAGAGTTTAAAGCAATAAACAGATCCCATAACTCCATCCAAGTTACTAGTTTAAAACATCAAAACTTCACAAGATTCAAAAGTAATTATACCAACTACCCAACTAGCAAAATCAGTTCTTATAGCTATCTTCAAGACTACTTCTAACCTCTCTTATAAGAAACTTGTAGTATGCTACAAACCTGGATTTGGGCGCAGTTACAGGAGCTATTATTTCTGTAATTATCTTATAACCAGCTTAAAGAATGTCACTAAGCCCTATAGCATACTTGAGTAAGCGTTCGCGAAAAGCAATTGCTTCTATTATAATCTAAGACTAAACAATTACAAGCACAAACGCTCTTATTATTATATTACACAAGTATCTTACTAATGCAATCTAGTTTATAGTGTAATTAGCTAATGTATTTAGAAGTAAATTTTATATGTTAATATTGTTCCTTGTTATTTTGTGATTAAAGTTAAATTGTATACGTAAACACACTTGCTTTTATTATAGAAATAACAATACATTGTAGTAAGTATTTGTAATTAAGTACCTATGTGAATGGGAGGATGGGGAATTAATTTTTACTGTAAATATGTACAGTAATTTGGTTAGTTTCACCAATGCCCCTCGAAAATAAGCACATAGTACAATGTTGTAAAATTTTTATTTAATCAAATTCTTATATATATCCGCCATGTTTTAAAATTGCACTGCATTAAGTACTTTGTAGAACCATTATAGGTAAATTAGTGCTTGTAGTAGTTTTGGTCCAGATAACTCTTCTCCATTTTGAAACAAATTAGGGTTCCCTGAAATCTATTTACACTAATGTTTTTATTCACTTTTTTAGGACTCATTTATTAGAGAATTCATTCATTCATTTGAAATGGTGTTCTTCTTTCCAATGTTGAACTTCTTCATCTTCTGAGTGGTGAGATGAAGAAGAAAAAATATTGCTAATAGAATAATATGCAGAACCCTCTGTCAGTTCACCTGAATATACACTAGAAGAGCTTTGTTTGCTTTCTGATCTTGTCGGATTTATTCTCCGAATGGTCACCTATTCACTAACTCATCATACGTTTTTGTCACTTTTCTTTTGTAACCACTGCTCCTTTTGAATCGTTTCCAATCACTACATAGTATAAAACAAAGTCGCTTTCTCTGTCCCTATGTCCCTTTGTATGCTTAAATCTTTGAAACTACGCAACGGATTTTGATGCGTTTTTTTAATAGATAGAGTGATTCAAGAGGAAGGTTTATATGTACTTTTTATCCCGATATTCCCACGGGAACGGGAACCACGCGGGTGAAACCGCGGGCGGCCGCTAGTAACTTATATTTAAACTTATTTCTTCAAGAGGATGGAGAAATCTACAAAATGGCAGATGTTTACTAGTTAAGTGCTTGATCTAGTGGTTCATTAGCTTTTTTGATCTCATAACGTTCTCATTGAGTATAATAGGATTTAAAAAAGTCTCAAACAAAACTATAGCAGTTCAAACTTATAGTAATCTCAGAGAAGTGTGTTATAAATCTTGTTCTACTTACAACATGCTACTATTAGATCAAAATATTATTCAGGACTATATAGTCTTACCAAAAACAATTATACGAGACTTATTCTTTAAAGTGTCCTATAAGATACTCTTGCAGCTAACTACAAGACTGAGATATAAAAGCAAAAGCTCTTAAGAATATCTATGCTTGTGGAATGCTATTACAAGTAAAAGTGTCCTATAAATGTTTTAAACTTTAGTCTTGTAGCAAGCTATAAGATAGATATATAAAAACTAATGCCCTTGAGTATATTACGACTTGTCAAATGATATTATAAGTAAAAGGGTCTACAACAAATCCTTTACAAGAACGTTATTAGTAGAGGCAGACTTATAATCAATCCTTATAGGATTACTTTGCTTGTTGGGTAAAAGTCGTCGTAACACCGTAATTTTCTCTGCTCTCCATCTCGTTAGGTCTTGCCAGCCGTGAAAATAATATCCGACGTGCACGAAATTCGAGCCTTTGAGTTGGCCACACCGGGGCTGTAGGTGGGTTAATTCCCGTGCATAAAATTGGCTATCAAGTATTGTAAGTATTTCGGTGTAATTGGAAGAAAGTGGCGCCTTTGACTATGGCTTAATTACGGTTTGGAACGGTTTCTGGAGCTCGATCGCGCTATTGCCTAAGCTACATCACTCGTGGCTAATATTATGTGTGGAAACTTAGTACTAGAAGTCGGGACATTTTGGATGGTGGTAGGACTTGTTCTTAGTCCGCCTGGTTAGCTACCACCGTCTTATCTAAGTCTGACGCCATAACAATGATGTTTTCAGCATTATTGTGTTCCGGCCACGTTCCGGCAGTTAGAGATAAGATAGCTAGTTCCGCAGTGATCAAGGATTCCGGGAGTAGTGCGCTTCCACCTTCAGCCTTATCACCACTTAACATCAGGTATGATGAAGGTTAAGTGCTACCCCGTTGTGGATAAAAAAATGCATATCCCGTCCTGACAGCTCAAAACGCTTTAAACACTTATGTGTTAAAAATTATGGTTTTCCCCAAATGAAAATCTTAATAACCACATCATCCGTTTTGTTAAAAAGTTTATTGACTGATTTTAATATTTAAGTTTAAACTGTTATCTCACCAAAATCATCCTATAAACAACTGACCAACTCTCGCTGGAGCTGCTTATTTCTTTACAAAAAAGCGTTGAAATCTCTCAGTAAAGTCAAGCCAACTCTAATGTTCCTTTCTGCGATTTCTTTATTAATATAGTAACGTTTTATTTTTATGTGACTTTGGATGTTGAACATTCTACATGTTGGTTAGTTTGGTGGGCACAAGTCAACGACCAAGTCAGTCACATAAAATTAAAACGTAACTATATCAATAAAGAAATCGCAGAAAGGAAGATTAGAGTTGGCTTGACTTTACTGAGAGATTTCAACGCTTTTTGTAAAGAAATAAGCAGCTCCAGCGAGAGTTGGTCAGTTTTTTATAGGATGATTTTGGTGAGATTTCATATCTTTTTGCTAGGTATTACACATAAGTAATAAATACAGGTATACTGATTTATTTACTGCAAATGTAACTTTGTAATTCTATATATTTATACATATAGGATTACAAAGTTATTTATGCAGTTGGTGTAACTAGAAATTATCCTAGTTTTTATAGTTTTCCCTTTATGTGGCCATTAAACCCTAACTCTGTACCAAATTTCAGCTCTCTGAGTTTATGGGAAGTACTTTTTCTATTCTGATGATCATGAGTGAGTGTCATAAATGCGAAACTTTGCTTTCGCTTAACTTTGGAACTAAATGACCTACAGACTTGAAATTTTGGATGCTTACTGGATGACGAAAATTTCTGCGTTCTGGTCTTATCCAGAGGGTCTCAAATAGGGGCCTGAAAATCAGGGCCGCTCCGCCCCTGTGTGCGAAGTGTGCGGCGCACACAGGCGCCAAGGCAATAGGGGCGCCGCTATCAAAATCATACATCGAAAAAATTATGCTAAAGCGAGATAGCAATGAGAAACCGACGCGCGCCGGAGCGGGATTTTGCAGATTAGGCAAAAACAACACAAAATCACTTCGTATTAAAAAAATACAACGATTTTAATAAAAATCCTTCTATACGATCCTAAATATTATTGGTGTCCACTAATTAAACCTATTTCCAAAAGTGTAAGTAACCCCATTTAAGACTAATCTTGAATTTTCGTATTTGTTAGTGGTCTTTTCGGACAGAAAAAGTGTGGAGGCAAAATCAATAAATCATGTTTTTGAAACTAATACGGATCTAGATAAAGGTATGAAGAAATATATATCTTATTACCAGATTTGTAACAACTGTAACCGTCCTACAGTTTTAAATCAAAAAGTCCATACTTTTTCCGAGTAGCGCCTTAACGCCGATGATTTGTGTGAAGCAATTATGTCATGTCAATGTTTTTCCATAAAATTTAATAATGATGTGGCGAAAAGTCAAATAAGACCAAAAAAAATAAGAGTGAAGGTACATCAATTCGCAAAAAGCCAAAATTTGGTGAAAATGTTCAAAACATGAAATTTAAATGGTCCTCATCGATCCGGTACCTGGAAAAAAAAACTCGAAGTCAAAGGTAAAAAAATGGGTATTTCGCGATTTTAAGCAAAACGATAAGTTTTATCATAAAAAAAGCTCAGACAAAAATTGTAGACCATGTAATTATCTACAAAAAGTATGTGAATACTTTTTCCCTAAGAGCCACCGTTTCTGGAATATAACGATTCAAAAAGTTGGAAACGTTGTAATCAATCAAATGCATCATATGCACATTTCCAGGGCACCTATGAGGTAGCGCGTTTTTTAAAGTGTTTTCCCCGGTAGGCCTATTCCACGGGTATGTTGTGATTCTAAACGATTGCATTATAGCAGACTAGCTGTGCACCTGCGGCTTCGTCCGCGTGGACTACACGACGTTATCCCGCGAGAATGTGATATTTTTCCGGGATGAAAAGTAGCCTATGTTCCTCTCCAACATACAAAGTATCTGTGTCCCAAATTTCAGCCAAATCCGTTCCGCCGTTTTGGCGTGATTGAGTAAGACACATCCAAACATCTAAACTTTCACATTTACGTTATCCCGCGGGAATGTGATATTTTTCCGGGGAAAAAAAATAACCTATGTTCTTCTCCAGGCTTCAAAGTTTCTGTGTCCCAAATCCGTTCAGCCGTTTTGGCGTGATTAAGTACAAACACAGATAATATAATACTATACGTACAAACGTCCAAACATCTAAGCTTTGCATATGATGACGATTACACCTTTCCAAATTGTTTTAATCGATATATCTCAGAAACGGTGGCTATTAGAAAAAAGTATTGAGCCATTTTTATAGATAATTACATGATTTAAAATTTTGTCTTTGCTAATTTTACGATAAAACTTACCGTTTTGCTGAAAAAACATGAATTTGACATTTGACATCGAATTTTTTTTTCCAGGTACCGGATCGATGAGGGCTTTTTAAATTTCATTTATAATCATGTTTTGAACAATCTCACCAACTTTCAGCTTCTTGCGAATTAATGTATCTTCGGATGTCTAAATTGACCGGACTATATTTTATATTCTTACACATTTTAGACTCTTGTTGTTTTTTTAACATAGAATACGTAATAGTTAAATTAGTATTATTAGAAAAAAGTCAGTTATTTTGTTATTAATATATAAGTATACGATTAGATAGAACATCATAAATAAAGAATGTAAAAATTTAGGAAAAAAAGGAAAAATTTTAGGAAAAACCTATTTAGGAAAATATTATCTAATTAAGTATATAAAACTAGAGAACATTTATTTCGGTCTAAATTAACAAAAAGAAATAAAAAAACATTAAGATAATTAAGATTCTTGAAAAAAAGAGGCGCTTCATCGGTTTCGCACACAGGCGCTGTGGGGGGTCGGAGCGGCCCTGCTGAAAATGCGGCGAAATGGTTCCAGTAAAGGATGGTACGGCAGTGTTTGCTTCGCGCTCGACTTGGCGGGGGCACTGCCGTGCCCCCAGATTTAATTATGAAAATTAATGACCACTAAAAAAACAATCGTTACCCTAAACAGCCTCATCCGAAAAAAATATAATATGTAGGGCAGAGGTACCCTTTGTGGCCACTTTAAGGATTTTTTTACTTTTAAGCACTAAGTACTAAATGGTCTTACGTATTTAAGCGACAAATTATATCTTAAATTATAGATAATTTATCTGCCTTTAAAGGTACATTTTTTCAAATTTATTTCCATTCAAATTTATAAAAGTAAAATAGATTTTTTATATTACACACAATGTGTGAGAGGTGCCAAATGTACCGGTTTTGGCCACTTACCGATAGTTAAACTTTTGTAAGTATTTCGAAAAATTAAAACCAAACCCAGGTAAAATCAATATATTGTACCCAAATACATAGTTATATCACTACGTTTGCCATAAAATGTATGTGTCACCGGAAAATAACAAGAACCGCAAAGGAGAATGGGCAGGAATGTATGGAGTGTGGTCCAACCCTTGTAGCAATACATGCTATATTGTTACATGTTCTACTCGTTGCCCTGAAATATAGGCACGCGGTTTTGCCCGCAGCAACTGGGAAATAAAAAAAAATCGGTTGAAAAAAACTATTTTTTACAAAAAATCTGGTAAGTTTGTATATTACCGTTTGATTTTTTAAATGAATCGTTGGAAATATGCATACACATTTTACTCTCATCATCATCATCACCATCAACAGCCCACCGCTGGGCATAGAGCTTCCGCCAGTGACAAAGCATACTTTCTACTGTCGCTCTCCGACGTACCGACGTTTCCGACAATTTATGGATAAGTAGGCTGAAGCTTAAAAATAACATCCAACCATTTCGGAGAAAAGATGTCTTCATGTCTTACTCCTCGCTGCTGTAGTTGAATCAGATTAGAGCTCTGATTTTGTGATAGGACCGAAATTGTGGCTTTTTGGTATAAGTACCTCAAGACCACAATGTCTACTTCACACCCCTGGAGAGACTGCAGCACTGCCTGAGGTCTTGATCGAATCGAAGACTTTTTCATATCCCGCAAACGCCTAGAAATGTGCCAAGTTTCACTTTTCAGACTTCTGCTTGCGTATAAATATGAGCACATGGTTCACAAAGAAATGACGGGATGAATCAGGTAATCGTTTCCAAAGGGTTATGTACTTTTTTTGGCTCTGTTGGGTTAACTTTAAGTAATATTTATCAAGCTTGCTATATTGTTAACTCACAATGTGTGATTCCAACATATTTTATGGCGGCGTAGTGACTTTATTTTGGTTTAAATTATTTCTAACATGGTATTTAAATGTACATAGAGTATATCTTGCCGTTTTCTAAAAATTGCTGACGAAATAAAAAAATAACAATATAAGTTTTATATGGCAAAAAGAAAACTTTAAAGCCCTATATTTTTTTTTCCCAATGGATTTCAGCATCGTCGTCATACAAAGAAATGTTCCTCTAAATAGTAACTTCCCAATGATATATAGCCCAAAGTGCTACAACACTTGGGCCAATTTGCCCATTCTCCTTTATAATTTTCCTAGGAAATTTATGAGTTTACGGAAGTCCTGTAGAACACGTGATAGGTTAGAAATTTAAGGCGATCGCGAAGCGCAGCGAAGCGCAAGGCAAAGGCAATGCCTTAAATTTCGTGGTAATTTTTTTTTTGGAAATTTATTAATTTGCGGTTTTTATTATTTTCCGGTGACATGCATATAACCAAGTAAGTATATTGATGGCAAATTGGTTGAGTCTCGCGGCTTTATTCCCACCCGTCGCTACACCGTCACCGCTAATTTTAAAATTACCCTGAGGACTGCCTTATTAAGTTTTAAGTTTATTTGTATGTAAACTGCCGCTTTTAATGGTAGCCATTAAGAAATGAATGCAAACTAATGTTTTTTTTGGGGGCCGCTATTTAATTGAAAGCTCTAAGAAGCTCAGCCTTTAGTAAACATTTTACGGTAGTATCGGTAAACCTTTAGTACTTACTTCATTTATATTTTTTGGGTAAACAATGTTTTTTATAAATATTAATTTACTTTATTAGGATAAAATTGTGTAACATATTTGGATGAAATTTTTGAATAAAATGCGAGTACATAATATGTGGTGCATGCGTGGCCTTTTTGGGTAGCTCAGCGATTATTCTGAAGATACTTGCGCTGTTAAGGTTAGCAGACTTTACGTTTATTGGTGATAAGTTCATAAAAATGGGGATTAAATTCTGGTAAGTAGGTACTTACGATTTTTTGGGCGTTATATACCTATTTCATTATATCTGGTGATTGCTTAAACCTAATTATACTCAATCATTACTCAATCACGCCAAAACGCTGAAATTTGGGACACAGATACCTACTTTGTAGACTGGAGAGGAACATAGGCTACTTTTTTTTATCTCGGAAAAATATCACATTCCCGCAGGATAACATCGTGTAGACCACCCTGGCAAAGCCGCGGGCGGAAAGCTAGTTGTTTAATAATTGCGAAACCACAAAATCTTTCTGTGTTCTGTGCGCGAAACGCACATAAATTCACCAAAGAAGATTTATACACTGCCTGCCACAAACATCATATCATTAATTAGAGTAATTTCTAGATGTTCTATTCTATTCTATTGGTTCTGACGAGTATTGACAGGAATTGAACAATTTTAGTTGCCCGTGTGGTAAGCACCTTAGTTGAAGCCAGCTGAAAAAGTAGCTTAACTAATTCGTCTTTTGAATAAGTTCAGTTTAATTTTAGTTTTTTAGTGTTTTAAGATAGGGTTTTTGAAGTGAAAACTTCTTTAGCGGCGATGTGCACTTTTTGTGATGAGTATAAAATGTTAAGCTCGCGTCAGGACTAGGTGATCGAAAATTCGTAAGACGAACACGTGACGATCGAAAACTGTTACCATTGTGAATGGTAATGACATTTCATTAGAATATGAAGGCAAATTTCGCCACCGTTTCTAAAGTGTAATAGCTCAGTTTAGAAAACGAGCGGAATTGAAGCCAGAAGACTTCGGTTCAAATCCAGTTCGTATTTATTCTTTTTTTGTCAAATTCCTTCTTTTTATGTTTATGTTTACCAACCCAAGTTACTTACATACAACTTACTTATAGCTGTGAAACAAAAAGTTTTTCTTAATAAACACAAAGCAAAAAAACGTTTCAATGTTTCTTGAACAACCCTATGAAAAGCTGAAAGAAACATAAGTCTTTTGATACCTACCTTTTTTTCACCTTAATAAATAAAGTGACTTTCTTTTACAACAGTCACGACAAAAAGATTTAAGTAAGTATAATTTTCAAGTTGATTGTTAAATACTGCCACAAAAACAACAATTGGGTTTTATATTATTTTTATGCATTCACAATGCAATTTTGTAAGTATAGGAAAAATGTGATAGTAAATCCCGCCTGAAAGCTACTTATAGGGCTCGTGGTTTTTTACTATCACATTTTTCCAACAATTGGGTTTTAGAAATTTAGTGTTTTATAAAAAGTTCCTTAGGACATCATTGGCTCTAAAATGTATTTATTAAGGCTAGGACTCCCGAAAATAGGGTATTTAAAATTATGGATGAGTAATCCATCAGCAAAAAAATTGGGAAAAAATATGGAAAAAATATATATTATTATATTACAGTCTTATATCTACTGACTCCGGCCATTCAATAGTCTATACTTATTAGTGATACTTTACTACATCAAATTAAATTTCAATCATTTGTCTAAACTTCGTCTTTGGGACTTAAAAAAGCTTTTTTTATAGTGAGGGGAATGCATTTACGCATACCCCGTCCGCGTGCGGTGTGAGGACGGTGGTTATGTAGGACTCACCAGGCCACTTCCTGATCCTCGATCCAGTGTCAAATACTCGATGGGGGATCAGGGAGGGGGAATACCGACTAAACCCCTCACTTCTTGCTCTCTCCGCCGTCAACTAGGTCATAATGTGGAGGGCCCGAGGTGGCAAGCTCCTCCTACCTCGCTCGCACAATAAACATTTTTAAACTCAGCTCTTTTTTTTTCTAAAAGTTCTTTATTTTGTTACTATGCCAGCATATATTAATGCAATGCAATAATAACAGAATTAAGACCTTAAAGTTAACGAAAATTTCTTCCTAATTCTTACCAATACATAATTGGATGAATATAATAACGGCCACAATTAATAACCTATCCACAGATAGGGATAGGTGCGATCCAGATTAGTTGCTATGCAACGCTTGATATTAACATAGAATTAACGACAGTTGCCAGGGTTTTGCTAGGTGTTGCCTAGCAACTAATCTGGATCGCATCTATCCCTATCTGTAGATAGGTTACTAATGGGCGATTTTCTGAAAGCTCAGCCACTAGATGGCGCTGTCCCACCTATGCAGTTAGAAGGAACGGAACGTTATAAATTTTACTTTGACGCGACTTTTTTACGTAAAACGGAACGTCAGACAGATTTTATTTATTTACCTAAATCTTTAAATTTACCTATTTCGTTTCCGTTCCTCACAGTAGTACTGATTTAATATATTATTAGTTTCCTTTGGGTTTTTAAAAAGTAATTAATTTAAATATGTTTCATACCAAAATATACCATAGACAAGTACATACTTATTCAACGCCATCTAGTGAAGCAATTGGAAGCTTTTTTTTTTAAATGGCCTCTCAGAAAATCGCTCATTCTGGCCGTAAATGTATTTCAAATATCCGTAACATTGCGTTGTAGTGACACTTTAGTGACATAATGAAACACTTTTCTACAATGTGTTTTCCACGTTATGTATTTTTACCACACTTTTATTATCTTCACTTGTAACTAAGTCACAATGTAAGAAAATCTTGGAATTCAATTTTAACCTACTTCTAATTGTCGTATTGATTTGAAAGTTTGCAAGTCTATATGAATCCGATGACAATACAATAATTTGCAACTATCGAGCTGATCTGATGATGAAGTCAAGAGGTGGGCAATAGAACTCTTCAATGGCTGCTAGAAAACCCCTCGAGTTTAGGCTCATTTGTTTTGTTCTGATGAGACCTATTTGCTACACTTGGTGGTGAGGTCCTGATGATGGAGCAGGTAGAAAGTCAGTGGCACTCCTTAATGACAACTAGGAAACCCCTCGAGTTTGGGCTCATTTTTTTCGTTCTGATGAGACCTATTTGCTACACTTGGTGGTAAGGGTCTGATGATGGAGCAGGGAGGAAGTCAGTGGCACTCCCTAATGACCACTAGGAAACACCTCGAGTTTGGGCTCATTTGTTTCGTTCTGATGAGACCTATTTGCTACACTTGGTGGTGAGGGCCTGATGATGGAGCAGGGAGAAAGTCAGTGGCACTCCTTAATGACCACTAGGAAACCCCTCGAGTGTGGGCTCATTTTTTTTCGTTCTGATGAGACCTATTTGGTACAGTTGGTGGTAAGGGTCTGATGATGGAGCAGGGAGGAAGTCAGTGGCACTCCTTAATGACCACTAGGAAACACCTCAAGTTTGGGCACATTTGTTTCGTTTTGATGAGACCTATTCGCTACACTTGGTGGCGAGTGTCTGATGATGGAGCAGGGAGGAAGTAAGGGTTCGGTTCGCGCATCTGGTAACTAATAGACTCTACTCGAATTTGTAAAACTAAATACAATGACATACAATCGCGCCTTTGAGTTATAATGTTTACGGGGTCGGCAGACACATGAATGGACTGTGAAATCGATTACCATCTACCCATAGCTTTCCATTTATTAAACTAAAAAGTAAAAAATAAATATGTAGTTTAAAAACTAAAAACACACTTTTATAGGAACATACTATAAAGTACAAAATAACCGTCTATTCAGTAACTGAAATTAAAAAGCGTGGTGCGCCCTTTGCAAAGCATGCATTCAAGTAAGTACTTATAATATTGACAACGCGCACCACGCTTTTTAATTTCCGTTACTGAATAGACGGTTATTTTTTACTTTATAGTATGTTCCTATTAAAGTGAGTTTTTAGTTTTTAAACTACATATTTATTTATGAAAATGTTGCATTGTGCGAGCGAGACAACTGCCAAATGACTCTTATTGTGAAATGGCTCTTAATTGGATGTAAGCATCTAAATCTAACAAACGTAAAAAAAATAATCTGTTACGCGTTTAGAAACCTTAATCTCTGCGTAAGGGGCTGTAAAATTTTATCACCTGCGTATTTTAAAGCTTTGGTCTTATTAACTAGAATTGGGTATTTGACTGTTGTGGAAATGTAGATATTTACTGAATTGCGGAATAATAGCATTATTTTCAACACACTTGCTCATAAAGTGAGCCTTATTACATCGATCTTAGGGCCATAAACCGAACTATAACCCACGCGTGCATAATAATATTACAGTACTAGTTGCGTAATAGAATTATCCCTACAAAGTTAAGTTAGTACCTAACTGCAAATTATATGCGAGTAAACAGAGACTTTTCAATTTAACCGGGTAATACAGTATCCCTACAAAGTTAAGTTAGTACCTAACTGCAAGTTATATGCGAGTAAACAGAGCATTTTCAATTTCACCGGGTATTACGTACAGTTCTTTTTTTGTAACAACAAAGAGGTTTTATTCGGCTGAAAATCCATTAACGTTTTTAGAATAAATAAATGTGTCCCTAATTAAGACAAAAAACATAATTAAGTATATTATTATCAAATTATTTATAATTCACAATAATTTGTTATAAAACATTTGCATTTTATCACTATTATTATACTTAATTATTTTGAAGTAGGCTGTATGGCTGTATGTAATCAATCACCTCACATTTGGCGCGTGCAAAAAAAAAACCTTGCGCGCTTTTTCCCTTAGTTAATATTAGGTTAATACAATATGTATGCAATAAATGTTTGTTTTTCCTCGCAAGTGTGTTGAAAAAGTGCGTATGAAACTCGTGAGCAACTTACTCACTAGACACTCGGCTGATTTACGCCCTCGCCTGCGGCTCGGGCTGCAACCCACAGCCTCGTGTATAATGAGCAAATGTGACGTCACATTTCTATTTCTAATTTAAATTTCTAAGCAACTTTCGCAATGGTCGGTCACGGGATGGGTGACCAAAAACTTTCAGTCTCAAGGATTTTTCATTTCTTCGGAAGGCACGTTAAGCCGTTGATCCGTTGAGCTGCATTTGCAGTCGTTCATACCCACCAACGCGCATTGTGCCCGCATGCTTATCCTACTAATATTATAAATGTGAAAGTTTAGATGTTTGGATGTTTAGATGTTTGGATGTTTGGATGTTTGTTACTCAATCACGCCAAAACAGCTGAACGGATTTGGCTGAAATTTGGGACACAGATACTTTGTAGCCTGGAGAGGAACATAGGCTACTTTTTATCTCGGAAAAATATCATATTCCCGCGGGATAACGTCGTGAAGTCCACGCGGGCAAAGCCGCGGGCGGAAAGCTAGTTAGTTATATTTGACTAAATAAGGTCATTTTAATTTAAGTATACTAATATTCTAATCTGAAGAGTTAGCTTGTTTGTTTGGTTGAACGCGCTATTCACAGGAACTACAGTGAACCTTTGAAGTCGGGCGGGTTTTAACAAAAACAACAAAAAATTGTACATGTTTCACGCTAAGTACGTTATATTTGGTGAGGGATTATTTCTTACTTTTTTGATGTCATTCTTTTAAGGATTATTTTATTCTCTTGAAGAGTATTTGATTGGCCATTTAATATAAGTTTTAGTTATTAGGTTAAATGATACTATTGTTTGAATTTTAGTTTATTTGTTTTTTATGATTTCATTGTTATTTAATTCCTACTTATTTGACATTCGCATACTAATGTTAGTGAAGCATGTTTGACCTATTTATTATTATTTTAACAACAATGTATACCGTGTTTCATGTGAATAAATGAATCTGAATCTGAATCTGTATGGAACAGCCGATTTTATTTCGCGATTCCGTGGTTGACTCCATATTAAAAAAATTTCGTATTGATGGACACAATCATCCTCAAAAATCTTTGTACTAATTAAAATTTAGAGGTAACACCCACCCACCCACACAACACGCGCTCGTGAGATAAAACTACGCTGTTTATTTAGTAAATAATAAGTTTTTAGTAAAAATTTAATTTTTATGACAAGCTTTTTTGCTGATTGTACTTTAATATTGTAATGTCATCTAAATCAAACTTGCATACAAAATTTCAGCTCAATCGGACACTGGGAAGTGGGTCAAATTAAACTTGCAAGATTTGACCCGAACGGACATACATGCATACATACATACATACACTGCAAGTTAAATAAAAGCTTGTAAAAACGAACAACACCGCCAAACCATTGTTTTACGAGTACCTACATAACTCAAGCATAAGTACAGTCTCCAAAACAATGAGTTTCGAAATTGTTTAAGTTTAGAAGAGTTTTGAAGAAACCTTTCATGAAACTTCGAAAACTGTCTAAACTTGTACATACTAATAATAATCTTGGTCACAAAAACTTGTTAATCGTGACAAAAAAAAAAATTCTTTATTAAACGTTGACATTTTCGCAATATACCTACTAGCTAGAAACGGTTCAGTTTTCTTTTTTCTTTTTGAAACTTTATTATCAAGCCTAAGGAAATTCAATGCAATGCAAATGGAGGAGAAAAAAGTGTTCATCACTACATATTAGAAAAACAAAGCTCTGTCCAACACCGAGTCCCTATGTCTGTACGCGATAAACTGAAAAACTATTGCACGGGTTTTCATGCGGTTTTCACCAATAGATAGAGTGGTTCTTAAGGATGGTTTAAGGCGATACTCGGAAAAATTATGCTAAAGCGAAATAGCAATGAGAAAACGACGCGCGCGGAAGCGAGACCGATTTTGCCGATTACCCAAAAAAACACAAAATCACTTCGTATTCAAAAACTATAGCGATTTTAAAAAAATGCTTCTATACGATCCTAAATATTATTGGTGTCCACTAATTAAACCAATTTTCAATAGTATACGTATCCCCATTTAAGAATAATCTTGATATTTCTTATTTTTAGAGGTGTTTTCGAAAATAAAAAGTGTCGAGCCAAAATCATAAAATCGTCTGAAAGTATACGATTTTAGATAAAGGTATGAAGAAATATATATATTATTACCAGATTTATAACAACTCTAACCGTCCTATAGTTTTATATCAAAGAGTCCATACTTTTTCCGAGTAGCGCCTGAATATATATTTATCAAGGTTTTGTGTAAATTTGTTGAAATCTGACGAGACCACTCGCGCTCTTTAAGAGGGGGTAAAAAGTCAAGTCGCTTATTGCAAGATCGCAAGCAATGATTTTTACAATACAAATTAAACCACGAATTATTTGGCAAAAAAGTTTATAGATATAACAACATACCTTGATAGGGAGTGGACTAAGCGAAAACGTAAAATAATAACATTTTGTCTATAAAAAAAAAATCACAAAGTTGGTCTAATTTACAGCTATAAGTAATCAATTTATTTTCATGACGCATATTACTGAGCCAATATTTTAATACATAATATTAAACTATATTTAACTATATTTTTGACGACCGATTTGGCGCAGGGGTAATCTACCTGCCTTCTGCGCCAGAGGTCTCGGGTTCGATTCCCGAACAAGACAAATATTTGTGTGCATAAACATGTCTATTTGTCTTGGTCTGGGTGTTTTCTATGTATATTAAGTATGTATTTACAAACAAAAAGTATTTAAGGGCGACTTTCATCACTGATAGATATTTAAACGTGATTAACGCTAAACGTGTTTAATACATAGTTCTGTCTATGTCATCTGTTTGAATGTGACAGGGACAGAAATACGTTTTAAACACGTTTAGCGTTAATCGCGTTTAAATATCATTGGTGAAATCGGGCCTTAGTATATATTTATCCGTTATCAAGTTCACGTAGACACAGTTTCTTATGAAAATTAACTACGGGCTTAGATAATTGGTGTGATTGTAAGAAAATATTTATTTATATTATTATCTAGCGACCCTACTAACGATTTGAAAAAACAATGTTTATTTTACGAGTAATTCAAATAAAACTAATTCGGCGTTTACTTTTTCCGGTTTTTTTCTATGTGATTTTTTCTATGTTTATACCCCCTCTGAAGCTGTCACTTTCGCGCCCTGCTGCCGCTGCCGTGCGGTCAGGCTGGCGTGTGTCCCGGGTGGCAGCAGGTAGCGCGGCGAGTGCAGTGCGTTGAGTAGGTAGTGTAGTGCATGATTGTCGCACTATACGTTACTCCGAATTACACGCGAGCGAAGCCCCGGGCAAAAGCTAGTTACTAATAAAAATTGCGCCTGCACGTGATTATTATCATTACAAGTTGTTTTTTATTTAACTCGCCATGTTAGTTTGTTAGTTAGTGGGGGACAAGTCTTGCAAGCTTAATTTGACCCACTTCCCAGTGTCCGATGGAGCTGAAATGTTGTAATACAGGTTTGGTTTAGATGACAATACAATATTTAAGTACAACCAGCAAAAAAGCTTGTCCTGACAATGAAATTTTTATTAAAAACTTATTTTATTTCTATTTCTCCCACCTAAAGTCAACCTCAAATTTTAAACTTTAGTCGTTTACGTTATGGTCTTTGTGCCACAGAAAAGAATACGAGTACCAAATTTCAACTCAAATAGTTCAGTAGATTTGGAGCAAATTGGCTGTGACACTACCGGGAGAGACAGACACACGAGTGATCCCATCTTAGGGTATCTCTACAAGAGTTCCGTAATTTCTTTTTTCGTAGAAACCTTAAAATAAGGGGTTCTTTGTTGACTACGGAACCCAAAGTAGCACTAAATAAATAAGCATCGTTAGAACTTAAACCACCTTAAACGTCGAAATTAGGGATGCAATGATACCGATACGATAATCGTATTTGATGATTATCGTAAATTTTTACGATCATTCGCTACTTATAGTAAACACTAGGATACGATATGTATTGTATCTACGATTCATACTTTTCCATATTTTTTAAAGTTTCGAGTGAAACAACGTTGTGTTTTCTCAATAAGAATATGCCTCTAAATAAACTACGACTGTAATTAAATGATTACAATTTTTTTAAAGTAAATGAAACTTTTTTTTTACTTTTTTGCTAAATTGTCCTTTTAAAAAAGTGACATTACTTACATTACTTAGTCGTAATATTGATATAAAAATATACATTCAAACAAAGCTTTTATTTCAATCGTAATGCATTCGTATCGTATTGGGCCATTACGATGTATTCGTCATTCGTATTGGTATCGTAATAGTCGTATTGTTGCATCCCTAGTCGAAATAAATACAATAATAATTTATTCACTTACCTGTTGATCCGGATTCGTCTGTACCACACGACGTCCGAAAAAGGAATGGCCGTGTGATCCCGCGCTCGCTTTTAATATAAGCACGCGTGTTTCAAACTTGGAACAGCGTAACAGGTGGGGAGGAGCTACAGGTAAGAACAGTCCGGTGGGTGGAGTCGAAGCGTGTAAAAAAAAGTTTGGCCTTTAACCTCATTGGTTAGAACCTCCATAAATACCTCAAGAAGGTTTTAATCCTATAGATATATACCTACCTAATGTTTATTAAATAAATGATTCATACTTTTAACCTTCAAAGTTTTAACTTCATAAGTTCATTGCCATCGGAATAGTTTGGGAGTTAGTTCACGAGATGTGCATATTCCGCGTAGAAGTTAGAGGTTATTGAAAAGTGATTGCTGTTAACTCAATAAGTTGCTGACTTGTTAAGTTAGTTTATTACATGATTAAAATACTGAAAAATAATAGGTATAATTAAATTGACATTCTATTATTGACGCAAAGCGCCCTCTGATAACAGCTGCTGTTACTTATATTCCATATCTGAGGGCACGGCAGTGCCCCCGCCAACTCGAGCGTGAAGCAAACACTGCCATGCCGTACCATGCTTTTGCTGGAACCATTTTAAAGTATTTTCAACTCTCTATTTGAAGACCTTTGGATAAGTTTAGAACGCTGAAATTGTCGTCATATAGTAAACTGTATGCACACGCTAGGACCCCAAAATTTCAAGTTTGTAGCTAATTTATTTCCGAAGTTATACGAAAGCAAAGTTTTGCTAATTCGACACTCACTGATCACGATCATCAAAATATAACTAGTACTTCCCATAAACCTAGAGTCCTGAAATTTCGTACAGGGTACGGTTTAATGCCCACATAAAGGGAAAACTATCAAAACTATTATAATGGAAGATCCTGAGTACCTACCTGATGCCCTGAAGAGAAACCTTAACAGACCAGCCAAACTAATAAAGTTATTGGTATGTTGTCTACACAAAATATGTTCAGCATGGTTGGACCTTTTTCTTGGGATACAAAAATTTAAGGTCTGGAGTATAGAATGTCAATAGGATATCTAGATCGTCACTTAAAGTCAGTGTTAATCGCAGTTACTAGATTTGATATTAATATCAACCTTTTTGTAAAGCATTCGCTAGCGTTTCCCTTTGCCCACAATCATAAGCTCGTAATAAATAATGGTAACCCATCCTGATACAGTTCTAGGGCCTCACGCTGCGACATCAGGATCAAGTACCCTGCCTGAGAGCTCACTTAAACTATGTGAGATATGAAAATGTCGCCTTAAAAACAGTTATTTAGTGTGATGAGCTCTTTCTGTTGATTTTTTAAAAACTTAAGCTTTCTGCAAAAAGATATGAAATGCCACCAAAACATCATATAAAAAAACTGGCCATCTATCGATGGATGGATGAATTTCTATAGAAAAAGTGATGAAATCTCTCAGTAAAGTCAAGCCAACTCTAAGGCTAAGCCCGCACAGCGATTAAAATTCGCGCGATTAAAAATCGCGATTTTGTAACTCCTGGAATTGTATGTAGGTACACGCACTCGCGATTTAAAAATCGCGCGAATAAAAAATCGCTGTTTGCTGTGAAATAATCGCGCGTCTTAACCCGGCGGGAGGCGTGCCCATTTCTAGAAAATTTCAGCCCATTACTGGCTGACTGACAGACAACGCACATCAGAAACTACTGGGCGCAAGAAACTGACATTTGGTATGTATTTTCCTTGGGGAGTGTAGGGGAGCACTTTAAGAGGATTTTTGGAAATTCAATTACAGAATTTTGCAATTTTGCAAACTTATGGCTTAGTATCTGAGGTCGAAATGCTTTGAAATGTCAAGCCTTGAATCTTATCGACTAGATTTTAATGGTAGGTAGGTATGTACGTGCAGTTGAAAATGTCAGTTTTCTGCATAGTTTAATTTACAAAATACTAAGAATTTTGCGAAAAACCGGATATATAGACATAGATTATGACATTTCTCAATCTTACTTAATAAAGATAGGATTTAGGGTATTATATCATTGTGTAACTATCCGTGTTCTTGCAAAATCTAGTATTTTCACAAAAATCGATTAATCCATTCATCCTACGACATAATATTAAAGGCAACGACCGTTACTGACTGATCTATCGACGCAAAGCTCAAGTCACTGAATGGATAGCGTTGAAGTTTGGCATGCAGATAGTTATTATACCAAGGCATCCGCTAGGAATGTACTTCTCAAAATTCACATTCTAAGGAGATCGAGGGAAACGGGGTCAAACGTTTGTATGGAGAAATAGGAAAGAATATCCATACTAATATTATAAAGAGAAAAGATTTGTATTTTTGTTTGTAACGAATAAATTCAAATACTGGACCGATTTTGAAAATTCTTTCACCAGTAGAAAGCTACATTCTTGCCCGGTAGCATAAGCTATATTTTATCGAGATATCCCACGGGAACGAGTACTACGCGGGTAAAACCGCAATGAAGCCACTAGTTGTTAATAAAAAGATCTAAAGTGTGAACTCCGTTACTCGGAGTCGAACTCGAGTAAGTGAAGCCGCGTGTGAAATATAGCTTTAAAATATGTTTTTTTACTTTCAAGTTTAATTCTTGATAGTTTGGAAACTATTTCATTCTTACATAGGGACTCCATGGTGTTTTACGTGGTACCCATTTCCGTAGGAATATCGTGTTTAAATATATTCATGTCAATCAGAAATAATAAAGCTTTGAAAATCAGTCCAGTAGGTTTATTGAGTTTAGGCATTACAATCAAACAAAAAATCAAACTCGTACTCGTAGTTTGCTCTGAAAGATTTAATCTTTCCTTTTTTAATACGCTAAAAAACTTATTAAAAAAATTGCTTAAAACGTAGCGTAATAAAATATAATAGTAATTA
This sequence comes from Crambus lathoniellus, assembly GCA_949710035.1. NCBI lineage: Eukaryota > Metazoa > Arthropoda > Insecta > Lepidoptera > Crambidae > Crambus > Crambus lathoniellus. The sequence continues at coordinate 3,020,901 of OX453325.1, read as the reverse complement.
TTATGTTTCACTTATTATAAAATCTTCAACTAAATCGTTCCGTCCGCGGCCGCTGGGTTAATTGACGTCCCGCTCATGCGTACTATAGATAGTCAGATAGAACTACGAGTACCAGTATTCTATTTTCATATTAAAGGTCTGAACGCGACGGTATACCTACTTATGTTCTGTTATGATATGACTCATCTTCTGGCCGACGTCGGTTCAATAACGCCTATTACCTATCGTCGTCGGTCGGTACCATTCAGCCGCAGTGACAACTAAACGGTCAAACGCTGTTTTGACGAACAGAAAATACGTAATTTATGTACTTAATATTGTGTTTTTTGGATGTCTAAATGGATGTAAAAAGGTACATCGAGGTGCTGAGGTACTTATACCAAAACGCCACCATGTCAGTCCCGTTACAGAACCAGAGCTCTAATCCTATCCAACTACAGTGAGGTGAGACAAGGAGACGTCACCTCTCCGAAACTGTTCACTGTTTCTGTTGGAGGATATTTATAGGCTTCTGGACTGGAAAGGATGCGGCATCAGTATCAATGGCGAGTACCTAACACACCTTCGGTTTGCCGATGATGTAGTTCTTATGGCTGAGACCTTGGAAGACCTGAACACAATGCTCGAAAATCTCAGTAATGCTTCTCAAAGAGTAGGTCTTAAGATGAACATGGACAAAACGAAAATCATGTTTAATAAATAAATAAATAAATAAATAAATAAATAAATAAATAAATAAATAAATAAATAAATAAATAAATAAATAAATAAATAAATAAATAAATAACTTCTTACATTCACACCATTTATCTTAGCCCATTTTAATTTCATTAAGAAACTGTATCATAGAAAACTTGATAACGGATAAATATATACTTAAATACTTTTTGTTTGTAAATACATACTTAATATACATAGTAAACACCCAGACCAAGACAAATAGACATGTTCATGCACACAAATATTTGTCTTGTTCGGGAATCGAACCCGAGACCGCTGGCGCAGAAGGTGGGTAGCCTACCCCTGCGCCAAATCGGTCGTCATGCCCATGTTGCACTCGCTCCAGTTAATGTTGGGAACATTACACTCGAAGTTGTCGACCACTATGTTTACCTGGGACAGACGGTCCAGTAAGGTAAGTCCAACTTTGAGAAAGAGATCTCTCGTCGAATCCAGCTAGGATGGGCAGCATTCGGGAAGCTCCGGCATATATTTGCATCCGAAATACCCCAATGTCTCAAGACGAAATTCTTGATCAGTGTGTGTTGCCAGTAATGACCTATGGAAGTGAGAAGTGGTCTTTTACAATGGGTCTCATAAGAAGACTCAAAGTCACCCAGCGAGCAATGGAGAGAGCGATGCTTGGTATTTCCCTGCTCGATCGAATCAGAAATAATGAGATCCGCAGGAGAACTAAAACTGGATGTCTCAATTTTCATAAAACGCACCCAACATAACATTTTCTGAAATAACAAGAAAAAAACTCCAATCAAGCTCGAAAACTAATCTACAAAAAACACAACATGTATCTTTATCTCAAGACAAAGGCAAAGATTTTCAATCAATGTGTCTTGCCTTCTTCACCTATGGGATGGAGACAACCACCCTGACGGAGAAATCTGTCGAAAAGCTCCATGTCGCACTATGGCTATGGAGGGCTATTCTACTGCTAGAATTTATATCCTGTGACTATATACGCACACATGCACGCATGCTACGCACACATGCACGCATGCTACGCACACATACACACAACAGCCAGTCAGCCCAGTGATGCCAGATTGAGAAGATTCTTTCAACATTTGGAATTTTAATATTTCTAGTGAGGAATTATTTTATCAAAAGATGTAATCTGAGAAAAAATAAGATATAAAAAAATATTATTTTCTATCTTTGGAAAAGTATTTATTGATTGATTACTGTATTAATTGTTTGATTACTCGGGGTTTTAAATTTAAGCCGGTATTGGTCGGAGCGTGGATTTTATCATTCGCAATCTTTCAAGCTTGACGTTGATATTCAATGCAGACCATGCGGTGATCGCTTCCTGTCTTAACAGCGTTGATCACAATGTCTTCATTGAATATGTGCTTCTTTGTCGACATGATAAAATCGATCTTGTTTTTTACTTTACCGTCGGGACTTATCCAGGTCCATTTGCGGCTTACGGGAGTTACGGGCTTCTTAAAGAAGGAGTTCTCTCTCTCCATAAAGTCTGCTAGCATCTGGCCCCTTTCGTTCCGTTGCCCAAATCCAAATTGCCCCACTCTCAACTCATCACCGCAGCGTTGCCCCAACTTTTCATTAAAATCCCCCACCATAACCGTGAAGTGGGTTTTATAGTTATGTATGGCTTTAGAGATCTCCTCATACATAGCCTCCACTTCGACATCGTCGTGTATCGAATCGAGGTCGGAGCGTAGACCTGGATGACATTCAGAGAATATCGTTTTGATTTTCTGAGTATCAGGTATGCTACCCTGCTCAAGACACTTCCGATGGTGATCACGTTGTTGACAAGGAACTTGTGGACGATGAACCCGACACTACCTAGGGACTGTTGGTCACCATCCCAGTGGTATAGTAAGTTACCGGATTGCAGGATAATCGAGTCCTCCCCCTCTCTTCAGACTTCAGATAACCCAATGATATCCCAATGTAACTTACTAATTGCCTCTTCCATTAGCTTCGCGTCGAGCTTCAGTGTACGCGTGTTGTAGGTTGCCAGGTCGAGTCCTCGGTGTTGGTAGCCGGATCTTACCCCGGGGATTCTTAGCTCCCTCTGCCCGCCGATACCATAGCCCGCCGCTACCGTAGCTAGGAATAGCGGTACCGCCGGGGACAGGGGGCTGATTTACTTGTTGCGTAGCTATTTTGGGGTGGTTTGCCATAATCGCCACGCTTGGCAGGCGGGTTGACAATCGCAGTATGGCCTGGTGTTCAGGAGGCGCTGCTGCCCGTCTCCTAGAGAGTTAATGCTACTAAATGATTATACAATGGGTTATTAGTAAAAATAAGAATAGTGCTAAAGAATATTAAACGAAGGATCATTAAAGCAAATGAAATTAGGTAAGTATTACAAGGAATATTATGAAAAACAAGACAATAGCTTTTTTATACTTACTAGTATTTTGGGGGATTTCAGAGAGATCTGGGGGAAAGCCAGACGTTCGTAATCTGGCAACACTGTCGTTGGTGTATTTCGCGATTTTTTTATCGCAGTGCGTGGTAGCAAAAAACTCACGATTAAAAAATCGCGCGAATTTTTAATCGCGCGATTACAAAATCGCTGTGCGGCCTTACGCTAATGTACTGCAATTTCTTCATTGGTATTTAGGTTTTATATGACTTGGGCGTTAAACATTGTTACATGTTGGTGGACACAAATCAACAACCAAGTCACATAAAACCTAACTATATCAATAAATAAATCGCAGTAAGGAACATTAGAGTTGGCTTGGCTTTACTGAGAGATTACATCACTCTATAAAAAGAAATATTTGTGAAGCTCCGGCATATATTCGCGTCCAAAATTCCTCAATGTCTCAAGACTAAGGTATTTGACCAGTGTGTGTTGCCAGTTATGACTTATGGAAGCGAGACGTGGTCTTTTACTATGGGTCTCATAAGAAGGCTCAAGGTCACCCAATGGAGAGAGCGATGCTTGGTATTTCCCTGCTCGATCGAATCAGAAATGATGAGATCCGCAGGAGAACTAAAATGACCGACATCGCTCGAAGGATTGCTCAGTTGAAGTGGCAGTGGGCGGGACACATAGCGCAGAGACCCGATGGCCGTTGGGGCGGAAAGGTTCTCGAATGGCGACCGCGAACCGGACGACGATCGGCAGGCCCCCTACAAGGTGGACCGACGATCTGGTCAAGGTCGCGGGAAGCCGCTGGATGCGGGCCGAACAGGACCGATCGTTGTGGAGATCCTTGGGGGAGGCCTATGCCCAGCAGTGGGCGTCGTACGGCTGAAAGGATGATGATGATGATTATTATAAAGAAATAAGCAGATATTAATAAGAGAGTTGGCCAATTTTTTACATGATGTTTTTTTTTCGTAATTTTTGCTAACCCCAATTAAAATAAGGTATTTAAAGGAAATAATAACAATCGTTAGAATTCCTTATATCATACATGTGAAAGATGGACATACAAACACACACACAAGCCAGCTTTTTTATATCCTAGTGTGTCTTCAGACCCATTGTATTAATTTAATGCACATTATAAATATTTGTTGTCAGGCCCAGAAGAGTTTTTTAATTTAATTGTAATTATATTTTTGCATGAGAAGACTACAACATGTATATTATTATAGATAGATACATACATAAATCGTTTATTGCTGAATTATTTCACTCACATACAATTTTAGACAAGGTTAACATAAAAACAAAAAGGCTATTTAGACAAAAGAAAAAAATAATTATAAATAAAACAGGAAAGTAGATATTTTATAAAACAAAAGAGTTGTACGATGATTGCACGTATGTGCAGCAGCAAAATGGGCCAAGTCTCAGAATAGTAATTGAAATCAACTCTGGCTCAGGCTGGTGGCATATACAATATAATACAATATTTTTTGTTAGCGAGAAATGGTAGTGGTATTTTTGTTAGACGTAAGTAATCGGAACGTTAAGTAGGTACGGAACTCTTAATAGGTACTTTTCACGGAACCCTGCAACCCTTATCTATATATATAAAAATGAATCCCTATTTCCCTTGGTCACGACATCACGCGTGAACGGCTGGACCGATTTGGCTAATTTTGGTCTTGAAATGTTCGTGGAAGTCCAAGGAAGGTTCTTACGGTGAGAAAATAGGGGAAGAGGGGGTAAGTGGGGGTAGAGTAGAAGTAGGGTAGGGTAAAGGTAGGGTAGGGTATAGGTAGGGTATAGGTAGGGTAAGGTAGGGGTAGGGGTAGGGTAGGGGTAGGGTTAGGGTAGGGTAGGGGTAGGGGTAGGGTAGGGGTAGGGGTAGGGGTAGGGTAGTGTAGGGGTAGGGTAGGGTAGGCTAGGGTAGGGGTAGGGTAGGGTAGGGTAGGGGTAGGGGTAGGGGTAGGGTAGGGTAGAGGTAGGGGTAGGGGAAGGGGTAGGGGTTGGGGTAGGGGTAGGGTAGGGGTAGGGATAGGGTAGGGGTAGAGTAGGGTAGGGGTAGAGTACGGGTAGGGTAGGGTGGAGTAGGGGGTAGGGTCACGGGAACGAAGTCGCGCTGGGTCAGCTAGTTTATAAATAAATAGAACGGGCGCGCGTTTCCGTCCACTTGGACAAAAAATACAAATGAAATTATTGTGGTGGGTAACATATGTAGCCCACGCGTGTGTTCTAGTGTTAAAAATGACATAAAGGTTTTTCTCAAAGTCAACATTTTGAAAGATAGAGCCTTCCAAAGTGGTAAAATGTATGTGTCCCCCGCCCCTCTAACTTTTGAAATAAAAAAGTGATAAATCTAGAAATAATATATGCTGTAGATCTTAATAAAAACTTTCAACGAAAATTGGTTTGAACTAGATATAGTAAGCACTTTTTGAGATATAACACATTTGCAAATATAAGTTTGACGTTCATACAAACACTATGGAAAACAAAGTTATTTTTTGCTGACGAAAAATGATAGTGGTATTTTGGCTGCACGCAATCCTTCATGGTCGAGTCCAACTTGCACTTGGCCGATTTTTATATCAGAAAAATATCACATTCCCGCGGGATAACGATGTGTAGTCTACGCCGGCGAAGCCACTGGCGGAAAGTATGGTTAGCAGCCGCTTGTTTTTCGGTTGCGCTCTTTCAAAATCACTTCAAGTTTTCGTGACAAAACTTAAGTAGGTCGTATTCAAGAAAGTTGTAGGTTGTACACAACTTTCTTGGTCGTAACTCTGATATACACGGGCAACTAACATTGCTCAATTCCTATCAATACCCGTCAGCTATGACGTCACGACCACATCAAGCAATACCTATATGGCAACGTAGCAACCTACTGCTGCTGAGATACGGTCACACAATGCCATGCAATATGGAACAACTTTAGAAGCCCATGTCCACCATTATTTTTAGTCTTGCGAAAAGAAGACGGAGTTAAACGTATAATAAACGAGATATACAGTGCCACAACCTTTTCTGTGCCAGTGACAGCGGCGCTACGTACGTTTTTCTTTTTTTTGTAGTAATTTAACCGGCCCTGACTTCTCAGAACTTCAGCCGCCAGCAGCGCTATGGTTGGACATCAACTTGACAGCAAAATGACATTAAAAAAAAACACGCTAGTTTCACATTTTGGCCACCGGCACAGCAAAGTTTGTGGCACTGTAATGAAACTTGACGTAAGGTTTTTAAACCGACTGTAAGTTCGCGACATTGAGAAATGTGGAATGATGGCGCACCGTAATACAGACTACATAATAATATATTTCGTGACACAATTGTCTTAAACTTTTTGGTAACCAAGCCATAGAAAAAAAACAACTTTTTAAACTCCAGGAAACAACGTAATTTAACCCGCATTGTTTATTAACATATTTAGCTAGTAGTAGGTACTATAATTAGATCCGTATAAAATGAGCGTAATAAAAAAAAAAACTTACACAAAATCATATAAATAACTAGCTGACCCGGCAAACGTTGTTTTGCCTTATAAATTTTATTGGACACGAACTTCGTATCAACTGCCTGACACAATGTCACTTATTAAAAAAAAAAAAACCTAAGCGGCAAAAATGTCAGTGATTACATACTCTTTGACATACCTTCTCTTTGGAAGCGGCTAAGAAATGACAGTTGTGTGAAGTATGACAGTTTAACGGTTTTCTATACAAAATTACCATTTTCATTTTATAATTTTCCTGGATAAAAAGTAGCCTATGTTACTCTCCAGCTCTCAAATTATCTCCATACCGAAAATCTCGTCGATCCGTTGCTCCGTTTTGACGTGAAAGACGGACAAACAAACAAACAAACAAACAAATAAACAAACAAACAAACACACTTTCACAATTATAATATTAGTATGGATGGATGGATTATATGTTCTAATACCAAACTGTAGTGCTGCACTACTGTAGTAGCTTGAGCACTAGCGTGTTATGGAAATTGGAAACAACGACGGGTATACTATACCACATATTACACCCAGACCCGAGGAAATAATCCGTCTCAAAATATGCAGATTTTTATGTTTTATTGTTACTTATTAGTTTTATTTTATCGTGGCTTTTATGGCACTGTTTATTTTATTTTTTATATTTTTTTTTATTTAACTTTTGTACAAAATACACACAGTAAAATATACAAGGCGGACTTAATACTAAAAGTATTCTCTGCCAGTCAACCTTTGGGAAACAGAGAACAACGAATGCGGTACAAAACCTAATAATACATGCTATATATACACACTAAAATAAACAAATATCAATAAATATAATATAGATAGATAAGTATATACTTATATTTATTATTTTATATAAATAATAAAAATATAATTCAAATACATGCAGTAAATCTATATATATAAAAATGAATCCCTATCAGGGGGGGCTCACTCCGCAATTCAATCGACTACGCGCTGTCTACCGCGAGGTAGAGAATAGGCGGGTGTCACGCGCGCTCACCGCTCAGTTGTGCATGCGACGCCACGCGAGAAAGAAGTTACTTATTTTACTTTCGCCACACCTTCGCGCCAAAACACACGTGTGTTCCCTTATGGTTTTACCCATAGCCAAATCCGTAAAATTAAATATTATTGTGCGGCCTTCGGTTGTCTTAACAACGACAGAAAGAGACCGGATTTAAAATTTCATCATCTTCCTAAAAAACCTGAAAGGTACCTAATTATTTTTGTGTGACTATACTGTCTTATTCTAAGTATCTATAATACTTAATGATCCGAATATTTGATTTAAGGACCCCCGACCCCTTAGCATAGGTAATTACGACAAAAATAAAAACTGACAAAGTGATTCCCTTATTTCCCGCTTTTATACCTACATAGCTAGGTTAGGTACCTACGAATAATTATTATTAGGGAAAAAGAATCAATAGGAAGTAGCTGTAGCACTTTTAAAATAGGTAACTACCTACCAAATTACAAAATATCTACCTACTTTCTGTCTTAGCATAATATAATAACTGTGAATGCTCTAATAACCACTGAGGCTCGCAACAGACGTCTAATCAAATTAGTCAATGAGACGCACCAACGGATGCGCAATTCACTCGTCGCCGTCGCCGCCGCGCATATTCGTGGCCAGGCCGTTAGAGAATTCGCCCGGACAGTGAAAGGTCGTGGGTTCGAGTCCCATCGGAGCTAGTTGTGAGACGGGTCGACTTTTTAGCGACTCCGTAGCTGAGTGGTTAGAGCATTCGCCCGGACAGTGAAAGGTCGTGGGTTCGAGCCCCATCGGAGCTAGTTGTGATGTAAGACGGGACGACTTTTTCTAATACCTACTTCATTCTCAATTTTTTCAGTAATAAAAATTGAATTGTGAATGCAATGAAGTAAAAATAAAAAATCTAAGCTGTCTGTATTTAAAAATCACTTGCGCTATTTGTTGTTCCTTTTACCACTTACCTGCTTACTTCGTCCTTTTGCCCCCAGTACAGGTTGGCCGACCATGGTCGGCGACCATGACCAATACATCGTACATTGACACTTTTGAACGAACAAGTTTAAAAGGTTCTTTCAAAAGTGTCAATGTACGATGTATTGGTCATGATCGCCGACCATGATCGGCCAACGTGTACTGGGGGCTTTACATTGCAGTGACTTTACATTGCAGCAGATGACTGTTCTGACGAAGTAAATAGTGCTCTTTCAAAAGTGTCACATTGGTTTAATAGTAATAATTTATCATTAAACTCAAAGAAAACTAAGTGTTTAAAATTTTCGTTACCTAATGTAAGACAAGTTGATTTTCATATTAGACTAGACGGCGATACAGTCGAATTCATTAACAATACAAAATTTCTAGGTATTATATTAGACTCGCGACTACAATGGGATCCTCATATCGAAGCCTTGGCGAGTAGACTCAGTTCGGCTGCATTCGCAGTTAAGAAAATAAGGCTCTTAACCGATATTGAAACGGCTAGAATAGTCTATTTTAGTTATTTTCATAGTGTTATGTCCTACGGCCTTTTGTTGTGGGGCTCAGCCGCTAACATCCAAAGTATATTCGTGCTCCAAAAAAGGGCTATTCGCGCCATTTACAACCTCCGATCGAGAGATTCTTTAAGAGATCTATTTAAAGAAATAAACATTTTAACTGTTGCAGGACATTACATCTATGAAAATATAATTTATGTGAAAAAGTATTATAATACATTTGTAAAGCAGAGCGATATTCATCGCTTTAACACAAGAAATAAAGATAAACTTGTCGTTCCCAAGTTTAGGCTAGAAAAATCCAGAGCCTCATTTCTGGGGAAAAGCATAGCCTTTTTTAATAAAGTTCCACAGCATATAATTGAACTACCATTGCATAAATTTAAATGTTACATTAAAGAGTCGCTGATGAGCAAAGGATACTATAAAGTAGACGATTATTTGAATGACCGCAATGCATGGTCATGATGTAACACATAACATAATCACTGTTTAATATGATGTATTTTTATACTAAGCAATTGTTGTATTAGTAACGATATGTTTTTTTTTTGTAAATGTCGTTACCTAACTAAGAAACGCTGGCAAGTTTCTTGCGCCCATTCTTCTTGTCAGTTAAAAAAGTCTTGAATGGGTGGTAGGAAAATATTGACGATTCATAAGTACATATTTATTATGTCTAAGTGAATAAAGAATATTTTTATCTTATCTTATCTTATCAGTCGAGTCGACCGGCGACCCTACGCGGCAACCAAGACCACCCAAAACCAATTTGGCTTAAGCGTTTCCGAGTAATAGAAGCGTATTACGTACAGCTACGGTTCAATTTCGCTTGTAATGAACGGTAAATTAGTTAGGCAGGCGTGCGGGTGCAAATTATTTTAGACCTAATTGTCGCGTGGACAAGATTGATAATTTATTGTAACTGTTTTGGAAGTGAGCCTTCTGCTACAAATATTATTCTGTGTCCCTATTTCCCTTGGTCACGGCATCACGCGTGAACGGCTGGACCGATTTGGCTAATTTTGGTCTTGAATTGTTCGTGGAAGTCCAAGGAAGGTTTTAGCGGTGAGAAAATAGGGGAAGGAGGGGTAAGTAGGGGTAGAGTAGAAGTAGGGTAGGGGTAGAGTAGGGGTAGAGTAGGGGTAGGGTAAGGTAGGGGTAGGGGTAGGGTAGGTGTAGGATAGGGGTAGGGTAGGGGTAGGGTAGGGGTAGGGTAGGGGTAGGGTAGGGGTAGGGTAGGGGTAGGGTAGGGGTAGGGTAGGGGTAGGGTAGGGTAGGGGTAGGGTAGGGGTAGGGTAGGGGTAGGGTAGGGGTAGGGTAGGGGTAGGGTAGGGGTAGGGTAGGGGTAGGGTAGGGGTAGGGTAGGGGTAGGGTAGGGGTAGGGTAGGGGTAGGGTAGGGGTAGGGTAGGGGTAGGGTAGGGGTAGGGTAGGGTAGGGGTAGGGGTAGGGTAGGGTAGGGTAGGGTAGGGTAGGGTAGGGTAGGGTAGGGTAGGGGTAGGGTAGGGTAGGGGTGGGGTAGGGTAGGGTGGAGTAGGGGGTAGGGCCACGGGAACGAAGTCGCGCTGGGTCAGCTAGTAAATATATAAAAAATACATAAAATAATATACTAAATACTAAAGGGGTTAAATCAAAAGTGAAATAAATACATCGATGATGATGATGAGCTTATGATGTAAGAACTACGAGTTCACGAGAAAGACTCAGACATATAGCCAGAATGAAAGAGAGGTGTACTGAGAGAGAGAGAGTTTGTGGAGCGAAGAGGGCGATCATGAGAATCGCAAAGAAACTGGAAATTAGATTTTAGGTATTCAGGGGAATTTGGATTGGTGAGAATGGAATAGAGCGTACAGAGCAACCTTAGTTGTCGGCGCTGACGGATGGGGAGCCACTTAAGCTGTGACCGGTATGAGGAAATGTGATCAAATTTACGAAGAGAGAAGATTATCTCTTATGTTCTTAAACTATTCAAAGTTTTATTACCCTTGTTTGGCATTTATATTTATTATTTTATTTGCTACGTTTTTGGTTGGTGTGTGTATTTTAAAGAAACTACCTTTTGGATGTCTATTTCTTAGTTATTGAAAATTATTTACTGCTATGATCACCGGGTTTCTTATAAGATTAATTTGTGATGGAAAGTGACTTTACATATTATATTATGAAAGTCACTTTTCAATTTGACGACTCTGTATGAAATATGACAGGGAGACAAAAATAGCCCTTGGCGAGTTTCTTGCCGGTTCTTCTCGTTACAAGGCCTCCCGCCGCGCCGTAGGATTTGCGAACCGATAGCGTAGCTTCATTGACGTTCACAAGTGCTGTATCAGCCTAAAATTAATAAATGATTTTGAATTTTCAATTTTTGAATTTTAATAAAAAGTTCGTTTTCAATATTTCTCTTATTATCGATTTCTATTATTATCGAACCCGGGACCTATAGAGATAGCGGCACCTCGAAAACCGATGCGTACAGCCATGAGAAATAATTTATACCTATAGAACATAGAACTTTGTCACATTGAAGCTTTCCGAAAGAAAACAATCAGTGTCACAGAAGCCATGCAATATTGTATTGTACAGGGTGGGGCCTGAAACACAATCAAAAATTTTAAGGGGTCAATGTACTCATGCATACAAACAACTTTTACTACGGTACCAACATTTAAATCGCGAAAAAAAAAGTCAGCTGTTCCATACATTTTGATCTATTCGATTTAAAATTTTCTATGGAACAGCAGATTTTTTTTCGCGATTTCAATGTTGGTACCATAGTAAAAGTTGTTTGTATGTTTTGAATTTGTATGCATGAGTACATACATTCTTTGACGACCGATTTGGCGCAGGGGTAGGCTACCCACCTTCTGCGCCAGTGGTCTCGGGTTCGATTCCCGAACAAGACAAATATTTGTGTGCATGAACATGTCTATTTGTCTTGGTCTGGGTGTTATGTATGTATATTAAGTATGTATTTACAAAAAAAAAGTATATAAGTATATATTTATCCGTTATCAAGTTTTCCATGATACAGTTTCTTAATGAAATTAAAATGGGCTTAGATAATTGGTGTGAATGTTAGAAGTTATTTATTTATTTATTTATTCTATTGAGATACAAAAATTTATGGAGTATCTGATTAAGTACGCTGAGAGCTCAAAAGCCATGAGAGATATAAAAAATGTCGCCATAACAAAAGTTATTCAGTGTGATGAGCCCTTTTCTATTGATGTTTAAAAACTGAAGCTTTCTGCAAAAAGATATAAAATCTCACTTAAAAATATCCTGTAAAAAAACTGGCCAACTCGCTGGAGCTGCTTATCTATACATATAAAATCCTTTGTCCTGAATCACTGACGGATAAACGCACAGCCTAAGCCGCTGATCGTAGAGACCTGAAACTTAGAGGGTGTGTTCCTTGTATGATGTAGGCATCCGATAAGAAAGGATTTTTCGAAATTCTACCCCTAAGGGGGTGAAAAACGGGGGTAAAGTTTGTATGGGACAACGTGATTCCTTTGTCCAATCTTCTTCTTATTTTGCATAAACATTTTTTAACAGAATTAATCGAAGATGTGTTTCATATTTCATTGAAACTCATCGCCTAACAGGGTTAAAAAGGGATAGAAAATTATTTTGGGGGTCATTTGCATCGAAGTTGATATCAATACTCCTTAGTGCTTTTGATTTTTAATTTCATTTTGTTTTGACACATGTTTGAAAACTCAATCCGTTTCTACAGTGCGACGTACCTCATTGCCACCAAAGAGTAGTTATGTATCAACTAGCGTATTGCCACTATAGAAAAAAAGCTTCGCTTTGCACGAGAGAGCTGTCATAGAACCCATGCCACCTTAGCAAAGTATTGACTTGATTTTTTGCATTTTGGTAGGTAGTTAGAGTAGGAGAATGTCCGAATTATTGAACTTTCATGTTTGGTATAAAGTATAGGTAGCGTGCTCGGGCTGCGATCGCTGAGGTTATGTGACTTTCGCAAAAATATATGGTGCTTCGGAAGACACGATAAGCCGATGGTTCTGGCTGCATTTGCATTGGTTAATACCCCATAACTGCAATGGGCCCGTATGGAAGGTCATGGTCCATTCTCCTTATCCATCAATATGAAGGCCTTTACCCCAGCAGCGGGGACATTAAAATGGATTGATGACGGTGCTGACGAGACCTTAGAGAACGCCTATCTTCCTACTTTTTGACATGAAATTTTGCGATGTACCCAATTTTAATTACTCACGGACGGACGTAGTCGCGGCCGGCCAAACATATTCATATTTCTACTATCCCTAATATTATTATAAATGCGAAAATTTATGTTTGTTTGTCTGTCTGTCTGTATGTTCTGTTTTTACGTCAAAACTGCTGAACCGATTAAGATGAAATTTGAAAGGGATATTTTGTGACCTCAGGAAGGACTTTTTACCGCGGGAATAATGATCATTCCCATGGTAAAATAAGTTTTAGCACGAGCATAGCTGTGGAATGAAATTAGTATTTAAAGTGACAGTTTAAGATAATGGAAAGGATTATATTTAGAATAGAGACAGTTTAAGGCCCTGGAAAAGTCATAACACTTTTTAAAGCGGGCAAAATCTCATTCCCATACGAAAATCATTTTAAGCGCGGGTTAATTTGCGGCTTGAAATTGGTACTTACCTATTTAAGTAAATAATTTGAGACCCTGGGAAGGATTATAATAGGCTATTTTTACTTTTTACCACAGGAAAGTATCATATTCCCACGGGAAAACCAGTAGGTAGGTATTTTTGTAGGTAGGTAGGTAGTTATTTGTTTGTCCGTCTTTCACGTCAAGACGGAGCAACGGATCAATGTGATTTTTGGTATGGGGGTAGATTGGGAGCTGGAAAGTGACGTAGTTTATCCCGCAAAATATCACATTCCCAGAGGATAATGTCGTGTAGTACACGCGGGCGAAGCCGCGGGCGGAAAGCTAGTTTCATTATAAAAAGTGATCAAAACTTTCAGTACAGCCAAGCCTACTCTAATGTTCCTTACTGCGTTTACTCTACTTTACTTTGCTTATCTACAGGTTTTTATGTGACTGGGCCCTGTTTCTTAAAGGTACAAGTCATTATCATAACCATTTATTTCATTGCATGTCACAAGTACATAGATGGGAAAATTTGGTACAGATCATGTGACACCCTTCAAGGGCGTAGCAATATGAGAGAGTGCTATTAAAATTTATACTTCTAATTAAAATCTATTTTGCTAAATACAGTCTGTTCGGTATATTATTAACGTTATTACGTTGACTTGTGTTTACCCCACTACAACATGTAAAGCCCCCAGTACATGTTGGCCGACCATGGTCGGCGACCATGACCAAATACATCGTACATCGACACTTTTGAACGAACAAGTTTAAAAAGGTTCTTTCAAAAGTGTCAATGTACGATGTATTGGTCATGGTCGCCGACCGTGGTCGGCCAACCTGTACAGGTGGCCTACGAATGTTCAACGTCCAGGGGCCTATTTCTCGAAAGATACAAGTTTACAAGTTCACAAGCTTCGAAATGTAACATGGACTTGTAAATTCTGTTTCACGAAGTAAATAACAAGTGTTTTTTTACGGTAACAAAAAAGAGTGTCATTGGAATACCTAATGAGATATAAATGCATTGGCTGATAAATATTTTATCTTAATGTCAATGTCACTGACATTACCTTCGTAATTACAGTGAATGATTTCTTCTAAAATGGCCGCTAACTTGTGATTCTGATGTTCTACTAGAGTAAAAATACAAGTGCTTGTAAAATGTGTTTCACAAAAACATTACAAGCCTTGTAAATAAGAACCTATAATCATATGCCATTTTACAAGTTCGATTGGACGATCTCTCTGAAAAACTGACGACGCGACGATAACTTTTCACAGAGATGATTAAAATCGTTGAAAGTTTCAAACACTATTAACATAAAACATCACGAGTGTGATACAGGCACCATTTTATTATTTTCTTTTTAATTTTAATTAATGGACAATCATTCAACTTCAGGATGAACAATGTTTGACAAACGAAGGAATAAAGATTTTGACACGATAGTATCGTTTCAGTATTATTATATCATTAAATAATTAGCGAAACATAAAATAACGAGTCATAAAATACAAAAAACATAAAAATAACTGCTAGAATAATTTCTGAAAGTCACTAGTTACAAGTGTAAACGTAATTCTTTGAGAAACGGAATTAGTTTTACACGTGTAAATATTTACTTGTGAGGTTGATCATTTGATTCAGATTTTTCTCTACTTAGGTACGTGTTATGTACAGTTTCGTGAAACGCTACACTTGTAACTTCGGAATTTTACAAGTAACACACTTGTATTACAAGACTTGTACCTTTAAGAAATAGGGCCCAAGTCACATAAAATCTGACAATATCAATAAAGAAATCGCAGTAAATAACATTAGAGTTGGCTTGGCTGTACTGAAAGATTTCATCACTTTCAAGCAGCTCCAACGAGAGTTGGCCAGTTTTTTCTTACAGGATGTTTTTGGTGGGATTAAATAATTTACTTGTGTATTTTGTGTTTTTGAGACGTTCATCCTGTTGTATATTTAATTCATGACACGAATTCGCGAGTAACGATTCAGTACGTTTAATGAATTTTGATACAGTCATTTCGTGCGCAAAATTCATTAAAACATGCACAGTAGTTTAATTAGAGATTGTTATTAATAGCTTAGCTACTACCACTGGCGGGATGGCACAGTGATGCAGACTTACCTACCGATGTCTGTTGTCTCTGAGGTCGTGGGTTCGATGCCCAACTGAAATGATGGATGAAGGAACGTCAGACATTAAAAATCATAGAATAGAGAGAAGAGGTAGAATGATCGGCCACTTGATAAGACATCACAAAATTACAAACGTTATAGAACATTAACCTAAACATCCTACTATTATTATAAATGTGAAAGTTTAGATGTTTGGATGTTTGGATGTTTGAATGTTTGTTACTCAATCACGCCGAAACGGCTGAACGGATTTGACTGAAATTTGGGACACAGATACTTTGTAGCCTGAAGAGGAACATAGGCTATTTTATCCCGAAAAAATATCACATTCCCGCGGGATAACGTTGTGTAGTCCACGCGGGCGAAGCCGCGGGTGGAAAGCTAGTAAGTATATCATATTTGCTAGAAACATGGTAGTTATTAAATTAATACAGGTGGTGGTATAAAAGTTTACAGACCGAGCAAGTTCTGCCATCTAATAATTAGCTTGCAAATATCAGTAAAAGAAAAGGCTGAAGTTAAAATATGTAAAATTAATTCGACTTGGCTAATTAAATGCATGTCAAAAATTATCATTAAGTATAAGTATTAGAAAAAGTCAGAATATCAGAAAAAAAAGTCAAATATCAAAATCAATTTGACGACCGATTTGGCGCAGGGGTTCTGCGCTAGTGGTCTCGGGTTCGATTCCCGAATAAGACAAATATTTGTGTGCATGAACATGTCTATTTGTCTTGGTCTGGGTGTTTACTATGTATATTAAGTATGTATTTACAAACAAAAAGTATTTATGTATATATTTATCCGTTATCAAGTTCACGTAGACACAGTTTCTTAAGAAATTAACTACGGGCTTAGATAATTGGTGTGATTGTAAGAAAATATTTATTTATTATTTATTTAATTTAAGACGAACACAATGTCAATAATAAAAATTTACACATTAATTTATATTGTCCAATTAGCATTCATTCATTTATAATCTAATTAATTTATCCGCGCGGAGCAAGTAGACGCCACTAGCTGAGCCTACCCAGCAGTCGCTGTAGCCGAAATCGGCTTTAATTTAATTTTTTAAACAAGTATAATTTACTAGATAAAAACCAATTTGGTTTTCAAAAGCAGAAATGTACTACGCATGCAATATATAAAGTACTTAAGGAAATATGGGAATCACTAAACGATAAAACTCCATGCATTGGTCTGTTCCTTGACATGTCCAGGGCATTCGACTGCGTTAGTCATGTTATTCTTCTCGATAAATTAGAAAACTTAGGTGTACGAGGTCTAGCTTTAAAACTTATAAAAAGTTATCTTACAGACAGAAAACAATTTACAGTGATTGACTCATACAATAAAAATAGCAAGACATTTGAAGAGATCCAATCTAGTACTGAACATGTCACTCTGGGATTACCACAAGGTAGCATCCTTGGACCCCTTCTGTTCCTAGTATATGTGAATGAACTGCCAAATATTACTGAGAACCTATGTGTCATGTTTGCAGACGATGCTACTATTTTTATTCCAGATAAACATAGAAATAAAATGGCCTTTGAAAATCATATAAATAAAGTATTAGAAACTACTATTAGTTGGCTTAAATCTATAAACTTAAACGTTAATTTATCAAAAACAAAATTTATTCAATTTAGAAATAATCAATCTTTTTCATACAAACTTGATATATCTGAAAATAGTACAAAATTAAATGAAGTAGACGAAATTAATTTTCTTGGTGTTACCCTCGATGCTAACTTAAATTGGAAAGATCATATTTTAAAAATAAACCAAAAGATTTCCAGTTACTGTTATGCGCTTTCCATACTGGCCGAAACAACATCGGTGGATGTAACCAGAGCTGCATACTTTGGTCAAGTTTATCCGCTCCTGATGTATGGCATTATATTCTGGGGAAATTCTGTAAACGTTGAATCAACTTTTCTCTTACAAAAAAGGTGTTTACGAATTATTTATCGTATGTATTCTGACGAAACACTGAGAAACATATTTAGGGAAAAAGGTTATTTAACATTGACAAACATCTTTATCCTAGAATCTGTAATTTTCGTAAAACAAAATCCAAATTATTTTATTAATAAAATCACTATCCGTCCCAATCCCAATACCCGCAATAAATATAAACATGACTTATGCATACCAAGAATAAATAACCATTTATACCTTAAGAGTGCCTTCAGCACTGGCATTAAAATATTTAATCATTTACCTGGAGATATTAAGGCTTTAGATTTACCAAAAATTAAATACACACTTAAAAACTGGCTTGTCAATAATGTATTTTACACTTTAGATGAGTACTATGCATCTAAACACTAATGTATTTTGTACTGTATAGTTTTAAGTTTTAGTTTATAAGATAAATATTGCATGCCCGTTACGGGTATACTGTTGTTACCTACAAATCTGCAATGTAACCTGCCTAAACAAATGTACACAGTTTACAGCAATAAATATATTGAATTGAATTGAATTGAAATCGGCTCAGAATCTATTATTATACTCTGTCAATTTATGTTTAAACATATTAAATGGCAATTGACAAAGATTTATAGGTATTTAAGAAGTCAGAGACGACCGACGATAAAATCGACTTGAAGAAACATGGGTTTTGCTCGCCATTTTTATGCAGTGTGATTTTTTTGAAGTTATTATAATTAGGTAAGTATTCTAATTTTATAATTTGCAATAATTTCGCGAGTAGACGCGTAAGGGCAGTGACAGCTATCGAGCTTGGACGCGTGAGTGGTTATATCGTCAGCAGTTACTATGTCAGCAGCCAGCATAAATCGGGTTGCACTCCGGGGGTGCCGGCAGAAGTGAAAAGGGCTCCATAGACTTTTTCACAAAACAAAGGGAATTTGACAAAAAAAATACGGACTGGATTTGAACCGAGATCTTCTAGCTTCAATGCCGCCCGTTTTCTAATCTGAGCTATTACAACTTTGGAAACGGCGGCGAAGTCGATCTGACGGTCACGTGTCCTGACGCGAGTTTGACTTTTTTAACCATCACAAAAAGTGCACAACGCCGCTAAAAATGTTTTCATTTCAATAAATATTATAATGGCTGGATCATAAGCATTTCGCTTATAAAATTCAAGGTTACATTTGGGCAGAAACACTCTATCCTTGTCTCGTGTGTCGCATTAACACATTAGAATGCCTTGGGAAGTAACCTGCGTTCTGCCTTACAAAGATGCAAATAGCTTTAATATACATGCAGGCGAGTGGGAGTATTTTTAAAGCTTCAAATAGAGGTTTACAACTGTTAAGTAATCCAAACATTTACACATACCCCTTATCATTTTTGCAACCTGAAGAAGAAAGGAAAATAGATGGAAAGAGAGGAAGAGGAAGACCAAGAATAGCCTACATGGAACAATCTGTAGTTCTGCTACGGCCCACTAGAGGCGGTGTACAGATTTTCATACGAAATGTCTCCGGAAAGAAAAACTCATGGTAGGCTCACAGATCAAAGAGAAGGTGAACGTCGTGTCTATCAAGAAGACCTTGGACAGGAACGAATGGAGAAAGTTACCCAGACAAGAGCGTGGCTCTTAAATTAAGAAGAAGAAGAAGGTATAGCAGTAAGAGCCTTTTTTTATAGTAGGGGGTATGCGGTTATGCATCCCGAAGGTATGTGGGAGATATTTTGAATGCAAATCAAATACAGATTTGCATTCAAAATATCTCCCGTACGCTCACCAACCGCTCGCCGCGCGCCCAATGTGTACAGAGGCTCTTACTGCTATTGCGTGATATCACGGCCCCGTAGGTCCTGCGTGTTAACTGGTGTTGGAAGCAGTAGGGGGTTTAGTGGGTAGGGTCTTAGCGGCGAGTCCCACATACCTTCGGGATGCATAACCACTAGTGCAGCGCCTCTAGTGGACAGTAGGTAGCAGAACTACAGATTCTCATTCAAAATGTCTTCCATACGCACACCAAACGAAGCGAAACGAAGCGCCCAGTGTGTACAGACTCTAATAGAGAGCTTATGCAGACCACGTATTTTCACGCGCGTTCGTTGCGCATTTGTTTCGATACAGACGAGTATGACAAGCAATAGTTGGAAAGTTCTACAAACTAAATCTGACTGGCAGGCGTATCTCGTCTGCATTGATACAAAGGGGTGTATACGGGTGCTTGGAAAAAACGCAGTGTACTAAAGCCCAATCTATACCGTGATGGAAGCGAACGGCCGGCCGCCACGACGACGCGCCGAGAACTTTCAGGGTAAAATTATTAGGTAGGTATGTAAAAAGACTAGTAGGTACGATCGCCAGCACGTCGGGTTACTATACTACAAAATGTCAAAATTTGTTAATTTAAACTGAACTCTATTTGTTGGACATAAGGTTGAATATTATTTAAAGAAATATGACAGTTTGTAGTAACCTGACGTGCTGGCGACTGTACCTATTGTTTTTTTTTATTCCAACATAATCGGAGTCTATTTTAGCTGTTTACTCTTCCATACCAGTTCTCGCGTGTTTGCTTCTCGCACTTTCATTCTGCATACTACTCTTTCATCCATCGTCTTTTATTCTATAACGGGCTGGGTACTATTGTAGTGAAAAGACCGAGCACTCTCGCGGCCACGAGCGGCTTCTCGCGACACCTCGGGCAGCCGCGCGCCGATCGCGTGGGCAAGGCTCGGAACCGGTTTGAAAAATAATGGTTAATGATGTTCTATAACGTTCCGTTCGGAGCGAAACCGAAATCCATTTCGTTCTTAATTGAAATAAACCGGTTCGCGGTCCGTCCGCAAGTTGCGCAGTTGCCGCCCCAAACCTGTACTGTAGGCCTGTGGTCTGTAGCGCCAAGTATGAATGCGCGGGTACTTGTCGCTATTAACCGGTATTTACCGGTAAAGAGCGCAAACGTAACCGAAAACTTAATTGTGAAAATAACGTTATCGAAAACGCAATTATTTCGTTCTTATGTAAGTACTTAGGGCAATAACGGTTTGAAATTTTAACCGGTTCCCGAGCCTTGCGCGTGGGTTCGGGAGGGCGCTAGCGGTCGCTCGTTGACGTTCGAAGTCGCGGCGCGTCGCGGATCTTCGCTTCCATCTCGCTCGGTATGTTTTAGGCCTAAAGATAGATCCACCCGCCATCATTTTCCCACGCTGATAAAACAGTTAACCGTCTACATATAGCATAGTAGAATAGCGGAATGACAACATGCTACATCAGTGTTATGATAACACTCCCATTGCTTGGCCCTTATTATGCATACATTGATGACGTATAGAAAAAGAAATACTTTGGTGTCAGTTGTGTAAGATTGTTTTAGGGGGTGAGACGTCAAATGGAGTCGGCCATGTTTGTTCTGTATTTTCTTTTTCTTTTTTCTCGTGTGTGTGTTGCCAGTTACCATGAGCAGTATAGGGGTATGTATTTTTATCATTTAATCTTATGAAGTACCTAGGTACCAAGCTGTACTTTTTACTTAGATACTTAGGTAAATCATCAACATGATTAATGAAATAAAAAAAAAAAACTAAAAAATCATTAAATAAAAAAATAAACAAAGTAGGTAATTAAAATAATTAGCACTTCAAAAAGTACCTGTCAACTGAAAAGGACAGAATAATATCTCTAAAGTTCTTGTCTACCTTTTCGATGTCGGTGCTAGCCGGGAGCAAGAAGCCAGAAAAAGGCACCGACCTCAAAAATGTACTATAAAGATATTTTATTTTGAGTTTCCTTTTCAGTTTTTCAGGAAATGTAATTAAAATTGTAAATTGTTCTGTGCAAAAAGTTTAAAAAAAAAACTTTTTGAAGTCGGTTTTAATTGTCTTAACCCATTCTAGCCTGCCGTGCCAATTTGGGAACACCTATAACTATAACTATTATAAAAACGGGATTTTTACAAATTTAAAGATGGTAAAAATCCCGTTTTTCATAATAAAGGGTGTTTCAAAAGTAGGTATAGGATTTGAATTTCGCGCTATTTCCGAAATATTTAAGATGGCGGGTTGAAATTTGACATACGTCATCTTGACACACGTAAAATTAATCGTGGAGCGTTTCACAATAAAACAGCGCATAGAAGTTATACAAATATTTAAAGAAAATTCACGATCAATTACAAACACTCGTCGAAAGATCGAAAAATCTCGTAATTTCAAGAACAGGTGATGTCAAATGGCCACCGAGATCTTGCCATCTGATGCCACTGGATTTCTTTCTTTGGGGCTACGTGAAAGATAAAGTCTACGCCAACTATCCACAAAACATAGACAATATCGACAAAATATTCGCCGAGTGGTGAAATAAGTAGCGAAATGTGTGAAATTAGCAGCGAAATGTGTGAAAGTGTCATGAAAAACTTGCACACAGCAAAAATGCCCGTGGCGGCCATTTAGCAGATATTCTATTCAGATAAAATTGTACAAGTCTCTTCTTTAAAATAAAATAAAACTACGAAGAAATTCCAATCCATTCGCGTTTTATTGAGACATATCATCCTATATCTACTTTTGGGACACCCGTTAGTTATAGGTGTTCCCAAATAGGCACAGCGAGCAAGAATGGGTTAATTACTTTTTTTTGCCTTACCTGCATGTTATGTACGTGAAACAATAGAATCTTACGTTTTCAGTTCCAAAAACTGCAACAAATAGGTGGGAGACGTACATTTTCAACGATAAGGAGTATGTGGTCCACAATCTGCCCGTGAACTGGGAGAATGCGAAGATCTTGTGTCGGTCAGTATGAGTCTTGTACAGAAAAGCTTAATAGCATCGCCAGCCCATGACCCCCTGTGGGGAGATCGGGAGGAGGCTCTCTCCCTTTCCCTCTTCTGGGGAGAGGTTTGAAACCCCCAGCTCCCCCGCTGAGCCTAGCTCCTACTCAGGCTCGACGGGGGCGCTGGGGGCGGCGAGAGACAGTCCAGGAGTCCGGTTACAATCGGGACAAACGGTTTCCTGTGCGCTGACCGAGCCCAGCATGCCAGATTGACATGGGTATACGTAAAGTTTGTATTTGCCCTCAATGGATGGACAAGGCCAATGGGCCATGACATGACCCACCGCGCGGACCCAATGCGGTCTGGTGGGTATTAACGACTGGAAATACAGCCAAAGGTTTAACGTGTCTTCCGACGCAAGGAGGAGCTCGATATGAAAAGTTTTTGATCACCCATCCCGTGACCGACCATTGCGAACGTCGCTTATCTCTTGCACACTCATATTCATATTTTAATAGTGTATTTTTAAAATGTGAAGGCCTATTATTGGCTGTCTGTTTTTTATGTTACATTTATAGGTATTCTGTTTGAAGCTGTTGGTTTTCCGAAATAAAAAAAAAAATGCATTTAATTTGTGATGATTTTTAGTTTTCTTTCATTGTAATTTGTAAAGCAACATTATCCCACTCTCAAGTTATATTAAACAAATGAAAAACGATGATTCGATTTTGTTATTTCTATGGAAAAAACTGATAAAAAATCAATTTTGTTTTTATTTAACAAAAATATGTAGTTTAAAAAACTAAAATAACACACTTTTATAGGAACACTAGCTTTCCGCCCGCGGCTTCGCCCGCGTGTACTACACAACATTATCCTGATGTATATTTTCCGGGATAAACTATGTCATTCTCCAGCTCCAAATCTACCCCCGTACCAAAAATCACATTGATCCGTTACTCCGTTTGGACGTGAAAGACGGACAAACAAATAATACCTACTTATTGATTTTCCCGTGGGAATATGATATTATAATCCTTGTCAGGGTCTCAAATTATTTACTTAAATACCAATTTCTGCCCCCAAATTAGCCCGCGCTTAAAGTGATTTTTCCTTACAATGAGATTCCCCGCGGTAAAAAGTAAAATATGTCCTTTCCAGGGCCTTAAACTGTATCTATTCTAAACATCATCCTTCCCATGAACTCAAACTGTCGCCTTAAATACCAATTCCAATCTACAGCTTTGCCCGAGCTAAAACTTATTTTACCATGGGAATGAGCCTTATTCCCGCGGTTACAATTTGCCGTGCAATTTGTGTCCCGGTGCTCCTATCAGTAGGAGTAATTAGTAGGAGCACCCGGAAGCACCCTGTCTCAAACTATCTCCATTCCAAATTTCATCAAAATTGGTTCAGCCGTTTTGACGTGAGCATATACAATTTCGCATTTATAATAATAGTAGGGATAGTAGAAATAGGAATATGAATGGCCGGCGGCCGCGACTACGTCCTCGAGTAGGTACTACATCGCAAAATTTTGTGTCAAAAAATAGGTAGATATGCATTCTCTAAGGTCTCATCAATACCATCATCAATCTATTTTAATGTCCCCGCTGCTGGGGGACAGGCCTTCGTATAGATGGATAAGAAGAATGGGCCATGACCTTCCACACGGGCCCATTGAAGTTATGGTGTACTAACCAATCCAAATGCAGCCAGAAACATCGGCTTATCGTGTCTTCCAAAGCACGATATATTTTTTAACAGCAATCCCATGATAGACCATTGCAAAAGTAACATAACCTCATCGATCGCAGGCCGAGCACGCTACCCGTGGTTTAGGCATAAGAAGGTAACGATACCTAGACAAACAGGAGCTACTATCGTATGAATAATATTCGGACATTCTCCTACTCTTGAACTACCAAAATGCAAAAAATCAAGTCAATACTTTGCAAAAAAATGTGTAATACTGATTTTCTTGAATTTTATTCTTATGCATAAACAATTGTTTGCTTTGCACGAAAATGAGCTGTCATGGGACCCATGCTTCATTGAATAAAGTGAACAAAAAAAAACTGTATCCCAAGGAAACTGTACTTTTTTCGAGTTAAAAAAACCGTATGAAATTTTCCCGGTCAGAGTTCAATTATCCCCTTTCTACCCTATTAGGTGTTTTTTTATTTTGCCTGTGCAGATAATTTTTAATGATGACCTAGTATATTCTTTATACCAATTTCCATACTCCCAACTCCAGAAATGAGGAAGTTTTCATATAAGCCTTAATCCCCCTTTCTACCCTATTATGGGTTTTTTATAACTTCGCATACGCAGATCATTTTTAATCGTGACCAGTATCCAACATACCAACTTTCATACTTCTAAGTTTAGAAATGAGGAACTTCCATATAAGCTTAATCCGCCCGTTTTACCCCATTATCGGGGAGTTTTTTAACTTCGTTTAAGCAGATAATTTTCAATCGTGGTCAGTATTCAACATACCAATTTTCATACTTCTAAGTTCAGAAATGAAGAAGTTCCATATAAACTTTATCCCCCATTTTACCCTATTAAGGGGGAGATTTTTTTACTTTGCTTACTCAGATCATTTTCAGTCATAACAAGTATCCAACGTACCAATTTTCTTGCTTCTAAATCCATTAATGAAGAAGTTTCATATAACCTTAACCCCCCCATTTTACCCCTTTAGGGGGGGAGTTTCCTAAAATCCGTTCTTAGCGGACGTCTCCTAGGCATAATCTACCTTCCTGCCAAATTACATCTTCGTTGGTCCAGTAGTTTTCGAGATTTCGTGATGAGTGAGTTATGTCCCCTCAATTTTATATATATAGATAATGAAAAGTACAAAATAACCTTCTATTCAGTACCTAACTGAAATTAAAAAGCGTGGTGCGCGTTGTCAATATTAAGTAGGTACTTGAATGAAATGCATGCTTTGCAAAGGGCGCACCACACTTTTTAATTTCAGTTAGGTACTGAATAGACGGTTATTTTGTACTTTTCATTATGTTCCTATAAAAGTGTGTTATTTTAGTTTTTTAAACTACATATTTATTTTTTACTTTTTAGTTAAGTATAATAAATGGCAAGCCATGGATGGATGGTAATGGATTTCACAGTCTATTCATGTGTCTGCCCACCCCGTAAACATTATAACTCAAAGGCGTGATTGTATGTATTTAGTTTTACAAATTCAAGTGGAGTCTATAAGTTAACGGATGCGCGAGCCCAACCCTTACTTCCTCCCTGGTCCATCATCAGACACTCGCCACCAAGTATAGCGAATAGGTCTCAACAGAACGAAACAAATGAGCCCAAACTCAGGGGTTTTCTTGTGGTCATTAAGGAGTTTCACTGGCTTCCTCCCAGCTCCATCATCAGACCCTCACCACCAACTGAAACGAATAGGTTTTATCAAAATGAAACAAATGAGCCCAAACTCGAGGGGTTTCCTATTGGTCATCAAGGAGTGTCACTGGCTTCCTTCCTGCTCCATCATCAGACCCTCACCATCCATTTTAGCGAATAGATCTCATCAGAACGAAACAAATGAGCCAGAACTCGAGGTGTTTCTTATTGGTTATTAAGGAGTGCCACTAGCTTCCTCCCTGCTCATCCATCATCAGACCATCACCACCAAGTGTAGCGTATAAGTCTAATCAGAACGAAACAACGGAGCCCAAACTCGAGGGGTTTCCTAGTGGTCATTAAAAAGTGTCACTGGCTTCCTCCCTGCTCCATCATCAGACCCTCACCATCAAGTGTAGCGAATAGGTGTCATCAGAACAAAACAAATGAGCCTAAAGTCGAGGGGTTTCCTAGCAGCCATTGATGAGTTCTATTGCCCACCTCTTGACTCCATCATCAGATCAGCTCGATGGTAGCAAATTATTATATTGTCATCGGATTCATATAGACTTGCAAAGTTTCAAATCAATGCGACGATTAGAAGTAGGTTTTAATTGAATTCCAAGATTTTCTTACATTGTGACTTAGTTACAAGTGAAGCTAATAAAAGTGTGGTAAAAATAAAGAATTGTTTCCCTTGAGTGTTGCTATCTCCATTATTTCGAGTCTTTCCCCCAAGTATCATGAAATATAACATCCACCATGTAACTATATTCTAAATTATGGAATTACTTCGATGCTATAACCAAACTTTCTGTGTCATAAATTATGGTAACTTATGTTACACAACGTAACACAAGACATGTGTAACACTATAACGCAGTGACATTTTACTCCGCAGAGGCCATCACAACGGCACTTTGGCTATCCTCGACTCGAAGGACAAATCAGAGTTCTTGGCTGAAGCTCTATCAGAATCTCAATTCCGTAAGTACACGTCGACCCATAAGGCTGCTGTACCTACACGGGTAGAGTAAACGGTAGAGTAGAGCGGTAGAGTAGCTTGCCCGCGGTGCTAGCTACTCTACTCTACCAATGATAAAGATAAGATAAAGATAAAAATATTCTTTATTCACTTAGACATAATAAATATATACTTATGAATCGTCAATATTTTACTACCACCCATTCAAGACTTTTTTAACTGACAAGAAGAATGGGCGCAAGAAACTTGCTAGCGTTTCTTAGTTAGGTAACGACATTTACAAAAAAAAAACATATCGTTACTAATACAACAATTGCTTAGTACCTATAAAAATACATCATATTAAACAGTGATTATGTTATGTGTTACATCATGACCATGCATTGCGGTCATTCAAATAATAGTCTACTTTATAGTTTCCTTTGCTCATCAGCGACTCTTTAATGTAACATTTAAATTTATGCAATGGTAGTTCAATTATATGCTGTGGAACTTTATTAAAAAAGGCTATGCTTTTCCCCAGAAATGAGGCTCTGGATTTTTCTAGCCTAAACTTGGGAATGATTGTCTACATTAGTAAAGTTAGTACTCTACCACTCTACTCTACCGTTTACTCTACCCGTGTACGTACAGCCTATCGTTTTGACTGTGTCGCCTCTGCCGATGTTAGCTAAAGATTACAATCGAATAAAAGATAATTTCAAAATCGAAAATAACAATAAACAAATAACGACAAGTAAAATAAGAAACATCACAGCGAACAGTTGAAACACGTCCGACCGCTCCGATGTCGAGTGGCGTACACATCGGTTATTAAGGTGAAGACGCTATCTTTAAGGTCCAGATATATGGAAAAACAAACTTTACAAACTTTTCTCATAGAGCTGTACTCTGAAACGCAAAAGCCGTAACTTCGTTAGCCCCTTCCCTTTCACTCAAGTCTGTCATCACTGGAGAGTGAGAGGGACGGGTACCTACTATAACTAACGAAGTTTCGGATTTTGCGTTTCTGGCCGTCTTGGTGTTTATGTATCATAATCGTTACACAAAATTTTTGGCGGCCCCTAGACGATCAAATTATATTGCCCAATTTTACGAATTGTGCAAATTGAAAATTGCCCAATGATTGAACAAAAGCTGGAGCCAGTTTGATTTTTATTGCACTACATTTTTCTTTATATAATTCCCAAACTTATACTCACAGTTATGGAGTCTGTCTGGATCGGGGCCCGTCGTGCGTCAGCAGACGACCCAGCAGGGTACAGGTGGAGCCACGGGGTTGAGTTGAGAAGAACGGCTATGGATGTGTTGGGGATGGACGAGGGTGACGGAGACGGGAGGAGGCACTACCCTATGGTATGATTTGTTTATTTAATCTTAATTGCATTACTTACATCAAAGATTTTTTATTTTCATTATTTCTGATACCAACAGGGTCTAAGAATACTGCTATAGCTGAAAAAATCTACTTTTCCTCACATTTTTTTTTATCCACAACGGGTTAGCACTTAGCCTTCATTACATCTGGGGGCCAAGTCTGCTAACGTTAAGTCATAATCGTGTCGCAATCGTGTTTCAATTGTAGTTCAATGGCAGTGCCTTTTTACACACTAGTTACAAGAATTATGACAGTATGATGTGATGTGAATGTAGTGTGTGGTGTGAACATCAGAAGTATTGTGGAAAAAGTACACATTTCTTGTAACTAGTGTGTAAAATAGCACTACAATTGAAACACGATTATGACTTAACGTTAGCAGGCTTGGCCCCTTGATGTTTAGTGGTGATAAGGCTGTAGGTGGAAGCGCACTACTCCCGGAATCCTCTATCACTGAGGAACTGGCTATCCTCTAAGTGCCGGAACACAATAATGCTGAAAACATCATTGTTATGGCGTCAGACTTAGTTAAGATGGTGGTAGCTTAGCCAGGCGGATTATGAACAAGTCCTACCACCAACCAAACCTGACCATTTTGATGAGAATTGTACTTATAGAGGGTAGTTTTAAAGTCATTAGCATAAATTCGGCCCTTATTAAGGGCTTTTTAAGTGAAAAGCAAAGCGGGCATAAAGCGTGGGCACAGGGTAAAAAAAACTACTACGTATGCGTAGGTGACATTGAATTCCGAGGGCGAACTTGAATAAATTCACGTTGCCGCTATTTAAATACACACGTGCTTTAAAAGCCTTTAACCAATAAGGTCAAGATGTTTTCATACAAACTTTGACGGCCTAGCTCATATACCCCATTGATTTCGGCATTGTCCTTTCAGTGGGGTATATTGTGCATTATAATCAAAGTATTGGTACCCAACCATTTTGACCATATGAGATTCTGGGTTTTTTTCGGCCCATCTCCTTTTAGAGGCAATAAGAATAAAACAACAAAGTCAAAGTAACACATAGAAAACTAATTAGTTACTACTTACTCCGCGATGGCAAACCGAAAACCAAACAGTCCTCATTCAAGGTTCTCTCAAAAAAAGTCAGAAATTCTTTCTTAACTTTGTCCCAAAATCATTCCATGTTTTATTCCTTAGTGGCTGAACCGAACCCACGTGCCAGTGCCGGAAGGAGGAGCTGACTGCGTCGCTCTCGAGAGGGTGTTCCACGACCGACCCGTCTTCGTGGACCTGCAGTGTCTGCTGGAAAGGCCGTTTGTGTGCGAGCGAGGTGAGAACAGATCTAAGGTTGGTTTTACAGGGGACCTAGGGAGAACCATACAGGCAGACATTATATGTCTTTGTTCTCGGCTCATGGGATTCCTGGCCAGCTGTGAAACCAGCGTTACACTTTTTCCAAATATAAATTTTTGGGAAAACGGGATAAAAGGATACTCGTATACTTCGTATATCATTGCTTGACTCTCGAGAGGGTGTTCCACGACCGACCCGTCTTCGTGGACCTGCAGTGTCTGCTGGAAAGGCCGTTTGTGTGCGAGCGAGGTGAGAACAGCCCCTGTAGACAAGTGGCTCTCTATTAGCGAATTCGCCAGTCGAATGGAAAGAAAACATCACATTAAACAGACATTTCAATCGCTAATGTCAATCCCATACATTTTCTTTCTATTCGCCTGGCGAATTCGATAATAGAATGCCACTTGTCTAGGGGGGCAGATCTAAGGTTGGTTTTATAGAAGAACTAGGGAGAGCAGTACAGGCCGCCTGTACCTACACGGGAGATGTCAACACCAGTGGCGAAAGATTCCCATAGCACCAGCTTCTCTTTAAAATCCCTAAATACCCCAGCGCACTGATCCACTGTGCAGATTACCACGTGGTACAAGTGTTTTTTTTTGCCCTGGCTTACCTTCGCCGTATCCCTCGACAATAATCAAAACGGACCAATCCTACTGTGTGCTGAATAAATGAGGTTTGCCATGGGTTTGCCACTTTTGAACATTTAAATCAGCGCTATAAGGTCGGACGAGCAGCACAGAATTGCACTTTTCTATGCTGCTGTCCATTTCTGAGAAAGAGAGAGGGAATGCTTATAGCATGCGGTAGAATCGACGAGGCGGTCGCATGCCCGCGCTCTTTCTTGTCTAGCAAATGACAATTCTGAGAGACAGAGAAGGATAGCAGCATAGGAAAGTGCTGTCCCGTGCTGCCAGATGTAGTCCAACCCTTAAGGTTGGTTTCACAGCTGTCCAGGAAACGGACCAATCTCCAACGCTGTCAAAGGATGTTCTAATGCCTCATATGTTATCTGTCGACTTTCTTTGTTCTCGGCTCATGGGTTTCCTGGACAGCTGCGAAACCAGTGTTACACTTTGTCTAAGTATAACTATAGTGAAAACGAGATGAAAATGATCCCATATCCGTATACTCTTATTATCATTGCTTGACTCTCGAGAGGGTCGAGTTTCCCAATCTTCGTCGACCAGCAGTGTCTGCTGAAACGACCGTTTGTGTGTGAGTGAGGTAATATCAGAGAATTTTCCTTGGTGGTAGGACTTTTTCCAAATCAGCCTGGCTAGCAACAACCATCTTATCTAAGTCTGACGCCATAACAACGATGTTTTCAGCATTGTTGGATTCTGGAAGTTACAGAAGGGAGATAAGACAGTTCATCAGTGGTCGAGGACTCCGCAATGTAGTGCGCTTCCGCCTTATCTTTACAACCCCTTTTACCCCGTTGTTGATTTTAAAAAAAGTCTTTATTTTTGTAAGGTGTTGACGAAGTTTGTACATTGTTTTCCGCGAAAGAGGGAGTACAATCCTATTCCAAACATGGTGACGTTGACGCGACCTATAAATAAAATCTCACGCTAAACTTTTGCCCTATTATATAACCAGAAGAGCGTGTCTTGGTGTTTTGGGAAAATTATTGTTTTGTTTTGCGTCATAAGCCTAAAGTTATGAAATCATTGTACACAAAGCGCTCAAGATATAAAGCTCCTAATGTCGGATATTTTCGTTAATTTCTCTTTCAATATTGATGATATGATATTAAACTGCCACTACATCGCGAAAGTTTTCATAACTGTCATTACAGTTCTGTTGTTAATGCAATAAGAGGGGAGAAATCGATATTAATATGTCTGCGTGAAGTAAAATCCCTTATTTCTTAAGGATATAACTTTACTCAAAGTCTACTTAAATGATTTGGATAGATTACTTAGGTATAGGTATTTCAGCGAAATACTTAAGAACTTGGAAAAATAAAGAATAATAAATCAAACTGATTCAGTATAAAGTAAAGGAAAAATTGTGATAGTAAGACCCACCAGCCCTGCAAATAATTTACAGGAGGGATTCGAACCCACGAATCCCTCCTTTAAGTTATTGCTCTGACCAACTATGCTACCAAGGCTTACAAGATTCGTCGAATCTAGCTATCACTTTATAACGCTGTAGGCCAGCGTTGCTTCATCGTTAGAAACATTGTGAAGTGGTGTAGGTTAGGTTAGGTTCTCATGATGCCGGTATCGGTTAGGATCGAACCTTTTACGTTTGACGACTCGTTTGTTGAAAACGCAGTTTTCAATATTTTCTCTCGTCTAAATTTTACCCGTCATTCTTTCCAATGGCCAAAACACAGGTTTTTTATATGCCAGTTGGATTGGAACAATGCATGTACCTAATGGCGTCCAATACTTATAATATTTAATTTATTTAATATGAGGGCCATCACCTAAACTTCAACGCAAAGACAGTCCACGGAACCTACAAAATCAGTGGCATCACATGTCGCCCGAAAATGATGAAAAGACCATTATTAATAAGAGTTTCATAATATATTCCTTTTCTTCAACAGATGTCCGGCCGGAGGTACAAGTGAGTGAAATGAAGGTAGTGAGGTGTCGCACTGGTCTGTACCACATCTACGATGGGCAGAAGGACTGGCACCAAGCAGCTGCCTACTGTGTGCTGAATAAAATGAGGTATGCCCTTTTGAACATTTAAATCAGCGCTTTAGGGTTAGACTACATCTAGCAGCGCAGAATTGCACTTTTCTATGCTGCTGTCCTTCTAGCAGCGCAGAATTGCACTTTTCTATGCTGCTGTCCTTTTCGGTGGCATAGTTTCACAGCGACGCGTATTCGGGCCAACGATTGATATCTCCCGCGTGCGGACCTTTGTTCCAGTAGGCTTAGCATGCGCACCACGAGATAATTATGTCGGTAATGTTGGTCAAAACGCTCCTCTTTATCGTTGCAGCGCGAAATATAACGAATTAAATAAAAATAACGTTGCTGGTATGGACGTTTTTCTCGATTCGTTAAATAAATTTAAGAAAAATGTTCTTGATCTACTCGAGTCTCCGGAGTAAAACTGCTACCTACATCTGCATATGTTATAAAGATAAGTTAATTTAAAAAAATATGTATTTGTTAAATTGTAATAGTTAAGTTATTCTATTTCCCTCTCTGCATATGTATTTAGTATGTATATGTATGAAATTATGTTTAATTTTTTTAGTTATAAAGTAACTAGCTTTCCGCCCGCGGCTTCGCCCGCGTGGACTACACGACGTTATCCCGCGGGAATGTGATATTTTTCCGGGATAAAAAGTAGCCTATGTTCCTCTCCAGGCTACAAAGTATCTGTGTCCTAAATTTCATCTAAATCCGTGCAGGCGTTTTGGCGTGATTGAGTAACAAACATCTAACCATCCAAACATCTAAACTTTCATATTTATAATATTACTAGCTTTCCGCCCGCGGCTTCGCCCGCGTGGACTACACGACGTTATCCCGCAGGAATGTGACATTTTTCCGGGATAAAAAGTAGCCTATGTTCCTCTCCAGGCTACAAAGTATCTGTGTTCCAAATTTCAGCCAAATCCGTTCAGCCGTTTTGGCGTGATTGAGTAACAAACATCCAAACATCCAAACATCCAAACATCCAAACATCCAAACTTTCACATTTATAATATTAGTAGGATTAGTGCAAACGCAATATAAATTCTGCAAATGTTGTGTATGCCTGTAATTGGTATATATATAAGAACTTTTATTGTAAACTGGTTATATTTAAGAATGTGTAATATATATACTGTTGGTGTACCTTTTCCATAAAATAAAAATAAATAAAAAAATAAAATATCACTGATTGATCAGACAAATGATGAGTCACTTAAACATACCCAGACCCGAGGAAATATTGAAAAGTTCGTTTTCAATATTTAGCCGACCGGGAATCGAACCTGGGGAAAACCAGTGCGTACACCACTCCGCCACGGAGGTCGTCAATAATACTAACAATTGCCTGTTGAAGTAGAATAATCATTAAATTAACCACAATTTCATCATATTTTCTACAGCCTCGCCAATATTGCAACCATGAGATGCTTGAAGAAGTTGGGGATGTCGATGTTGAAAACAAGACCCAGTAAGTAATTCTACGCAATTTTCTAGTTACTTACTACAAAATAACTTTTCTCTAACGTTAAGTTGCAGTTGCCAGAAGGCACCTTAAGGCGATACTCGAAAAAAACACAAAATCACTTCGTATTCAAAAACTATATAGCGATTTTTAAAAATGCTTCTACACTATCCTAAATATTATTGGTGTCCACTTATTAAACCAATTTCCAATAGTAAATCTAACCCCATTTAAAAACAATCTTGAATTTTCTTAGAGGTCTTTTCGAAAAGAAAAAGTGTCGAGGCAAAATCATAAAATCGTGTTTCTGAACAAGATTTGTAACAACTCTAACCGTCCTATAATTTTATAAAAATTAAAATTAAAATTAAAATTAAAATTAAAATTAAAATTAAAATTAAAATTAAAATTAAATATCAAAAAGTCCATACTTTTTTCGAGTAGCGCCTTAAACCGTTGGTCCCGGCTGTGTTTACATTCGTTAATTAATACCCATCAATCCGCATTGGGTCCGCGTGGTGGATCATTCCTATTCCCCTTATCCATCCATAATGAACCTGTGCCCCAACGATGATAATGATGAATGTGTTGACTACACCTCTAAATTTTAATAAGTACAAAGATTTTAGGGGATGATGGTGTCCATACGACAATACGAACAATTTTTACTATGGACTACGGAGCCAACCACGGAATCGCGAAAAAAAAAAACATATCTGTTCCATACAAAAGTACAACATCGACTCAAATAAAATGTATGGAATAGCTGATTCTTTTTTCGCGATTCTATGGATGGCCCCATAGTAAAAATTGTTCGTATTGATGAACACTACCATCCCTTAAAATCTTTGAACTAATTAAAAGTTACAAGTGTATAAAGTGTTGTGATTTCCGCAGGCATCGAAAACGCATGGATCGGAGCGAGAGGTGTCCTCGGGAAATGGTCTTGGGTGGACACCGGAGTGAGCATTTTCCACCAGCCTAGTATGGGTGATGTGCTGACTGAAGCCTGGCCTCCTATGAGGTAATATATCACTGATTGATCAGACAAATGATGAGTCACTTAAACATACTTTTTACGCGGCTGCCAAAAGGATTGTAATGTACTGTACCTACCTACAACCGCACCGTGTCACCGGGCTGAATTTAAAATTCAACTACAAAGTCTGTTAGCTTTCTACAAAAAAACTTGTAGGTATTTAATATTCGTAAATAAGGGCACGCAATGCTAACTCTTTTCCAGATTTTTGCTTGCGAAAATATTGTTATTTTTCATGCCTCATTGACACGACTGCCCAAAAAGGAGTGGATTATTGTGCTATTAGGTCAGATATGGTTACATTAGTTTAAGCGCGTAAATAGAAATAGGAGATGTAGGAAATGGATTAGCCTTGGATGAGCCCAGCATAAAGCTATGCATGCAATGTATGTAAAATAGGTGTATCTGCTGACCTTCATTACATTACACATTGTGTGGGACTTGGAGCTTTGTTTCAGAAAGTTGCAACGTTGCAGTCCCCGCCAGGAATCATGACCGGTGACAAAATCTGGAACTAAAATTATGACATGGGAATAGGGTTTATTTTTCAGCAAACTGTACGACATTAGCGCCCTCGTCTATCATGAGTGGCTATTCTTTTTAGAAGCTTTTTATTAACTTGCCATGTTAGTTAGTTAGTATGTTAGTGGGGGACAAATCTTGCAAGCTTAATTGACCCAATTCCCAGTGTCCGATGGAGCTGATGTATAGTTTGGTTTAGATGGCAATACAATATTTAAGTACAGTGAGCAAAAAAGCTTGTCATGAAAATGAAATTTTTACTAAAAACTTATTCCACATTGCAGAGACAGAAGCTCAGTGAAGCAGAGTGGGTGCCTGCAGTTGGATCGGCACGCAGCGCATCCGCCCGTCTTCATGGAGGCGCGATGCGAGCGGAAGATGCAATTCATATGCTACCAAGGTTGGTATCTTCATCTTGGTAATTTTTTTATTTAAAACAATTAAATAAAGCAAATCCTCAAGAAATCTTACTTTTACTTTGGAAATATCATTTAGTATCTACGCTAAGATGAGCGCGTTCAAACGAACAAACAAACTCTTCAGCTTCATATATTAGTATAGATATATAGATATTATAGGAAAAATGTGATAGTAATTATTTTTATAAAAAAATAAAACCGCCTTCTAAAAAACCACATCAAAAAAGTAAGAAATAATTCCTCACCAAATAAATAACGTAAGTACTTTGAAGTCGGGCGTGAAACGTTTTGTTGTTTTTGTTAAAACCCGCCCGACTTCAAAGTACTTACGTTATTTATTTGGTGAGGAATTATTTCTTACTTTTTTGATGTGGTTTTTAGAAGGCGGTTTTATTTTTTTATAAAAATAATTTTTATTTCACTCTTTTTAGGGCATCGTGCAGGCAATTTGCGTTTCTGGTAAATAGGTATGTGATCAAACTCATTTCAATCGGTTCAGCGGTCTTCGAGTAATCGGTGGACATACAAAAAAACAAACATACATACAGACGAATAGAGATCCTCTTCCTTTTTGATTTAGAAGTCGGTTAAAAAACCACGAGCCCTATAAGTAGCTTTCAGGCGGGATTCGAACCTGCGCCTCCGGCCCGATGCTTCCCAGTTACTATCACATTTTTCCTATACTTACAAAAATATCATTGTGAATGCATAAAAATAATTTAAAATCTCATAGATAGCTGTTACTTGATATTCTTGTGTTTTCCAGGTGTCCAGACCCTAGCATCCTCCACCATGACGCCCAATGACGACATCTACTACTACGTCCTAGTCCGTCAGCTGCTGTACTGGCAACACGCCTTCGACAACTGCCAGAAGATGAATGGGACCCTAGCTAGCGTAGACAACAACGATGTGTTGATGCAGCTGTTGCTGACTATGGGGGAAAATAAGGAAGAACGTAAGTACAGCTCTCCTATTCACTCAGATTGGAAGGCGAGTGTGTCAGACAGGGGTGATAAGAGTGTTGCAGAAAACAGCAGAAAATTAAGTTCTCTAGCTATCATAGACTCTACTTCGACAACTACCAGAAGATGAATAGTACCCTAGCCAGTGTAGACAAAAACGATGTGTTGATGCAGCTGTTGCTGACTATGGGAGAAAATAAGGAAGAACGTAAGTATAGTTAGCTATCCCATTCACTCAGAGTGGAAGGCGAGTGTGTCAGGCAGGGGTGACAAGAGTGTTGCAGAAAACAGCAGAAAATTAAGTTCTCTAGCGAGCATAGACTCTACTTCGACAACTGCCAGAAGATGAATAGTACCCTAGCCAGTGTAGATAACAACGATGTGTTGATGCAGCTGTTGCTGACTATGGGAGAAAATAAGGAAGAACGTAAGTACAGCTATCCTATTCACTCAGAGTGGAAGGCAAGTGTATCAGACAGGGGTGACAGAATGTAGCAGAAAATAGCAGTTCTCTAGCTAGCATAGACTACTTCGACAACTGCCAGAAGGTGAATGGGACCCTAGCTAGTTTAGACAACAACGATGTGTTGATGCAGCTGCTGCTGACTATGGGAGAAAATAAGGAAGAACGTAAGTATAGCTATCCTATTCACTCAGAGTGGAAGGCGAGTGTGTCGACAGGGGTGACAAGAGTGTTGCAGAAAATAGAAGTTCTCTAGCTCATAGACTACTTCGACAACTGCCAGAAGATGAATGGGACCCTAGCCAGCGTAGACAACAACGATGTGTTGATGCAGCTGTTGCTGACTATGGGAGAGAATAAGGAAGAACGTAAGTAAAGCTATCCTATTCACTCAGAGTGGAAGGCGAGTTTGTCAGACAGGGGTGACAAGAGTGTTGCAGAAAATGGGAAAAAATTAATGGTTCTCTTGCAAACATAGACAACAATGATGCAGCTGCAACTGACTCTGGGGCTCTGGGAGAGAGGAGGAACGTGAGTATGGCCGTCCCTTTCAATTCGATTTCCCGGTCGCGTAAATATTGAAAACGAACTTTCCAATTTATTCTCGGGTCAGTGTACTTATGTGGTACTTAGTAATACCCGTCGTGGTTTCCAATTTTCATAATACAAGGGCTCAAGCTTCTAATGTTTGGTATCAAAACAATGTAAGTACTTATGCGATGGTGTCCAATTTTTATTTATTTATAAAAATACTTTTTCATTCAATTGAAACAGTGAGATATGGGAGGACAAGATTGCTGCACTGCAAACAAGCGTCATGATCATGACCACATCATGAAATTCATGAATAATGTTAGACAGGAAAAACAAGATAAAATGTTCCTACCTAGACTACTTACTTACCTGCTCTTTTCGACACGAACAATACTGATGTGATTTTGTGGACAAATTCTTGCTAAGTAGAGTCCACTTATGATATAGTACCTATCTGGTACCAGTGGCGAAGGGTCCATAAATGCAGAGTCCCAGCAGCTTCCTTTTTAAAAATCCCTAAAGACCATCTGCATTCCCATTGCCACCAATGCTATGATACTAATGTCATCTTTTCTGTTTCAGCTATCCGCCACATCTGGATCTCGGGCCGCCTGAACATGACCAAAGACACGTCAGACACCATCACGTACGCGTGGCACAACCCCGCCAACGGGAAGAGGATATACAACCCCATGAACATGCATGACCCCTCTATTAGTTTATATGTGAGCTTTTAAACATTCTAGCGTTCCGCTCGCGTGGACTGCATATAGTTATCACGCGGGAATGTGATATTTTTCCGGGATAAAATGTCACTCTCCATCCTCCATCCCACACTGGTATGACAAAATAGTGTAACAGCGAGTCGGCAGTGCCCCATACCAAAAAACACGTCGATCCGTTGCTACATTTTGACTCTTTCGGCCTTTTCAAACTATACTCGTCTTTTCACTGCATAAAAAGTTGGAAATTGTTTTACACTGAAAGTTCTCGGCACGTCTCGGTCGCGCGTGGCCCTTCGCGATCCTTCGCTTCCATCTCGGTATAGATCGGGCCTAAGAGAAATTATAAACTATACCTATGGCTTTCTATCCACGGCTTTGCTCGCGTGAACAACACGATATTTTTTTATCCACAACGGGGTAGCACTTAGCCTTCATCACACCTGATGTTAAGTGGTGATAAGGCTGAAGTTGGAAGCGCACTACTCCCGGAATCCTCAATCACTGAGGAACTGGCTATCTTATCTCTTACTGCCGGAACACAATAATGCTGAAAACATTATTGTTATGGCGTCAGACTTAGATAAGATGGTGGTAGCTAGCCAGGCGGACTAAGAACAAGTCCTACCACCAACCAAACCGAATACAATATGTACCACTGGGAATCGAACCCGGGACCACTTGGTCTGAATTCGGTGGTGTGAACCACTAGACTACAGAGGCGGTTAGAGTACCTAAGTAAGATAACAAACATTTTAACTGATAGCCGTGTACTTCCGCTAGATGCCGCCATGGCTCGACGAGGATTTCTCAATGGACAACCCGTGCCTCAACCTGGATCGGGAAGACCACCTCAACGGCTTGGTCTATGGGCTGCCTTGCGACACGCCACAGTACTCCATCTGCATGATTGGTAACATACTCAAGTATTAGGAGGATTCTAACAAACTTAGTACTTACTTACTCTAGTCTTCTTTTTCTTAGGCTTAGGCCTTTTTCCCAGTCTACTTCCGGTTGGCTCTCCATCTCGGTATGAATTGGGCCTAATGATTCTTTCCTCTTCTCATAACGTACAGTACAAACACCAGAACCACTGAAGTTATTCAATTCATACAAAGGTAAAATGTATGGAGGGTTTGCTGTTTTGAGCAAAGGGTAATTCATACAAAGTCATATCAATGTCACATTAATCCACGCATTAGTACTACTTCGATGTAATTTCTTTCTTGTGTTAACAAAGCAATGTTATAACTGCACAAGCATATACCACTTGCGTTGGTGTCGAGTTATCCAATCCGCTCAGTCAGCTTCCTGACAGCTTACATTACAGAGAACGCGGAACGAAGAACGCGGAACTCTGACCGCTAGACCGCCGCAGTGTGGCCGGCGCACATAGGGGTATTTGAAAGTAAAAGCTGGCCAAAAATATTTTTTGTCTCTAAATGGGCCTTTATTTTTTATTTTATTTTATTTATTGTCTCTATAGGTGTCAATCAATACAAATTGAATGTATTTCATTTATTTGTGTATTTTGATGGATTTTTGCTGCTTTGTTCTGTTGAACATTGCTAGCTAGCTATCGTTATACCTACCCGACGTCACTAAACAGGGAATTGAAACGCTATTTTTTTTTAAATTGACTTAAAGTTCCAAAAAACGTATGAAGTTCATATCCATAAAGTTACGCGGTAGCCCCCCAGGCCCCTGATTCACAAACTGTCGGAAACGCTCCTGACAAAGGAATGCACTGTCTCTGTCACACAACAGAAAAGACAAAGGACAGAATTCGAATTCGATTCCGTTCCCGATGGTTAGGGAATCAGGGGGCAGACCATTTACTTACCAATTTACAATAATTTCCAGAGAAATCCTTGAAGCCCACTGGTTTGGAAAATGCAACAGATGGCTTTGTTTCTTCATGAAGAACTTGTACATTTATGTCTGGTGTTGTACAGATAAGGAACTGCCTATTTATACTTATTTATTTCAATAAATGAAAAGATGTGAATTGGAGTTTTATTTTGTATTAGATATCTCTTGTAGTGTTCTTTACACATATCCTACTTTCAGAATGACTAAATACGAAACTGTAAAAAATACCTCAATAAATGGCTGATCGAATAGAATTTAGTATCATGAGTTCATGAGCAACTTTACTAATAATTTGTTAAAAAATAAAATTTGTTTAAATCTTCAATCAGCTATAGTACTAGATGAAGGCTCACGATAAACGTAGTGATTACATGCTCTTTGGCACTAACTAAATGAAAACTTTATATGGCACGCACCACTGTAGTATTTTTTGTCCTCTGTGCCACTGACCTCTGAAAACTGACTTTTTTTTAAACGGAGAAGAACGGAGGTTTCGTATGTTACGATCTTACATTATAAGTGACAGGAAGTGTTTCAAGTTTAAAATATCTTAGTATTATTGACACTGTCAAAATAATCTACTTATAATTATACTCTCAAGTGGGCGTATAACGCTTGGCCATGTCTGTCACTCCAACTATGTATATAGAACTAGGTGTTATTGTTGATCGAAGGTTTAAATACTAATATGGACATATTTTTACTCATTTATCATTATCACTGATATACCACAAAATGAAAAGATAATTAATAATGTACTTATGTAACAATACACTTATGTATTTAACATTATCACACACATCTTATTTAATTATTAGACCACAGTACAAAAAAAATTAGAATATTATGTCTTAGTATTCAATGTATTTATCCACTGACTATTCACTTTGCTCAGTTGCTGGCAATTACCATTCATAGTAATAAGACTTTTCTTCAAGCCTCGTACGCGCTCTAAATACACTGTAAGACTGCTGTTAAGAGCTTTGATGGAGTCTATCTCTTGCATTAGATCTGATTTTGTTTTCTGCTGAAAAGAAGTAGAAAGTGGTTTAACATACTGCTGTTTGTAATCACATAATGAGTGCCATATTTGGTCGGAGTGTTTTATAACTTGTTTATCAAAGCAGGAAATAAACAAAACTTTAGTTTACCTACCTCACGTTTTGAAGAAGTAACCGAAACACTAGACATTCTGTATTCTGTTTAACTTAAGTGAGGAAGAGATCACAACGCGACGCTAGTCAGGTCGTATTGGTTTAATTAAAAATAGTGGACAAATTACATAACAAAAGTAATTTATTTTGCGAAATCAAACAAAACGGTTTACAAATTGTTTACTTGTTTATTTTTGATTTTGACGTGACCGGCGGGTGACTGACAGACATGCATGACAGTTGACTGACTGACATTAACATGACAGCCACAGACCATGTTTTTTGGTAGTTTTTACTGGCATGGTCCGCCGCACCAAGCAGGGGGGCTACCGGCTAAAAAATATGAGTATGGGTATGGGCTTCATTCAACTGTCATTTGAATTCCTTAATTTGATAGATTTTTGCTGCTTTGTTCTGTTGAACGTTGCTAGCTACCTATCGATATACCCGATGTCACAAAACAAAGAACTGATAGTGGCTATTTTTTTTATAAAATTGACTCAAAGTTCAAAATGCGTATGAAGTTCATATCCATAAAGTTACGCGGTAGCCCCCCTGTAGTTAGAGGTGCTGCCACTTGCCAGTCATTGCTAATCTCGCACTGAAAACATCGATTTGCCTGCAATAATAATAATAGTTACGGTCGGACGACTACGCTACCTACACACGTCCATTGTGCTTCGCCGGCCAGCCTCGGCCACTGCGGTGAGCGTTAAAACCACTGCTTCTCAGCTCGCGAGCCGCCTCGCTCCTCCGCGCCTACGCGGGCTTAAATTACACTCTAGGGGTAGGGCATACAAGACTAGAGTGCTCGTCAGATAAGTCTGCGCGCGGTAAAAATCGAATACTAATCTTCTCTATAACATTAGAACAAAAAAATGCACTGTAACTAGCGCCAAAAACGCGCCAGGCACGTGCAGAGTTATCTGACACACACTCTACGTGTAGTCGGTTTTACAGCGATTCGTTTCTGGCACTGACTTTCTTTAGAAGCACAACATTGCAGAATGACATGTTTTCATTTTTAACAAGGTACCTTAAATCGAAAACCATTTCGAGATTTTTCAATTTCTAACACTGTATATATTTTTTCGGATTTTTAAATCACTTATTTATTGAAATATTCGGAAAAAAACCCCTTTTATCTTGATGAAGGAACATTATGATGACATTCCTTTGCATAACATAAAAAAACGCCTCTCATTAAAAAAAAACTGTCGCTCGCTGCCAAGATGAGTAATGAGAGTAATGAGTACAAAAATTATACCCGCCTCTTTCACTCAATTCTGTCATGCCCGGAGAGTGACAGAGATGGGTATAAACTGCAGATGTCAAGTTAGTTGTAGAGTGTGTCAGATAACTCTGCACGTGCCTGGCGCGTTTTTGGCGCTAGTTACAGTGCATTTTTTTGTTCTAATGTTATAGAAAAGATTAGTATTCGATTTTTACCGCGCGCAGACTTATCTGACGAGCACTTCTAGTGATACTCTTCGCTAAACCTAACATGTTTTGTTTATTGACATATTTTGACATAGATCATAGAGTTGACATAGATAGAACGGATAGAACATAGAACTATGGACTTGCGATATCAGTAAAAATAATATTGTGCCTCCTACTCCTACAGAAGGAAGATTAACATAATTATTAAAGCTAACTTATCATAACTTTACTAAACTAACAATTGAAAATTATAAAGGTGGCTGAAGGATTAATATATGGCAGACATTTGCAACCTTCCCAAAGTTGACATGATGATGTTATTGGAATATGCGTGAACACAACTCATTTAACGTTGCGGAAATAAGGGGAGCTGAAGTTTTATTTTCATCGAGAGATGCCTACGTAGAAACTTCAAACTTCTGTAGGCTATGTGGAAGTAAAACGAGAGCAAGCCATGTGTACCATCAAGGGCAGAGTAATTCCTGAACACAAAGTTCGATCAAAAATGTATATAGTTAAAGCAGTTATTGATGAGAGTAAAGTCACTTTAGTATACACACATACACAAGTATGCTTTAGAAACCACATAGCCAAATAAATAGCATGTTTAAGAAATTCTCCAGTGTTGTTGTTTCGTTCATAGTTACTCTGCCCGTCATACATGTGTGGTGTGAAATATCAAGCTATAGTTTAGTGTTTAAGTACCTATTTATTTTTGTTATTTTAAATAGAAGTCTGTGTTTGATAATATTGAAAAAGTAGTCGTGTTTTGTCTGTTTAATAAAATACAACTTAATTTTGATATGCGTTTATTTCAATCTTTATCTACTTCCTGATCTAGGAATCTACCTTTCTAAACTACTAAAAACTAGAAAAATGTCTGTACATTGAATATATTCCAGAAAAAAACAGTTGGATTAGAGACCACTGGGGCATAACCAATGCAAAAAAAAAAACAACACCTTTTTCTTGTGTATTTGGGAAGAGATTTAAATGTCCTGATGTTGAAGGAAATGTTGGATCTTTATTAACATTTTGAAGCCTTCTTGGTACTTGGTGTTTTAGACGAGGTCTTGTGACTTTATTCTCCATCCAATCCCACATGGTACTTTATTTTTATATAACGCAACACACCAATGTGAATGTGTGGACATGGGCACGTAAAAAATGTTTTTTGGGCATTTCAGAACTGTATTTATGCAGCCAGGAACTACACATAAAATTAAGGGATCTAATTCACGAACAGTTTTTTCCATTTTGATTTTAATTTACGAGTTCTGAAGAGAAATAACATCAAATAAAACAAACCAAACGAGAAACCGTAACAACAGACAACAAACGTCATTAGTGTCACGTTGACTTGACAACGTCAGAATGTATTTTTTTAAATAATTTGCAAAGGTATGTCCGCCAACCTGCCTTCTTCCTGGACTTAGGCTCTTTTTGAATGAGTAAGTTTTCAAGTTAATTTTACGTTGACTAAAAATAAAAATTTTGGAAAAGGAAAAAATACGAGTCTCCTCTTTTTAAATGTTATTTCTAAATAGCAAATAAAAACACATGATAAATTTTATGAAATGTTGTCAATTTAATGACTTTATTATACAATACTAGCGGCCGCCCGCGGTTTCACCCGCGTGGTTCCCGTTCCCGTGGGAATATCGGGATAAAAAGTACCCTATATGTGTTGCAAATTTTACCAAGATCCTTTCAGTAGTTTTTGC
This sequence comes from Crambus lathoniellus, assembly GCA_949710035.1. Lineage (NCBI taxonomy): Eukaryota > Metazoa > Arthropoda > Insecta > Lepidoptera > Crambidae > Crambus > Crambus lathoniellus. Next base: position 2,976,254 of record OX453325.1, on the reverse strand, counting down.
TTGAAAGAGTAACAAACAGCCATACATCCATACCCACAAACTTTCGCCTTTATAATAAACTAGCTTTCCGCCCGCGGCTTCGCCTGCGTGGACTTCACGACGGAATGTGATGATTTTCCGGGATAAAAAGTAGTCTATGTTCCTCTCCAGGCTACAAAGTATATGTGTGCTAAATTTCAGCCAAATCCGTTTAGCCGCTTTGGCGTGATTGAGTAACAAACATCCAAACATCCAAACATCTAAACTTTCACATTTATAATATTAATAGTAGGAAGTAGGATGTTCTTACATTATGCTATACTCCCTAAAAACTACCGCGCCCTTTGAAATATAAATTACTAGCTCTCCGCCCGCGGCTTCGTCCGCGTGGACTACACGATGCTATCCCGCGGGAATGTGATATTTTTCCGTGATAAAAATTAGCCTATGTTACTCTCCAGGCTACAAAGTATCTGTGTCCCAAATTTCAGCCAAATCCGTTCAGACGTTTTGGCGTGATTACGTAACAAATATCCAAACATCTGAACATCCAAACATCTAAACTTTCACATTTATAATATTAGTAGGACTACACGACGCTATCCCGAGGGAATGTGATATTTTTTCGGGATAAAGGTAGCCTAAGTTACTCCTGATTACATTAGCTACCTGCCAGTGAAAATCCCGTCAAAATCGGTCCAGCCGTTTCAGAGATTAGCTGGAACAAACAGACAGACAGACAAACAAAAATTGTAAAAAATTTCATTTTGGTATGTGTACCGTACCGTATATATAATCATATTATTATGCACGTAGTAAAAAGCGGTTATTTTAATGTTACAAACAGACACTCCAATTTTATTTATTTGTAATAGATGTATAGATTGAAGCTTGAAAGAACAGTATGACTTATGAAATTATTCCAAACTAGCGGCCGCCCGCGGTTTCACCCGCGTGGTTCCCGTTCCCGTGGGAATATTGGGATGAAAAGTATCCTAAGTTTTTCCTTATTACATCAGCTAACTGTCAGTGAAAGTCCCATCAAAATCGGTACAGCCGTTTCAGAGATTTATACTAAGGCCACGTTCGCACGGACGTAATATGTAATATTATCGCGCGTTGAAGCGATTTTTTGACGCCTTGAAACAGAACTTATGGACTTTCCCTAATCCGTTCACACGCGAGCGATTTTTTTACGCGGCGTTATTTTATCGCACATTGCCCGATTGACGGCGCGACGCGATGGACGCGATGGAAATACAACATACGGGCAGCCCTATTGGCGTTCATACAAGCGTTTTTTTAACGCTACCTAAGTACTGTCAGTGGGTAATTATTTTTACGTCATTAGGTTTATTTTCATTTAGGTGATACCTACGAGTACCTACCTAAATAACCCAAGGACTCATTTGGGAATCTTGTCGCTGTATTTTATTAGGGCCAACAAATAAGCAGTAGTTCATCAAATGAGCTGATTGACATTCTCATATTAATCGAAGAATTTTTGAGGAAATCGTTGAAGCTTGCTGTACCGAGTGTAAAATTTACCAGTAAGATAACTCTCTCTGAATGAAGAGGATGAAACCAGTACTGCCTTCTATTTGCTTATCGTTTCTTAATATACCAAACGGCGATTGCCAAGATGTCGTCCGAATTCATGATACGCCTACGCCTGCAGTCCGCACCGTGTGAGCACAAAACGCCAAGCGATTTTTTTACGTCTATGCGAAGTTGCGAACACCTCTGGTTCCTAGGCGTTGACGTTGCGATATCGCCCCGCTAACGCAACGCCTTTCTGCACGCCCGGCGCCCGTGCGAACGTGGCCTAACAGCCGCACGCAGTTTCGCCCGCGTGGTTGTACTAGTTGCCCAAAACATTACGAAATTTTGAAAGAAAAATGATTTTCAAATAATGTTCTCTCTAACGCGTTCGCGCCTTCTTGGAAAACAGGGCTACCAATATAGCGGCAAAGGAAATAAATGATGAAGCGCACGATACCTTTCTCAGACAGACTTGGATACGAAACGATACTGATATTTTATCATTTATATAAAATTAAAAACTAGCGACCCGCCCTCGCTTCGTTTCGGTGTAAAGTGGTATTCGGTACCATGTATTATACATATAAAACTTTCTCTTGAATCACTCTATCTATTAAAAAAACCGCATCAAAATCCATTGCGTAGTTTTAAAGATCTAAGCATACCTATGGACAGACAGCGGAAAGCGACTTTGTTTTATACTATGTAGAGATGAAACAAACAATGTACCTAAGTACCAAAAAAATATAAAAGCTTTAATCAAATAACATCACCACAACATATTTTAAACAAAATGAAGCCTTTCTTTGCAAAAAGCTTCGATTACTTTTGGAATGTCTACATCAACACTCCGCGCCGATGACGGTAGGTACATGATCGCCTGCGCACAGGCCAATAACCTATAAATACCGTCAAGTAATAATAAGTAGGTATAGTAATAATATTAGGTACTTCTTCTTGTTTTGGGTTCAGGAAAGGCAAGACTGTCTAAAAGGAAAGGTTTTTCTTTTGATAAAAAAAAATAATAACTTATTTGTTTAGTAGTATTTTGCGCTTATTAATGATAAATGCAGGAAGTGCCACGTTCTGGAGTCCCTAAAATTCTGGGGGGTAAAATACTGGGTTGGACAATTCTGGGGGGGGGGGGCAACTGCCACCCCTTGCCCCCCCCCCCCCCCCAAATTACGCCACTGCAAACAGACACTCCAATTTTATTTATTTGTATAGATAGAAAATGTACCTATAGATTGAAGCTTGAAAGAACAGTATGACTTATGAAATTATTCCAAACTAGTGGCCGCCCGCGGTTTCACTCGCGTGGTTCCCGTTCCCGTGGGAATATTGGGATGAAAAGTATCCTAAGTTTTTCCTTATTACATCAGCTAACTGTCAGTGAAAGTCCCATCAAAATCGGTACAGCCGTTTCAGAGATTAACCGGAACAAACAGACAGACAGACAGACAGACAGACAAAAATTGTAAAAAACGTTATTTTGGTATATGCACGGTATATATAATCATATGCATATAGTAAAAAGCGGTTATTTTAATATTACAAACAGACACTCCAATTTTATTTATTTGTATGTATAGATGTATAGATAAAATTCTGCCATCTTTTAAGTATGCCAAATGAAATTATACCAAACTAGCGGCCGCCCGCGGGCTCACCCGCGTGGTTCCCGTTCCCGTGGGAATATCGGGATAAAAAGTATCCTAAGTTATTCCTTATGACATCAGCTACGTGCCAGTGAAAGTCCCGTCAAAATCGGTCCAGCCGTTTCAGAGATTAGCCGGAACAAACAGACAGACAGACAGACAGACAGATAGACAGACAGACAGACTAAAATTGAAAAAAATGATATTCTGGTATATGTACCGTATATATAATCATATGCATGTAGTAAAAAGCGGTTATTTTAATATTACAAACATAGATTAACTTTCACTTTCTATGAGTTTTTTTCGCCTGTTTTTCTTGTCAGTTAAAAGATGTCCATAACAGGTGGTAGGTAAAAAAATGTTCGACGATTCATAAACATTAATTTTATTTAATCTAATATGAATAAAAATTTATTGACTTATTGACTTGACTTGTATGGCTTTATAAGATAGAGTTTTTTTAATTCTTTTAGATTGTATTTTCTGTTAAGCTATAATGCTACAATCTCTATCGTAGCTAATCAGTTTAATTCGAATACTTCCTAAAAATTAGGGATAACTGGGTACTTAACATTTTTACTAAATTAATTCACGAAAAATATTTTATCGACTTTTGCACTTTCTAAACGCATGCGCGAAGAGCCAGCGAAATGCTTTGACATGCGCAGCGCCATCTGAAGAAAAAAATACAAACTACTAAATGAAGCCGCCATTTTGACATTTGTTTAGCTTTGTGTTTCTCCATGGAGAATTTCTCAAAATTATCCTAATTAAACCCTGTAAAATAAGCGATTGTGTGAAAAATAAGGTTTCATAGAACGGCGGACGTATATTTTTGAGTACTCATGTAAAAATAAATATCATTTCACGTCGTGTAAATCAATGTTAGTGCTGTGCCGCTTTTTTATTTTCGCGACGTTAATTTTCCAGATATTTTGGCTAAAAAGTGCTCTTAGATACAATAAACAGTTATTTTAACAACTTAAGAGTGTGTTAATAATAGTTTAACTGTGTTTTGCGTTTAAAATGTTAATAAAAGCGGCAAAAGAAAAAGGCGCGAAGTGTGGCTTGGGCCGTGCTACCGAAATAAACTCTCAAATGTTTTATTACTGAAACAAAGACATTACGGCCTCGCGCTTCCTTACCGGCAATTGTTTTGTGTTATTTGTTTTATTCTGAAAAGGATTTAATAACTTATGTGTGCATCGGATATAAACTTTCCAATTGTAGATTGAGTTCATGTAAGTAATAAGTAATTATTTCACACTTAGCTATTACTTTCCTATTAGATAACGATGCGTTACCCAATTTCTTGTTTCATCGTCTTACCGAAAGAAAATATTAATCCACTCCATTTCACTAATTGGATTTTAACAGCTTATCTATTCGCTTCAGGTTAAGTTTTCTTCTGGACTTGCGATGCGGTTAAGAAGTAGGAAAAGGGAGCGACCGCTCTCAGGCAATAGAAGTTCACAGAAGGTCACAAAGTTCAAGAAAAAACCGATTATACCCTTATCAAATTCGACCCCGGCTTGGGCAAAGATTGTGAAACAAGAAGCAAATAATGGCATATCGGCTAGCCCTAAACAGTTTTGTGTTACTAGGTCACAAAATTTAAAAACCAGACCAGTTAGAACTATACCAGTCAGAAGCATGGAGAAGCCAGTGGACACTACGCACAAACCTAAAACGAAGCACAAAGATAGCTCTAAGAAACCAATCTTCCAAACTGTTGTTCGTAGTACGACTAAAGATTTGGTCACCTCTTCAACAACATTTAAAAATCTCAAAACCAATCAAAATGACAAAATCACGACATCTTCCAAAACAAAAGATGCGCGCGGAACCAAAAGCGTACAACGGCACAGTTCGCTTAATCGGGAACTGAGGAAAACTGAAGTCTCGACTGCAATAAATTCTCCAAGAAAAACAAGGAGGATGGATAAGCCTGATAAATCTGCATCGTTGAACAGTTCACCAATTAGAAAGGTGCGTCAAATGGGAGTTCCTTTGCCAAAACTAACAAAAGTAAGTTCCACTAATGAAAGTCCTAAAAAGAAAGGCAAAGCCAAAGCGCCAGTTGTGCCTGAAAACGGAAATTGGACTGAAGACAGTGATATAACTATGTATGAACCTCATACAACAACATTTGTTGATTTTCCAGCCCCCAAATCTGATGAATCGGACTCGGATGCTCAGGTTGAGTCTTCAGAGTTGTGTCTTCCTAGTGACTGTTTAAACGATTTCATTGCCATAGCAGAATGTGCACGTCTTATAAATGATAATTTACAAACGGAAGACGAAGTCAACTTCTTAGCTGACAAAGCAGCAAGAGTAATGACTACAGAGAAAGAAGAAATAAAGAAAACGTTGAGAGCTAATTCGGTAGAGAAACGTCTTATTAAAAGACGGAAGTCTAGTAATGATTTGGAAATTTACCAACCTACATCAACTACTGATGATTTGGATACCTGTACAGACTTCTTGACCAATGGGGAAAAATATGTGCAGGTGAGTGAAAGTCTTCAGTATTAAAAAAAAGTTTAACTAATAAATGAAACATTATTGAAAAATGGAAAATGAAGTATTTAGAAAAAATTGACCCGTCTCACAACTAGCTCCGATGGGACTCGAACCCACGACCTTTCGCTTGGGTCGTCGTGGGTTCGAGTCCCATCGGAGCTAGTTGTGAGATGTGTCGATTTTTTCTAAATACTTCATTTTTCAGTAACAAAAATTGCATTGTGAATGCAAAAAACTAAAAATTAAAATAAGTTGAAACATTATTCTTAATGTCACTGAGAGCAAGCTACATTTTCAAAAACAAAATCGATTTTTTTTCTTTTTATTAGCATCAAAATACACATTCTTCTCATTTCACATTTATGTTTTTGATGGGATATACACTTACTTGCAGTACTAGTATAGTAGTCAGTCACTTACTTAGAAATATCAGAAACACGACGCACATATTTATTTTCAAATATTTTACATGTTTTCGGAGATATAGCTCATCAAACTTCCTAATTAGACAAAGATAGCGCATATAAAATTTCGTTTTAGAACGAGATAGCCAGATACACAGTTTTTTACAATTCAGTAGGTCATTACTTTCTTGTTAAGAGCGCGCAGTCTGAACACTAGCGCCGCCATTGAAAAAAAACAATAGTGCTTAAATAAAGACGAAATCTCTGTAGTGCACTCCGAAGAAGCTTTGTGGTACTTTTATTGCTTAAAGGATATTTGTTAGCCAGTTGTTTAGTTTAATTCAGTTTTTTGCAAAAAGTGGCCACTTTTAGCAATAAAGCTCCATTAAATTTAACGAAAAGCTAGAAAATATAGATCAAGCAATAAAAAGTACCACAAATCTTCTTCGGAGTGCACTACACAGTGTGCAGACTAATGATGTAACGAATATTCGCATTCGCGTTCGCGAATATTCGCTTATTTCTTGATATTCGCATTAGCGTTCGTATTCGCAAACACAGTGCTAATATTTTGCGAATATGAATGCAAGAAAAAAATATTCACTTTTCAGAAGTCAGTTGGGGTTATTTTTTCTGGATTCATAAATTCATTAAGACTTGGACTTCCAAAAACGCTGCAATATATAAAATTTGCTGTTCCATCTAGAAACACACTCTTGTTTAATCTTGAGACGTGCCTTTCCAATATTCTTCTCGTCTTGAGTAGAATTCGAGTGATGAAAAGGTGTTGCGATCTTTGTGCATTTTGTAAGGCGGCTGTGACAGTTTCTTGAGAGCTTTGAACCTTTCTTTCAATAAGTCTGAATCTTGTGTAAAACATTCGCATTCGCATTCGCATTCGCGAATATTAGCGGCAGATATTCGCATCCGCATTCGCTTTCGCGAATGTTTAAAAATTAACATTCGTTACATCACTAGTGCAGACTATACGCCCTTAATCAACATATTGATTTTTTTTACTTATGTTATACTCCAATGTTATATTTTTGAATGTTACTATTTCCCTATTACTAAAACTGGTTGACATGACATGCCCGTCTCTTTCTAGCCCGACTTCGTAGCGATGCTAGAGCAGGACAACTACGTGCGCGACTCGGAGTGCGAGATATCTTCTACGTGCGACACGCAAGGGACCGCTATAGAGAGCTTAGAGGCTCTATCGGCGAGGAGCCCTAGCTCGGGGTTCTTGGCTGAGATCAGTCAGAGCTTGGCTGCGGAGGCTGCTGGATGGGTAAGGATCTTCTTCTTATTTATTTATTTAATTTGGTAACTACAGATATAAATCAAGAATGGAATAAAAAAATTACAACAGTCTCGAGCTAGATTAATGCCCTTTAAAGTGTTAAGACAAAAAGAAAATCATTATGAAATATGATCAGGATTACTAGGAATGAAACACCGTTTTTGCCACCACACTATATTGTCTAGGAAACAACACTGTTACACAACTTTTGATCAGGTTTTACGTAACTAAAGTATTCTTATATTAATTAAAACAATGATAAACTGCGAGCGTGCTTTCACTCGTTTTACAGCCTTGACGGAAGAGAGCGAGAGAGCGATATTTATTTTTTAATAAATGAAATTAGGATTGGACACAATACTAAACATTCTCGCGCCTCATTTCAAAGTAAGGGCTTTTCTAAGTTAATACTATTAAAACAGAATTTTATGGTACATACAGGTAAGTTCATACAACAAACAGTACAACAACAGTTATTTCAATAATGTACCATATAACAGCTTCATATTATCTATATTGACACAAATAGCAAAGGTAAGTATTTATTAGTTAAAATTTAAAACATACTATTAAGCTGTGATAGGTGTGTCGCAACAACACTAAGGTAATACAGGTTCTACTGGTAAATACTATAACAGGTAGGTAAGTAATTTTCTTAACATAAACATTATAAATTGTTAAAAATTCATAAACATACATATTTTAACTTATTGTTTAGTAGGTAACAAAACTAACTTATTGTTTAGTAGGTAACAAAACTAACTTATGTATTGGTCTAGTATACTCCCCTTTAGAAGTTCGAACAACTACTGATCTCACTAAGTTATCAGTTTTGTTAATATTGGTAGATATTACTCTGCCTAGGGGCCACAAGGTGGGAGGAGTGTTTTCATCTTTGATCAATACAAGATCTCCAATCTTTAAATTTGTATGCACTTGAAGCCATTTATTTCTAGTCTGTAACTCTGATAAATAGTTAAAATAAAATTGTTTCCAAAACTTTTGTTTTATTTGCATTATTTTTTGGTAAACATTAATCCTAGACTCATTAAGATCTAATACATTAGGTTCAGGTAAGTCGGTTAAAGCTGTACCTATCAAAAAATGAGCTGGAGTTAAACATGTTAAATCATAAGGTAGATCAGTCAGTGGATACAATGGTCTTGAGTTAAGTATGCTTTCAATTTGTGACAACACAGTATATAAAAATTCATAAGTTAACTTAGTACTAAACAAGTGTCTCTTAAGTAGGGTTTTAACAGACTTTATACCAGCTTCGTAAACGCCCCCCATATGGCTAGCAAGCGGTACAGTAAACTTATATTCTATGAAGTTAGAAGACACATAGTCTATAATGTCGCTATAAGACTTTTCATTTAAAAACATTCTATATAAATCATGTAGTTCTGACTTAGAACCTTTAAAATTAGTAGCATTATCAGTATACAAACAAATAGGTATGCCTCGTCTGGCTATAAACCTTTTTAAAGCGCAAATAAACGACTGAGATGACATATCCATAACTAACTCTAGATGCATGGCACGTGTGGACAAACACACAAATAAACAAATGTAACCTTTAGTATACCTACAACTTCTAGACATATTATTTCTAACAGCTACAGCACCACTAAAGTCAATTCCTACGTGCGTGAAGGGACGTGTAAGCGTTACCCTGGCTGCTGGAAGATCAGCCATTTGTTGTCCACAGACTCGGCCGCTGTACCTAGTACATCTGACACAGGAGTGAATACATTTTTTCACTTCATTTCTACCATTGATGGGCCAGTATTTCAATCTTATGTTATAAAGTGTGTTTTGTATACCTGCATGTAGTAATTTCATATGATAATGTTCTACAATAATATTAGTTAAGTGACATTTTGAAGGTAATATAATGGGATGTGCTTGATTAAATGAAATATCTGAGTGTCTGATTCGACCTCCTACCCGTAGAATATTATTTTCATCTAAGAAGGGGTTCAATTTTTTTAAAGAGCTAGAAGTAAATGTGAACAACTTTTCTATGGTTTTGTGCTCAGGGATGTTAGCTTTAATGGACTGTAATTCACTAATTTCTTTAGAATAAGAATGGTATTGACATGTTTTTATTATGAAATCATGAGCATTTCTTAGTTCAGAAACAGACAAAAAGGATGTATATTTGTTATTTTTATTCTTTAAATTATGTATAAATCTAAGAAAATAAGCTACTGATCTTATCAGAATTGAAAAGTTTGAAAACTTAGAAAAATGATCATAGAACACTTCAAAATTAATTATTCCCTGTTTACAATGAGTGATCAAGGTACTTTTAGTACTGATAAGTTGTTCAGTGGGAGCTAGCTCAAGAGGCTGTTCTGAAGCAATTGGCCATAAGGCAGGATCATCAGTTACCCATGATGGGCCGTGCCACCACAAGTTACAAGATTGTAAAGCGACAGGCATAACTCCACGGCTGATGAGATCAGCTGGATTTTGTTTGGTATTTATGTAATACCAATTGTCACTTTTAGAAATGTCAATTATTTGCATGAGCCGATGTGACACATAAGTGTGAAGTTTATTTTTGTATGGAGTTTTAATCCAATTAAGCACAATAGATGAATCTGTAAAGAGATAAATTTGATTTATTGTTATTATATCTTTAGTTGTAGTTATAAATTGATTGACAAGTTTAGCTAATAAAAGAGCGCCATTTAATTCTAAGCGGGGAATGGACTGTTGCCTTTTGATAGGGGCAACTTTAGACTTGGCAACCACTAAAACACAACTAGGATTTCTATTATGGTATGTGGCTCTTAGATATAAACAAGCACCATAGGCTTTGGTTGATGCATCACAAAAGCCAATTAATATGATGTTGTTAGGTATATCAGAGAAACAATATCTAGGTATTTGAAAATTTTCTAGACTTTTTAATTCAGTTACAAATTTTTGCCAAGTACTTTGTGTATCGGCTGAAACTAAGGTATCCCAATCAATGTTTTGTTTCCAAATATCTTGCATTAGAAGTTTAGGTAAAATAGTTGTAGGAGCTAATATTCCTATAGGGTCAAAGATTTGAGCTATTTGAGATAAGATATTTCTCTTAGTACATGGCTTTGTCGAAGGGTTTGGAATAGATACTTGAAGTGCATCTGCTCTAGGTAGCCACTTTAAACCAAGGGTTTTCACAGAAGTAACTGGAGTGAAATTATATGAATTGTCTTCAGAAAGTAAAGAATCATGAGTAGTTAAACGATTAGAGTTTAAAATTTGTTTACAAATGTCAGGAAAGTTGGTTGCCCATTTATGTAACTCAAACCCTGCTTTGCTAAGCAAATCAATGAGTTCTGAAATTAACTTCATACATTTTTCTTTGGTTTGCTCACCACTCAAGTAATCATCCATGTACGAATTGTTTTTAATGCAGTTAGCAGCTAATTTGTGTGTATTTTTGTACTGCTCTGCTAAGTCTAACATAACACGGCATGCTAAATAAGGTGCACTTCTAGAGCCATATGTAACCACGTCTAATTCTATACATTGAAGTGGTTCTGTACTAGAATTTCTCCATAAAATTCTTTGCAATGAAGTTTGTTGAGGATTAATAAATATTCCTCGAAACATTTTGATTATGTCACAAGAAAATGCATATTTATAAAGTCTAAATCTAAGAATAATTTCAAATAAATCATTGTATATGTTGGGGCCTTCATATAATATGTCATTTAAAGACAATCCTGTGGAAGTCTTTGCACTTGCATTGAACACAGTGCGAAGTTTTGTTGAAACACTATCTGGTCTTAAAATAGCAAAGTGTGGCATATAATAAGTATTTTGGTCAACTGGTGAGAAGTTGTCTATGTAATGTGCATGACCAAGATCAATAAATTCTTGTATAAATGCCCTATACTGATTGTATAACACAGGGTTTATTTTTATTTTACATTCAAGTTGAAGCAAACATCTATAGGCCATGTTAAATGAGTTACCTAATTCTTTAATACGCTCATACTGAATGGGCAAATTGACTATGTATCTACCTGATTCAGTTTTTGTAGTGGTTGAGCTAAATAAATTTTCACAATATTCATCCTCCGGAGAGAGGATTTTTGTCTTTGGGGACAATTCTTCTTGTTCCCAAAAGGACTGCAATATTTGATCTGTCGATAAAGATGTAACAAACATGCTAACAGGCTGTGCATTAGGCAGTGCAGTCAGATTGTCCATGCAAACCGGACCTGAGATCACCCAACCCAATGTAGTATTGATAAGGTAAGGCAAGTTTGGACCTAACTTTGTGCAACCCGTTTGCATAATAGAATAAAATAGTTCAGCTCCAATAAGCAAATCAATTGAACTTGGAATATAAAATGTAGGGTCAGCAAGTGAATTTGCTTGTTTTGGTGGAATAGGCCATGTTTGAGTCGGAATATATACATGTGGCAATGGAACAGTAATATTATCCATCACAACAAAGGAAAGCTTGGCAGTGTAGTTAGTGTAGCGAGACGAGATGATAGTATTAGTACTCACATGTGTTGGTTTCTGGCTATTTCCTACCCCTTGTATAAGACAAGAATTTTGACTTAGTTCAAGCCGCAGCAAGCTAGCTAGTCTGTGGGTAACAATGTTTACTTCACTTCCAGCATCCAGAAGCGCACGTGCATTCACCCACTTCCCTGAAGCATCTTGAATCTTAATGATGGCTGTGGAAAGCAAGATTTGATTTGTATTATTGTTTGACACTAATACCGTTGAAGGAATATTGTTATTTTTAGCAATATTTAAAGACTGTGTACAGTCGAGATGAGACTCGGATGCTATAGTGGGCACTGTAGTTGTACTAGAAGAAGGAGAAGGTTGTAGCGCTTGAGGAGGAAGCGTATTCTCACAAGCATTAGACAAAGTATAGCTAACCTGTTGAGGTACATGTTGTTTATCCATATGAATACTTGTGTGATGTCTACCACGGCATGTTAAACACTTATATTTGGAGCACTTATGTTTAGTATTATAAGGCTGTAAACAATTAAAACACAATGATTTAGTTTTGATCAGCTGTATACGATCTGGCACAGATAACTCTAAATAGTTGGGACATTTATGCAGAGCATGCTTATTTTGGCACAAGATGCATGAAAAATTATTAAATTTTTCAGAACCAACATGAATGGATTTTACATTAGATTTGTCAAAAGTTTGTTTATCATTCAATAATTCAAATGCAGTTCTTCTTAAATTCAAAAACTCAAGCAGCTCAGACAAACTTGGAATAGTGTTCTCTTTTCTACTTATTTCCCATGCAGCACGCAGAGAATTATCTAATTTTTGACAAATTAAAAACACTAAAAGAGTGTCCCAGCTGTCGACAGGCAAATTAATCGCTTTCAGTGAATCTAAGCTTTGTTGCAAAATGACAAGGAAATCCTTCAGGTTAGACTTGGAAATAACATTAAAATTAGTTAACATTGCTTTGAGATGATAGTTTACAACAATAGTTTTGTTTTCATACCTTTTGGAAAGAATACTCAAAGCCTTTTGGTAGTTGTCGTCAGTGATAAGCAGTGATGCAATGAGACCTGCTGCTTCCCCGGTGAGCGCAGACTTTAAGTATTGCAGTTTGGTCACGAGTGGCAATTCCATGCTGTCTACCGTTGCATCGAATATATTCTTGAAGGCAGGCCACTGCTTTATCTCACCGTCAAAGCGAGGGAGTTGTAACTGAGGGAGCTTTACACGTGGCTTTTCTTCCATCCACGTGCTCGAGAGGTTAGGTTCCGGCTTGACATTCCCTTTGATCGGATGGAGCAGCGCACTCATGATAGCCTTGGCAGCGAAGTACTTTTCCTCAAAGCTCTCGCGTTCTGCCTCGTGCTGTCCATCCTTGTCAAGGTTTTCTATGGATTGTTGCACCTCTTCGAAACGATCTCGAATGCTCGCTATCTCTGTATTGCGAACAGTTACGTCGTGTAGACTGAAGTCTCGTTCTCCATCTGCGTCTATTTGGCTTACAAAATTGAAGATTCGGGTTAGTCTCCCTTTGATCGAGCTTCTTTGCACCTTTAAAGCGTCGATGGACATTTTTAAAAACTGTAGATTGTAGTTTGTCGTAACTCGTAGTACTCGTAGTAGCAATCACGTTGTAGTCGTAATTTTGTTTGTAGTATCGTAGTGTAATCACATAAGCTAAGCACAGAATTAATGTAGAAATTATTGCAAAATGCAATGCACACAAAAAAATGGCCGATGTCGATCGAAAATCGAAGCGAAGGCAAGTGTAGTCGGCAGGGGCCGGAAGACAAGCGCGGGAGACGCGTCTTGACACAGATAAGCGCGCGCCTTTTTTGAAATTGCGCGTAGTCGGGCTGTGATTGGTTGGCGTGTGCGCCTTTGACAGTCGGTAAAATAGTGACCGCCGATATTGTTTGTCCTTGTGATTGGCGTATTCGCCGAGATTATGTTGGCTGCAACTTCCGTCAGGTTGGTAAAACAGTTGGTGTTTCTCCAGTTTTGGCGCTGGTGTTCTCCGCCCGCCACACGATTATGCACGATTGTACCCGATGCGAAGCCGATGACCGGAAACGTTGAAAATGGCGTCTTGCCTTGGCGAGGCGACGATGGACCACTAATGATCAGGATTACTAGGAATGAAACACCGTTTTTGCCACCACACTATATTGTCTAGGAAACAACACTGTTACACAACTTTTGATCAGGTTTTACGTAACTAAAGTATTCTTATATTAATTAAAACAATGATAAACTGCGAGCGTGCTTTCACTCGTTTTACAGCCTTGACGGAAGAGAGCGAGAGAGCGATATTTATTTTTTAATAAATGAAATTAGGATTGGACACAATACTAAACAAAATACATAATCTTAATCTTGCTTTGTGTTCTTTAAACATTTCCTCAATGGTTAGAATATTTACTCTATACAGGGTGGTGGTGGTACCCATTTACAATAATAATAAATATTGGACACCATGATATACATTGTTCCAATACCAAATTTTAGTAGCTTGAGCAGTAACATTATGGAAATTGGAAACAATGACGGGTATTACCACAAACACCCAGACCTGAGGAAATATTGAAAATTTCGTTTTCAATATTTACCCGACCGGGGATCGAACCTAGGACCTCCAGAGATAGCGCCACCTTGAAAACCGGTGCTTACAACACTCGGCCATGGAGGTCGTCAGAATGGTCAGTATGGTCAAGCCTGGAACTATAATATGACATACAAAGATCTGTTCTTAGGTGAGACGAAAAACTGTAAAATTGAGAATGAAGTATTATAAAAAACTCGACCCCTCTCACAACCAACTCCGATGGGACTCGAACCCACGACCTTTCACTGTCTGGGCGTGAGACAGCTGGTTGTGAGAGGGGTCAAGTTTTTTCTAATACTTCATTTTCAATTTTTCAAGAATATAAATTGCATTGTGAATGCAAAAAAAATTAAAATTAAAAAATTCGACATTTTTGGTGTGTTTGAAATGACATTTTCTTTTCAGAATGCAGCAGATTTGTCAGCTGATGATGCTTCCCTCACGTGCCACGATGAGCAACCGCCTTCAGACATCGAGGTATGTGTGATTGTAAAATAAAAATTTTATTTCTTTTACACTTTGTCTATCTTATGCAAAGTTTTAATCCACGAGATGATCTTTATTCAAAAGTGAATGGAATGAGGTCGATATACAGTGTGTTCGATAAAGTGCAACCTCGAAAGGGGGTGAAACTAGAGACTATAAATTATTGACAAAAAAAATAGTCTGATAGTTTTTTTAGGTACCATAATGTTATATTCTTGCAAAGTAGCGGGTCTAATTCATTGAAATAAAGATAAATGCTTAACACTTAGGAGTAACAATTACAAATAGCTTGCCAAAAAGTAACTACAATAACTAAAACTTTTTGTAAAAAAAAACACTTTTTGCTTATTATTCTCTTGGTTTTTAATTTTATGATTCTTTTAATTTTTTTAGATAATTTATTGTCTAGTTTTACCCCCTTTCGAGTTGCACTTTATCGAGGGGCAGTGAAAAAATAAAATTATACTTTGTTAGAAGTGTTAGTAAGTGTGCTTAGTTTAGCAAAGTATTCATTTGTTGTAGGAGGAGGCGGCAGACGTGATATCGTCGTGCAGCAACCGCGTGGACTGCGAGCAGATTTCATCGTGGGTGGACGCTTTTGACCCCTACTTGTTTATTAAACATGTATGTATCTATAAGATTTTAAACTTTCGCGTTCCATTATAATGAGAGATTTTCTGACAGATGATTAAAAAAGAAAAAAGTTAGTTCCAAAAAAACTCAACAGATGGCGTTCATCAGACATGGGTCTGCTTTTTTTTTTAATTGCTGGCAAGGAGTCTACGTTAAGACGGTCAATTAAAAAAAAAACACTTGCAGAAGGAAAGAAAACATTTACAGGACTGAAAAGGCTTATCTACAACTCGGTCGGTATGGTATTGCAACGCAAAACAAGAGGAGTAGAATTATTTGACATTTCTTTTCCGTCAACGTCAACTTTTTTTTGGCCTTGCACCTTCTGGCACAACTTTGAGATACAAGTGTAGGTTAGATCAGATGAGATACATGTCTGGTCAGCGCCATCTATCGAGCTAATAAATAAACTTTTTTTAATTTGCTGGCAGAAAATCTCTCATTATAAGCAAGAGTAACGGGACTCAACGCGACATATATTATGAAGTACATATTATTATGTACTTACAGCTTGACGTTTCGGCTGTGTTGCTACAACCGTGGTCACAAGCAGACTGACAACACAGCCGAAACGTCAAGCTGTAAGTACATAATAATATGTACTTCATAATAAATGTCGCGTTGAGTCCCGTTACTCTTGTTTATATGTATGTATCTACAGGGTGGCGCCAAAGTACTGGCGCTATAAAAAATACTTATATTTTTTTTGTATGACATCTCTTATTATTCTGATATTGAAAACTAAAAATAAACATGGACTACTAACATGGAATACTTCCTAAGAACGTGGAATAATCAATGACAATGTTTTTATGTAATGATTCATCAGTGATAAAAGCACAACGTGAATTTCGTCGACGATTTAAGATCACCCGATCTGACCTGTCCAGACTTCTTTCTTTAGGGTTATTAGAAATCTCTGGTGTAAGTGAACAAGCCTCAGACTCTAGCAGCCCTAAAAGGATATATTTTTCAACAAAAGTAACATATCGCAGGAAGTGTTACGGCAAGTTATGGAAAATGTCATAAATAGGGTACAAATGTCCGTCAACTCTGGAGGTCACCATTTAACATCCTCTTCAAATCCTAATGAGATGAAAGGACATTTTTCATTTTCAGCTAGGACTTTGTACACTATTCGTACTAATAGTAAAAAATATTGTAAAGTCATATAATATATTCAAATTCTCATTGTCTTTCTGGATAAATGGTATAAAAATAAACTTTAAAATAAAAATTCTTAGCCATCCATGGTCACACTGGCAACCATATTTAAATCACGTTCGGAAACAATGATGTTTCTATACGAAAAAACGATGACATTGACGACTGATGAACATCTAGTCAATGTTACCTAACCTTTTTTTTTAATGTGAGTGCGACTTTTTAACGCCAAATTGAATCGGGGTTGCATAAAATTAAGACTAGATAATGCTTTTGTACCATCAAACGCGTTAGCTTAGAGCGATATAATTAGTTTAGAGTTAATATATTTATCTTTTGCTTGCCTATGGTATAGTGTACAAAGTCCTAGCCGAGGCTCCATACAAAACTGAAAAATATCCTTTCATGGCATAAAAGTCATATATTGTGAATACTGATTTAGAAAAAAAGTTGTAGCTGAACCAAATAGTGCTTTTGCGCCACCCAGTATTGAATGCGAGATTTTTCTTTATTTGTTAGCTTTTTAAACCCTGACTGCAGAAAAAGCGGTGATAACACCGATTTGTCTGCAGTCTGCTGTCTGTGGCATCATAGCTAATATTTATTTATTTATTTATTCACAACGGGGTAGCACTTAGCCTTCATCACACCTGATGATAAGTAGTGATAAGGCTGAAGGTGGAAGCGCACTACTCCCGGAATCCTCAATAACTGAGGAACTAGCTATCTTATCTCTAACTGCCGGAACACAATAATGCTGAAAACATCATTGTTATGGCCTCAGACTTAGATAAGATGGTGGTAGCTAGCCAGGCGGACTAAGAACAAGTCCTACCACCAACCAAGCCGAATACAATATGTACCCCCACTGGGTATCGAACCCGGGACCTCTGGGTCTGAAATCGGTGGTATGAACCACTAGACCACAGAGGCGGTTAATAATTTGATATAAAGGAATTGTTGACGAAACTGATACAGCACTTTCATGGTAAACTTTACAAATCTTAACTTTTTTACAAGCTTTTATTTAACTTGCCATGTTAGTTAGTTTGTTAGTGGGGGACAAATCTTGCAAGCTTAATTTGACCCACTTCCCAGTGTCTGATTGAGCTGAAACTTTGCATACAGGTTTGGTTTGGATGACAATACAATATTAAAGTACAGTCAGCAAAAAAGCTTTTCATAAAAATGATATTTTTACTAAAAACTTATTTAACTTGTGCCATGTTAGTTAGTTTGTCAGTTAGTGGGGGACAAATCTTGCAAGTTTTATTTGAACCACTTCCCAGTGTCCAATTGAGCTGAAACTTTGCATACAGGTTTGGTTTGGATGACAATACAATATTAAAGTACAGTCAACAAAAAAGCTTGTCATAAAAATGAAATTTTTACTAAAAACTTGTTTACCAGCTTTTATTTAACTTGCCATGTTAGTTTGTTAGTTAGTGGGGGACAAATCTTGCAAGTTTTATTTGAACCACTTCCCAGTGTCCGATTGAGCTGAAACTTTGCATACAGGTTTGGTTTGGATGACAATACAATATTAAAGTACAGTCAACAAAAAGGTTTGTCATAAAAACGAAGTTTTTACAAAAAACTTATTAATGTTGTTCTAGCTCCCCCCACTGGAAACAGTGGCCACAGGCGCTTTGAGGGCGCGCTATCCCGCTCTACCGCTGAAGACCAGAACCAGCCCAGATTTTAGTCTCGTAAGTACTTGCAAATTATATTTGACGAACTCCGTGGCCGAGTGGTGTACGCACCGGTTCTCAAGGTGCCGCTATCACTGGAGGTCGCGGATTCGATTCCCGGAACTATCTATTATATACTACATCGCTGTTCTGTTGGTATACCTAAATAAAGAATTCAAATATGAGATTTTATATTATTTTTATACATTCACAATGTAATTTTGTAAGTATAGGAAAAATGTGATAGTAAAAAACCACGTAATCCCGCCTGAAAGCTACTTATAGGGCTCGTGGTTTTTTTTTTACTATCACATTTTTCCTATGAATTCAAATATTTTCAATTTTCTTTTTTTATGTGGAAAACAACTGCTTTCTCAGATTCACTTGTATTCAAAATGCAAATATTCATTAGAAACGTGTCCTGAACCTAAAGTAACATTTTAAATTGGCTTACTTTTTGGAATAGGTAATGAACAAGTTATTTTTTTCTTAATTTTTTATTTATAGATTAAATTATACCCCGTTAACAAAGTTCAAAAGTTGAAAGATATTGTTACCAATTCTATTAATCTATCCTTATTGTCCACTAATTTATTTCAGAATATCATAGAATGGAATAAGTATAATTAAAGATTATTATATTTTTTTCTCAGGTACTTGATTTGGACGAAACCCTAGTACACTGTTCTCTCCAAGAGCTACCAGACGCAAGTTTCCACTTTCCAGTGCTGTTCCAAGATTGTCGCTATACGGTAAGTTTGTCGTGAGACTTGGTTGAGTTAACTTTCAGACTAATAATCTATACAAATAAATAAAATTGGAGAGTCTGTTTGTAATATTAAAATAACCGCTTATTACTACATGCATATGATTATAATATACGATACATAGCCCAAATTTTTTTTTTCAATTTTTTCTGTCTGTTTGTTTGTTCCGGCTAATCTCTGAAACGGCTGGACCGATTTTGACGGAACTTTCACTGGCAGATAACTGATGTAATAAGGAGTAACTTAGGCTACTTTTTATCCCGAGATTCCCACGGGAACGAGAACCACGCGGGTGAAACCGCGGGCGGCCGCTAGATTTATTATAAAAAAATTAACCAACTTCAAAAAACTTCAAACTAGAACTCACTACATAAAAACTACGCGTGGTGTGTCATGGCTCGTTCCCCTTATCCATCTCTAAGGAAGGCCAGTGCCCCAGCAGTGGGGACTTATATTGGCCTATGATGAGGATGTTTATACTTATATCCCAATTCTGACTAACTTTAACTTTTTGATATTTTTTAATATCCCAATTCTGACTAACTTTAAGATATTTTCTAATATCCCAATTCTGACTTAACTTTTAACTTTTTACATTTTATAATATCCCAATTCTGACTAACTTTAACTTGAAAAAGGGAAAATGAAGTATTTAGAAAAAATCGACCCGTCTCACAACCAGCTCCGATGGGACTCGAACCCACGACATTTCGCTATCCGGGCGACTGCTCTAACCACTGAGCTACGGAGTCGTTACGAGAAGCGTCGAATTTATCAAATACTTCTTGCACGCTGTATAGCCAGCGTTATTCGACGCTTCTCGTAACGACTCCGTAGCTCAGTGGTTAGAGCACAGTCGCCCAGATAGCGAAAGGTCGTGGGTTTGAGTCCCATCGGAGCTGGTTGTGAGACGGGTCGATTTTTTCTAAATACTTCATTTTCCATTTTTCAACCATAAAAATTGCATTGTGAATGCAAAAAAGTAAAAATTTAAATAAGTAACTTTAACTTTTTTACATTTTCTAATATCCTACTTCTGACTATCTTTCGTAGGTATTCGTCCGCACCAGACCGCATTTCGCCGAGTTCCTCTCGCGCGTGTCTCGCCTCTACGAAGTCATACTGTTCACTGCTAGCAAGCGGGTTTATGCGGATAGGCTGTTGAATCTACTCGACCCAGCTAGGAGGTGGATTAAATACAGGTGAATATTACAGTATTTATTTTAATATTAATTTTATTTATTCATACATGATCTTAACCTCTGGAAACCCCACATTGTTAATGGCCCAATTTTTATGTAAACAAAGCACTTGAGCGCTTGTTATCGCTCTCCCGAACCGATGTTTATACTTACGGCGACTGTAGTTATATTTATGAGAAGCTGATGAACCAAAGCATCTAGTTAAAGCTATTGGACAGTTTTACATGTTTTGTTTTTATAATCGTCGTTCGAACTCGATCTTTGTAAAAGAAAGAAAAAAAAGCGTTCATTTTAGAATCACACGATACTAAAAAAATACAATAAGTAGGTACTTAACACTAAAATATGAATAACTTAAACTTGCTAAGGTAATTAGTAAGATAAAGATAAAGATAAAGATAAAAATATTCTTTATTCACTTAGACATAATAAATATGTACTTATGAATCGTCAATATTTTCCTACCACCCATTCAAGACTTTTTTAACTGACAAGAAGAATGGGCGCAAGAAACTTGCCAGCGTTTCTTAGTTAGGTAACGACATTTACAAAAAAAAAAAACATATCGTTACTAATACAACAATTGCTTAGTATAAAAATACATCATATTAAACAGTGATTATGTTATGTGTTACATCATGACCATGCATTGCGGTCATTCAAATAATCGTCTACTTTATAGTATCCTTTGCTCATCAGCGACTCTTTAATGTAACATTTAAATTTATGCAATGGTAGTTCAATTATATGCTGTGGAACTTTATTAAAAAAGGCTATGCTTTTCCCCAGAAATGAGGCTCTGGATTTTTCTAGCCTAAACTTGGGAACGACAAGTTTATCTTTATTTCTTGTGTTAAAGCGATGAATATCGCTCTGCTTTACAAATGTATTATAATACTTTTTCACATAAATTATATTTTCATAGATGTAATGTCCTGCAACAGTTAAAATGTTTATTTCTTTAAATAGATCTCTTAAAGAATCTCTCGATCGGAGGTTGTAAATGGCGCGAATAGCCCTTTTTTGGAGCACGAATATACTTTGGATGTTAGCGGCTGAGCCCCACAACAAAAGGCCGTAGGACATAACACTATGAAAATAACTAAAATAGACTATTCTAGCCGTTTCAATATCGGTTAAGAGCCTTATTTTCTTAACTGCGAATGCAGCCGAACTGAGTCTACTCGCCAAGGCTTCGATATGAGGATCCCATTGTAGTCGCGAGTCTAATATAATACCTAGAAATTTTGTATTGTTAATGAATTCGACCGTATCGCCGTCTAGTCTAATATGAAAATCAACTTGTCTTACATTAGGTAACGAAAATTTTAAACACTTAGTTTTCTTTGAGTTTAATGATAAATTATTACTATTAAACCAATGTGACACTTTTGAAAGAGCACTATTTACTTCGTCAGAACAGTCATCACCTCTATCTACTTTAAAGACTAGAGATGTATCATCGGCAAATAGCACCGTCTCACATAAATTCTTCGCGTAGTAAGGAAGGTCATTTATGTATATTAAAAACAACAGCGGGCCCAATATTGATCCTTGGGGTACGCCCATAGTAATGGGAGCTCCGGTAGACTCAGTTTTATTAATAACTACCTTCTGAGTTCTTTCATACAGATATGAATGCATAAGGCTTACTGACATTTCAGAAACACCATAATGTTTTAACTTCCTTAATAGTGTTTGGTGATCAACACAATCGAATGCCTTGGAAAGGTCACAAAAAATAGCGATTACATCCTGCTTGTCCTCCCAGGCATCAAGTACATGTTTTAGAAATGCAACCCCAGCATCAGTGGTACTTTTACCTTTTGAAAAACCAAACTGTTTCTCATGCAGTATACTATTTAATTTAAAATATTCTAAAAGTTGAGCATAAATTAATTTCTCAAATATTTTACTTATTGCTGGTAGTATGGATATAGGTCTAAAATTTGCTGGGTCACTTTTGTCACCAGCTTTAAACAGAGGAATAATTTTACTATTCTTCATTAAATTAGGAAAGACCCCTTCACTTATACATTGGTTAAAAATTATTGCTAATGATGGAGCTATCACATCAATTATTGATTTGATGATACTTGTAGATATGCCCCAGAGATCTTCTGTTTTCTTAATATTTATTGCTTTGAATGCTTTAATAATATCTTCGGTAGTGACATAGCTAAAACTAAATGTTTCCTGGCACTTGTTCACACTAGATTCCATAAGAGAGACAGCGGTGTTGGGGCAAGAATTAAGTCTGCTAGTAGTTTCTAACGGTATTCGAGCAAAGAAACCTTCAAAAGCACTAGCCACCTCAATATCCGATTCAAAAGTCTGATCACTAATTTTTAAGTTAAATGAATTAATTTTGCTTTTTGTTTTGCCAGTTTCTTGGTTTATAATACTCCAGGTAGCTTTTATTTTATTTTCAGATGATTTAATTTTATTTGAAATATACCTAGATTTTGCCAAAGCACATACTTTCCTAAATGTTTTTGAATATTTCTTGACATATTCAATGAAGCTAGGATCACAGGAGGTCGTTTTTTGTGCATAGAGTTCAAATAACTTTCTTCTACTATTATAAATACCAGGTGTGGCCCAGTCACTGAACTTCTTACGATCATTACACTTTATAACTTTTTGTTTAAAATTGTTACTAAATTCTTTTTCAACAATATCAAATAATGATTGATAAGAGTTATTAGCGTCAGCAGAAGCTGGCAAACATTGAACTTTATCTTGTACATTATTTCTAAATTTATTAATACCACGTTTCGGTATTGGCCTGCAAATTACTTCGCGTCTAGGAGTAACATTATAGTGCTCAAAAGAAGCTAGTTGTCCACTGTGGTCGGATTTAATAATATTAATTACCGATTTCTCAATTAAGTTACAGTTGGAAAAGATGTTATCTAAGCAAGTGGCCGATGTTGGCGTAATTCGCGTCGGTTCATTAAAAGTGTGAAGCAAATTAAATGATTTAAAAAGATTAAGGAATTTACCGGAGAGTTGTGCTAATTTAATATCTAAGATGTCTATATTAAAATCTCCACAAACTACAATTTTTTTATTCTTACGACAGCATATTTTCAAAGCATCCTCCATAGTGGACTCAAAGACTGTGTAATTTGCTCCAGGGGGGCTATATACACAGATTATAATCATTTGTTCAAGTTCCACGCATGATATCTCACAAATTCGTTCAACAGAGAGGGATACTATATCCTTTCGCTCTTTATATTGTGTGTTATTAGGTAAAATTATTAAAGAACCCCCCCTTATTGTAGTTTTTCTATTAAATGAACTTACAACACTATAATTATCCAAATTTAACAATAATTCATATTCTTTTAACCAATGTTCAGTAACACATAACACATCAATATTTTCACAATTTAAAAATAAACTTATTTCTAGGTCTTTGCCAGCAGAAAAGCCTTGGATATTCTGGTGTACTATTTTTAAACATTTAGGCCTTCCTCTTGTCAATACTGGGCTAGAGTATGCCTCCGTTGTCTCTAATGGTAATTTAAATTAACCATGACAGTATTTGGATTCAAAAGAATCGAATTATTTGGAACAGATTCCAAAGTTACATTAGAAGTATCAAAGTTAAACTGCTCAATAGAAGCAGAGGTTATACTAGCCAAATTGTTGGCTAATTGTTTAAAATAAAATGATAGCGATACCGCTATTTGTCGCTTAAGATAATTAGGCAGATAATATTTATCTTTAGTCAAGTTAAATTTGTATAACAATGTGTTGATGTCAATTAAATGCATCTGCTAACTATTATGATAAGCTATTGTGCTTAAGGTTAAGTTTAAGTTATGTCTAATTTTATTTTCTAGCTGTGAAAAACCTTGACTATAAGGAAATGTAAACATAACAACTTTTTTTACATTTAAAGAGCATAATGAGTTACAGTATGATATTAATTGGCTTTTATTAATATTACCTCTATTTCCAATTAAAACTATCAAATTAGTGTTTTCATCATAAGATTTTCTGACAATTAATTTCATTATCTCATTTAAGGTTGAGCCAGGCATACAATAATTAATAATGCTTTCTTCAGAGTGTTTCTGGATGAATTGGCCTAAATTTTTCCCAATCTCATCGCAGAACATAATTGTTTTAGTGTCATTAGTTTTAGTAGGTGGGCTATTTTCATTATTCAGCAATAAACTATTAATATAATCTATAGTATCAGTGTTAGGGACTTCAGGGTTGGTTGGTAAAATAACCTCCTGCGGAGTCAGGTCTAATGTCTCATTTTGACATGAATGACTATTTATTTTGGTACAACTACAGCTGCATTTTTTTCCTAATGATTCAAACCGATCTGAATTAAAATTGCAAAAGTCAATCATATTATATGCAGCCATTTTTTGATTACTTAATTGTTTGCGAGAAAACTCACACAAGTTGGTGTACATTTCCTTAAGTGAAAGTTCCAAAATGTCAATCTTATTACCTAATTGACTTCCTATTATTTCACTTTCTTTGTTCTTATTACATGTTTCCATGTTTATCACATTTAATTGTTCTAACAATAGCTTGCGCTCTTTCCTCAATTGACAGTATTTATTATAATAATTTTGTTTTTTAATTAATTTCTGTGTTTTCTTTATGTACCTATTAATTTTGATATATTTCTTAATTTTTTTCCCGCTACTAAAATGACATATACTTTTATTATTAGCAAATGGTTTACTAACATAGTTAACACATTCCGAAGTGGAATTGTCATGTGTAGCAGAATTGCATTGCATCAACTCATCAAAGAGGCTTTGAGAGTGCCTTTCTTCGATGATACTTTTATTAACCTTTTCTAGATCAAGTACTGTTCTTTGAGCTATAGACAAACTAATTTCTAAATCTGTAATGCGACTCAAAGCCTGATCATGAGTGTCATAACAAGCCCTAAATGACTGAATATAGTCTTCCATTTGGTTACACTTGTCTAAGAGTTCGGAGTATTTTGTATAAATTTCAGCGAGTTCACTCTTGAGTTCTGTGTTGCGGGTTATGGTCTTGACAATCTCTTGTTCGCCTTCCTCTCTTTCCTTAATTAAAGAGTTATTTAGGTCTCTTGTTGCCTTGAGATCCTCCAGAGCATTTTTGAGTTTAAGCTCCATGTCCTTTGCCGTTGCCATCCGGGTCATCATGGCTATAGATTGGGTTTTTAAGGCCGCTATCACTAAAAATAAACAAAAGTGATTATTAACTAGTTAAAAAAAAAAAACAGATTAGGTAAGTGTTGTTCTCTAGAATCAATAAAGAGTTATTTCTTTAAATAAGTTACTTGTACAAAAAAAATAATAATAATAATAGATAATTAACAATAAACTTAAGTGTGTCGGGTACTGTTATGTTAAAACAATAGGTAATACCATCAGTATTCCTTTGAGTAAAGGAAAGCGAGGCCAACCAAATTGTTATAGTGAAGTTAGTTGTGTTTGCTTAGTGTATTAACTTTAAAAAATAATAAGAACGGAGGAATTAGTACATGAGAGTTATATAGGTATCACCATCAAATCAACTTTTAATAAAGTAAATAGAGGCTAACCATTTAGAGGTATTGTGTAGTGTAATTATATAATTTTGCATACATATATTGAATATAAAGAATCCTAAATAGCTAAGTAGTTGGCAGTACTTAACTAATATTATTATATCCCTTCACAAGTACAATTAAATTAACAGACTTATTATTAGTTATTGTTATTGCAAACTAGTTTCACAGTCTTTGATTGAAGTGATTTGGATGTCCCTGTATGGATGTAGTGTTTGGAAAGTGTAGCAGTAAGGTGAATGTCTGTGACAGTAGTGGTCACCGTCAGCTTTACTTCCACAGTTTGTCAAGTAAAGAGAGGTTGTCAACGATGCCAAATCGTAATGGATTGTGACGTTGCTCACTGAAAGTGAGCTCTGTACTAGTAATGATAATTAATGTACAGTGAATGTGAAACCAATTTGGCATTCAAATCTAGTATGTTAGTTGAGTTTAAAAGTAATGATCAATAAATAAAATTATAACTAAATATGTGGGTAGGTATTTTGAACTCAATTAAGATTTCAAAAAGTGTTCTTTATGGTTTTCCCACTTTATTACTAAGAAATTTATATACTGCAAGTAGTAATTCAGGCTGTAAGGAAGATGGCAAAACCTCTAATAACTTAAAGTCCAATTTATGTCAAAATTTAACTACCTACTTGTATATTTTAAAAGATTGAATGTTAATTAGAGGTAACACAATGCAAACAAATGAAATTCCTTAGAATAATAACGTGAAATTCACAATCTGGAAACACTTGAAGTTGTTAATAGCATATACCTACTCAAGTTGTTTGTCTAACAAATTAGTGAAAATTAACAACTTGGTTATCAAGATTGTCAAGATGTATTTGTCGGTAATATATGTTTATATTGGTCTGAGAATGCAATGTGAGTGATGTAAATTATGAAAACAATACTCCCCAGGTTTAAGAAGAAGCAGTCCACAGTATTTATATCATTTCAATTTGAATTAATATCCTCTTCTTGAATGACAGTTGGGTAAATTTTTCCTCGCTTTAAATTCAAAAGTTTGTTCATTAAACTTGCTGATAACACTTCCACTTGTTATTTAATACGTAATTAAGCTAATTATAACAAATTATTAGGAAATTAAATGAGAATTACTAATTAATTAATTAATTACAATTACACAGCAAACTTTTAAGTAGTGTCGTGTGATGCCAAAAATGCGCTCAACTCAGTATAAGCAGCGGGCGGGGCCTGCTGCACTGATATGCAGTGCTACCCCGTTAAATACAACGGGGTAGCACTTAACCTTCATCATACCTGGTGTTAAGTGATGATAAGGCTGAAGGTGGAAGCGCACTACTCCCGGAATCCTCAATTACTGAGGAACTGGCTATCTTATCTCTACAGTCGTCACAAATTAAGATGCCCGTTTTGACATATGGTAATGACCCTAGAATGTAACTTGTTACGAAAACCAAAAAATCAAATATGCTGATTACTTATCAAACGTGTATGAAAATAATATGTTACATTTTTTAACGCATCATAAATTAAGGCAAAGTGTATTCCGCGTATTATTTTTGCGTTTATTCCAAAGTAAACGCAGATTCGATTAACTACGAAACGTCTCGAAAAACAGTTACGTTCTCAGTCTTTATTTTTTTAAATACTAGTGTTGTAACCGTTGTGTGAAGGATTTCTCCAGCTTCATTCAATTTTATCGAAATAATCGTTATAACCACTTTAATAGATTAATTTGTAAAATTAATCTGTTTTGTTTGAAAACTAGATTGGCGCTTAAAGCATTAGTGAAATTATGAATTGGCAACAATAATTTCGTTAAAACGGTTTAGGCAAACGCAAACTTATCCAAGGAGAATGTTTCGAATGAACCTATTGAAAAAAAAAACAAATTATTTAAATAAAACCTAGGCAACCTTGCACATCTAACCATGTCGAATCGTCACGTTCACCTTTCCAGAGATTTCTTAAAACACGTTTCGTTCGGCTTGTTTGAAGCGTTCGCATCGGACAAGCGTGCTTTCACCATAAGCGGCCTGTACACGTCGGTCCAACCACTGGCCAATACATCGTACATTGACACTTTTGAACGAACAAGACATTTAAAAAGGTTCTTTCAAAAGTGTTAATATACGACGTATTGGCCAATGGTTGGGCCAACGTGTACAGGCCGCTATAATAAGTAATGTAGCTACTCTATGACCATGTCTATGCTGTAAGCTGTAGTTAAAATACTTGCACTTTTAGAGCCAACGCGACTTGTGATTTTTAGTCGACCGATAGTTTAGTCGGAATCGTAAGACGATCGTGATCAAACTGTCGGCCGATAGTTTGGTTTTGAGAACCTGCGAGCACTTTTGATTTTTAGTCGACCGATAGTTGGTCGATAGTTTAGTTGAATACGGGCGCGCGATTACATAGTCCTTCATGCACAGGCCGATAGTTGTATAACTGTAACTATAACTATAGCTGTAGTAACTATTGGCCAGTCATTTTCGATAGTTCGATACTGAATGCGCAGTCTACCGATAGTTGGGCGATAGTTTAGTTGAATGCAGTGCGCGCGCTCACATAGTCCTTCATGCACATTACCGCCCGGCCGATAGTTGTGCGATAGTTTGATCGTACAACTATCGGCCAGTCATTTTCGATAGTTTGATCGGTCGATAGTTTAAGCGCACTGACGATTGCCTGCCACTGCCATATAACTCTATAGGTACTGAATCCGAGAACGACCAAACTATCGCCCGATTAAAAATCACAAGTGCGCGTTCGCTCTTATATAAATTATGCAATTTAAGTGGATTCGATTCAAGTTCATATAACATAAAAGGTCAATTTATACTTTAATAATATGTTTATTAAAAGTATAAGTACCTATATAGTAAGTTTCACATTTTATAATAATAACTTTAGTCTTAATCCACTCCACATAAGTTGCAAACCTACTATAATCGATTAGTTACTCAAAACCTTAATCGATTAATCGCGAGAATCGATCACAGACTCGTATGGTTACATGCCTAATCACGTCACTTTAGCATGTGTCAAAACGGGCATCTTATTTTGTGACGACTGTAACTGCCGGAACACAACAATGCTGAAAACATCGTTGTTATGGCGTCAGACTTAGATAAGATGGTGGTAGCTAGCCGGGCGGACTTATAACATGTCCTACCAACCAAGCCGGGAATCAAATCCGGGACCTCTTGGTCTGAAATCAGTGGTGTGAACCACTAGACCACAGAGGCGGTTGCCGGTTGCTAAGTGCCGGATTAGTGAGATTGTACTGTAATAATAATGATTTATTTTGTCGTAGGTTATTCCGCGAGCATTGTTTGCTCGTGAACGGGAACTACGTGAAGGACCTGTCCATCCTCGGCCGCGACCTGAGGAAGACTGTCATCGTGGATAACAGTCCGCAGGTAAGGGTTGAACATGTAACAGCCCCTGTAGACAAGTGGCTTTCTATTATCGATATCGCTAGTAGAAATGAAAGACAAATGTATGGGATTGACATTAGCGATCGAAATGTCACGTGACCGCTAATGTCAATCCCATACATTTTCTTTTTATTCTACTGGCGATATCGATAATAGAAAGCCACTTGTCTAGGCCCGCAGAAGACTTATAGAAACATATATGTAGTGCGAGTCTAGTCTAGTCTGTGTAGTCCTATTTTATTATGTAGGTTGAAAATACAGGGTGTTAGTTTGGTCATTTGCAAGCCCGAAACCACAGCTTGTACTTACTCAAAATTGAACAACTTTCCCCAAAAAATATGGGTCGAAATCAGAAAAAAAAATTGGCCCTTACATACAAAATCGATCAGCTGACTGTGCAGTTTGTAAGTAAGCATTTATTGTGTAAAGAAACAAGGTTACAAAAACAGGTCTTAGTGCTAATTACAAAACTGAATCACTGATTTTTACCTTTTCAGGCATTTACACCATATTTTTAAAAATAATAAAAAAATAGCAAGGCAAACTAATTAATAACTTATACTACTTATATTCAAATATTCTTGAATGCTGTAAAAACATTTTTTTGCCAACCATTCTCTAACAGAAATTCTGAATTTATGTGTCTTATGTTATGTTCTTTAAAATGGTCTTGTATGGGAGACCAACAATTTTTTTCACGTTTCGACCCATGTTTCTTGGGAAAAGTTGTTTAATTTTATTAGTACAAGCTATGGTTTCGGGCTTGCAACTGACCAATTTAACACCCTGTATAATAACTCATTAAAAATTCGGAGTGGATCTGTCTATCCTCGGCCGTGACCTGAGGAAGACCGTCATCGTGGATAACAGTCCGCACGTAAAACAACACTTATTTGCGTTGGAATAAGGTTGAAAAGGCTCCTTTTAAAGATTTATGTAAAGACTTGACTAATTTGCATTGGATTAAAGTCTAAAATCGCATATCAACTGTAAAAAAAATACTAAAAACTACCTTCTTCTCACCAGGCATTCGGATATCAGCTAGAGAACGGTATTCCAATAGACAGTTGGTTCGTAGACCGGAGCGACAATGAGTTGCTGAAACTGCTGCCTTTCCTTGAAAACCTCGCTACGGTAAGCACATTAAATAATATATAAAATAAAATTCTATTTTTAATTTACGATCGTGAAAAAATATCAGCTGTTCCATACATTTTGATCTATACGATTTCAAATTGTCTATGGAACTGCTGATTTTTTTTTCGCGATTTCAAAGTTGGTACATTATTGTTTGTATGCATGAGTACATTGACCCCTTAAAATTCCGTCGGATTTTTTTACAACACATTATATTTCCTTCCTGATCAGAAGGTCTAAATAGCTAAATGTCCAACAGCGCGAAACTTCTAATGAGCAGTAAGTCTAATTAGCAGAATGTCCATTTAGCAAAACGTCCAACTATCAGATGGTCTGTATAGCAGAACATCTATTTAGCAAAAAGTCATTTTTAAAATGTGTACAC
This sequence comes from Crambus lathoniellus, assembly GCA_949710035.1. Lineage (NCBI taxonomy): Eukaryota > Metazoa > Arthropoda > Insecta > Lepidoptera > Crambidae > Crambus > Crambus lathoniellus. The sequence goes on along the minus strand of OX453325.1, from coordinate 2,945,275 downwards.
TCTTGATTTGATCCCGATATTTATACGGGAACCGGGTAACACGCGGTTAAAACCGCGGAGAGCTTTTATAAATGGCGAAATTAAAGTATTTAATTAAATGTGAATATCTATGTCATACATAAACGAAGTACTTATACTTTTGATCAAAGAGATCTTCCTTTCACAGAAAGACGACGTGCGACCGTACATCAGGGACAAATACAAACTGTTTAGTTATCTACCGCCAGACTAAATACAAGTAAAGGTATCATTTGTATTAGATTGCTATTTATACAGACTTTTCTGCATCGCAGTGGCAAGATTCTTACCGAAAAACAATATAATAAGTAGGGTTATGAAAATTATTTTAATAATAGTTCTATTATTTTTATTTGAAAGGCCAAATGAAATTTCTGATGATAAATTATGTATGATATTAGGTACTTATATGAAATACAAAGTCACTGACAACTAGTTTTAATATGCAGAACCGTCTGTATTATTGTTTATCTAAATAATAATTATTATATATGACAAAAAATATTTATTTAACTTTTAATGAATTGGAAAAAAATGCTATCGGTTTTAAATTTTAATATTAGGCGGAGACATTCTAAATTAATATATTATGATTATTATTAATAGATAATTTATTGATAAAAAATTGGCAATTACAATGTTGTTATACGATATTTTTGATGTATTTTACCAACATTAAAGCTAAAGATATGTAAAAAATATTAAAATACTTATTTTTTAAGTTACTTTTTATTCCTCTCAAGTTTAGAAAGAATAGTTAAAAATGATCTTATATGTAAAGAGTTAAGGTCTAAATCTGAATTATATTGTTGGTTTTATACATCTTAAAAATAATATCGCGTAACAACTATATGTAGGATTTTAACATTTGTGTTAAATATTTTATAATATCAATCTGTTATTTTTACTTTTTTCATTGCAATGCAATTTTTATTATTAAAAATGAAGTACGTTATTTTAAAAAATCGCCCTCTCACAACTAATCTACTGGAGCTACCTAGTTGTGAGACGGGTGGATTTTTTCTAATACTTCATTTTCAAATATCAATCTGTTATTAGTGTTTGTACTCTCTGCAAAAGACAATCATATCTCTAAAAGCTATATTATCAAATAGTTACTACACTCACTTTTCATTCACTGATGGCAACGACATTTTATTTTCAAGATGTCTAGATGACGATGCTTAGTTCCGTCAGTTCCACAATATATCATCCTTTTTAACTGATAATGGAAAAATTACCAATTTTCATCGTACACACACTCAGTTTTCACTTTGAGTTAAAAGTTATTGTGTGTAGCACCACATAAGATGTACAGTGGCACAAGCTTTTCTGTTCCGGTGACAGCCGTGACAGAAGAGCCAACGAAATTATCTGTCAAAATGGACTGTCGTATGAAAACTGTTTTAGTTCCAAAGATAATCACCGGAACAGAAAAGCTTGGCGCACTATATGTTTTGTTTGACATTTAAATTTTTTTGGAAACATAAAATTTATTTATGAGAGTCTACAAGTGTCAAGACTGTAAATGCAAAATTATGTCTATCATAGCTAACTGACATTTCTTTCATTAATTATGTCGTTGCAGCATATATTTTAACATAATTAATTATGTATTATTATCAGCTATTATCACTGTTTTGGACGTACAGAATGGTATTTTAAAATATTATACACAAAAAATAAAAATGTAATGTATATTTCAAATATACTCATAAAAGTATTTAAGTTCGAGGTTGCATTTCAGCCTGTATTAAGATTCGAAATTCGAATGCGGAATATTTTTTAATCTGTGATTAAAAAGTTTTTTTATTATACTTATATAAAATTGTTTTTTAACCAAAGACTGAACTTCAGTTATGTATAATTTTATACATGTGTACATATATAAAATTTATATTTTTACATACTTGATGTGCAGTCTTTTATAGAGCCATACATACATTTTAAATGAGAAACGTACATATATGTATGTATGGCTATTTGTTTTATGTGATTTGAAATTGTTTATTTTTTTTATTTCGCTTCATTATACGGAGGTGCTATTTTTATAATGAAATAAAGTAGTTTTGATTTGTTTTCTATGCAAAAATTGTATTGATAAATAGGTATTTTAATTTATTGATAATAATGAAGTTATTAATTATTGAAAAAGACAGAATAAATATTATAATCTATCAGCTTAACAGAATCAGGATAGGATTATAAAATTATACATATCTTTTTAAATAGGCGTATTATCTTTTGATTCCGAACCTAAAAGATGCTTTTATACAACTTTTTTTTGCTCCGCGTAGTTTGAGTGAAAATTCTTGGGTTCGATTCCCGGTGGAGCTACTTGGGAGATGGGTCGATTTCTTTTATTTCATTTTCAATATAATTGCGTGATATACAAGGTGTTCCTTTTGATATCCCATAACTCTAGGCCTCTAGGGTAATATTCTGTCATTAAAAAGAAATCATTAAGTCCTGGGAACCTGGCTCGAAATATTTATTTATTGCTTTATTAAACAACATAAAAAGTAAAGGACAAGAGGCGGGTTTAACGCTAAAAGCATTCTCTACCAGCCAACCTTCTGGAAAACAGAAAGCTTAAATGCGGTACAAATAAAAATAAATTTACACATACCAACATAGAACATACCTAAAACAAAAGAAGTACTAGTTTCTTTTTCGCTTTCCCATACAAACTTGCTTAGTGAATAGAGAGATTTGTATGGGATAGTAAAAAACATATTTAGACCTGGGTATATGCCTTGGACTTTTGGATTTCTTTTTTATGGCAGAATATAACCCTAGCTAGAGTTACTCATAGGATATCAATAGGAACACCTTGTATAATTGGAATTGAAATTGGAAACAGCAACTTTTGAACTTTGAATGAACAATTGGCGTGTAAAGAAACAGGTTTTTATAACAATTGGGTACATTTATTAAGATTATATTTATTTTTACTTTTTGCATTCACATCACAATGCCATTATTATTATTGAAAATGAAGTAATAGAAAAAGTCGACCCGTCTCCCAACTAGCTCCGATGGGACTCGAACCCACGACCTTTCGCTGTCCGGGCGAATGCTCTAACCACTGAGCTACGGAGTCGCTACATTTAAGATACCAATTTTTGGAAAGATTAACTTTTAATCTATTACGTAGGTACAGGATATATCGTATAAGATATTGATACCTTAACAAGTGATAAAGATAAAGTTTACAATTATTTCAATTCATTTACACGCGTCAAGGTTAACTAAACTATAAATCCATCTCATCCAAGTCTGATGCCATAACAACAATGTTTTCAGCATTTTTGTGTTCCGGCAGTTAGAGATAAGATAGCCAGGTCCTCAGTGGTTGAGGATTCCGGGAGTAGTGCGCTTCCACCTTCAGCCTCATCTTTACTTCAGAGCCATTTCGCACTTTGCAATTGTCTCGCTCGCACAATAAACATTTTTAAAGATTGTGGAAAACACATTGTGTTTTTTAGGAAAGTGTTTCATTATGTCCCTACAACGCAATTAGTTATGCATTATTAAACATATTTCAACATTGTCAATACTGCAATAATAATAGAATTACGAGCTTAAAGTTATCGAAAATTTTCTTTCTAATTCTAACCAATACTCAATTAAATGAATAAAATAACTTATACAAAATATTCGTAACATTGCGTTGTAGTGGCATAATGAAACACTTTTTTAAAAAACACAATGTGTTTTCCACGATCTATGAAAATGTTGCATTTTGCGAGCGAGACAACTGCCAAATGGCTCTAATTGCAAAATGGCTCGTGCACCATAGTAGATAAAAAAATGACGGTTTTGTAGTGATATCTGAAAGGGGGTGAAGTTTAGCACAGAATCAGACAGGGATGAAATCTTACAATGAGAATCTATTATGTAGCAGGTATATAAATCAAATCAAAACTACTTGTAACAATAATGTTTTATTTTAATATAAGTTTTACTTTACGTCCACTTTAGTTTTACTTCATTTTAAGCTTTTAACTTTTTTTACTCGAAACTATTTGTCTATAGCCTGATTTTTTTCAGTGGTGTTTCTCTATGAAACTGAATATTTTTTTTATAATAAGTATGTCAGATAATTATAGCCTTGCCCGGGGACGGAAATGAAAAAAAAAAAATAGATAGTTACAATCATTCAAGTTTCTAGTGTAATAATCTAAATACATAATAATATTATATACAAAAATAATAAATAAACAATAGCAAAATCATAAAATATAAGTCTTTGTAATGACTATTAATAAAACGCAATAAAATTACCACTTTTAAAATGAAGACGTTTTCGTAATACATAATAATAATTGAGATTAAATAAAGTAATCATAGATTATGTATAATCTGAGATAATTAAAATACTGTAGATAGGAAAATTTTTAGTGGTACTCTCAGGAATAATGGTATTATGAGAGAAAGCGATTCAAAACATGTTAATATTCTTTGTTCAATGTAGCATGGCCTGTAGGGCTAACATGACGGCAACGAGATAGCACGAGATAGTTTGTCGCGCGCCTTCAAACCAATCAGCAGTCACGCGCGCTATCTACGAGCGATCTGATTGGTCGAAAGTAATGCGACAAACTATCTCGTGCTATCTCGTTGTAGCATGTTAGCCCTACCTACAGGCGTCCGTCACTCTCTCAAGGACGCGAGATAGTGCCTACCGCTTCGCGTATATCTCGGTATACAATTTACAGCGGGATTCCCGCCGTACGCCCGCCCGAGCGCGATAGAATATATGTGATAGAAAGAGATGCATCGTCTAGCCGTTCGTAATTAGAGCCGTACAAGCTGAATTATACTTTATCGTGTTGAAGTTAGAGTTGCTATTTGTTTAAATGGTTTCGCAAAATGCAACTTCTGTTACTATTATTTATTCTGTGGCATGACTCCTATCTCCTAATGACAGCTTACTCGTGCAAAGCAAAAAGTTCTTTATGCTATTGGAATAGAACTCATAAAAATCACCATTAAACATTTTTTTGCAGCTTAAGCTAGAAAAGAAGACCCTATTCCTTGTTAAGAAACAACATTTTGCTTTGCAAAACAATGAGCTGTCATAGGAGCCATGGTACATTGAACAAAGTATAAAATAACTTCCATTATTTGGGCCATATTATAAACACATGCATTGCTAATTTATGTTTGTTTCTTGAATCCAGTAATATGAACTTGTAAAATGGCCAAAAAGCCGATTTTGAGCAGGCAGCATGAAGTAGTGAATCCACACTTATATTTTACAAAAGATTTTATATTTCCACAGCTTAACCACTGAACTAATTTTGATGAATTTTGGCATAGAGATAGATTGTACTTTGGACACGGATATAGGGTTTTTAAAATGACTCAAATATAAAACCTATAATAAATAATACTATTAATCAATTATTTTGTAAATTATCCGCCTTTAAAGATTGGATATCAACTCATTCCGTCTATTGGCTATAGACATTATCTATTCAGATTTCTGTATCACCGCCTATTCGTTTTTAGCTATTAAGTCTAGATTGTAACGGTTGACTTATATATCTTTCATTTACACTGTCATTGAGCTATAGTCAGTTCTAATTTATTTATCCAATTTACATGTATAATAACGAGTAAATAATAATGTTAACAACAATAGAACATTACTTTAACTTATTTTAATTTTTAGTTTTTTGCATTCACAATGCAATTTTTGGAAAATGAAGTATTTAGAAAAAATCGACCCGTCTCACAACCAGCTCCGATGGGACTCGAACCCACGACCTTTCGCTTTCCGGGCGACTGCTCTAACCACTGAGCTACGGAGTCGTTACGAGAAGCGTCGAATTTATCCAATACTTCTTACGCACTGTATAGTCAGTGTTAATTTCATCAATGTGGAGATATTACTACCCTCATTATCATATGTTGTGAGACGGGTCGATTTTTTCTAAATACTTCATTTTCCAATTTTCATTACTTTAACTTTTTTGCATTCACAATGCCATTTTGACGGATCGTTTTTTTCTAATTCTTAATGAACATGGAAGATATTTGTATGGGGCTTGGTATACCTTACGTCACCCAAGAGAGCCCCACTATGGAAAAAATCAAAATATGGTGGCCAGTTGTGAAACATAATAATATGGCAATAGATAGACAAAGTCCATACAAACTAAAAATGTAAAATTTCGAAAAAGATATACTTACTTTCGGAGATATTAATTATTTTTATTTTGATTTTTGTTTTTATTGATTTTTTTTCGAAACAAAAATAATTAATATCTCCGAAAGTATATCGTTTTCGAGATTTTATCAAAATACATTTTTAGTTTGTATGGACTTAATCTATCGCTTGACATATGTTTCATCACTGGCCACCATATTTTGATTTCTCCATAGTAGGTAGGGCTCTCTTGGGGAAACTTTAGGTAAGTATACCAACCATATTCCATGCTCCAATTACATTGAACATTGTCACATTGAAGCATTCCGAGACATAACGATCTATGCCTCAAAAGGCATTCAATATTGTAATATGACATAGTCTTATGTTGTTTACATATTATTGCTCGTGTCTGTACATACAGAACTCAGTACCCTAAGCACGGAAGCAATGGGGAGGAAAACTAACTTTTTATCACGACAGAGGGCGTAGGTGTTATTGGGGGGGTGTTTTGTTGATTGGTTGTTATTGTGACATAACGTCATGACGTTATGTGACGCGTCACCATGGAGCTAGAGTGCTCGTCAGATAATTCTGCGCGCGGTAAAAATCGAATACTAATCTTTTCTATAACATAAGAACAAAAAAATGCACTGTAACTAGCGCCAGTCACGCGCCAGTCACGCGCAGAGTTATCTGACACACTCTTGACTTAATACTGAGTTACCTTAGTATGTAGTCTAGCTCCATGCGCGTCACAAGAACAACCAATCATCGACCAAAGAGTACATTATTATCCCACAGATTAGGTAGAAAGTGGACCCCCAATAACAAAACGCGATATACAAAAAACTTAAGTCCGTTTCTCCCCATTGTACTCGAAATCGTAATCATAAACTATACCTACCATGTTTTGAATACTCAAAGCCTACCATCATCAAATGCTACCAACACTGTCAAAGTGATGCCTATTGAGTTTTAGTTCCGCAAATGACCGCAGCAAAATAATAAACCTAATTTTAGTAGCTTGAGCACTAGTGTCATGGAAATTGGAAAGAATGACGGGTATTATTTCCTCGGGTCTGGGTGTACGGTCACGAGCAATAATATGTATACAACATAGGACTATGTCATATTACAATATTGAATGACTTCTGTGACACTGATCGTTTTCTTTCGGAACGCTTCAATATGACAAAGTTTTATGTTGTATACATAATATTGCTCGTGACTGAACCACATACACCCAGACCCTAAGAACTATCGAAAAGTTACTTTTAGACATTTACCCGACCGGAAATCGAACCCTCAGAGATAGCGGCACCTTGAAAACCGGTGTCTATACCACTCGGCCACGGAGGTCGTCTATAAAGATTACGAGAGTTTTTCGTGCTTGACGTATTACCGTGTAAGTATTTATTATGTGTTGCACATACTGTTATAGACGGTCTAAAGTCATTAAAAACCTTGATTATCTAAAATCGATAAGATTAAAATATCAATATTTTTGGTTTACAGAAAACAATATGTTTTGATAATATCAATAATTATGCATTTATAGTGACGATATAAAGCGCAAGCCACATTGACAGTTGGCTTAGCGAGCTAAAAAGCCGAGCGATAGGTATGTGACGTTTCAGATCTTTTGGCGATGGCGACCGATTTGGCGCAGGGGTAGGAGAGGTCTCGGGTTCGTTTACCGAACAAAACAATTATTTGTATACACGAACGAACATGTCTTTTTGTCTTGGTCTGGATGTTATCTATGTTTATCAAGTATGAATTTACAATAAATATATATAAGTACTTAAGTAAGTATATATTTATCCGTTCTAGTTTCCATAGTACAGTTTTTAAATTTACTAGCTTTCCGCCCGCGGCTTCGCCCGCGTGGACTACACGACGTTATCCCGCGGGAATGTTATATTTTTGCGGGAAAAAAGTAGCCTACGTTCCTCTCCAGGCTACGTATCTGTGTCTCAAATTTCAGCCAAATCTGTTCAGCCGTTTTGGCGTGATAGATAGATAGATAATAGCGTGATTGAGCAACAAACAGCCAAACATCTAAACTTTCACATTTGTAATATATTGATATGATAAACTTTATTATTTATTAATTAAATTTTTGTACATAATACATAATGTAATATACAAGGCGGACTTAATACAAAAAGTATTCTAAATATTAGTAGGATTATTATTATTTTCATACTAAGGTTACACACCGCTCGCCTTTCTCTCTCTCGCAGTATGAAAAGAAGTGAAACCTCACATCGCTCCGCTCGCTAGCTCGCCCGCCAGCTGGCGGTGGGGCCAGCGCCTAAATCTCGTCACCATTTTATCAGTTTGTTATAAATAATCAAAACATGTATGTAGATACGTGATACGTGGATTCCAATGAATTTGTAAATTATTATCATGACATATTATAATAAATGTTTCTCCCATAAATAAACTATAACATACGCTATTTTAAAATAGAGAAAATGAATTTCCATTTATAGGTATTTGTTTGACAACAATTTTAAATAAAAAAAACATTTGAATTAAAAAATATATATTTTTACTTGTGGAAAAGCATTGCAACACCTTCATACAACACTCATAGAAAAGTGTTTCAATCATATATTAGAGCCTGATCAGAAAAATAAAAACTCGCCATGTTGCGGAAATGTGACGAACTAAATTTTGCTATAGAATTTGCCGTTTGTAACACGTATCTACATACATGTTTTGATTATTTATAACAAACTGATAAAATGGTGACGAGATTTAGGCGCTGGCCCCACCGCCAGCTGGCGGGCGAGCTAGCGAGCGGAGCGATGTGAGGTTTCACTTCTTTTCATACTGCGAGAGAGAGAAAGGCGAGCGGCGTGTAACCTTAGTATGAAAATAATAATAATCCTACTAATATTTAGAATACTTTTTGTATTAAGTCCGCCTTGTATATTACATTATGTATTATGTACAAAAATTTAATTAATAAATCGTGATACGTGGATTCCAATGAATTTGTAAATTATTATAATGACATATTATAATAAATGTTTCTCCCATAAATAAACTATAACATACGCTATTTTAAAATAGAGAAAATGAATTTCCATTTATAGGTATTTGTTTGACAACAATTTTAAATAAAAAAAAACATTTGAATTAAAAAATATATATTTTTACTTGTGGAAAAGCATTGCAACACCTTCATACAACACTCATAGAAAAGTGTTTCAATCATATATTAGAGCCTGATCAGAAAAATAAAAACTCGCCATGTTGCGGAAATGTGACGAACTAAATTTTGCTATAGAATTTGCCGTTTGTAACAATGAAGAGGAAAGTGGCGCCTCAAGCCAGGTTTTTTATTTTTCTGGTCAGGTTTACGTCTAGCACGAAAAACTCGCGTTCTGGCGTAATACTGTTTATACCATCAGTGCTTGGTACGATTTGCAACATACAGCTTAACGGCTAAAAAATATGGATATGGGTATGGGCTTCAACTGTCATTTGGATTCCTTATTTTGATTGATTTTTGCAGCTTTGTTCGTGCCACAACCTTTTCTGTGCCGGTGACAGCGGCGCTACGTACATTTTTCTTTTTTTTGTAGTAATTTAACCGGCCCTGACTTCTAAGAACTTCAGCCGCCAGCAGCGCTATGGTTGGACATCAACTTGACAGCAAAATGACATTAAAAAAAATCACGTTAGTTTCACATTTTGGCCACCGGCACAGCAAAGTTTGTGGCACTGTACCTAGCTATCGTTATTCCCGATGTCACAAAACAAGGTACTGATAGTGGCTATTTTTTAATTATAAAATTGGCTTAAAGTTCCAAAAAACGTATGAAGTTCATATCTATAGAGTTACGCGATAGCACCCATGCTCTGGTTTTCATAAAAAAATATTTATGCCTAAAAATGCTCTAAAACTCAATAGAGTTTTTCGCGCTTAGGGCATTGTACATTTGACAGATCGTCAAACTTCAAGGTACTAAAGTACATAATACGAGTCTCCACTTCAAAGTTAAATTTGACGCCGTGTCCTAGAAATACTTATCATTTCATAATTTCGACCCAAATTGGCTATCGATACATGAACTTTTGTAAATGTAATATATACTACGTAAGTCGATTAATTTAAGCGTACAACTTGTGATTCTTATGATGCTATCTTTATCGCTTTTAATTAATGCTCGGTATGAAGAAAAAGCGGTAAGAGTGTGTAAGTAATAAATAAGTCGAAAAGAAAAATCTAAGTACTTATTTTAGTTGTTCGGAAATTTGTATGGAAAGTCGATTTTTTGTCTCGTTTCGGAAAAGTTGTAGAAAAAACGTTGTTGTTTAAGTATGATGTTAGCCATCTACTCCTGCCAGGTTGTTGGTGTTCTGTATAGGCAAATGTACACTCGAACCAATTGGATCGTACGTAACCCACCATAAGCTCATTTTCTAACAGATATTGAAGTCTAATGAGGTCTCAATTCAAACATGTTGACAAATATTGACACTGACCTTTATAGTTTGACGCTTTCAAACAAATTACCTATTAGTAAAATGGGTTGATTTCATTAGTTCGACTGTACGACACTTAATTAAATAATTTCAGGATATTTCAAGCCAATTGTCGCTTGCTTTCCGTTTTAACTGTGTTCAAAATAATCCTGAAATTATTACCTATCTATAAAGTAACAACGCGATAAAACCCCCGAGTGTTTCAAAACAGTTACATAGATGGCGCTTATAAATGTGGTTTTTGTAAAAATTTCATTGCTCTTTAATTATTGTATTTTGGGAAGTTTTAATAAATGATAGAAAGTGATAAAGATACAAAAAATAATTGGCTCACGAAGTTGTAAGTTTATAATTGTCGATGGATAGGCCTTTTAAAGTAAGTTATTAGTATGGATAACAATTCAGTGATAGTCATAAGTTCATTATAGCGAACAAGTTTTAATTTAGTTGTAGGTAAGCGTAATCGAATGTTTAATCTATTAAAAATATTTAATGAATCATGATGAGTTTTATTTTTATTCCTTATGCTAATGTTATAAAGCTTAGACTTGCTTGAATGCGTCAAAGTTTGGAACACAGAACATAAGAAGAAAGTTAGGAGGAGCATATTATCACGCATTTTGTACAGGTACAGACGAACCGGGTTGGGTTTAGAAATAAGCTCCCTCGTTCTGGGGAAACTGACACCGTAGGGGGGCTCAGGGGGTCTTACTGAGACCCCTGATATCGATTTTGGTTGCCGGAGAGGTACCTACGTATTTTTTTTTATCTTTTTCAATTGCTAAGTTTTTGTGTGAAACGAAACGAAAAACAACACGGAAAAATAAACATTAACGTGAAATGAAACGTTTCCTGTCAAAAATGACGTGTAATGTGATTAAAGAAACGTCATTTACGTAGTAAAATTAAACTTTTACCTAATCTGTGGTCAGGCCGCCATTTTATGTTGTGTTCTGTGTGCGTGATTTCGAATTCGATTGTGATTCGATTGCTTACTTACGAATCTACGCGAATGTGTGGAAACAAATTAATTTGCGTTTTTTATAATTAGTGACAGAACCGAAGTGGCACGGGGAAACGGGGGGCCGAGGGGCGCAGTCCCCCGCAGAGGGGGCTCGGGGGGCGAAGCCCCCCGCCATGAAAAAAGTCTAGAGTTCATTAGGTTAGGTTAGGTTAGTATGGTGACCAAAAACGCTCGAGCCGAGCGAGCGGAGCGAGCGTGCCACGGTAGCGGCCGGCGAAGCGCCAGAAACGACTTTTTTGTATGTGCGACGTTTTTTTACATACCTCTCCCCTTTCCCCACCTGTTTTTAGCCTCCCTTCTGCAATTTTTTTTGTTTTGAGGTTATGTTTACAAAAATAATTATTTCTCGAAAACTACGCATCTCCGGCAGATGGGGGTTGCAGGAAGGGGGTTGTACCCCTCTCCCCCTCCCCTCCCACCCCTCAGCAAACCCCTATCGAGGGAGCTTATTTCTAATGCATTACCATTTATTCGACTGTACCTACTGAATGAAGAGTTAGTCGAAATCAAGCTTGTTGCCATGACAACTTGAGAAATAATAGTTTTCTTACATAATCGTCGCAAAACAAGTCCGGCGGAGAAGAAACAAGTGACGACTACCGGCGTCAACTGTGCGGCGAGTTCATATTGAATGAATCTTTATTTCTTCTCTCACATATACAATACACAAAAACATAGCCAAATTAGTCAAAACCAACAAAAAAGATTAGTCTATGTGAGAGACATGGCCTCTGCACTAGGAGAGACTGGTTGTCACCAGTCTCTCCTCATCCGGACCAGGTGGAGACGGTAAGTAGTTTTTTTTATCCTTACCTATGCATATTTTTTTTTCAATTTAATTTCAGTACTTGATTAAAAGAAGAATAAGATTACAAAAGTATTCAACTACCTAGTAAGTTTACAAAGGTAACAAATTGACTATAAGGTGTTTATTTTAAATGCGTGTTGTGTGTGTGTGTGTATGTTTGTTTGCATGCGTGTGTGAGTGTGTGTGTGTATGTGTGCATTTATGTGGTTGAGTAAGTGTAGGAGTAGGTTTCCCATCATACATGGGTCAGGCCGTAGATTTTGCCACATTCGAGGGTACAAAAGTCTCCGCCTCATATAATTTTAAATATAGTACTCTTAGAAATTTCTCAATCTTATCATCGTGTTTCCTAAGAAATAGCAAACCAAGGCAGATATAGATATTTGGATAAGTTTATAGATTTGGAAAACTATTTGACATTTCCCTCCCAAAAGTGACGGATTTTTTATAAAAACCGCGAATCCGCATTGGTAGGTGTCCAGCTTAAACATCGATAAAATTATCATTTTTTAACTTATTGATGAGCTGTTTGATTTGACGTTATAAAATAATAATAAGGTTGCCATTCCTTTAATATCTTTGCGTATTTCCTAAGAAAAAAGATAAATTTTCGGCAATAAGATTTTTTTTTTGAAAAACCATTTCTTTGCGCTTCTCATATTGCGCAACCATTTTCACCCATATTATGGTTTTAAAACATTTATTAAGATTTTGTTTGGGTGCTGGCATCACCAAAGAATCGTATTCTATGGTCAATGCAGCGTTGACGACCATATTTTTTGACATTTCGGTGTCAACTCCGATCAAAGTGAAAAGTGTCGCCTACTTTGCAGAGTGCATTTTTTGAGATTTCAAGGTAAGTTTTTGATTAAAACTTATAATTGTTGTTGCGCATGGTTTAATTAGATGTGTGTGATCTGTATATGTTAAATAAGCCTTGTAAAATAGTATATTTTAAGAGTTATAATCGATTTCATTTGCGCCTCGGTTCCGCAAAACTGCCTTTATGCCACTTTGCGATACCGGTTGCGTAGAAATTGCGCCACTTATTTTACGCTATTGAATAATAGTGCATGCACACAAGGTTTTCAAGTGTTTTTATTATTTTGAAATTACTTTTAGCTGTAATTCCGCTAAAAAACATGACTAGCATTACTATTAATTGATTTGTTAGCTTTTATTAATATTCTATAAGACTAAGTACAGGGTGTTCGGCAGAACGTTAAACATACGAAAATAGGGGTAGGTGCGGTGGTCTGCTACCTAACCAGCCCCAAAGATTTTACCCAGTTCCAAAGTTTTTTTTATTTTGTATTTTATAAGTTTTGGAATTTCGTCACTTTCATACTAACTTTTAAACCCATCTAACTTTTTTCTTTATTGACAGATCTATTTTTTTTTATTTTTGGCATCTTAATGGTTGGCAGGTCCTTTTAATAGTGATACTTCAAGCAGGTTGTTGCTAGAGTCAAAGTAATGGAAAGAATGGAAATGGTAAAGTTGTATTATATTTATACATATAATTAATAATGAATAATACCAAATACTTCCATCTAACAAATTAAATGTATTTTTTTTTTGTAAATTGAACAAATCATACATACTTACTAGTTTTTGTCATCCTGTTTAACTTTTCATTGTGCGCAATATATAAAAAAGAATTACTCATAGGTACAACCGAGGACAAATTCGGTGAACCACCTCTTACTTCTTTTCACGTGGCTGGTGCCTCGCCATCCACGCACAGACCCTTTTACTATTTTTTTATGTATTAAACTAGGATAGTACAATGCATAAGCAATTACGGGTAGGGACTGCAACTGAACGGTGAGACGCCAGCCACACGAAAAGAAGTAAGATGTGGTTCACCGAATTTGTCCCCGACTGTACATTATTGTTAATTATTAATTAAACATACTTACATACCAACATCGTGTTTCTTTTTCTAGTTTGATGCAATACCTCTTGTTAGTACATGTTTGTTAAATAAAATCACATTAATGTACGTGCTCCTTAATAATTTTGCGCTACCATTTTGCGCCACTTTGTGCGACCGACTCGTAGAAAATTTTGCGTCACCATTGCGCTATTTGTGGCAAAATCTACGGCCTGACCCACATATTATAATGTAGGTAGGTATAGCCCGCTGTACACATTGGGCCAACGTGTAGAGGGCTACTTGGTGGTGTTGGTCGTCGTCCAACGACCAAGTAGGCCTCTACACATTGGCCCAATGTGTGCAGCGGGCTTATGAAAACTACAGGAAATAGGTAGTTGGCGGCGATTCGCGGTTGTGGTCGGTAGCCTGTGCGGCCAGGCTTTAAGGCGATACTCGGAAAAATTATGCTGAAGCGAGATAGCAATGAGAAAACGACGCGCGCGGAAACGAGACCGATTTTGCAGATTAGGCAAAAAAACACAAAATCACTTCGTGTTAAAAAACTAGCGAGTTTTCAAAAATGATTCTATACGATCCTAGATTTTATTGGTGTCCACTAATTAAACCAATTTCCAATAGTAGGTATATTATGTAACCCCATTTAAGAATAATCTTGAAATTTCGTATTTTTTAGAGGTCTTCTCGAAAATAAAAAGTGTCGAGCCAAAATCATAAAATCGTGTTTCTGAAACTATACGATTGTAGATAAAGGTATAAAGAAATACATATCTTATTACCAGATTTGTAACAACTCTAACCATCCTATAGTTTTATATCAATAAGTCCATACTTTTTCCGAGTAGCGCATTTTTTTATTTTTAACCGACTTCTAAATCAAAAAGGAGGAGGTTCTCTATTCGTCTGTATGTATGTTTTTTTCTTTTTTTTTTTGTGTATGTCCACCGATTACTCGAAGACGGCTGAACCGATTGAAATGGTTCAAACGTTATTACATCAGGTTGGTTTCCAAGTTGGTCCCATTTTTTGAAATTTTGAAATCGGTTCAGTAGTTTTCAGGAAATCTTGAAAATACTGTCGTTTCCGTTACCACTTTATGTGAATTTAATACGTATCTTTAGGCATAACTCCTTTGTTTATAAACCGATTTAGATGATTCTTGTTTTGTTAAAAAGGGGATACCTCAAGGTATTTTAACCGACTTCGAAAAAAGAGGTTTTCAGTTTTATCACATACCTATTTACCAGAAAACACGTAAATTGCCTGCACGATGCACTAAAAAGATTGAAATAAAAATTATTTATATAAAAAAATCAAACCGCCTTCAAAAAAAACCACATCAAAAAAGTAAGAAATAATTCCTCACCAAATAAATAACGTAAGTACTTTGAAGTCGGGCGTGAAACATGTTAAATTTTTTGTTGTTTTTGTTAAAACCCGCCCGACTTCAAAGTACTTACGTTATTTATTTGGTGAGGAATTATTTCTTACTTTTTTGATGTGGTTTTTTTTGAAGGCGGTTTGATTTTTTTATAATTTTTTTATTTTTTTATTCTTGTTTTAAAAGAGGGTTTAGTCTCATACTGACTATGTCACCCCCGTAAAGAAATCTAAGTATAATCATGAGCAATAAATTAACCAATAAACACTACATATTATTGACATTAACAAAAAAAACTAGCTCCTACATAAGTACATTAATTCTATTTACCAAATTGTATAGCATCCTCGCCTCATCAGATAAAGGTGAGGCGAGAATACTATTATATTTACCCACATTAAAATCGCGAGAAAATAATTGAGCTCTCAGCTCTTCACCCCTGGCACACTCCGCCAAGAGGTGGTGAACATCTTCCACAATAATACAAACTGAGCACATAGGTGAGATGACTTTGCCCATGAGGTACCTATGCAAATAAATGCATTCAACGGAACATGCCCGGCGCGTAGTCTCAGAGCCATGGTTATATCTGTCCTACTCATACAAGAAAGTCTCCATAAAGATACATATTATTTTAAGATTTTAGTACCGAGCTCATAGACGAAATATCCCTTTTGTCTAATGACCCGGTTTTTTTTAAAATAAAGATTGATAATATGACTAGACATGACAATAACAAATAACAGTATTTATCTTTGTTTTTTAATCAAATGTGGATTAAAAACTATTGATTAGCGTTAGGGCCATAAAATAATCGGTTAATCTTTTGATGACGTCATTTCCGAATGAGTAGCTAGGTATATAAAAGGTAAAATATTGACGTAAATACTTCGATCAACAATAACTAAACACTTAGTTCTAGATATATACAGTGCGACAACGTTTTCTGTCCGGTGATAATAAAAAAAAATAACTTCTTACATTCACACCAATTATCTAAGCCCATTTTAATTTCATTACGAAACTGTATCATGGAAAACTTGATAACGGATAAATATATAAGTTAAATACTTTTTGTTTGTAAATACATACAACCCAACCTTTTGACCGCCAATGTCTACTATAGAAGACAAAATAAAAAAATAAAAAAAATTATTTGTTATCATCTTCATATTAAAGTCTTAGCGTGGAGGACACAAAAACGTTTGTCTTCTATAGAAGACATGGCGGTCAAAAGGTACATAGTAAACACCCAGACCAAGACAAATAGACATGTTCATGCACATGTTAGAATATCAAGTTTTGACATTGATTCAATTTAGTATTTATTACACCTAAATCCATTAAATTAATTTTGTGGATAACATCGTACCTTATTTATCGTGTTTTCATTAAATAGTAGTTTGATTTGTGTCGGTGCCATCCGACAACAAAGCGATATGATATGGAGTTTTGTTATTAATCTGTTTTTGAAATGTAGATGTTTAATGATGGAGTTAAGGAAATATAACTTTAAGAATACCAAATGTGAAAATTATAATTTGAATCTGTTTTATAACAGCCAAATTATACTGTAGCCTATTATTATTATTACGTCATATAAATAATAGTCCAGGCAATATGATAAAAGTGAAAGTTAAGTTTGTATAAACAGATTTGGATGAAATATTAATTTCATTTTGATTGATGGTTTTTGTCTAGATGTTCCCACGGGAACATAAACCATGCCGGTGCAGATTAGTTTGCAGTAAACGTTTGTAAAGGTGTAATAAAAGAAAAATTCTAATTAAATAACCGTTTCATTCTAAGATGTAGTGTTTATCTTGAGAATTTAATAGTAGCGAAAAGAAATATTGGATATCGTTCTAATGATTTAGTATAAATCATGAAAAGAATTGTACAATTAATGCAGATCTGTTAATGAAATTTATAGTTCAAAGTCGATTGTGTCACGGATAACCGTGATAGAATATTATTTACAACTAAAAAATGACTGAATATCGTGTCCTTATCCCATTTTGTTTGGGATCGGCGCAGCATTACTGTGACTAACTACTGACTGACAAACCCCCCTGCTGCTGTGGGCTTGGTGTCTTCTTGGTCTTCACCGACAGGGGGTGATGCCGTTGACATGTCGAGGTTCACAGTAGGTAAACAAGCTGGTCGATAGTGTGTTTGATGTCGGTTTGGTCTTCACGGGCAGCGGTGATGGAGCCGTACATGTCGAGGCATACTATTCATACTGACTGACTGACTATATCTACTACTGCTGTGAGTTTGGTGTCTTCTTGGTTTGTGCCGATAGAGGGTAAAGTAGCTGACATGGCGAGGCTCACAGTAAGATAGAAAAATCTACGTTAGATGTGACACATGAGATTAATTAAGTACCTATGCTGATCTAGTACTTCGAGAACGAAGTACTTGTCAGTATGGCCGTGTTAGAATATCAAGTTTTGACATTGATTCAATTTAGTATTTATTACACCTAAATCCATTAAATTAATTTTGTGGATAACATCGTACCTTATTTATCGTGTTTTCATTAAATAGTAGTTTGATTTGTGTCGGTGCCATCCGACAACAAAGCGATATGATATGGAGTTTTGTTATTAATCTCATATAGTTATTTTTACATCTAAATTCATTATATTAATTATGGAGATAACATTTTACTACATGTATCCTGTTTCTAATAAAAAGTATTTTGATTTGTGGCGGGGCCAACCGTCAACAAAGCATGATCAAGCAATTGTACTTTAATTTGCCTATAAGTACTGAATAATGTGTATAAAATCATGTTATTACTTTTAATATTCATATCAATTAATTTATTACTGAAATGTAATGTATAAGTATCTAAGTAGGTAACGTGTACTTTTACGTTGGTACACGTTACTTCCGGTTGAAAAGAAAACAAAAAGATAATTATTGTAATTATTGTATTTATAAATAATGTTATGTAAAATCATTATTTGATTTTGGAATACTTTTTCAAAATTGTTATGTTTATATTGTGGTATTTTCTGTAATTTTCACGGATTTAAATTTATCAGTTAAATTGGCGGTAGACGCTAACATTTATAAGGCGAGGCCGCCATTGTAGCGGGTTAGTCTGGTTCGAGCCGTGAGCGGTGTACAAGTTAAGTAACTATTCCGTTGTTTCATATTTCTCATTCCTTGTTTTTCTTGCTGTTTAATGCTGATGTATTCTCTAGTAAATATTGCTGAAGATTTGCCCTTGTTCGAAGGATATTCGGTAACTTGTTAAAAGTAAATGCTTATTTGTTGATAATATTAAATTAAAGTTTTCCTTATCGGTTTCGAATAAATTATGTGAGTACTGAAGTAATATAAAGTAACAGTTTATAGAAAATGCTTGATGATATTCGTAAATGTTGTTTAATCTTTTATCATGAAAAGTAATGTTGTTGTAAATTTTGTGAAATGTGTTGTATGTTCAACAACGACATGATTATTTGTAAATGTCGTTGTTTCTGTTAAAGCTGGTGAGTTTTTTTCGCCCGTTTTTCTTGTCAGCTAAAAGATGTCCTTAACGGGTGGTAGGTAAAAAAATAAAAGGACGATTTAAAAGAATAAAATAGTTAATAGAGATTTGAGGTTTTTATTAATCCTGACCTTATTGAAATAGAAGCTTTATAGTTTTATTTACAGTTATTTGAATAGTTTAATGCTTTTATCAGAATAGTTATATTTAGATTTGAGATTTGTATTAATCCTGACCTTATTGAAATAGAAGCTTTATAATTTTTTTATAGTTAATTGAACAGTTTAATGTTTTTATCAGAATAGTTCTATTTCTATATTAGCCGCCCTAAATCTATCATCAGAAGTGGGATGGTCTTGCTCCCATTATTAATACATATATGTATTATTTTTCATGTTGCTGCGGTTTCGGCTTATCTGCTACAAGTCAGCGACGCTGCCGTTTCAAACTATGGTCATCCATCGTGGCAAGGTGGCGCTGCCGTTCTTCTATCCAACCTGGCAATGGAGCTGATTCCTGGTGATGTACAGATACCTCGCCAATGGAGATGAAACCGCATCTCCACGGTCGCTAAATCTGGTATAGCCTTTCGGGGCTTCTGTATTTCATTTTGGTTTTATTTTTTCGTACCTTCGAATAGATTACTTAGCTATTAGCTTATGTTGTTTATTCAATGACATTGAAAATTACCTACTAGATGATCATACATGCCAAAGATTTTTTAACTTACAGTAATCATTGTTGTGATAATATGACTCACTACAGATATTTATTTTAAAATGCTAGAAAGTGATAAACCTATTATGCAACACTAGGGTTCATTTCTGAAAATCTTGCCGGGTAGTATAATTATACAATAGGTAATAGTGCGGTGGCTTTCCAGTGTTCCTTGATTAACATTAGTCATTTGCAAATAAAAATAAATAAGAGGCGGTCTTTGGAGCAAAGTGAAAAAATAGTGATATAATTTTACTTAACCTTAGGTTTAGAAAGGTTTAAGTTCGTGAAAGTCAGTGTTATTCTAACAATTAAGTCGTAAAATATAGTGGAATGGAGTCGGGTAGGTACATAAAATTATCATTTTCTTGTCGTCCTATTTTGCTAATTCAAACCGTGATTATACCTCCTTTAGTGGTTTGTAAAATAAAGGGTTTCTGGTGGTGCAGCTTGGTACTTTGAACCGCGTAGTAATTTTATCATTATTGAATCAAAATAATGTAAGATTAACTAGATTTTGCTAATAACAATGACCTTTTACATTTTAGTATTCAAATCTTTGCTTTATGTTATACAACAAATATGGGCAATTGAAAAGTATTGTTGCCATATTCATTTTATAAGGCTCTAATTTCTTTTTCAGCATAGCGTTACTTAGATTTTCAATTAATAACCTATTGCAAGAAATTTTATCAAATCTAGGTAGGTACTAAAGTTATAAAGTTTTTTTATACCTACTACGAATTCCCCATTGGTATACTATCTTACAAAACTTTGATTTTGAAGTGACTTCTAGAAAGTGATAGTAATTATATAAGTTATAACAGTGTTAATAGGTTTTAACACTACGACAAAGTATACCTCTTGTTAAAAAGCTTACCCATTTAAGTTTAAATAGATTGCTATGGTTCTTTCGTATTACCTAGTTGCCACCACAACCATCTTTAGACTTGTTCCTTGATAGACCGAGTACAGTGAGATAAGATTTATCTTTATCCTTTTTTTTTTATTTAACTTTAATCATTTGGAACGATTTGCATTAAGAACGGTACCAAAGAATATATACACTTACGTGAAAAGAAACGACACTTAAGCATGTTAAGCACAAATTTGAAAAACAACTTCTGTCTTTTCTCTAACGGTATGTTATTACAGTTTGTTATCAATGTTGATTTCGTTTTTCCTGATGAAAAAAAAAAACAAGGTTTCGGTTTGTTGGTTTTAATCAAAAAATGTACTACGTAGTAGACTAGGAACTGATATCTGTCCATAAGTACATTTTCCATACGTTTTTCATGGATTTTCCATAGGTTTTCCATAAGTTTCCCCATACGTTTTCCATACGTTCTCCATGGGTTTTCTTTGGGTTTTCCATACGTTTTCCAAACGTTTATCATAGGTTTTCCATGGGTTGTTCCATACGTTTTCCATGGGCTTTTCATACGTTTTCAATGGGCTTTCTTATACGTTTTCAAATAGCTTTCCATAGGTTATCCATGGGTTTTCCATGCGTTTTCCATGGGGTTTCCCTTACGTTTTTCATTGGTTTTCCGAACGTTTTTCATGGGTTTTCCAAACGTTAATATGGGTTTTCCATAGGATTTCCATGGGTTTTCATAGTTTTCCATAGTTTGCGATAGTTTTCAATGGTTTTCGATGGCTTTCGATGGCTGTCGATGGTTTCGATGGTTGTCGATGGTTGTCGATGGTTTTCGATGGTTGTCGATGGTTTTCGATGGTTGTCGATGGTTTTCGATGGTTGTCGATGGTTTCCGATGGTTGTCGATGGTTTTCGATGGTTTCCGATGGTTTTCGACGGTTTTCGATGGTTTTCGATGGTTTTCGATGGTTTTCGATGGTTTTCGATGGTTTTCGATGGCTTTCGATGGCTGTCGATGGTTGTCGATGGTTGTCGATGGTTGTCGATGGTTTTCGATGGTTGTCGATGGTTTCCGATGGTTGTTGATGGTTTTCGATGATTTTCGATGGTTCTCGATGGTTTTCGATGGTTTTCGATGGTTTTCGATGGTTTTTGATGGCCATCGATGGCTTTCGATGGCTGCCGATGGTTTTCGATGGTTTTCGCTGGTTTTCGATGGTTTTCGATGGTTTTCGATGGTTTTCGATGGTTTTTGATGGTTTTCGATGGTTATCGATGGTTTTCGATGGTTTTCGATGGTTTTCGATGGTTTTCGATGGTTTTCGATGGCCGTCGATGGCTTTTGATGGCTGCCGATGGTTTTCGATGGTTTTCGATGGTTTTCGATGTCCGTCGATGGCTTTCGATGGCTGCCGATGGTTTTCGATGATTTTCGATGGTTTTCGATGGTTTTCGATGGTTTTTGCTGGTTTTCGATGGTTTTCGTTAGTTTTTGTTAGTTTTCGATAGTTTTCGATAGTTTTCGATAGTTTTCGATAGTTTTCGATAGTTTTCGATAGTTTTCGATAGTTTTCGATAGTTTTCGATAGTTTTCGATAGTTTTCGACAGTTTTCGACAGTTCTCGATAGTTCTCTACAGTTCTCGATAATTCTCGATAGTTCTCGACAGTTCTCGATAGTTCTCGATAGTTTTCGATAATGTCAGATAGTTTTTGATACTTTTCGATAGCTTTCGATAGCTCTCGATAGTCCTCGACAGTTTTCGATAGTCCTGTACAGTTCTCGATAGTTCTCGACAGTTCTCGACAGTTCTCGATAGTTTTTGACAGTTTTCGACAGTTCTCGAAAGACGTCTACAGTTCTCGATAATTCTCGATAGTGCTCGACAGTTCTCGATAGTTCTCGATAGTTTTTGATAATGTCAGATAGATTTTGATACTTTTCGATAGCTTTTGATAGCTCTCGATAGTCCTCGACAGTTCTCGATAGTCCTGTACAGTTCTCGATAGTTCTCGACAGTTCTCGATAGTCCTGTACAGTTCTCGATAGTTCTCGACAGTTCTCGATAGTCCTGTACAGTTCTCGATAGTTCTCGACAGTTCTCGACAGTTCTCGATAGTTCTCGACAGTTCTCGATAGTTCTCGACAGTTCTCGACAGTTCTCGACAGTTCTCGATAGCTCTAGACAGTTCTCGACAGTTCTCGATGGTTCACGATGGTTGTCCATGGCTCTCGAAGGTTTTCGGTAGTTCTCGATGGTTTTCGGTAGTTCTCGATGGTTTCCGGTAGTTTTTGATGGTTTTCTCTAGTTTTCTAGTTCTCTAGTTCTCGATATTCCTCGATAGCTTTCCATAGAAATTTCCATACGTTTCCATAGAAGTTTCCATACGTTTTCATAAGATTTCATAAGATCTGTTATATAAGTCCTGTCCTTTTTACGATCATTGTAAGTTGCTAGGGCCGATATAAATTTCAATCTTCAAACTTTCTTTGGCAATTTATAAAAAGTATAAGTGTTACTTACTGAGGCGCTAATTTTGGTTTTCATGAGATTTGGTAATTGTACGTTTGAACCGGTTATTATCATGAGCCACTAAACAATTAGATTATAGCGGTAAACTATAATACTCGGTGTAAATGTCGGTCGACAAGTTAGTATTTTCGGCACACCTTGTAGGAATAATGGTTAAAGTAAGAAGATAATGTTTCGATAGTAAATAGATGGATACAATACATGTATTAAATATTATCAGATTGGCCGAGCGATTTAAAAAGAAAATTGGTAAACACTGTCATACAAAAATTTACTTGATTATTTTAAAGATAGGCCTTAGGATGTCTTTGGTATATATTATTGATTCGAAATGTTCATTACGATAGCGAACATTTCAAGATGTCTGGTGGGGTGTTTTCACTGTTTTTGAAATGTAGATGTTTAATGATGGAGTTAAGGAAATATAACTTTAAGAATACCAAATGTGAAAATTATAATTTGAATCTGTTTTATAACAGCCAAATTATACTGTAGCCTATTATTATTATTACGTCATATAAATAATAGTCCAGGCAATATGATAAAAGTGAAAGTTAAGTTTGTATAAACAGATTTGGATGAAATATTAATTTCATTTTGATTGATGGTTTTTGTCTAGATGTTCCCACGGGAACATAAACCATGCCGGTGCAGATTAGTTTGCAGTAAACGTTTGTAAAGGTGTAATAAAAGAAAAATTCTAATTAAATAACCGTTTCATTCTAAGATGTAGTGTTTATCTTGAGAATTTAATAGTAGCGAAAAGAAATATTGGATATCGTTCTAATGATTTAGTATAAATCATGAAAAGAATTGTACAATTAATGCAGATCTGTTAATGAAATTTATAGTTCAAAGTCGATTGTGTCACGGATAACCGTGATAGAATATTATTTACAACTAAAAAATGACTGAATATCGTGTCCTTATCCCATTTTGTTTGGGATCGGCGCAGCATTACTGTGACTAACTACTGACTGACAAACCCCCCTGCTGCTGTGGGCTTGGTGTCTTCTTGGTCTTCACCGACAGGGGGTGATGCCGTTGACATGTCGAGGTTCACAGTAGGTAAACAAGCTGGTCGATAGTGTGTTTGATGTCGGTTTGGTCTTCACGGGCAGCGGTGATGGAGCCGTACATGTCGAGGCATACTATTCATACTGACTGACTGACTATATCTACTACTGCTGTGAGTTTGGTGTCTTCTTGGTTTGTGCCGATAGAGGGTAAAGTAGCTGACATGGCGAGGCTCACAGTAAGATAGAAAAATCTACGTTAGATGTGACACATGAGATTAATTAAGTACCTATGCTGATCTAGTACTTCGAGAACGAAGTACTTGTCAGTATGGCCGTGTTAGAATATCAAGTTTTGACATTGATTCAATTTAGTATTTATTACACCTAAATCCATTAAATTAATTTTGTGGATAACATCGTACCTTATTTATCGTGTTTTCATTAAATAGTAGTTTGATTTGTGTCGGTGCCATCCGACAACAAAGCGATATGATATGGAGTTTTGTTATTAATCTCATATAGTTATTTTTACATCTAAATTCATTATATTAATTATGGAGATAACATTTTACTACATGTATCCTGTTTCTAATAAAAAGTATTTTGATTTGTGGCGGGGCCAACCGTCAACAAAGCATGATCAAGCAATTGTACTTTAATTTGCCTATAAGTACTGAATAATGTGTATAAAATCATGTTATTACTTTTAATATTCATATCAATTAATTTATTACTGAAATGTAATGTATAAGTATCTAAGTAGGTAACGTGTACTTTTACGTTGGTACACGTTACTTCCGGTTGAAAAGAAAACAAAAAGATAATTATTGTAATTATTGTATTTATAAATAATGTTATGTAAAATCATTATTTGATTTTGGAATACTTTTTCAAAATTGTTATGTTTATATTGTGGTATTTTCTGTAATTTTCACGGATTTAAATTTATCAGTTAAATTGGCGGTAGACGCTAACATTTATAAGGCGAGGCCGCCATTGTAGCGGGTTAGTCTGGTTCGAGCCGTGAGCGGTGTACAAGTTAAGTAACTATTCCGTTGTTTCATATTTCTCATTCCTTGTTTTTCTTGCTGTTTAATGCTGATGTATTCTCTAGTAAATATTGCTGAAGATTTGCCCTTGTTCGAAGGATATTCGGTAACTTGTTAAAAGTAAATGCTTATTTGTTGATAATATTAAATTAAAGTTTTCCTTATCGGTTTCGAATAAATTATGTGAGTACTGAAGTAATATAAAGTAACAGTTTATAGAAAATGCTTGATGATATTCGTAAATGTTGTTTAATCTTTTATCATGAAAAGTAATGTTGTTGTAAATTTTGTGAAATGTGTTGTATGTTCAACAACGACATGATTATTTGTAAATGTCGTTGTTTCTGTTAAAGCTGGTGAGTTTTTTTCGCCCGTTTTTCTTGTCAGCTAAAAGATGTCCTTAACGGGTGGTAGGTAAAAAAATAAAAGGACGATTTAAAAGAATAAAATAGTTAATAGAGATTTGAGGTTTTTATTAATCCTGACCTTATTGAAATAGAAGCTTTATAGTTTTATTTACAGTTATTTGAATAGTTTAATGCTTTTATCAGAATAGTTATATTTAGATTTGAGATTTGTATTAATCCTGACCTTATTGAAATAGAAGCTTTATAATTTTTTTATAGTTAATTGAACAGTTTAATGTTTTTATCAGAATAGTTCTATTTCTATATTAGCCGCCCTAAATCTATCACACACAAATATTTGTCTTGTTCGGGATTCGAACCCGAACCACTGGCGCAGAAGGTGGGTAGCCTACCCCTGCGCCAAATCGGTCGTCAAATCTTTGGAACTAAAACAGTTTTTCATACGACAGTCTATTTTGACAGCTAATTTCGTATTGCAAGTGGAAGTGGCTCCTCTGTCAAGGCTGTCACCGGAACAGGATTGTGGGACTATAGTTGGAGTGACAGATATGGCCGAGCGTATACTCCCACTTGTGAGTATACATTAATTAAGTAGATTATTTTGACCAGTTTCAATAATACTGGTATTTAAAACTTGGAACGTTTCCTGTCATTTATAATGTAAGATCGTAACATTCGTAACCTTTTTTCTCCGTTTAAAAAAAAGTCAGTCTGTCCATAAAGTTTTCATTTAGTTCGTGAGCCTTCATCTATGTAGTAGGTACTATTGTTGATCGAAGGGTAAATATTAGCCCGGCCTTACAACGAGACTTACAGGCATCGGCCCCCTGATTCACGAACCGTCGGAAACGCTCACGACAGCGGAATGTATGCCCTGTCTCTGTCACTCTCCATAGAATAGACAAAGATAAAGCACAGAATTCGAATCCGAATTCATATCCCCTAACCACAGAATAATATTTGTAACCCTAACTCCTGACGGAATCATTGAAATTGCTTTGATCCGTTTAGTTAGGTAGGTACTACGAAAATACGAATTAGAAAATCTTCTGTAGCTGGGTCAATCAAAATCAGCCATTTTTAACTCCCGACGACGCCGACGCAGCGCAAAGAGGGGTGTTTTAAGTTTGAAGCCTTGTTTTGTCTGTATGTACGTACATACGTACATACAGACATACAGTCGTAGGCCACACTGGAGCGACCTCGGGCATAGTAAAACAATAATAAGTAAGCGGACTGGAGCCCTGAGCGAGCGATAATAGGCTAAACACGTAGGGCTGTCGCTTAGAGTTTATTCAATCGTCAAAAATGCATAGTCAATCTTTATACAAAACAGTTTTCCCCTGTAGGGTGGGCGTCAGGAATCTATAATACAAAGTTTTTTAATTATTTTTGTACATAGACCAGGGGCTGACTAACATTTTTCATTACCTACGTCATGTTATCTGTTTAGTGGTTTGAAAAATTACGGTCGAAATAGGATAAATTAAAACGTGCCTTTACAACAACACCAAGACCAAGACAAATAGACATGTTCATGCACACACATATTTGTCTTGTTCGGGAATCGAACCCGAGACCACTGGCGCAGAAGATGGGTAGCCTACCCCTGCGGCAAATCGGTTGTCAAAAACCGAATACAATATGTACCTACGCCCACTGCGAATCGAACCCGGGGCCTCTGGGTCTGAAATCGGTGGTGTGAATCACTAGACCACAGAGGCGGTTAAAAATTTATATTATGCTCCCAGTTTATTAATCTAATCACATACCTTCCCACACATAGGATTACAAGTTACAATAATTTGTTATTATAAATGTTTTTCTTTCTTCTTTCTTTCTATTTGAAAATTAAACTACAAATTGGTATCTGTTCAACGAAATCGGAAGCAGAACTATTTAGGTAGGTAAGCAGCTATAGAAAAAATAAAACCGCCTTCAAAAAAACCACATCAAAAAAGTAAGAAATAATGCCTCATCAAATAAATAACGTAAGTACTTTGAAGTCGGGCGTGAAACAGGTACAATTTTTTGTTGTTTTTGTTAAAACCGGTATACCGGGACCGTTTTGGGACATTTTAACTTTTTGTGTGTAATAAATGTATTATTTTTTTCCTTTTTTGTGAATGTTCCAAATAAATGTATTTTCTTTCTTCTTTCTTTCTACTGAGACATCCGTATACACTACAATATTTTTTACTTCTACTCGAATTTTTAGCCATCGTAGGTACACGCACGAATTATTACAAATACAAATACAACATTATTAGAGGGAGGCAGCGCAGCGGCGCGGAGCATGCGTGTGGTGGGCACGGACAGTTTTACCTTAATAATATTATGCGGCGACCGGCCGGCGACGGCGGGCGCCGCGCGGGCGGCGGGCGCTGCCACGCATGACTGTCGCCCCGTTATCACCGATAAATTTTGTCAGTGTGTGCGTGCGACGACGCATGACGACGCATACGTTCGGGCGCGCTCACATACAAACCGTTTGGGGTGCCTGTCCAGGCAGTCAACGTACTTATATTGTTTTACTATGCCTCGGGGCGCGGAGGCGACCTGCGGATCCGCAGGACGCGCGAACACGTACTATTCCCTCCGCCCCGGTCGCGGCGACCGCCGGACGCGCCAGTGTGGCCCCTCCCGTCCGTCTCAATATATTTGTTTTTCCCGCTCAACGCGGACGCAAGACGCGCCGCTCTTTGACCCAGCTACAGAAGATTTTCTAATTCTCATATCGACTATGTTTCTATATCAAATTCAAAGGTTGTTGATAATATCAGCTATCTGTTTTACAAAGAAAATGCATTAGGAAATCAATTATTACGCAATCTTAATAAATTAGCATTTTGACATTCATTGCACGTGTTTTTTTTAATCTAAAAGTCTAGATATATTTTAAAGTACACGGTCAAGGAGGGGACTTCTATAGAAATCTTGTAACAAGGGCAAATTGCCAGCCCATGACCTTAGTGGAGCAGGTTCATACTCTGGAAGCCGAAGTGTATGAGAAAACTATGAATGGGGGGGGGGGGGAGGTAAGCTGCCAACCCCCCCGCCCTCCTGGCGATGCTTTTGTCTAAAGCCCCCAGTACAGGATGGCCGATCATGTTGGCCGACCATGATGGGCCATCGTGTACAGGGGCGGTTTGCGTGTGATTGCCGTCTGCGAGTAACGCAAACTGGCCCTGTACACGATGGCCCATCATGGTCAGCCAACATGATCGGCCATCCTGTACTGGGGGCTTTATACGCACAGAACAGAAATATACGTACCACCATAGAGATTATAGACAACGGGTACGGGAAATCCCCTGCAAGAATAAGTTTGTATTATTTATGGCTGGTCTTAGTATTGTGGACATTGTGGTTATACATTATCTTTTGTAAGTAAATAGGTACGTTTATAGTAAGTACCTATGCACAGTCGAACAAATTGAATCATTTTGCTAATAATTTGTTTGAAAGCGTCAAAACTATAAATAAATATTTTCTTACAATTACACGAATTATCTAAGCCCATACTAAATTTCTTAAGAAACTGTGTCTACGTGAAGTTAGTAACAGATATAGTTATTGTAAATACATACTAAAGACATAGAAAACACCCAGACCAAGAGAAATAGACATGTTCATGCACACAATACTTATTCGTCTTGTTCGGGATCGAACCCAAGACCTCTGGCGCAGAAGGCAGGTAGCTTACCCCTGCGCCAAATCGGTCGTCAAAAAACTATAAAGGTCAGTTCAGTGTCATTGTCAACAAGTTTGAATTTCGAATTGATTCTAAATTAAATCAAGCCCATGGGCTAAGACAGGATATCTACGATGGAGCGAGCCAGAAGCCAGAAGGTTGCCTATTCACCCTTGCTTTGAAGGTGGTCAGGTTATAAATACTCGGGAATACAGACGCACGGAGGGGTACCTACCTACTTATCGTTATTAAGTACCTACTCTTATTACCAGAGTTTTTGGGACGAGAGGTAACGTAAGTATAAACATTTTATTTATTTCTAGTGTACCTAAGTACCTATTATATTATCTGTGACCTAACCTTAGTAAATAAATAAATTGCTATATCACCTACTATTGACGACCCCGCGGCAGAGTGGTGTACGACAGTTTTCAAGGTTCCGTCATTTATGAGGTCCTGGGTTCGACTCCCGGGCGAGTAGGTAAATGTTGAAAACAAACTTTTCAACCTTTTTTTCGTGTCTAGAGTCTACACATTGAGTTATATAATGTACTTATTATGTGCACAGATAACTATGTCTAGATGACAGCATAGGGAGCTTAAGGAGATTGGAGCAATGTAAGTACCTACCTACAGTCACGCACGAGCAATAATATGTAAACAACATAGTACATTATGGTACAGTACATATAGCTAAGTACTATGATGTCACATTACAATATTGAATGATGGCACAGATTGTGTTGTTTTGTTTCGGTATGTTTCAATGTGACAAAGTTCTACGTTCAAATTACTTTTACTTTTTACAAGCTTTTTATTAACTTGCCAAGTTAGTTACTTAGTGGGGGACAAATCTTGCAAGCTTAATTTGACCCACTTCCCAGTGTCCACTGGAGCTGAAATTTCTACAAAAAAATTTTTACAAAAAAAAATTGCATTCACAATGAAATTTTTATTATTGAAATATTAGAAAAAAATGAACGGTCTCACAACTACCTTCGATGGGACTCGAACCCACGACCTTTCACTGTCCGGGCGAATGCTATAATAAAAATAATAATACTGCTAAGACTACAATGGGTGTAAAAACACCCGGATATATTTATTTCAGAAAATTATATAAATATATACTTATTAAGTAAGTATAATAATTTATATTATTGTTTTTATTAAAAATTACTTACATAGGTACTCTAGTAAGTACTTAACTTTTAATAATTTTTATTTTTTTATAATTTCTTTTTTATTAAATATTCTTAACTTATGGATAGTGTTCTTGGATTTATTCATTTATAGGTTTTTTTTTAAATAAGAACAATTTAAATTGCATAGGCAAAAACTCTTCTCAGAAACATGGTAAATTCGAAGGGGTTTTAAAAAAAAATAAAAAAAAGAAATCTATTAGGTACTTACGTGTTTTTAATAAATCCTTATATTTTTAATTATCACAAATAAGCCGTGAATTTGGTATATTATTTATCCTAAATAAAATAGTACATTACAGCCGAGGACAGGTAAGTAAGAAATTACATTGTCGAGGATGGCGAGGGCTTTAATCATTCGAGGCAAGATAATTTGCTTACCGTACAAGGCTTGTATAGTGCTTTTCGCAAGAAATGCGAGGAAATAGAAAAACTGTTTAACTAAATAAAATTTATTAAAATTATATGACGCAAGTTCGGGCAATTATTAAATGTAAATGTTATTGTTTTCCCGGGCACACTGTATAAATCGCCCATAACAATATTATTTTAATGATGTATTATTAAAATAGGTACGCCAACAACAGAGATTCCGAAAACGTATGCGCCTTTTCACTTTTCCAAATCAGATCGTAGGTTTTCACTTTTCATATAATTCTCTTTCTTTTAATTTTTCTGGCAGTAAGTTTTCTGTTATTAATTTTGCTTCTGCTCTCAAATTTGGTGGAGTAGGTACATACAATGTCTGTATCTGTTTCATTGTCAGAACTCATTTTGATAATTTATTACACAAACAATATAAACTGTATTGATATCAAATCAACCGCTGAAAATCATTCCCGCCGTTTTTTTAATATTGGTTTGTGAGGCCATGTCGAACGGTCATACAGCCTAGTGATACTACTTGCTACTAAAATGCGCAACTTCAATACCCGCTTCTGGGCGGTAGATGGCGCTGTATATATTTCCCATACAAAATTACTCGTAAAGGATATTTTGTCTATGATAAATCTCATTTTGTTTTTTCGATTGATGTTCGTGCTAAGCATGAAGCTCGACTTAATACTGAGGTATCAGTATTAAGTCGAGCTTCATGGTGCTAAGGGTACATAGCGCTTGTGGTACAATTCGAAGTAAAATACTTTTAAAAAAAGTTAACCTAATTATGATATAATAATAATGTGGCTGTATGGTGCAAATGTCCTTTTGCTTTTTCTGTTTTTATACACAGGAATAACTAAAGAAAAAAAAAGAATAAAGTTGGTAGTACCATAGAAAATCACTGCAGTAATGAATTTCAGTACTTACTTACTGCACTAAAATCAGTGCAGTAAGTAAGTACTGAAATTCATTACTGCAGTGATTTTCAAATTTAGAATGTTTACCTCGGAAAAGTGCCACGTACTGCATTCTTTTCTCAAATATAATATTAACATTTCAGAGCATAAGTGTGAAAACATATGAAATTTTCAAATTTAATTTTACTTGTCTTCCATCTTGGTGGAGAAGGAAACTCATCAACTTCCATCTCCAACGGAGCTTCTGATATATTAGAAGTAGTATCATCGTCATCGTCGACACTTTTTGCATCTTCTTCATGAATATCCACTTCTACAGAGTCTTCCTCTTCTGTCGACTTTTCATCAAATGCCAGCAGTGCATCTTCTATTGCTTGTTGCCTCAGTCGCTGCATAAACTCAAATAAAAATAACATAATATACATATAAATACAATAACACATCAAATAAAATTAATAAATACAATACATATAATAATACACACACGAATACCATATACTATACACTAGTACAAACGTACTAAAAATAAAACATAAAAAGTTCATTACCTAAACTGTAACCCACTATGACTACAATGGGTGAAAAAACACCGGGTCACAAGTGTATGACGTCACAAGCGGGACGGGCGCTCTCGCACAACCTGCGTCCTCGAGAGCTACTGTTGATATACGAGAATACACGAAATCTCAAGGCACTGCGTTAAAACTGAAAAAAGATACAGGTACAAGATTAAGTCACTCGGGTGTAAAAACACCGTAGTAGCCTTTAAGGGAACAATTTTATAGTTATTTATGTCTTTTAATACGTAGGCATCAAACTTTCTGACTGGCCATTGGCTTAAGTCCTTAAACTTGTACGCAGATGTCTTTATCAATAAGTTATCGGACGATTAAGGCATAATCTCCGTAAAATATTTCTTCCTTTTTCTTTATCTTTGCAAAGATAACTTTTCAGTTCGCAAAGGCTTTTGGTTTCTCTTACATATTTAGAAATAGAGGCGAATTTCGCATGTTATTTCACTTTTTAGGTAGATAATTTGATAATATCAATTATTAATTACGTGTATAAAAGTTGCAGAGCACAGATATATTAGTTAGGCATACAAAGGCAGCTGGACTGTTATATTGCCTAATTGTGATCGTTGTACTTGTGATTATACCCGTGTTTTTTGTGTTAATTTCTTAAATTTAAATATCTAATAAATCAAAATGTTCGGTAAGTGGATTTTTTTTAAATTATTTCAGTTTGACAGTTATAATTATTAAAATTTATGGAATAAGTTAAGTTTTTTACGTGACACAATACGTATAAAAAGGTTGCGGTATAATAAAATTGTATTATAAAATAATGTGCCATAAATAACAGTGGTCCCAGATGAGAGCCTTGAGGGACTCCTGTCTAATTAGTGTCAAAGGCAACAATTGCTGAAGTTAGCAATTATTATTAGGAATTTCTATTAAATATAAGTACAAACATATATACATCATACAAAAACCTAACTAGAAAATCTGCTTAGTGGATATGCATTAGGTAATTTATAAAATATGAGCTTTGAAGATAAATAAAATATACCCAAACCACTGAGACGACGCACATGTGAGGAACGGTTGGATGAGCTGAATCCCAAGGTGCCCATTGACGAAACGTCCATCGATTCAAATGAAGTGGACGTCTTCCAAAATCGTATCGGTTTCCCAAACGGATTGAAATCCATGCATCCAATCCAAATGAAATCCATGTAGATATCCAATCCAAGTGGACGTCATATGGATTGTACGTACATGAATGGGCAAAACCGAGTCCAGTTTGTTATGATTTTTGTCTCAGTTTATGCTTTGGTGAGAACGGGGCGGCGGGCGGTATTTGTGCTGGATACAGGAGCCGAGTCTATGAAACGTTTAAACAAATTCTTCGAGTTGAATTATGTACCTACCTATATGTGATTAACGTTTGCGCGTGACGTTCCGACGTTTATGAAAAGCGTGTAAAATATTCGAATGTTAACAGCGTAAAAAGTAACGGGCGCGTACGTCCAAATGGAAATATTGTCAAAGTGCCTTAGGAAGTAGGTATTCCATTCAGAAGCATTCCAACCAGACGCCTCGTGAATAGCGAACCTTTAAACCTTGCAAGACCGCAGGAGATCCCACGTCCAAATTTCAGTCCCGCGGGATCCCGCTCTGGTGTGAAGGAGGTCGGTAACAAAATAAGTAAGGATAATGAAAAATTGCGGTTTTTAAGCCGGCAAGTAACATTTATGACGCTTTACCTTAATATAGAACAAAAACTTTGTAGGTACTTTGCCTACTTATACCAAAATTTTAGGAACAAAATTATAAGGAAATCTTCGAAAATAAAAACAAATGGTTGGTGGCAGGACTTGTTCTTAGTCCGCCTGGCTAGCTACCACCATCTTATCTAAGTCTGACGCCATAACAATGATGTTTTCAGCATTATTGTGTTCCTGCAGTTAGAGATAAAATAGCCAGTTCCTCAATGATAGAGGATTCCGGGAGTAGTGCGCTTCCACCTTCAGCCTTATCACCACTTATCATCAGGTGTGATGAAGGCTAAGTGCTAACCCGTTGTGGATAAAAAAAAAATGCAATAACAAATAATTCATTAGACTAGCTGGTCCACGTGGTTTAACCCGCGTGGTGGTAGGTACCCGGATCTGTGAAAATATCGGGATAAAATACTGCCTATTTCACTCACGAGGAATAATGAAGTTTTTCTACTGGTGCAAAAATATTTAAAACCGGCAAGTAGTATTAGTTTCTTTAATTTATTTAAGTATTACAAAAAACCCAACGAAACATTAAATCTCTTCGTAATCTGTATCCTAGATTAACTTATTGGAAAATTACTTATCTACTTAAGTACTTTTGTAAAAAAACAAAATGTTTCTGTTTGTTTGTTTCTGAAAATAGTACGTCTCGGCTGGACGCACGCGCTATTTTGTCACACTTTTGTCAGTCCCGCAAATCGACACCCCATCATACGCGCGGGATCCCCCCTTTTGCGGAATTTTAGTCCCTAATCTGCGACACAGGTAGGTACACATGATTTTCAATGGAAATGAAAACACACACTTAGAGGTCATAGTTTGTTAGTATGCAATGCATGCACTCGTGATGCTAACAATCGAAGAGGTTTTGTAACTTTAGAACATTTTTATGTTACCTATATACTTATGTGCAAATTACTGGGGAATAAATGAATATGAATGAATATGCAACAGGGTTGTAAAACAATGGAGTAAGCTCCCAGAAGATCTTGTCTAGCCTCCAACACCAACCAATTCAAAAAATAGACTCGATAAATATTTGGAAAACATTATAAACTATTATTTTTTATACACAACATTACCATATTCTGTGACATTACTTAGCACTTAACTTTCATCACACCTGATGTAAGTGAAGGAAAGCTGAAGGCGGAAGCGCAGTACTCCGAATCCTCCATTACTGAGGAAGGGCTATGTTATCTCTAACTGCCGGAACAAAACAATGCTGAAAACGTCGTTGTTATTGCGTCAGGCTTAATTAAATAAGATGGTGGTAGCTAGCCAGGCGGGCTTTCAACAAGCCCTAGATAACACCAATGACACGTCACTGGGAATTGAGCCCGGGACCTCTGGGTCTGAAATCGGTGGTGTGAACCACTAGACCACAGAGGCGGTTAAAATCCTACATATCATTAAATCCTAATGATGATGATGATGTAATAATGACGTGGTATCTTTAGGATAAAGATAACAATATTATAGCTAGCTAGGTATGTACTTTGTATTTTTGAACTAGTAATCTCGGGACTCGGTTATCTTTGTTTTCAATTTAACTTGTGGAAAAGCAAAGAGTCATACTGAGTATTCATTAAATAGAATGTTTTGTTTCATGATTTTTTAACTAATTTCCCAATGATGGAAAATGAAGTATTTCACTCCGGGCGACTGCTCTAACCACTAAGCTACGGAGTCATTTCTCCGACTCCGTAGCTCAGTGGTTAGAACAGTCGCCCGGATAGCGAAAGGTTGTGGGTTCGTGTCCCATCGGAGCTGGTTGTGAGACGGGTTGATTTTTTCGAAATACTGCATTTTCCATTATTCAACCATAAAAATTGCATTGTGAATGCGAAAAAGTAAAAATTTTAATAATTTCGCAAGGTTCTAACTAGACCATTGTGATTTTACAAGCTTTTATTTAACTTGCAGTGTATGCCCATTTGGGTCAATCATGCAACTTTAATTTGATCAACTTCCCAATATCCGATTAAGCAAAAATTTGATTTGAGTTCCGATGGTACTCGAACCCACGAACTTTCACTGTCCTGGCGAATACTCTAACTCTAACCACTGAGCTACGGAGTCGATAAAGATAAAGTTAAGACAGTAAAAGGTCGCGGGGTCGAGTCCCATCGGAGCTAGTTACCTTATACTTCATTTTTAACAAATAAAAATTGTATTGTGAATACAAAAAACTAACTATAATTTGAAATATACAAAATTAAATACATAATTAAAAAATATCAGCTATGTATCCTAACATCTATACATTCCCCTCCTTCTAATTCTAATTCCCTTGGTGTACTTTTGCCTGTAACAAAAGAAAAATCATTAAAGTTATATTTATAAACAAACTACAAAACAAGTTGTTTAGTATTTCACCACAAAACTACTCTATAAAACTAACAAGGAGCTCCGCGCGGTTTTATCGGCGTGGTACATACCCGTTCCCGTGGGAATATTCGGATAAAATATAGCCTACGTCACTGGGGAAGAATCTAGCTTTGACAGCAAAATGATTTTTAAAATCGGTCCAGTAGTTTTTGAGTTTTTCCATTACAATCAAACGAAAAATCAATTCTTTCTTCTTTTGGAGAATACTCATTTGTTTATAGTCGTGATTAAGCTTCAATCATAGCAAGGACTTATTGTTCAAATAATATTATCTTTGATATAAAAATGCATCATGTTTTTATGAAACATGACATCATGTATATTTTTATAGTTGTTGTTTTGAATTTCAAATAATGATTAACATACACTGACACTCTTGAAAGAACAAGTCAAAAAGATCCCTCCCACCACCTCTGTACTTTATACACTGTTCTCCTACAAGATACCGAGACAAGCAACGAATCTGTAGAAACCACTTAACATCAGCCGGCCTAGCATGAGCGGCTTATAGCGCGCGATATGATATGGTACGGCAAGTTGTCTTGCTTACTCCACTAAGGTGTAAGTAAGACAACTTGCCGTACCATATCATATCGCGCGCTATAAGCCGCTCATGCTAGGCCGGCTGGTGTGATGGTGATGAAGGCTAAGTGTTACCCTGTTTTGGATAAAAAAAAAAGAACAACCAACAGAGCTAAAAACTGGATATTGGCGAAATCCGAAAGGGAAACGCAATTGCACAAAAAGAAGAAGTCTAACAAGTTATGCACTAAAAGGTTTTTTCATCAGTGTCAATGTATGTATTGGTCAATGTTTGCATATAAATTACCTGATAATGAATCACCATCAAATTCAAACTTTAATTTGTCTACAGTGGTGTCGAAGTGCTCAGCACATTTCATCATGGCTATGGATAACTTTTCATCCAAACTAACAGTTGTCTCAAATGGTTTCTTAACATTTTGACATTGGAACTTAAGTTTGATGCCATCCTTTTTATCTACAACTTGTTTGTCGGTTAACTTTGACACACTCTGATTAACAATCCCACCGTCGATAAATTTAACTATACTGTAGTCAATAGAGTCCGGCGTGTCGTCCGGTTTCAATATTTTGTCTTTAAATGTGAAGAAAAGTTTGTCGTAACTCACACCTTCTTTCTTCCGAAAATAATCAAATATCTGTGTTAGTTTTTGGTAACGTCTTATAGTGAATTTGAAGAACTCCGAACTTTGCCAGTAAACTTTGACGGATAACTCTTCGTTTTCATCTAATTCGTTTTCTTCTTCAACAAGAACGACGTCATCAGATTTTGTTTGTGATGTTTTTGTGCTAAATAGAGCTTGGCTGTCGGATTGATCTGGGTATTCATCTGTGTTACCGACGCTATAAGTTGGAATGTAGCTGACTGACTGTGGTCTGGTGTCAAATGCTGATAGTAACATTTCTCTCTCCATAGAATCTATTGGCAACCACATTCTTACGTTTCTTCTGCTATTTCTCTTTCTTCCTCTGCCTCTATTCCTTCCTCTCCCTCTTCCACGTCCTCTCTGACTAGTATTGCTAGTATTTAAGTCTTCCACACTTGTACTTGCACTATTTTCAGTGGGTGTCTCTGTGTCAGCTTTTTTCTTTGCTTTTGCCGATTTTTTTGCAGGTGTTTCTAGCCCGGCATCTACAGAGCCCCTTTTTGCCGCCACTTTTGACCGCGTAACTCTTTTCGACGAGCTTGCTACCAAAGTATCAACTAAATCTTCATCATTATTACAACTAGCACTTGTTTCACCAACCTGTTGGCTATCCAATGTAGGTTTAGTGGCATTTTTCGAAGTAATTAGGGCTTTTTTAACGATTTCATCTACTTCGGCTTCGGTGGAATCGTTCAAAAGATTCGTACTGTCGATTTTATCTTCGGTGTACTTATTCTTCATAGTTTGTAGTTTTTGCGCTATGTTGCCGTAGCAATCGTTTTCCGAATCGGACGACGAATCCATGGTGTCTTCTTAAATATTTGAAACACAAATATTTACACCGGTAAACAACAAAAAATTAATAGAAACTTGTAAACGGTGTAAACCATAAACCACACAACACAACACACAGACTGATTAAAAAAAAAATATGAATGTGTGTGAGTGAGTGACATACCAACCTTATTACAGTGCCACAAACTTTGCTGTGCCGGTGGCCAAAGGCCAAAATGTGAAACTAGCGTGTTTTTTTTAATGTCATTCTGCTGTCAAGTTGATGTCCAACCATAGCGCTGCTGGCGGCTGAAGTTCTTAGAAGTCAGGGCCGGTTAAATTGCTACAAAAAAAAGAAAAACGTACGTAGCGCCGCTGTCACCGGAACAGAAAAGTTTGTTGCACTGTACATTGCCACAAACTTTGCTGTGCCGGTGGCCAAAATGTGAAACTAGCGTGTTTTTTTAATGTCATTTTGCTGTCAAGTTGATGTCCAACCATAGCGCTGCAAGCGGCTGAAGTTCTTAGAAGTCAGGGCCAGTTAAATTGTTACAAAAAAAAGAAAACCGTACGTAGCGCCGCTGTCACCGGAACAGAAAAGGTTGTGGCACTGTACCCATGAAGCTCGACTTAATTCTGAAAGTATTAAGTCAAACTTCATGTTATTACATATTACGTCAAAGATGACAAGTATGACGTACGACGTACGATAAGGCCGCTGTACATATTGGCCAAGTAGTCGGCCAATGTATTGGACCAACGTGTAGAGGGGCTACGTCGCGTCGCCACAGAATAAATAATAGTGGCGTCGCGTCGCGTCCGTAGTGGCCAAACTACCAACAACTTATCACCAAGAAGGCTACACGTTGGCCTAATAATTGGCCCAATGTGTACAACAGCCTTAACGTAAAGGATGATTACATTGATCCAGTAGCTGGATCCAGCGTCACTGTATTGCCGCGCTGGATCGGCAATCGGGCCGTTTAAGCCCCTAGTACACGATGGCCGATCATGGTCGGCGACCATGACCAATTCATCGTACATTGACAGTTTTGAAAGAACATTGTTATACTTGTTCGTTCAAAGTGTCAATGTACGATGTATTGGTCATGGTCGCCGACCATGATCGGCCATCGTGAACTGGGGGCTTTACATTCGTCCAGTATACATACTGACATGAAATAATTTTTTAGTCAATATTTTGAAAGATAGAGCCTTCCAAAGTGGTAAATGTGTTTCCCCCCTCTAGCTTTTGAAATAAAAGAGCGAAAAATTTTCATTCATACAACAAACAACATACATACAACTATTAAAAACATGAAGTTTGACTTAATACTCTAAGGTAACTCAGTATTAAGTCGAACTTCATGATTAAAAACAAAGTTTTACCACAGAATAAGCAACTTTTCATACAGTAGGCCGACGGAGACGTCTAGACAGGGACCGTACTCTGAAACGCTAATCCGAAACTTCGGTTAGCTCCGCCCCTTTCACTCGATTCTGTCACAACTGGGGAGTGAGAGGGACGGGTATAACGAAGTTTCGGGTTTTGCGTTTCAGAGTAAGCCCTCTGGTCAATGAGCGATTTTCTGGGAGGCCATTTAAAAAAAAAAAGCTTCCAATTGCTTCACTAGATGGCGTTGAACGAAGTATGTACATGTCTATGGTATATTTTGGTATGAAACATGTTTAAATTAATTACTTTTAAAAAACCCAAAGGAAACTAATAATATATTAAATAAGTACTACTGTGAGGAACAGAAACGAAATAGGTAAATTTAAAGATTAAGGTAAATAAATAACATCTGTCTGACGTTCCGTTTTACGTAAAAAAGTCGCGTCAAAGTAAAATTTATAACGTTCCGTTCCTTCTAACTGCATAGGTGGGACAGCGCCATCTAGTGACTGAGCTTTCAGAAAATCGCCCATTGTGCGGGGCTTGCGGGGTGAGACGGGGGAGTGGTTGTCCCGAGTTACATACAACGCCGTTCATAGTAACTCGGGACAAGTCTTCAAGGGCTATCACGTCTTTATCGTTATAATTTATTTTTAAATTAATATTATGGTGCATACGACATGTAGTGTGAGTGAGTGCGTGCCAATCTTCATCTCGCTTATTAAAAAAAGGCAATTTCCAAAATCCAAGATGGCGGCCAACTTTTTTGTTTGCGGGCCGACTTTGATGAAACTTGGTTTTTGGTACAATTTTGACAAGAAAAGAACAACACAATGTCAAAAATAAAAAAAACAAGATGGCGGCCAACTTTTTTTTTGTAAGCCGATTTTAATGAAATTTAGTTTCTGGTACTATTTTGACACGAAAACAACAACGCAATGTTAAAAGTATAAAAAATCCAAGATGGCGGCCAACTTTTTTGTTAGCAGGCCGATTTCGATGAAACTCAGTTTCTGGTACTATTTTGACAAGAAAACAGCAACGCAATGTTAAAAATATTAAAAATCCAAGATGGCGGCCAACTTTGTTGTTTGTGAGCCCATTTTGATGAAACTTGGTTTTTAGTACAATTTTGACAAGAAAACAACAACGCAATGTCAAAAATAAAAATAAACCAAGATGGCGGTCAACTTTATTTTTTGTAAGTTGATTTTGATGAAACTTAGTTTCTGGTACTATTTTGACAAAAAAACAACAACACAATGTTAAAAGTATAAAAAATCCAAGATGGCGGCCAACTTTTTTGTTTACAGGCAGATTTTGATGAAACTCAGTTTCTGGTACTATTTTGACAAGAAAACAGCAAAATAATGTTAAAAATATTAAAAATCCAAGATGGCGGCCAACTTTTTTGTTTGTGAGCCGATTTTGATGAAACTTGGTTTTTAGTACAATTTTGACAAGAAAACAACAACACAATGTTAAAATTATTAAAAAGTCCAAGATGGCGGCTAACTTTTTTGTTTGCAGGCCGATTTCAATGAAACTCAGTTTCTGATTCTATTTTGACAAGAAAACAACAACGCAATGTTAAAAATATAAAAATTCAAGATGGCGGCGAAATTTTTTGTTTGCTGGCCGATTTCGATGAAATTCAGTTTCTGGTACTATTTTAACAAGAAAACAGCAACGAAATGTTAAATATATTAAAAATCCAAGATGGCGGCCGACTTTTTTGTTTGCAGGCCGATTTCAATGAAACTCAGTTTGTGGTTCTATTTTGACCAGAAAACAGCAACGCAATGTTAAAAATATAAAAATCTAAGATGGCGGACAAATTTTTTGTTTGCTGGCCGATTTCGATTAAATTCAGTTTCTGTTACTATTTTGACAAGAAAACAACAACGCAATGTTAAAAGTATAAAAAAATCCAAGATGGCGGCCAACTTTTTTGTTTGCAGGCTGATTTCGATGAAACTCAGTTTCTAGTACTATTTTGACAAGAAAACAGCAACGCAATGTTAAAAATATTAAAAATCCAAGATGGCGGCCAACTTTTTTGTTTGTGAGCCAATTTTGATGAAACTTGGTTTTTAGTACAATTTTGACAAGAAAACAACAACACAATGTCAAAAGAAAAAAATCCAAGATGGCGGCCAACTTTTTTGTTTGCAGGCTGATTTCGATGAAACTCAGTTTCTAGTACTATTTTGACATGAAAACAATAACGCAATGTTAAAGGTCAAAAAAATCAAAGATGGCGGCCAAATTTTTTGTTTGTGAGCCGATTTTGATGAAACTTGGGTTTTAGTACAAAGGAGACTGGCGAACTTCTATGTATTCTCAGACCTCGACTTATAGGTCTCGTTCATGGAAAAAATCTAATGGTACTTAAAGAACTATGCTAGACTAACAAAAAAGTTAATTGTTTATATGCTTTTAAAGTTGGGACAACAGAGATATGGTCAATAACCTTAAAATATAGAGGTTAGGGTAAAAACCATTTATACATTTTATTTAAAAACAACGCAAATAATGATTTACTAATAAACAATGAATGATAAAATAGATGAATGGGTAGGTAATAACAAAGACAAATAACGAAAGGAATCATTATTTCAATAAAGACATAGGTAAGTATCGCACCGCTGCCGCTGGCGCCATCTGCGCTAAGCTTTGCGTGCGGATCTTCATTAGTTTTTAATTTATGTTATGTACCTTCTTTGATGTAGGTATCTAATAATATGTAAATAATAAATGACCTTGTTTTACACGACTACTGCGTCAAATGAAACGGATTTATGAAGTGTTTCAATATTATTTTGCCCTTTTCAGTCAATTATTTGCGATTTGAAAATTATTTATCTTTTTATTCCATTCTTTAATAAATCAGGAGTTTGTAAAACTTAATTGTAGGAGTTTTAATTAATTAAATTTTCATGTTTCTGAAAGTGTACGACTTCGTAAAATATTAGGGCGATTCTCGCCGGTCTCCTTTGACAAGAAAACAACAACGCAGTGTCAAAAATAAAAAAACCAAGGCGGCGCTAGTTGTGAGACGGGTCGATTTTTTCTAAATACTTCATTTTCCATTTTTCAACGGTTTTCTTGTCAAATTAGTACAAAAAACCGAGTTTTATCAAAATCGGCCTACAAACAAAAAAGTCGGCTGTCATCTTGGATTTTTAATATGTTTAACATTTCGTTGCTGTTTTCTTGTCAAAATAGTACTAGAAACTGAGTTTCATCGAAATCAGCCTGCAAACAAAAAAGTTGCCCGCCATCTTGGATTTTTTAATACTTTTAACATTTCGTTGTTGTTTTTTTGTCAAAATAGTACCAGAAACTGGATTTAATCGAAATCGGCCAGCAAACAAAAAATTTGGCCGCCATCTTGGATTTTTATATTTTTAACATTGTGTTGCTGTTTTCTAGTCAAAATAGAACCACAAACTGAGCTTTATTGAAATCAGCCTACAAACAAAAAAGTCGGCCGCCATCTTGAATTTAATAATAATTTTGACATTGCATTTGCATTATTAAATTATTTTATTAATTTAATATCGCAATACCAATGTACCCACCCGGGGTCGTAAAAGGTCCACCGTCACATTTTAAAGTGACAACCCTTACGTACTTTCGTAAATACCTATACAGGCGTCGGCAACGCCCAACTTCAAGGGCGTCGTCCAACTGTATAGAAAGATTGCTTAAACTGTGGTTTTACTTACTTTGCTGTCAAAAAATGATAGTGGAATTTTGACTATGTAGGTACTTATAGTGGGTACGGAACCCTCCATGGGCGAGTCCAACTTGGCCAATTTTTTGAGATAAACACATTTTCGAAAACCGCAATTAAGTATAACTTTGTCATTCATAATAGGTAGGTAGGTACCTACTTATCACTATAAAAAACAAAGTTATTTTTTTCTGGCGAAAACTGATGGTGGTATTCTTGCTAGGAGTATGTAATCGGTACGTTAAGTACTTAAGTGGGTACGGAACCCTTCATGGGCGAGTCCGACTCGCACTTGGCCGATTTTTCTTCTTCTTTTCTAGACTTCAGCCAATAGCTTGTTGTAGGCCTCCTTCAAGAAGTGTTTCCATTCCACCGTTTCTATATTTTGGACAGTTGGGGTCCAGTTGCTGCCTACCACCTTCTTTGTCATCATTCCATGGCATCCCTCATGGTCTTTTTGGCCCCATGGTCTCTTTTTACCACACTTTTATTAGCTTCACCTGTAACTAAGTCACAATGTAAGAAAATCTTGGAATTCAATTTTAACCTAGGTACTTCTAATTGTCGTATTGATTTGAAACTTTGCAAGTCTATATGAATCCGATGACAATACAATAATTTGCTACCATCGAGCTG
The DNA here is from genome assembly GCA_949710035.1 of Crambus lathoniellus. Taxonomy (NCBI): domain Eukaryota; kingdom Metazoa; phylum Arthropoda; class Insecta; order Lepidoptera; family Crambidae; genus Crambus; species Crambus lathoniellus. Next base: position 2,900,803 of record OX453325.1, on the reverse strand, counting down.
ATCTGATGATGGAGTCAAGAGGTGGGCAATAGAACTATTCAATAGCTGCTAGGAAACCCCTCGAGTTTAGGCTATTTGTTTTGTTCTGATGAGACCTATTCGCTACACTTGATGGTGAGGGTCTGATGATGGAACAGGGAGGAAGTCAAAGGCACTCCTTAATTACCAATAGGAAACATCTCGAGTTCTGGCTCATTTGTTTCGTTCTGATGAGACCTATTCGCTACACTTGGTAATGAGGGTCTGATGATGGAGCAGGAAGAAAGCCAGTGACACTCCTTAATCACCGATAGGAAACCCCTCGAGTTTGGGCTTATTTGTTTCGATTTGATAAGAACTATTAGTTACACTTGGTGGTGAGGGTCTGATGATGGAGCTGGGAGGAAGCCAGTAAAACTCCTTAATGACCACAAGAAAACCCCTCGAGTCTGGGCTCATTTGTTTCGTTCTGATGAGACCTATTCGCTATACTTAGTGGTGAGGGTCTGATGATGGAGCAAGGAGGAAGCTAGTGGCACTTCTTAATGACCTCTAGGAAACCCCTCGAGTTTAGGCTCATTTGTTTCGTTCTGATGAGTCCTATTTGCTGCACTTGGTGGTGAGGGTCTGATGATGGAGCAGGGAGGAAGCCAGTGGCACTTCTTAATGACCACTAAGAAACCCCTCGAGTTCTGGCTCATTTGTTTCGTTCAGATGAGACCTATTCGCTACACTTGGTGGTGAGGGTCTGATGATGGAGCAGGGAGGAATCCAGTGGCACTTCTTAATTACCACTAGAAAACCCCTCGAGTTTAGGCTCATTTGTTTCGTTCTGATGAGACCTATTCGCTACACTTGGTGGTGAGGGTCTGATGATTGAGCAGGGATGAAGCCAGTAGCACTTCTAAAACTGAAAAGTAAAAAATAAATACAGTTTAAAACACACTTTTATAGGAATAGACTAAAAAGTACAAAATAACCGTCTATTCAATAACTGAAATTAAAAAGCGTGGTGCGTCCCTTTGCAAAGCATGCATTTCAAGTACGTAAAATTGACAATGCGCACCACGCTTTTCATAGATCTTTTAAATTTCAGTTACCTATTGAATAGACAGTTATTTTGTACTTTTTAGTCTGTTCCTATAAAAGTGTGTTTTTAGTTTTTTAAACTAGGTACCTACATATTTTTTCTACCACTCACCATTTCGCTATTCTGTCAAATTGAATTCTGTACCTACCCCTTTTTAGGGTTACGTAGCCGAATGGCAAAAACCGGAATCCTTATAGATTCGTCATGTCTGTCTGTCTGTCTGTCCGTCCGTCCGTATGTCACAGCCACTTTATTCCAAAACTATAAAAACTACACAGTTGATACTTGGTAGGTAGATGTATTCCGTGAACCGCTTTACGATTTTAATACAAAAATAAAAAATAAAAACAAATGAAGGGGAAACTGAAAAATATTTTTTAATCAAATATATTCGTGTGGGGTGTCTATAGATAGGTCTTTGAAAATAACATGGAGGTTTCTCAAATCATTTTTTCTCAAACTCAATGTTTTGAAAGATAGAGCCTCGTGGTAAAATGTGTGTCCCCCCCTTCTAACTTTTGAAATAAAAGAGTGAAAAATCTAGAAAAAACATATGCTGTAGATTTTAATAAAAACTTTCAACGGAAATTGGTTTGAACGATTCATAGTAAATACTTTTTGAGATATAACACATTTTCAAAAACCGCAAATGTAACTTTGTCATTCATACAAATACTATGAAAAACAAAGTTATATTTTGCTGACAAAAAATTATGGTGGAATTTTGGCAAGGTATAGGCAATCGGTACGTTAAGTGTGTACGGATACGGAACCCTTCATGGGCGAGTCCAACTCGCACTTGGCCGATTTTTAATATACTATATCTATGATGCCAAACAATCATAAATCTTTGATATTTTATCGTGAACTGACAACACTCGAAGGCATGTAAATTAAAAAATGCCATTCTCTAAAACCAATCATTTTTAGTTCTGTCACTATTCTTGCAAACCAGCAATTTTTTTTTACCCTACTAATATTATAAAGAGAAAAGATTTGTATTTGTTTTTATGTTTGTAATGACTTTCACCAGTAAAAAGCTTCATTCTTCCCGAGTGACATAAAAGGGGGTCCACGCAGACAAAGTCGCAAGCAGAGCAATAGTATTATAATCAAATTCTTTATTTTCTTCCTTAATTAATAAAATTCTTACATTTAAAATTACAATAACAAGGCTGCACACAATTCAGTTTGATGTATGCGAGTGGGAGGTGTGATGTTGTAGAGTACCTACTCTTCACCGCCAAGTAGTTCACTAACAACATCATTATAATTGAATCACACTTATAGAGGTTTACTTATGCGACTGTCAAACTTGGTCTGTTGTTGACTGTACCTACTGCAATAAGTTAATGATCTTATCACATCAATCAATTTGCAATAAAAATTGGATTACAACATGTCAAAATTATACTTGCAATCTTATCTATAAACAGTTTCTATGTTTCTATTGTTGTCTGGCGTAATATGCTGATAGCACTCTTGCTCTCTCCGAAGGATCCATTGGCAACCACATTTTTATTTTCTTTGCGCTAGTTTTTTTTTTACCTCTGCCTCTTCCTCTCCCTCTTCCACGTCCTCTCTGACTAGTATTGCTAGACTGCTGTTCTGTACACGATTGTTGTTTCGAATAAAATGCTGACAACACCCTAGCTCTCTCGATTGGATCCTTTGGCAACCACATTCTAGCATTCTTTCCGCCATAAATCTTTATTCCTCTCCCTCTTCCACATCCCCTCTGACTAGTATTGCTAGTATTTAAGGCTTCCACACTTGAATCAGTATCAATACCTGTGTCTGCTTTTTTCTTTGCCTTTGCAGATTTTTTTGCAGGTGTTTTTAACCCGGCATCTACAGAGCCCCTTTTTGCCGCCACTTTTGACCGCGTGGGCGTCTCTGTGTCTGCTTTTTTCATTGCCTTTGCCGATTTTTTTGCCGGTGTTTTTAACCCGGCATCAACAGAGCCCCTTTTTGCCGCCATTTTTGATCGCGTAACTCTTTTCGACGAGCTTGCCACCAAAGTATCAATTAAATCTTCATTATTACAACTAGCATTGGTTTCGCCACCCTGTTGGCTTTCCGATGTAGGTTTCGTAGTATTTTTCGGGGCTTTTTTAACGTTTTTATCTACTTCGGCTTCGGTGGAATCGTGTTTCACAGTATGTTGTTTCAGCGCAATGTTGCCGAGGCAATCGTCATCCGAATCGGACGACGAATCCATGGTGTCTTTTAAAATATCTGTAACACAACTATTTACACCAGGTGGCCTACCACAAGCTCTTAAAGCAGTTATTTTTAAGTTGAGAGAGTGAGACGCCTCTCTACATGCCGTAGAGCGGCGTCTCACTCTCTCAACTTAAAAATAACTGCTATAAGAGCTTGTGGTAGGCCACCTGGAATGATTTACACTGATAATTTTAATTGTATTGTATTGTAAAAAAATTCGTCCTTTTTGGACAGGCGAAGACATCAAGCCATACTGCCAATTCTTGAGTATTATGTATGTTATTATAGTTTCTTATGTTTTCATTAGAATGTAGGTGTGTTACATTCTAATGCTTCTTGGAGTATTTGGCGTCAAGTATGTCGAGTCGGTCTTCTCGGTAATTCTTGCTGAGGTAGTCACCACTACAATAAAACACTCGGCATCACGTTACCGAGATAGCGCATATTTTAATCATTCCACACATCGTCCAGTTGCGTAAACACTTGGGGCACAAAACCACACCTATCTTGAGTCACAAAGTCCACTATGAAACAAATTGCGATTAATTAAAATATCCACTTAACCTAACCCGCCAAGATGGCGCCAAAAACTCCTGATAATTTTAAACAAAACAACAACACGGCGACGTCATACCTGTGGTCATACCGTCATTCATACATACTTGTCAAATTCAAAATGTCAAAATACGTTTCGTTCACTCGAAAAAGATAGCATTCGTTTTTATTTTTATTTCATTTTACATAGGTACATGAACATACAAATGGCGGTTTTAAATGCGTCAACAAACAAACATAAAAGGTAGGTAGGTTTTATTTTGTTTATATTTTAAAACATTCTGAGCATCCTGTTGGAAAATATACACGTGGCCGGGCTGCAGCGTATACGGTAGTGAAGCCAGACGTAGGTACTTGTGCGGTATTTTCAAGTCTTGTACGGTAATCTATCGTGGTACCAAAACCATACCATACGGTAATTTTAATTTTTTAAGAACAGTGCAAAATTCGACAATACGTACTGTTATTTTAAACTAGCACCACAATGGGCGTTTTCACATTGGACGATAACGGTAACGACACGATATCGGCACGATATCGTCGGACTGGCAGTTTCATACAATCACTACTAAATGCTTTCACACTGTGTCGTTACCGTCAACGATATCGTCTGTCGTGCCGATATCGGTGACGTGACGACACAAGTGCGGAAGATGCGAAGCCGGTTATTAACGAAAGTAACCAAGGGTAATTAACAGTTTATCTGTTATTTACTGCATTTTTGGGTTTTTACGCTAAAAGCCACCGCTAGGTAGCGCTTTTTTTCTTGATTTGCTAGGTGTGAGTTCCGCGACGATTATGCCTGCTTGTTGATTGGTGGAGAGGAGAGAGGAGGTGGATCTCCTCCCGCCTCACCTCTCCCTTCTATTTCGAGTATGTAATATCGACAATGACCGAACGATAGTAATAATTTTTAAGTGACTTCAAAAAAAAGAAGCTTCTCAGTTTGACCTGTATTTTTTTGTATATATGTTTGTCCGCGATTATCTCGCTTTTGGCTGAACTGATTTTAATGCGGTTTTCAGGGAAGTATTTGTTACATTTAGGATAAGGTTTTAGTATTTTAACCGACTTCAAAAAAGGAGGTTCTCAGTTTGACCCGTATGTATGTATGAAGGTTTGTCCGCGAGATGCGGTTTTCAGAAAAGTATTTGTTACATTTAGGAGAAGGTTTTGGTATTACAACCGACTTTGAAAAAGGAGGTTCTCAGTATAAAAAATATTTTTATAAAAAATAAAAGTGCCTTCAAAAAAATGCCGCTAAAAAGTCAGAAATAATACCTCTAACTCTAATACTGTATTCACAACAAATAACTGAAGTAGTACTTTGAAGTGCCCGACGTCTTGAAAGTACTTACTTACGTTATTTGGTGTTAATCCAGTATAGAGGTATTATTTATTTCTTACTTTTTGGTGGCATTTTTTTAAAGGCGCTTTTTTTTATATAGGTAAGTAATATGTGCATGTAAAAATAATGTGCCTTATTGGTGTGGATCTATAATTGGTTTACTAGCTATTAATAGTTTCATAATTGGTATTTTAACTGTTGATCCACCAAATAAATAAAATGTCCTCGAAAGTGTCCTGGCTTATTCGAAAAAATTTATAAAACATTTTACTTCGCGCACACAGTTTATCGAAGAGAAGGTAATATGATTCCCTCTAAATATCGCACTTGAAGAATAGGATCAACTCAAAATGTTCTTTGACGATATCGTTTTTTTCGCCGTAAATATAAAAGATAAAGCAAACGTAATTTGTTTACTGCTGCCATTATTACCTCGAATACCTATACTAGTATAATAACTAATATAAAACTTGGAGCCGCTCGGTTACTTTAGCTGGCGTAATGCGACTAACCGCATAGCAAGCTGCTGGTTATCGTTTCACACACCGATATCGTTCCGATATCGTGACGATATCGTGACGATATCGTGACGATATCGTGCCGATATCGTGCCGATATCGGCGGACGATATCGGTGTAACATCGTGTCGTTACCGTTATCGTCCAGTGTGAAAACGCCCAATCTCTGTACTTACCCCTATAGTGTAAGTTTTTATGTCAAAAAAACGCAAACTATCGCGATTCCGTATTTATGTCAATTTGTATGAAAACTGTATCAGCGCCTCTAGCGGTGAGTTTGCTTCACATAAAAACTTACACTAGGGGTACTGAACTGACTCATAGATAAGTTGGTGGATCCCCTTCGGCCGCCTACGTAACTAGTATCGTACGAAGAATAATTCTTCTCACTACGATACTAGTTTCGTAAAAATAACACTTTTTTACGACGTAACGTAACGTAACCGTAACCGCCTACGAAACCAATGCTACGTAACTAGTTACATGTGAAGAATTTATTTTCTTACTACGATACTATAGTGTACCTATCGCACAGAAACCGGAGCGTATCTGACAGTTGGTTCTTTCTTTTTGTACATAACTAGCTTCCGCCCGCGACTTCGTCCGCGGGGACATTCGAGAAAATACTTAGGGGACCAATAACCAGAATAAAAAGTATTCTATGTTTTAATTTCATAAAAATCCGATCAGCCGTTTGTACGTGTGCAAGGCCCGCCGGTGAGGGACCCACCTAATCACGTAAAAACGGCTGATCGGATTGTTATGAAATTAAAACATAGAATAGGTACTTTTTATCCTGGTTATTGGTCCCCTAAGTATTTTCTCGAATGTCCACGCGGACGAAGTCGCGGGCGGAAGCTAGTAAATATTAAGTGTCTGTTTCACAATCAAAAAGTTAGTTCCAAGTAGCTTAGGTACCAAGAACTTGTTAGGCACCAAGAACTTTTAGGGTACTTAAGATGATTTAGATTTCTATACCCTATTTACCTGGGTTTGATTTTCGGAAAACTACGAAATGGGTTGCCTATTATGGATATTGGTTGACGACCGATTTGGCGCAGGGGTAGGCTACCTACCTTCTGCCCCAGTGGTCTCGGGTTCGATTCCCGAACAAGACAAATATTTGTGTGCATGAACATGTCTATTTGTCTTGGTCTGGGTGTTAACTATGTTTATTAAGTATGTATTTACAAACAAAAAGTATTTAAGTATATATTTATCCGTTATCAAGTTTTCCATGATACAGTTTCTTAATGAAATTAACATGGGCTTAGATAATTGGTGTGAATGTAAGAACTTATTTATTATTATTATTATTATTTGTTTTAAGAAGTAAGCCTACAAAGTTTTAAGTTGAAATGTCTATTAGTGTTTGAATAGAAGGCTCAAAGTCACATTCATCCCCTATTTCATCCCCTTAGCGGTGGAATTTCCAAAAATCCTTTCTTAGTGGATGCCTACACTGTATAACGTATCTATGTGCAAAATTTGAAGACTCTAGGTTTAGCGGTTTGGGCTGTGCGTTGATATCTCAGTCAGTCAGTCAGTCAGTCAGTCAGGACTTTGAATTTTATACATATAGATGCAATAACACAGAGCCCGCAGGGTTCTATTCCAATATTATATTTTTCCTTTGCAAAAGATAAATAATTATAACTATAATAATCTAGACGAATCTAGAGTAAATAGTCACTGTGGCGGACTGAAGCTCGAAGCGGCAGGCAAATCAGTCATCCGAATAATTAAGAATTAAGAGTTGAACATGGGCAAATCAGTGTATGTGCAAAATTATAAATGAAAAACCGGTCAAGAGAAGTAGAATTATTGCCGTTTAGGTCAGCGCCATTTCTTGATCTATATAGCGGAACTAATGTAATTTTTAATGATGATTTCTGAAAAAGTTTACTATTTAGAGACATCGCTTTATTTTTCCTGTAATCTTTACATAAACTTCTATCACATAAAATAATTTCAGATATTTCTCTATGCAAATTTCGAAGATAAGGGGTGGGGGGATGGTATTTCTTCTTACATTTTTTATCAAAAGTCGAAAACTATGCGGCCTAAGAAAAAAAGAAAAATTGTTTGTGAATGTACAAGCAGCGTTCTTTCATATGATATCCCATATGCTAGTAGCCCCACTTCGAATTTTTAAGACCCCCTTACCCCCTGTTTAAAAGAAAAACACGGCTTGCACTCCGGGAGTGCCATCAGAAGTAAAAAGGGCTCTCTAGACATTTTCACAAAAAAAAGGAATTTGACAAAAAAAAAAGAAAAAATAGGGACTATGTGTGTATGTATAGAAATAATTTGTTCTCATTTTATAAGGGTTCCGCTTTTTTATTTTGAGGAACGGAACCCTAAAAAATGAGGACAAATTATTTCTATACAATACCCAACACTGATTTCGCCCATGTTCTACTCTTCAATTGATTTAAAAAATTCATTGTGGATCTCTATGTAGGTAATTCTCAACTTTCTTTTTATTAGCTTTACCTTTGAAAATGTCAACAACCTTTGTTTCTATGCTCAAAACTTAAAAAAGAGAAAAGAGTTTTTAACATTGAATACTGAAATCATTCTTCTTACGAAACTGGTATCGTAGGAAGAAAAAGTCTTCTTTTTACGAAACTAGTATCGTAGTAAGAAGAATTATTCTTCGTAGGATACTAGTTACGTAGCACCGGTTTCGTAGGCGGCCGAAGGGTGTGGATCAGACCGTAATATTTCTCTAGCCCATTTCTAATAAAGGGTGTCCCAAAAGTAGGTATAGGATCATCATCATCATCATCATGTCAGCCGAACGACGCCCACTGCTGGGCATAGGCCTCCCCCAAGGATCTCCACAACGATCGGTTCTGCGCTGCCCGCATCCAGCGGCTTCCCGCGACCTTGACCAGATCGTCGGTCCACCTTGTAGGGGGCCTGCCCACGGAACGTCGTCCGGCACGCGGTCGCCATTCAAGAACCTTTCCGCCCCAACGGCCATCGGTTCTCCGCGCTATGTGTCCCGCCCACTGCCACTTCAATGATGCAATCCTTCGAGCGATGTCGGTTGTTTTAGTTCTCCTGCGGATTTCATCATTTCTGATTCGATCGAGCAGGGAAATACCAAGCATCGCTCTCTCCATTGCTCGCTGGGTGACTTTGAGCCTTCTTATGAGACCCATAGTAAAAGACCACGTCTCACTTCCATAAGTCATTACTGGCAACACACACTGGTCAAAGACTTTCGTCTTGAGACATTGAGGTATTTCGGACGCGAATATATGTCGGAGCTTCCCAAACGCTGCCCATCCGAGCTGGATTCGACGAGAGATCTCTTTCTCAAAGTTGGACTTACCTAACTGGACCGTCTGTCCTAGGTAAACATAGTGGTCAACAACTTCGAGTGTAATGTTCCCAACATTAACTGGAGCGGGTGCAACATGGGCATTGGACATGATTTTCGTCTTGTCCATGTTCATCTTAACACCCACTCTTTGCGAAGCATTACCGAGATCTTCGAGCATTGTGTTCAGGTCTTCCAAGGTCTCAGCCATAAGAACTACATCATCGGCAAACCGTAGATGTGTTAGGTACTCGCCATTGATGTTGATGCCGCATCCTTTCCAGTCCAGCAGCTTAAAAATATCCTCCAACGCAGCTGTGAACAGTTTGGGAGAGATGACATCTCCCTGTCTCACACCTCGCTGTAGTTGGATAGGATTAGAGCTCTGGTTCTGTAATCGGACCGACATGGTGGCGTTTTGGTATAGGTACCTCAGCACCTCGATATACCTGTAGTCTATTTGGCACCTCTGGAGAGACTGCACCACGGCCCAGGTCTCGATCGAATCAAAGGCTTTCTCATAGTCCACGAACGCCAAGCAAAGTGGCAGGTTATACTCTTCGGTCTTCTGTATAACTTGCCGCAGCGTATGAATGTGGTCTATGGTACTGTAGCCTTTCCGGAACCCGGCTTGTTCGGGAGGTTGGAAGTCGTCGAACCTGCGAGCGAGACGACTCGTAATGACTCTCGAAAACAACTTATAGATATGGCTCAGAAGCGAGATGGGTCTATAATTCTTCAAGAGAGTTTTATCACCCTTCTTGAAAAACAGCATCACATCGCTTCTGCCCCATGCCTTTGGCGTTTTGCCCTCGAGGATGACAGAGTTGAAGAGCTTCTGGAGGACCTTAAGTATCGGCTTACCGCCCGCTCTTAGAAGTTCTGTTGTGATTCCGTCATCACCCGCCGCCTTGTTGTTTTTGAGCTGCTTGAGAGCCATTCTAATCTCGTACAGGCTGACGTCCGGGATATCTTCGGTATAGTGTCGGGTAAGCTTGGCTCTAGGGTCTTTAGCCTTGCTTTCAACAGGTGTTTGCGTGGAATATAGCTGTCCATAGAAACTCTCAATCTCCCTCAGGATTTCAGGTGTTGACGAAACGATGCTACCTTCCCCAGTTTTCAGCCTCGTCAATTGACTTTGCCCGATAGACAGATCTCTCGCGAACACTTTGGAGCCTTTGTTCCGCCCAATGGCTTCTTTAATACGCTCGGTATTAAATTGGCGAAGGTCGCGCGTCAAGGACTTAGATATCTGTCTATTGAGCTGCCGATAACGATGGGCATCCGCTTAGTTCTGCAGCTTCATTTCATACTCTGATCCATGAGTAGGAGAGTCTGACTGGAGAGTTTCTTCAATTTGGGACGGTGGGTTTTATAGTACTTAGACCCTACTAGGTATAGGATGATTTGTCTCAATAAAACGCGAATGGATTGGAATTTCTTCGTAGTTTTATTTTATTTTAAAGAAGAGACTTGTACAATTTTATCTGAATAGAATATCTGCTAAATGGCCGCCACGGGCATTTTTGCTGTGTGCAAGTTTTTCATGACACTTTCACACATTTCGCTGCTAATTTCACACATTTCGCTACTTATTTCACCAATAACTCGGCGAATATTTTGTCTATATTGTCTATGTTTTGTGGATCGTTGGCGTAGACTTTATCTTTGACGTAGCCCCAAAGAAAGAAATCCAGTGGCATCAGATGGCAAGATCTCGGTGGCCATTTGACATCACCTCTTCTTGAAATTACGAGATTTTTCGACCTTTCGACGAGTGTTTGTAATTGATTGTGAATTTTCGTTAAATATTTGTATACTATGCGATTTTTATAAGAATAGGACGGGTTGTTGGCAAACTTCACTCTGAAAAAGTACAGTTCGCAAGAAAGTGCAAAACAAAAAGAAAAGTTTTTTTTATTTTGGCAGAAGTTGGTTTGGGTATTGCCACTTTCAAAACGAAGTTTTTTTTAGCTTTTAAATGCACAAACATTTGAACAAATGTTTGGACACATGTGTAGCACGGGTATTTGAGTATTTGTTTAAAGCTTTGATAAAATACTAGAAGATATTTCTACAGTAGGTACTTTGCAATGTCAGAAGGAAAAATCTTCAATGTCTTTGTTCACGCCGCGCGCGAGCGGTCAGTTGTAGGATTCATTCGTTAGTTCGCCGCCAACCGCCGTCCGCGCAACATCGCGCTGAGTTCGCCGTAAGCCGTCGGGAGGCGAGGTTGTGTGTTCCTGTAGCGACGTGCCGCGCCAGGAAACCTACCTGTATTGTGACCGAGATTTCGAGTTTTTTGCACCTACGAGTGCGCCGGTCGGGGTACAGACTTGTGACCCGTGTGTGTTCGCTTTGAAAAGCGCCGGGAAAGTTTTAGCTGTCTATTAGGGCATTGTGTAGTTATAAGAGTGTTAGCTATAAGAGTTTCCCATCGGGGGTTGGGTGGAGATCGATTTGCCAGGCGCGCGCGCCGGCGAGACAGCGATCAGCCCCCCTGGATTACGGACAGTATCTTCTCGTTAAGGTAGGACTAGCTTAAGTAACTTAATTTTGCATGAGAAACATCCGTTTCAATAAGCTGTGGAACACAGTCGATGGTCACCACAATTGTGCCTGATCAGTCTTTATAGCAGAAGCAGCTGCAGTAGCAGCACAGACCAGCGGGACGATGATTCTCAAATGAGTGGAATCGAAGAGGTGGAATAGCATTAGCAAGAATGTGTTTTGATTTACAATTGGCGGATTCACGAAAGGCGCCTCCCCGAGTTTCTTGATTGAATCGTTCCCTGTGACACCAATACCCGGCGCACCCTGGTAACAGCTAGATTCTGCCGAATCTAACTTCAATCAACGTGCAGAATCTAGCTCGCCAATCCTTTTACCATGATAGACCAATACAATTTTTCACTAGACCCCTAATTTACCAATTTTATTGTAAAGTTGATTATTAAATAATTTTCATAACTTGAATTCCTGTTTTATTCAAATACTTAAACCAGTAAATAGAATCAAAATTTAATTTATTCTGTGTTATTGAAGCAAAGTATTAAAGTAGGTACCCCGCAGAACAATGTACCTACTTATGAAAAAATGGTTTCAGTTAAATATTACAAAATTTTAATTTGATTGAGATTCAAATTACCTGATCATGTTCGCAATAAAAGCATAAGTACTTTCATGAGTCCTATAGTTTCCGAAAAAATCAAGTTAGTGATTTGTACCTATTTGTCTGCAAATTATTCATGTTTTGGTTTGCACGAACATCATTACTTATCGTAAGCTATGATATGATCAGCCCCCTAATTCACGATAAATTTATTTTTTTGCACACCATACTGGAGTGAAGTGAAGTTAGTTTGACAGCACTTTGACAGCTTGACGTCACAACATGGCGGTCTCCCTATCCTATTCTTATAATAATCGCATAGTAACTTCTATGCGCTGTTTTATTGTGAAACGCTCTACGATTAATTTTACATGTGTAAAGATGACGTATGTCAAATTTCAACCCACCATCTTGAATATTTCGGAAATAGCGCGAAATTCAAATCCTATACCTACTTTTGAGACAACCTTTTATAAAGGGCGCAGCGGAAACCGGCAACAGTGTGTTAACCGTCTAATGACGGTTAACACACTGTTGCCGGTTTCCGCTGCGGGTTTTGTATGCAAATCAAGATTCTACAGCGAAAGTAAAGAAGCGCACTACCGCAAACCAGAGCGGTGTGCGGTGCATTGTGAGAATCACCTCAAACAAATTTTGTTATATCTTTTCTTTTTGTAAACTTTTGTTTTGTACATACAAGCGTTTTTTTTATTTTAACAAAATAAAATACCCACGAACAGGAGGGGTGCGATTCTCTAAGTTCTCTAACGTAGTTTCACCATCACATCGTCGTTCACTTCGATTCTTTATGTCAAAATTCATAATAAACAAGTGAAAGTCAAAGCTAAAAAGAACGTCGAGTTTGTTGATTGAATCAGAGAATCGCACAACAGGACTTCCGAGGCAAACTCGCTCACTATCGGCAGCGGTGCCACTTCCCATTATTTATGTAACATTTAAAGTGCTTGCTCTCAGGTATCCATGAGGATTTACGGACTCCCTAAACATTGATGGCGTAAAACAAAAATATAATAGAAAATCTAAACTTAAACCCCAAAAAAAAACCACTATCTACTGACAAATCACGCAACACACCCAACACTCATACCTACAAATTTATCTGTCGCCAACTTTTACTCAATGCTTACGTACTACATTACACTATCATTACATTAGTCTTTCATTAGTAATAAAGTAGGTAAGTAGTTTTTCACACTTATGCTCTGAAATGTTAATATTATATTTGAGAAAAGAATGCAGTACGTGGCACTTTTCCGAGGTAAACATTCTAAATTTGAAAATCACTGCAGTAATGAATTTCAGTACTTACTTACTGCACTGATTTTAGTGCAGTAAGTAAGTACTGAAATTCATTACTGCAGTGATTTTCTATGGTACTACCAACTTTTTTCTTTATTTTTTCATTAGTTATTCCTGTGTATAAAAACAGAAAAAGCAAAGGGACATTTGCACCATACAGCCACATTATTATTTTATCATATTAGGTTAACTTTTTTTTAAATACGGTGCGCACAGAGTATATTATTACTTCGTATTGTACCACAAGCGCTATGTACCCTTAGCACCATGAAGCTCGACTTAATACTGAGTTAACTCAGTATTAAGTCGAGCTCCATGCTTAGCACGAACATCAATCGAAAAAACAAAATGAGATTTATCATAGACAAAATATCCTTTACGCGTAATTTTGTATGGGAAATATATACAGCGCCATCTACCGCCCAGAAGCGGGTATTGAAGTTGCGCATTTTAGTAGCATGTAGAAAGTATCACTAGGCTGTATGACCGTTCGACATGGCCTCACAAACCAATATAAAAAAAACGGCGGGAATGATTTTCAGCGGTTGATTAAATATCAATACAGTTTATATTGTGTAATAAATTATCAAAATGAGTTCTGGCAATGAAACATATAGAGACATTGTATGTACCTACTCCACCAAATTTGAGAGCAGAAGCAAAATTAATAACAGAAAACTTACTGCCAGTAAAATCAAAAGAAAGATATATGAAAACCTACGATCTGATTTGGAAAAGTGAAAAAAGGCGCATACGTTTTCGGAATCTGTGTTGTTGGCGTATTTAATTGATACATCATTAAAATAATATTATTATGGGCGATTTATACATAAGTGTGCCCGGGAAAACAATAACGTTTACATTTAATAATTGGCCGAACATGTGTGATATAAATTTTAATAAATATTATTTAGTTAAACAGTTTTTTTATTTCCTCGCATTTCTTGAGAAAAGCACTATACAAGCCTTGTACGGTAAGCAAATTACCTTGCCTCGAATGATTAAAGCCCTCGCCTGCGGCTCGTGCTTCAAACCATCCTCGACAATGTAATTTCTTACTTACCTGTCCTCGGCTGTAATGTACTATAATCAGATTTTCATATCAAAAAGTACAAAAAGGTTTTTATTAGATCTTATCACTCATATACCTAATGCGTGTTCTGATTTTACAAATCTGTATAATAGGTATATTACTTAGCTTTAAAATAATTACCTACCTACCTACATTTATTTATTTACTAACATTTTTCTTCGGTAGGTACCTACCTACAGCCACAAAATAACCGGGCGGCGCGCGCCGCGTACCTACAGTGCCACAATCTTTTCTGTTCCGGTGGCCAAAATGTGAAACTAACGTGTTTTTTTTAATGCCATTTTGCTGTCAAGTTGATGTCCAACCCATCAACCATAGCGCTGCTGGCGGCTGAAGGTCTTAGAAGTCAGGGCCGGTTAAATTGCTACAAAAAAAAGAAAAACGTACCGTGTGTAGCGCCGCTGTCACGGGAACAGAAAAGGTAGTGGCACTGTACTTACTTTGTGTTAATAGCTACAGCTAGGTAGCTTTTAATAAGTAGGTAGGTATCTTTTATGCATTATGTTATTTCAGTAGACATTATAAAAAAAAACATACCATAAGAATAATAAATAAAAACACATGAGAAAAAAACTACTTGCACTTTTCTTCTACTTTTTACCCAACTGCAGCGAAGCCCAAAAGGAGGGTTATATATTTGACCAGAATCATTCAAGTCAAAAATATACATATAAGTATAACATTCATTCAGGCTAAATGTATGTCTGTGCATCTGTTCCCTCTGTAGCGTACTGCGTACATAATAGTGTCTACACACGTTCCTATCCGACCTCCGATTTGGTCTGGGAGCAGACCAAATCGGAACGTGTGTAGCGCAGATTTGGTCTGGGAGCAGACCAAGGGGGCTACCGCGTAACTTTATGGATATGAACTTCATACGTTTTTGGGAACTTTAAGACAATTTTATAAAGAAAATAGCCGCTGTCAGTTCCTTCTTTTGTGACGTCGGGTATAACGATAACTAGCTAGCAACGTTCAACAGAACAAACCAGCAAAAATCTATCAGAATAAGGAATTCAAATGACAGTTGAAGCCCATACCCATATCCAGATTTCTTAATCCGAATTTTAAATCCGAAGCGGGACTAAATAACCACTTTATATACTATATCTATGACCACTTTAGTCCCTTACGGAGTAAAAAGTAATTACTTTTTTAATTTCCTTCATATGACATTAGACAAACTCAAACAGCCAGTGAATAAACTATTATTTGTGAAGTGTGGACCATCTTCGTTTTTTGTTTCATGGTTTTTCCGCAAGAAAGGTGGCGCCATGTGTTTTAAATTGTTAATTTGTGACTGGTTTAGTAGAAAAAAATGACCGCGAGTTTTTGGCGCCATTTTGGCGATTAATCACAATTTGTTTCATAGTGGACTTTGTGACTCAAGATAGGTGTGGTTTTGTGCCCCAGGTGTCTACCCAACTGGACGATATGTGGAATGATTAAAATAGGCGCTACTCGGTAAAGTGATGCCGAGTGTTTTATTATATAGTGGTGACTACCTCAGCAAGAATTATCGAGAAGGCTGGCTTGACACACTTGACGCCAAATACTCCAAGGAGCATTGGAATGTAACACACCTAACTACATTCTTATGATAACATGAGAAACTATAATAATTTAATAATACTCAAGAATTGGCGGTATGGCTAAATGACTTGGCCTGTCCTACAAAAGGGCGAATATTTTTACCAAAATTTTTACTTTAGAGCGGGCGCGCACGGGTGACTTTTGTCTTCGCAACTATTTTGTAACTCACATCAAGTCTACGGGTTAGTATGAAAGTGCGCGCATGAGCGACGCGACTTTTTCATACTATTGATGTGAGAGACAAAACAGTCACGGTGACAAAAGTCACCCGTGCGCGCCCGCTCTAAATCTTCGTTCAACAATAGTACAAATTACCTTTTTTCACAATGCAAGTTTTATTATTGACAATATTAAAATGAAGTATTAGCGCTGGTTAGTGATAGGATGAACACGCGGTCGCCAGCACGTTCGTAAGCCGATAAAGATGATATGATTATGATATCACCCTGTATCAGTATCAATTTTATTAATTAATTGAACGTCATGTAATCTCACGTCGCGATATTGTGGTGATATTATACATGTAATCTTTAAACGTATGTAAACACGTGAGTGAACGATTTAAACCAGTAAACCCTGTCAAGTTTACTTTAATTTTGCGTAGTTGCGTTATGAGGGCTGTGTGTAAGCCAGTAAATGTGCAAGCGTTACCTACTAAGGTTCGATTTAGGGCGTTTGTGCACTACCACTGAATTTTACCGATCCGGAAAAAAACGGATGCTTGTATTTAATTAATTACTAATATAAATGATTAATTATTAAAATACAAGCATCCGATTTTTTCCGGATCGGTAAAATTCAGTGGTAGTGCACAAACGCCCTTTGAGTTTAGGCGGTTCTCACACTGCACCGCATGCCGCTCCGGTTTTCGGTATAGTGCGCTTCTTAACTATGTAGAATCTTGATGTGCATACAAAACCCGCAGTGTATAACAAACTGACGCCGCATCTCCGCTCCGTCCACCGCCCCGGAGCGTAAACCGGCAGAGCAGTGGGTGGTATGGACGCCTTAAGACCAATTAATTATGTTCTTTATTGCACAAATTATATATTACAGTTTACAATGTATAAGTATGTTCGCCAAAGGTGGACTTATCCGTGAAAGAGATCTCTTCCAGTCAACCTAAATGTTGTTGAGAAAATCGTAAAAGGGGTGACACAAAGTGCAACAGAAAAAGGAAATTATAAACATATTTTAGATTTAACTTAAAAAAACACATCAATACCGAAATATATAAAATATACCTACATATATAATTAAAAATAAATACCTACATAGATATACATATTCTTAAATACAAATGATCAACCGGCGCGCTTGGCCCGGGCCGAAGGAGCCGTAATTCCTTTTAGTACATTACAATTTTTTTTAATACTGCTCAGGGGGGGGGCTACCGCGTAACTTATGGATATGAACTTCATACGTTTTTGGAAACTTTAAGTCAATTTTATAAAGAAAATAGCCGCTATCAGTTCCTTGTTTTGTGACGTCGGGTATAACGATAACTAGCTAGCAATGTTCAACAGAAAAAAGCAGCAAAAATCTATCAGAATAAGGAATTCAAATGACAGTTGAAGCCCATACCCATATCCAGATTTCTTAGCCGGTAGCCCCCAGGCTGGGGCGGCTGGTCTAAACAGTATGTATCTACGAATACAGTACCCCAAGTGTATCTTTGGCAGACGCATTTACTAGTTTAAAGAAGGAACGTAATTGATATTACTCAAGGGTACCATTTTCATTAAACCTGATTTGTTGATTGAAAATTAAATAGTCGATTGCTTTGTCACGTAGATTAAATCTCTTTTTATCATTGTTTGTTTATTAAAATCTTATCGTCAATTAAAAATTCCATCGATTTAACGACCAAAGTCTGCATGTTATCCATGCAAATATTGATAGTGGTAATTAGAATTAAATTCCTTAGAAAATAAGCGTAGTTTTTATCTAAAACGCCATCTTATAATTAAATCTGATAAGATATAAATATGATGAAATCAGCAGGCCTACTCTAAATCAACGAAAGACGAAACTACGTTAGCCCCGCCCCGCGCCGCCCCGCAGGCTTATTTACATTGGATTAAAACATGTTTACATTGATCCAGTGCCAAGCCAATCCAGCGCCGCAATCCAGTGACACTGGATCGAGCTACGGATCAATGTTCACTCGATCCTGTCATACCCGGAGAGTGAGAGGGACGGGTATCTTAGCTTAGAGTAGGCCTACAGTTCTGTTTGCCGTGGCACGAAAAACTGTCGTTATGGTACCTAACTATTATCGGAATTCGGAATCGTATTATTTTTAAGTAAGTAGGTATACTAGCTTTTCGCCCTCGGCTTCGCCCGCGTGGATTACATAACGTTATCCCGCGGGAATGTGATATTTTTTAAAAAGTAGCCCATGTTCCTATCCAGGCTACAAAATATCTGTGTCCCAAATTACAGCCAAATCTGTTCAGCCGTTTTTGCCTGATTGAGTAACAAACATCCAAACATCTAAACTTTCACATTTATAATATTATATATTAGCAGGTAAGTAGGATAGGATGTGGATTTATTTAGTAGGATAGATTATAATCTTATCGTAAACCGCGATAGTAGCATTTGCACATTGGTTGGTCAATGTGCAAACGTTACTACGAGTTATTTACACTACGGCCACTGAACCAGGCCAGTGTACTCCGTACTTTAGGTACGACAAGTAGTAACTTGCCGCGCCAAGGTCGCGCCCCGTAAGGCGCCCATTAAACGATAGGTTTTGCTGTCAGTTTGCTATCAGACACGGTTCTTTTAAATTAAACTCTCTTATATACATGCCTACATCAAAGACACACATATATAACGCATCTATCCCTTACGGGGTAGGAAATCAAATATGCAAAAAAATTTTACGTGTTGCGCGTGAAACTGAATTGAATATTGCCAATTATTAGGCGAACATTAGACGGTCACGCAACCATATCAGTCGATTCCATCACTCATGACTAGCTAAACAATCGGTATAGAGGAACTTCAGGCAGCGTTATGATCATAACATATCCGTAAGGGATAAATGCATTATGTAGTATGTCTTTGATGCTGGTATGTATAATTCCTATCTAACCTACCAGGCGATTACATTACTTCACAGAACTGGCAAGTCAAAACCCTCAATCGTGGGAGCTAGCGAGCTGTTTGAGTGAGACTTCCATAGAAATATAAACTCTCGCGCGTCGCCATAGGGTATTTTTTTTTTGCATGCGTGACCTTTAAGTTATTATAACAGAAAGTACATAAGCGATGACCGGAATTGGACTTTACTCTCTTATTTATTTTTATTTGAGTGAGTTTGCAGAGTGCGTCTTCTGTACCTTAGTACTATAATCAAAATTCTGTAGTAATCTGTAGCTAACGTAGACACTCTCGCATACATACAACTCTACTCGTATTCGTCTTGCTACGAGATGTACTACGAGCTACGATGGCTACGAATGAAACTCTGTAGTAGCGCCGTAGCCGGGGTGCTCCGTAGCACCGTAGTAATCTTATTTATTCCGTGCCGTATCATGGCCACAGAGGACTATTAGTATTTTTATACCTCTGTGGTATGGCAAACTAGAGATTGGAGGGAGTCGCAATGATTAAATTATTAAAAGCACTAAAGATATAAACTTTAAAGATTTTAAATTATTTTTATGTATTCACAGTGCTAATCGTATTCTGTAAGTAAAGGAAAAATTGAGACTGTAAAAATGGTGGTTTTTTACAAGTTAGCCCCACTTGAAAGTTACTTGCTGGCTGGTGATATAATATTTATTCAAATAAAAATTAACAATTACTGCAACGTAGGTATCGTAGGCAGGATGCGACAATAAATAATAGGGAAATAGGTAAAATAATTATTTAAATGGTCTGTTTATCCGCTCGCTTTCACGTCAAACCTACTGCATTAATTTTGACAACATGTCATTGTTATGATGCATTGTTTTTATTTCTTTATTTTTGTAATTACACTTTTGTTTTGTTTAATCGGATTAATTCAAAATGCAGTGATTAACACACAAACATTTTGGGTAATTATAAATGTTTTTATAAAACAAAACAATAGATTCATCGAATAGATATGCATCTTAATGTCGATTACATATGGCCGCAAAGTTATGAATGTGATAATCCGTTTAATTAATTTATTAATTGTTCATAATATTTGATTGATTACTGATTATACTCAATGAAGCGTTTGATAAATTAATTTAACACTACAGCACGTAGCGAAATATGCATAAATTAAAACCAAATCGTTATGAAAGCCTTATACCTCCCTATCCATTTATAGGAAATAAATGAAAAAAATCGTTTAGAAAGATTCAAGCTTATCTACAGAGACGACAAAAAGCGACTTTGTTTAATACTATGTAAAAAAGAAACCAAATCTCCTACAAAATTATAATGGCGCGCTTACTCGAGTAAATAAAATTGCGCAATTCCTGTCAATACCCGAAACGAAATCGCAAAAAAACCGCTGTTCCATACAAAAGAGCAAAAAATATTTAGGTACTTAATCAAAATGTATGGAGCAGCTGATTTTGTTATCGCGTGTTCAGTTTTGGACACACAATAAAAGTTATTTGTTTTCATGAGTAGAATGAGCCCTGAAATTATCCGGGCTTATATGATCTAAGGGTAGTTCTAAGGGTAGTTCATAGTACAATAACTGTCTGCCGTCTCGCTTCAATCTGCTAGGGCTGTCAGAGGTACTACTTTATCTGTGAAAGTAATACACGCGAAGCGAGACAGATGGCGACACATGCGAATGCGTGCGCTGCGTGTGCGACAAGTCGAGCGAGTGCCAGCCTATTGAGACTAGTCCGGTGACCGGACGCTTGCGTTTATCATACCTAAACTCGGGAGTGAAATTTCTGTACCGTAACGTAAGGTACTAATATATATTCTTTGGTATTATGATCTGAGATGACGTCGCAACCACATCAAGCAATACGGGATCGGACTGTTATTGATATGTAAATATTTTATAGCAACATTCAAAAATATAACATTTAAGAATAACAAAAGGGAAAAAAAATTAAATGTTGATTAATATGCAAGTAATGAGCTGCTGAATTGTGAAAAACTGTGTCTCTAGCTATCTCTTTCTAAAACGAAATTTTATATGGCGGGAGTATGGCGCCTACGAGCAACGCGGGCCTTCCGTCCCGGAACGGAAGGCCTGCGTTGCTCGAAGTATGGCTTAGCGCCATACTTCGAGCAACGCACGAGCAACTAGACACATCTGACGTCAGATGTGTCTAGCGCTGTCCTTGTCTATTAGGGAACTTTGATGAGCTACATCTCCAAAAATATAGAATTTTGAAAATAAATAAACTTTGTAAACAAATAAAAAAAAATCAATCCCCTATTAAGAACGGTGGCAAAATGACAAAATGTAGCAACCTGTTAAAAGATACGGTCAAACAATATCACGAAATATGGAGCAACATCACTCCACGTAATTGCTCCAGAATTATCCAATAAACAGATGAGCGAAGGTCGACCCCTATTCGTATCTCCAGGTATTCCAGTTACGGCATTAATTTGAACGGCACCAAAAGCATTGATCCATTAAACAGATTAGCGAAGGTCGACCCCTATTCGTATCTCAGAGGTATTCCAGTTAATGCACCAATTTGAACCGTACCATTTCAACGGCACCAAAAGCATTGATCCATTAAACATATGAGCGAAGGTCGACCCCTATTCGTATCTCAGAGGTATTCTAGTTAATGCACCAATTTGAACCGTACCATTTCAACGGCACCAAAAGCATTGATCCATTAAACATATTATTTACAAATAATTTACAAATAATTTTATTTGCTATAAATAGGGTGCTAACAATTTGGTGTTCTAATAAAACATGGAACTTAGCCTATTTAGCCATATTACACAGCATGCAAATATTTATGAGCGAAGGTCGACCCCTATTCGTATCTCGGAGGTATTCCAGTCACGGCACCAATATGAACCGCACCATTTGAACGGCACCAAAAGCATTCCCGTTACGGCACCATTTGCCGCGGTTCGGAAATGCTAATTAGGCTTCTTCTCAACCCTAAGGTTCAGTGTGAAGCCAAGAGCAAGCCCATTATCTTCTATATATATAAAAATGAATTGCTGTTCGTTAGTCTCGCTAAAACTCGAGAACGGCTGAACGGATTTATCTTATCTTAGTCTTGAAATGTTCGTGGAGGTCTAGGGAAGGTTTAAAAGGCGAGAAAATAGGGGAAGGGGGGGTAGAGTAGAAGTAGGGTAGAGTAGGGGGTAGGGCCACGGGAACGAAGTCGCGCTGGGTCAGCTAGTACATAATAAAAAAAAAATCTTGATTATTTTTTTTTCTTTTCCAGCTAAATTCGTGATTGTATCTGCTCTGGTGGCGGTGGCAGCGGCCGCCAGCCTGAAGGAGGACGATGACAGGCCCAGCATCGACTGGCAGGACGAGAGGCCGAAGGAGGGGATTGACCCCAACACTCTGGAGTGTGATAAGGAGGGACTGGTATGTACCGTTAACCTAGAATCTATATCTACATATATACAGGGTGTTAGTGGCACCGTTGCAAAAACTTTAACCATGGCTTCAGGCCTTCATGTTGAACAACGCACAGCAAGATTTTTGGTCGGACATGAAAAAAATATTTCGACTCTCCATACAAAATGTCCCGATAAGTTGCTAAACTTGTATGAAAAGTCCAAATTTTTTTTCATTTCCGACAAAAAATTCTTGCTGTACGTTGTTCAGCATGATGGTCTGAAGCCATGGCAGGGGGGGCTCACTCCGCAATTCAATCGACTGCGCGCTGTCTACCGCGAGGTAGAGAAATCACGGGTGTCACGTGCGCTCAGTTGTGCATGCGACGCGACGCCACGCGAGAAAGAAGTCACTTAAGTAGTATACTTTCGGCACACTTTCGCGCCAAAACACAAGTGTGTTACCTTGTGGTTTTACCCATAGCAAAATGCGTAATATTAAACATTATTATTGTGCGGCCTTCGGTTGTCTTAACAACGACAGAAAGAGACCGGATGAAAATTTCATAATCTTAGAAAACCTGAAAGAAGTTTTTTTGTGTGACTATACTGTCTTATTCTATAAGTATCTATAATACTTAATGATCCGAATATTAGATTTAAGGACCCCGCCCCACCTTAGCCTAGGTAATTACGATGAAAATAAAAATCGACAAAGTGATTCTCGCTTTGCAGCGTGACGCTAGCGCTCATCGCCGTGGCAACCGTGCCGTGGCGCACATAGGAACTACGCGGACGCACGCTGCGCCCGCGCTGTTACTACCTACTTACTTACCTTAGCTTTTTCTCACTTCACGATAGACGTTATCAGACGCCTAATGAAATAAGTCAATGAGACGCACCGACGGATGCGCAATTCGTTCGTTGCCAGGCCGTTAGAGTATTCGCCCGGACAGTGAAAGGTCGTCGGTTCGAGTCCCATCGGGGCTAGTTGTGAGACGGGTCGACTTTTTAGCGACTCCGTAGCTCAGTGGTTAGAGCATTTGCCCGGACAGTGAAAGGTCGTGGGTTCGAGTCCCATCGGAGCTAGTTGTGAGACGGTCGACTTTTTCTAATACCTACCTACTTCATTTTCAATTTTTTCAGTAAGTAAGTAACAAAAATTTAACTGTGAATGCAAAGAAGTAAAAATAAAAATTCTAAGCATTCTGTATTTAAAAATCATTTGCGCTATTTGTGATTCCTTTTACTTACTTCGTCGTAACATTGCAGTCGAGTCGACCCTAGTGCGGCAACCAAGACCACCCAAAACCAATTTGGCTTAAGCGTTTCCGAGTAATAGAACCGTATTACGTACAGCTACGGTTCAATATCGCTTGTAATGAACGGTAAATTTGTTAGGCAGGCGTGCGGGTGCAAATTATTTTAGACCTAATTGTCGCGTGGAAAAGATTGATAATTCATTGTTTGTGTTTCGGAAGTGAGCCTTCTGCTACAAATATTATTCTGTGGCCATGGTTAAAATTTTTGCAAGGGTGCCCCTAACAACCTGTATAATAAAACTGACTGACAACAAACAAACAAAAACACTTTCACATTTATAATATTACTAGCTTTCCGCCCGCGGCTTCGCCCGCGTGGACTACACGACGTTATACCGCTACCGCAGGAATGTGATTTCTCCGGGATAAAAAGTAGCCTTTGTTCCTCTCCAGGCTACAAAGTATCTGTGTCCCAAATTTCAGCCAAATCCGTTGGGCCGTTTCGGCGTGATTGAGTAACGAACATTCAAACATCTAAACTTTCACATTTATAATATTAGTAGGAAGTAGGATGTCGCGCCTATATCGCTGCGTCTACAACTCTGAGTCGTGGGCCACACTGGAGCGACCGCGGGGCGCGGAGCCGACCTGCAGATCCGCAGGACGCGCGAACACGTACTATTATTCCCTCCGCCGGTCGCGGCAACCGCCGGACGCGCCAGTGTGGCCCCTCCCGTCCGTCTCAATATATTTGTTTTTCCCGCTCAACGCGGAAGCAAGACGCGCCGCTCCAGTGTGTGTGGCCCACGACTGAAGAAAATTCGCATTAAATTAAAACATGCATGTTTGCATTGCAGGTTTTCCTTCTGCTGCCTCACTTCTCGGACTGCACCAAGTTCTTTATGTGCACGCACGGTAAGGAGGTCCTGTTCTCCTGCCCGAAGGAAACCATCTTCGATTTCGAGCTTCAGGTAAGATTCTACAGCCATAATAGACTTGTCTTATAAATATTTTTTTTTTGTAAAAATTTCAGTTTTATGACAAGCTTTTTTGCTGATGGTACTTTAATATTTTATTGTCATCTGAGCCAAACCTGTATGCAAAAGGACATTTTTCATTTTCGGCTAGGACTTTGTACACTATTCGTACTAATATTAAAAAATATAGTAAAGTCATATAAAATATTTAAATATTCATTGTCTTTCTGGATAAATGGTACAAAAATAAACTTTAAAATAAAAATTCTTTGCCATCCATGGTCACACTGGCAACCATATTTAAATCACGTTCGGAAACATTGATGTTTCTGTACGAAAAAACGATGACATTGACGACTGATGATAATCTGTCAATGTTAACCTTTTTTTTGTGTGAGTGTGATGTTTTACCGCCATATTGAATCGGGGTTGCATATAAAATTAAGACTAGATAATGCTTTTGTACCATCAAACGCGTTAGCTTATAGCGATATAATTAGTTTTCAGTTATTATATTTATCTTTTGCTTGCCTATGGTATAGTGTTCAAAGTCCTAGCCGAGGCTCCATACAAAACTGAAAAATATCCTTTCAGCTCCATCGGACACTGGGAAGTGGGTCAAATTATGCTTGCTAGATTTGTCCCCCACTAACTAACTAACATACTAACAACTAACTAACATGGCAAGTTAATAAAAAGCTTGTAAAAGACCGTGCTTGGAGGAAAAGTACCCTAAATATTGATGATGGCAAATTTTACTGAAAGGAAACATTCCTTTAGTTTCAAAAATTATTAAAAATGCATTTAAAGATTTGAAAAATCACTTGCTTGAGCCGGGACGGGAGTTAAACCGGTGAAATGTAAAAAAAAACATCCTGTGTTTTATGATACCAACCGAAAGAGTCATTCGTAAGGATCAATTTCTTTTTAACAACATAGTATCTTAAATTAAAGAAATACCAAGGGTACTTTTCCTCCAACCAGTGTCTTTTTTTCCCACGCATTTTGATCAATTCAATTTAAAACTTTCTATGGAACTGCTGATTTTTTTTCGCGGTTTCGAGTTAGTGGGGGACAAATCTTGCAAGCTAAATTTGACCCACTTCCCAGTGTCCGATCGAGCTGAAACTTTGAATACTTACAGGTTTGGTTTAGATGACAATACAATATTAAAATACAGTTAGCAAAAAAGCTTGTCATAAAAATGAAGTATTTACTAAAAACTTATTTTCACACTGTAGGGCTGTGACTGGGAAGACCGCGGGAAGTGCATCCTGCGTGACCCGCGCGACGATGACGTCGAAGGCTCCGGCGACGAAGGAGATGAGGTCGGGTACTGGCAGCCCCAGGAGGAAGAGTCTTATGGTGAGTTGGGCTTACTAGATGACAAACAAGTGGTACTAGAGGGAACTCTGGTTCCCGATTCTACTTTATTACCTTTCATCATCATCATCATCATTTCAGCCGTACTTTATTACCTTTACTACTTTATAATACACTTGCCAGTATGACCAGCTTATTTAATTGGAACGACCTGCTCTCCATCCGAGCCTAGCACCGAATGCATCAAACCAGATCTTTTTTATAAATAATGTTTCCAATGACTGATTTGATCTACCTAAAAAGTGCCACAGCCTACAATGCTATCTCTCGGCTGCGCACAGTAGGTATACAAACCTTACAGTACCGTTCCCGTGGGAATATCGGGACTAGGGTTACCATACGTCCAGATTAGTCCGGACATGTTCGAACTTATAGACTTTTGTCCGGACTTTGTCCGGCTTTTTTATTTGTCCGTTTTTTATATTTGGTTAAGATGGAATATGAGTGATAAAACTTACATAAGTAATGTCAAATCAGTCTTCAATAGTCTTCATCTTTGTTAAAATCCCTCAAATTTTAAAACAAAGCGCTCATCTTAAAACAGCCCATGTTACTTTATCGCTGATA
The DNA here is from genome assembly GCA_949710035.1 of Crambus lathoniellus. Lineage (NCBI taxonomy): Eukaryota > Metazoa > Arthropoda > Insecta > Lepidoptera > Crambidae > Crambus > Crambus lathoniellus. The sequence goes on along the minus strand of OX453325.1, from coordinate 2,873,948 downwards.
CTAAGTGGGTCCTACCTAATGATTGCATTTTGTGACTAAAATGTTAGGACTTTTTTTGAAACATCCGGCTTTTAGTCAGGACATTTAAAATTTCTTAATGGTAACCCTAATCCGGACAGAATATAGCCTATGTCACTCAGGAAGAAAGGAGATTTCTAATGATGAAAGATTTTTTTAATCGGTCCAGTAGTTTTTTAATATGTCCATTAGGTATATATTTTTTAATTATCATGACATGTACACTTGACAGCACATCAGGTTAAACAGTTGAACTGCGCTAACAGCTTTTATTACGTAGGGCTAGGCGGTCTCAACTCAAGGTCAACATATTGTACAGTCTGAGATGCCGCCGTGTATACATATTATTTGATTACTTTTATTTATATAATTTTTATTAATTTAATTGTAATTAAGTACTTACTTAATTATAATTTGAAATTCAGACACAGTTATAAAACAATATTAATAAATAATAAACATTGAAATATTGAAAAACGAAATATCCAATCTTCTCTCTTTATAATCCGCATAACTACCACTCCTTTAATGAGACACTATTAATCGATGAAATTAACCTGCTGAATCTTAGACAGTATAACTCAATTCCTAATGATTTCGGCCGCATTCTTGACTTGGTTCTGTGTAGCACAACAGCTAACGTCACTGATTGCAGCTCGATGTCACTGGTACCAATTGATAAGCACCACGGTGCGCTAATGATTACTTTACCCAACACGCAATTTAATCCATTGAAATCGGTTCCGCGTAAGAGATTTCTTTACAATAACGGTGATTACGCCTCTATTAATAATGAGATAGCTAACATGGATTGGAATACTAAGTTTTCAACTCGTAATTTAGATGATGCGGTAAATGTATTATACAAGTTTGTCAAAGACCTCAGAGACAAATATGTGCCGTCCAAACATGCAAAAAACTCCGCTTATCCACCGTGGTACACATTGCCATTAATCAAGATTATCAGAGAAAAATACAAGTACCTATCCAAGTTCCATACATATGCCAACAAAAGTGACTACGAGTCATTTAAACGAGCTCGTGAGAGATTTAAATCTTTGGAGGTTACTTGTTATAATAACTATATGAGTGGTTTAGAAGCTGCTATAGTGAAAAACCCTAAGCTCTTTTGGACCCATATGAAATCTAAATCGTGCACAACGCAAATTCCCAGTACTATGAAATTAGATAACAATGACTTAACTTCTGGTGAAGCGATATGTGACGCATTTTCCAAATATTTTCAAACATCTTTTCTGTCCTCCAATGTCAACGCGATGGGTTCACCGGCAGCCGGTTCTTCACCTCCTGCGGTCAGTGACGGGACTAACATCTCTAAAATAATTATAACTGAAGAACATGTACATAAGCTGTTGAAGAACCTAGATTCGTCTAAATCAGCTGGTCCTGACGATCTACCAGCTCGTCTCCTTATTAACTGTTCTGAATCGCTAGCCGGGCCAATTACACTCTTATTTAAGCGTTCTATTTCCGAGGGTTACATGCCTGCTATTTGGAAGCGTGCATTCATAACGCCGGTTTTTAAAAAGGGTAGCAGAACCTTAATTTCTAATTATAGACCTATTTCTAAATTGTGCCTGGTAGCCAAGATTTTCGAAAGAATTGTTTATGAACAGATTTATGCGGTGATCTCACACAATTTTAATTCTTTTCAGCACGGCTTTTTAAGGGGGCGTTCAACAGTTTCAAACTTAGTTCTTTTGGACAATTTTGTTGCTGAGGCGATGGATGATGGCTGTCAGGTCGACGTTGTCTATACCGACTATAGCAAAGCGTTCGATAAAATTCAACATTCCATTCTTCTTGATAAGCTCAGCGCAGTCGGTATACATGGAGACCTGCTTAGGTGGTTTACCTCATATGTGGACAATCGTTGCCAAGCTGTTGTGGTGAATAATTACATGTCTGGTTGGGTATCTATCCCTAGTGGAGTCCCTCAGGGCTCATTGCTCGGTCCTCTCCTTTTCATAATTTTTGTCAATGATATCCACCATTGTTTTGAGAATTCTAACCTTCTATGTTTCGCAGATGACATGAAAGTTTTCAAAATAGTGTCATCCGTTGACGAAGCTTATCTTCTTCAACAAGATTTGGAGCGACTAGAAACTTATTGTAGCATTAACCGACTTGAACTGAATCCGGATAAATGTACGGTATTGACGTTTAGTCGTAAAAAGACTGAGGTAACTTATCCTTATACTCTCCAGCGGGTGACGTTACAACGAGTAAATTCTGTGCGAGATCTAGGTGTGATACATGATTCCAAGTTGCTGTTTAGAGATCACATTGATAGTATCATCTCTAAAGCGACACGAGCCCTTGGTTTTCTCATGCGGAACTCCCAAGATTTTAACAATGCGAAGACTTTAAAGATTCTCTATTGCACGCTTGTTCGCAGCAACTTGGAATATGCTTCACAGGTGTGGAACCCTAGATATATTACTTACATAGATAGGTTGGAGAACATCCAAAGAAAATTCATACGTTACTTGTGCTACCGGACCTTTACCCATTACAATCGAGAGATATACAACCAGATCTGTAAAAAACACCACTTCAACACGCTCGAAAACCGTCGCTGTATCGCAGACGTCGTTTACCTAATGAAAATTGTCAATGGTTCTTTGGACAGTCCCGAGCTTCTTGAGTTGGTCAACCTGAATGTCCCAAGTAGATTATTTCGTGTTTATAAAACAATTTCATTGCCACGATGTAAAACTAATTATAAACAGAATTCGTACCTCATACGTGCAGGCAGGTGTTTTAATGATCTTTGTGATAAACTCGACATTGATATCTTTAGCACCAGTGTCAATTCGGTGAGACGGCAACTTAATGATTTGTTTTTTAAGGTGTGATGTTTATTGTTATGTTAGCATATTTCTATTGGTATTATATAAATTGTTCATTTTAAGTATTGTTCAGTTTGCTAATACGGCTAGCTAGCCTAGTGTCTTAAGCTCATCGCTTTTGTTTAAGCTATGCTGTTATATATTGGTGTGGATCTGTAATTGGTTTACTGTAGTTATTTATAATTTCACATTTTGTATTTGTAACTGTTGATCCACCGAATAAATAAAAATAAAAAATAAAAAAATAAAAATAAAAATAATATTAGTAAGTAGGTACCTATAGATAGATTATCAGTAGGTACTTACAGATAACAAATCGAAGATTGTTGGCAACACAACGGGCAACACAACAAATCTAACACAACGGGCAACACAACAAATCTAACACAACGGGCTTTAAAATTGTAATTTTTCAATAAGAAAAATTGCAATGAAAGCAAAAAAGTAAAAATTGAAATAACATGTTACAACTTTTTCTTTTAGCCGTAGAATCTGACGCTGCGGAATCTGAAGACCCGCCCAAGTTCACCGGCATCCTGGACTGCAGAAACCATGAGAGCGCAGCCAGACAGATCCCTTACAAGTGAGTATTCACATACAAGTATAGCAAGTATAGCTGTATTTAGACTTGCACCGTAACTTACCGTTACGCTCTGCAACATGACGTTTGTCGCTGATGACCTACATACACAATGAGTACCCATACCACAGGGTAAAAAAATATACTACTAGTGCCTATACACTACTAATTTTCTATTAAGTAGTACCACAGATAATGTAATACTAGTAGTACACAGATTTTAGGGGATGATAGTGTCCATGAACTCAATATGAACAACTTTTACTATGGGGCCAACCACGGAACCGCGAATGCGCATCTCCGTGGTCTTGCTCAAGCGTTTCACATCGCACTATCATAGAATGTACTTTAATTTATCAAACATTTTATAAATTCTGAGATTTTCTGAGATTTGTAAAGTCCGGCCGCAATCCTGAGAAGGGTTCAAAAATCCTGACATCTCAGGACAAATCCTGAGATATGGTAACCCTACACCCAAGCTCATCTACTTCAACAACCCATCTATTTCATTGAATTGAATCATCATGTCAGCCGTATGACGCCCACTGCTGGGCATAGGCCTCCCCCAAGGATCTCCACAACGATCGGTCCTGCGCTGCCCGCATCCAGCGGCGCACCGCGACCTTGACCAGATCGTCGGTACACCTTGTAGGGGGCCTGCCCACGGAACGTCGTCCGGTACGCGGTCGCCATTCGAGAACCTTTCCGCCCCAACGGCCATCGGTTCTCCGCGCTATGTGTCCCGCCCACTGCCACTTCAACTGAGCAATCCTTCGAGCGATGTCGGTTGTTTTAGTTCTCCTGCGGATCTCATATTGAATACACCATTTTATTTCCAGGGGTGACTGCCAACGCTACTGGCGTTGCGCCGACGGCTCTGTCCAAGCGGTGTACTGTTCCGACGGGCTGTTCTTCAACGCTGTTAGAGAACAGTGCGACTTCGAGGCGAACGCCAAATGCGACACACAGTTAGAGAACGAACTAGAAGGAGAATACATCGTCTACAAATAGATTTGAGGGGACTGAGATAGTAGATTTGCGTTGTGTTTTAATTCCAAACTAGCTGACCCGGCAAACGTGGTTTTGCCATATAATAGTGGACCCGGTCACCAACATCTTGTGTGTGTGTTTATACACCAAAAGTTGCCTACACCAGACAACAGATAGCGCTAGTTACACACTACCAATAAAGGGGCCCAAGCTTGGTCTCTATCTTACATATAAAAAAAATAATCTGTGAAGTTGAGTGAGTGTCAGATAACTCTGCACGCATGCGCGACTGGGGCATTTTTGGCGCTAGCTACAGTGTTTTTTTTATTCTAAGCTTATGGAAAAGATTAGTATTCGATTTTGACCGCGCAGACGTCAGTGATTACATACTCTTTGGAAACGGCATTGGAAGAAATGACAGTTTTGTATCGAAGGTAGTACGACTATTAAACGACTTTTCATAGAAAGTTACAATTTTTACTCAATTTTACCGGAATAATAAGTAGCCTATGTCTCTCCAGCTCCCAAACTATCCCCATACCAAAAATCACGTCGATCCGTTGCTCCGTTTTGACGTGAAAGAAGGACAAACAAACAAACACACTTTCGCATTTATAATATTAGTATGGATAGTATGGAAGTATGGATAAGTTTTTCTATAAAAATGACAATAGCTTTTTTATGACACTAGCTTCTTTGCCGACTGTACTTTGAAATTTTAATGTAATCCACACCAAACATTAATGCAAAGGTATGTGGAAATGTATCCACCCACCAACAGACTTCAAACATATTTCTGTTAATGCGTCTTGCCACGCTGATCACTGGATGGTATGGCGCATCCACCGCAGTATTGGGGACTTCACACAAATCGAATTAAAAAACAGGTAATTAGTATGGAGTTAATTTTGCACACTTTGGTATTTTTATAAATGCTAATTAGGTATCCGTATGAATCATACTAAGGTGATTATAAATCTATTGGAACCTCTAGAATATGATTAAAAAGGATGACAGACAATATTTAAAAAAATATGTAGGTACATATTTTAATTATTATAATCTTGTTTCTTATTCTGGCACCTAGTATCGAACTGGTATTGACTTTTTACCCGACCGCGACAGAAGCGGGGTTATTTACACCCTATTATAATAAAACAATGAAAATTTACTATTAATATTAATACCAACCAAATATTAACCAACCAAATATTAATACCAACGTGTGCCAAATTAGCTCCTACTAGGTACCAATTTTCTAATTCGATTGGTGTGAAATCCGTAGTTCTGCGGTAAATGTCGCCATTCTAAAAAAATCATCAGCGTGGCAAGACGCATAAACTGAGATACGTTTGATTTGTCAACATACATGCATATTCACACTGCAAGCTAAATAGTAGTACTTATAAATTCCTTGATAATATCTGTTTAGTGAAAAAACTATATAGGTAATCTTCATGGCTAATAAATTGCATTAAAATAATTAAATACTTATATTAATTGACATTAATTTATCGCGAACAACATAGTTAGATAAATTTACAACTGTTAGATTAGTCTTACACCTATATTAGGCACATACATCATACCTTATTGCCGAATTACATGTTGCCGGCCGGCGGTTTATAATCATAGCGAACGCGAAGACTATTAAATATCTATGTAAATAGTAAACTATTATAATTAATCCTTACTTGGTCAACATCCCGCGAATGCGTACCAAGCGCTTTTCTTCATCCTTTGTGATGCGCACCGCCAAGGAATGGAATACCCTGCCTGCGTCTATATTCCCGAATGACTACAACCCTAAAATTTTTAAAGCTAGAGTGAATAGGCTGCTTCTGGGTAAGCTCACTCCATCTTAGGCTTCTTCTCAACCCTAAGGTTCAGTGTGAAGCCAAGAGCAAGCCCACCTAAATCCTTACTTCCTACTAATATTATAAATACGAAAGTATGTGAGTATGGATGTATGGACGTTTGTTACTCTTTCACGCAGAAACTTTTAAAAGGATTTGGTTGAAATTTGGCACACAGATAGTAGATAGCCTTGATTAAAACATAGTACGTTTTTATCCCGATATTCCCGCGGGAACGGGAACCATGCGGGAAATCGCGGGCGGCCGCCAGTGTTGATATTGCTATTTTTTACAGTCAGGCGTTTGAATTTCAACTGGTTGGAATAAAAATGTAGCGTTAATCTATCTCAGTTTAAAACTTAGATCTATGACATTTCAGGCGCAATCTCTGGCTAGATACTTGGGGATTTGTATGGATATCGTTTAAATTTTTATATTTAAGTAACTATACTTACTTTTATTCCAAATTCCAAAAAAATAAATGTATAATTTCTCAACAATTACAGATTTTTATACTTGTTAAATGTAGATATTGTTTTAATAAATTAAAGATTAGAAAAAATATGCTTTTTTAACGCTATATCATACAAATTCTAAACGAGGAGTGGTGTTATTTAACAATAATTAGTATATAGTTGGAGTGGAAGAACAACCGTCAAAATCACATTCAAATTATTCGCAATTACGTATTTATTTATATTCAGCTTTTCCTGGTGAAATTTGTACTTTTTGTAGGATATTAAATATGATGATTTTGAATAAAATAAATATTTATTTAAAAAATATTGTAGTTTGTTCTGTATTTGTTTACCCACCTAAATCATTTATCATTATGTTTTTTGTTATAAAAATTTATTTAAATAATAAATTCCGTTAAAATCTATTCTATTTTTGTTATTTGTCAGAAATAAATATAAAATAAAATGATGTCTTTTTAATTTAGAAATAATGAAACGTTTTGTTTGAAAAATATATCTTTATTGATATTAAAATATACTTAGAAATATATTCAAAGCCTGGTAAACTGGACAACAATATAACTTGATAGCTTTATTTTGTAAATTACATTCCTCGAATTCAAACTTATTGGCGTGTGTTAGTTGCGGAGTAATCACTTCGCATAGTAACTTCACGCCAGTAAAATTGAGCAGGACTGTAACAGTAAAAAATAGTACTGATTAGTTTTTAGGTTCAAAAATATTGCGTTCAGTGACTTCCTTTATCTCGAAGGGGTAGTAGGGATGGTCCTGCCAGAAACTGGGGTGCACTGTGCGGTAGTCTTTGTTGAATTCCCCTGGAAGAAAACAGTAAATTATTAAAATAGTTTTTGTTAAGGATGTTTGAGCTGCTTAGTAGGTCTTTGTTTACTCTAAGCCATTTGATTCATTTTTTCAGTTGGTTAGATTTGTTTCAAGGCCGCTGACCTCCTAGGTCAGTGTCCAAGGCCCAAACCAAAGTGTAAAATAATAATGACCAAACCTGAAAAATTTAAAAAGAAGTATTTTAGAAAAAATCGACCCGTCTTACAACCAGCTCCGATGGGAGTCGAACCCATGAAAAATTTAAATAAAAATCGATGGCTCCTAAGTAAACTATCGTATGTTGAAAAAGCTAAGCCCGCCCCCCGTACAGGATCGTTATTGACTATACGCGTGTTTACGGCGCGCTTTTAAATTACATACGATTACATACGCGAAAGAACATCTACATTTTTAATGCTATAATTTTTTTGTTAGATGGGTCGATAGCAAAAAAAAAATTAAATACTTAAATGTAAAGACATGGAAATGGCTATTTTACTACATACGATAGTCTACTTAGGAGCCATCGAAATTGCACTATTAATGCAAAGAAGTAAAAATTGAAATAATGACCAAAACCTATTTTAAAACTAAACGAAGAAGCAACGCTTATCGGTGATTAAGAATCGAGATGAATAATATATGAAATAAAATCACCTTTTAGCGGATTAGTATCGCTTAGCTTCTGTTGCGCGAATTTTTTTTTTTAAATTCACAACGGTGTAGAGAAATTTGCCTTCATCGCAACTGATGTTAAGTGAAGATAGGTTGAAGGTGTAAGCGCACTACTCCTGGAATACTCAACAACTGAGGAACTAGCTAGGAATACTACCGGACTACTTAACTGCCGGAACATACCAATGTTGACAAAACCGTTGTTATGAAGTCAGACTTAGATAAGTTAGATGGTGGTAGCTAGCCTTGTTATGAAGTCAGACTTAGATAAAATGGTGGTAGCTAGCCAGGCGGACTTAGAACAAGTCTTATCACCCACCAAACGAATAAAAATTGTACCTCCCACTGGGAAGCGAACCCGGAACCTCTCCGATACCGGTGGTTTACCACTAGACCACAGAGGTGTAAAAGACTGACTGGAAATCTGAATGAAGACAGACACATACTATTTACACAGTATAATATTCTATGCTAGCTTTTTATGTATAGATTGCAAAGTCGGAAAATAGAAATAATGATTTCCATCTTTAGTTATAACGCCAAATACTCTTTTGTTTTACGGCCTAATTTTGTAAACTATAGAGTACACATTAATATTTCTTACTCAGTGAGTCCATCTCCTCATTGGTCAGTTCGAAGTCAAAGACATCGATGTTCTGTTCAATCCTTTCTTTCTTCTCTGATTTCGGAATGGGAACAACTGGTAACTGAACCTGTAAATAAATAAATAAATGTTAAATGAGCTAAGCAATCACGAGAGTGAGACGTGATAAAGAAAGATGTTCTTAAAGGTACAGAATATGTTTTATCTCACGAGCGAGTGAGCCACGCTCGTGTGTGTAAAGGACAATGCGACCATTTTTTTATGGCAGCTGGCGTCTTTTTTTTTTCTTGCGGCCATCAACCAAACATTAAAATATAATTTGATGGCAGCACCACAGACAATATTTGCAAAGGAAGTATACCTGTAAACTCAGTCCGAACCGAGTGAGACTAGCTAGAACTTAACTTTGTTTTTCATAGTGTTTGTATGAATTACAAAGTTACATTTGCGGTTTTTAAAAATCCTTACTTATATTATAAATGCGTCTCTGTCTGTCTGTGTGTTACACAATCACACCTAAACTACTGAACCGATTTGAATGAATTTTGGTACAGAGATAGTCTAGAGCCTGAGAAAGGACATAGGCTACTTTTTATTCCTGAAAAATATCACCTTCCCGCGGGATAACGTCGTGTAGTACACGCGGGCGAAGCCGCGGGCGGAAGGCTAGTGTTATATACGGACATTCTAGAACTTGAACACAACATCGATCGGTATGGCTAGTCGAGCCATCCTAGCTCCTTCCAGAAGCGCAGAAGCCATGGTTTTGTCGTAGCTCATACCAGATATCTCAATACGATCTGCGGGGTGGTCTTCTTGTACTTGTCAGCAAGGGCCACCAGTGTGGGGTGGTCTGCTCGCGGCGGGGGGGCGCCATCCCCTCTGAACAGGGACCCGAAGGGGGTGTACGCCATCACAACTATGTCGTGGCTCTTGCAAAGGTCTCGGAGTTTAGGCTGGGCTAGGTTTAAGTTCACCTGGAAGAATTAAAACATTTGATACAACTTATTACGACCGATTTGGCGCAGGGGTAGGCTACCCATCTTCTGCGCCAGTGGTCTCGGGTTCAATTCCCGAACAAGACAAATATTTGTGTGCATGAACATGTCTATTTGTCTTGGTCTGGGTGTTTACTATGTATCTTAAGTATGTATTTACAACAAAAAAAGTATTTAAGTATATATTTATCCGTTATCAAGTTTTCCATGATACAGTTTCTTAATGAAATTAAAATGGGCTTAGATAATTGGTGAGAATGTAAGAAGTTATTTATTTATTTTATTTATTTATTAAAGTCAACTAAGTTCAATGGCTTTATTAGATTTTTTAGACTAGCGGCAGGCAACGCATGATTTGCCATGCCAATGTTGAGTTATTCTTATCCTTTAGCGACTTAATGTGTATAGTTCAATGTATCTCCACGACAAAACTATTCTCTCTATGTAAGGAAGGACGACTGTGTTATCTGTGTCTTATTGGGTCTTTCCACTTGCATTAACTTATCGAGAATGGTAGTCGTTTACGATAACCATTACCTGAACCGAAACAATAGGTTTTCGTGCTTATTAGCTATTTATTACCACATACACCGAGACCCGAGGAAATATTGAAAAGTTCGTTTTCAATATTTACCCGACCGGGGATCGAACCCGGAACCTCTAGAGATAGCGCCACCTTAAAAAGACGCGCGTACACCACTCAGCCATGGAGGCCATCAACTTTAACCACTACCACACCATTATTGGATCAGAAACGTTAGGGATGCAATTCGTATATTTTCATTTGTATTTTATTGTATTCGTATATTTTCAAATTTGACGACTCTGTATAAGTTAAAACAGGGAGAAAAAAATAGCCCTTGGCGAGTTTCTTGCCGGTTCTTCTCGCTACAAGGTCTCCTGCCGTAGGATTTGCGAACCGATGGCGTAGCTTCATTGACGTTCATAAGTGTTGTTAAACAAACCTAAATTGAATAAACGATATTGAATTTTGAATTTTGAATTTTGAATTCGTATATCTGGCTTTTGTGTACAATCGACGGTCGACTTTTCAATTTTACCACATCACTAAGTACTTGATGTATGTGCCTCAACTTTAATTTCGACAAAATAATACGATAACAATTAGGTAATGAATAAAATATGTATGAATGGACATGTTAAGGCGCTACTCGGAAAAAGTATGGACTCTTTGATATAAAACTATAGGACGGTTAAAGTTGTTATAAATCTGGTAATAAGATATATATCTTTTTATACCTTTATCTAGAATCGTATAGTTTCAAAAACACGATTTTATGATTTTGGCTCGACACTTTTTCTTTTCGAAAATACCTCTATAAAATACGAAATATCAAGATTATTCTTAAATGGGGTTACATATACTATTGAAAATTGGTTTAATTAGTGGACACCAAAAATATTTAGAATCGTTTAGAAGCAATTTTTTAAAATCGCTATAGTTTTTTAACACGAAGTGAATTTGTGTCTTTTTGCGTAATCGGCAAAATCGGTCTCGCTCCCGCGCGCGTCGTTTTCTCATTGCTATCTCGCTTTAGCATAATTTTTCCGAGTATCGCCTTGAGTCTTCTTTTTCTAGAGTAAAGTCCACCTTTCAAACAGCTCACCTCAACCTGCAACACGGCGGGTTTCACCTCACAGTTGTCCAGCAGCCTTAGGATCTGACTCTCGTTGAAGTTAGAGATCCCTATGGACTTGGCCAGCCCCAGCTTCTTGGCCTCCTCCATGCCTTTCCAGGTATCCAGGTAGTCCACGATGTCGTACCCACTGCCGTTAGGCTGGTAAAGAATAAGTTTATAGTAAAAATTTCATTTTTATGACAAGCATTTTTTGCTGACTGTACTTTAATATTGTATTGGCATCTGAACCAAACCTGTTTACGAAATTTCAGCTCCACCGGACACTGGGAAGTGGGTCAAATTAAGCTTGCAAGATTTGTCCCCCACTAATGTGACTAACATACACATACATACTAACTAGGTAACCTATAGGTCATAGCCACTTATACCGCACCGCTCCCACCCAACCAATGTATGAGCAATCAAATATGGACTTCATGTCGTGCTCTGTAGACGCACTTTAGCTTGCGGCAAGCTCACATACCGCGCGCTGTCCGCGCGCTGTCTGCTATTGTATATTGTTACTGTAAAGTGCATATTTGGCTCCTCATACTTTGGTTGGGTCGGAGCGGTGCGGTATAAATAAGTGGGCTATGACCTTAACTAACATGGCAAGTTGATAAAAAGCTTATAGTAAATTAAGTTTAGACGTCCAATGAGTCTACGAGTAGCCCGTGGCGCGTCGTTAGCGCGCTCGGCCTGCGATCGTTGAGGTTAAGCAACTTTCGCAATGGTCGGTCCATAAGGATCCATCCATATGGAAGGTCAGTGACCCAGCAGTGGGGACATTAAATGGCTGATGATGATGATGATGAGAAGACCTCTAATGGGGTATGTTGGAAACTACTATTATTACGTTTCATAACTCTTATCTAGCAGTAGTCAAAGCTAGGTGATGAATACACTATGTAAGTATGTTGCGATGTTTATAAATTAAATTAAGCTTTAACTAATTTGATTAAAGGATTTGGTCTATATTATAGGTACCTGATAGTTATTGAAGACTGGAATCAAGAGTTTTATTATAGCCATGGGTAAAATCTATGGTTAGTAAGTAGTCTAAATTCTGACTATACCTACAGACAAATATCTATGAAACTTCAGTTCATCAGTGTTCTTACCAGGAATGCAACAGGGTTGTGGATCAGGTACAGGTCAACGTATGAAGTGTTCAACTGTTTCAGGGACTCCTTCAGGGCGTCTACAACTTGTCGCTGAGAATGGGTCGCCAGCTGGAATAAGTAAGTTAGATGAAACAATAATAAAAACTCGCGATCTGTGGATAGCTCCCGACGACGCATGCCGCCTGTCGAGTCGTGAACAAGAAACTTGTATGTTGTTTGTATGTGTCGTGAATCATAGGCATGTCAATGTCAAAGTCAAATTTGTATAGGTATTCAATTTAGATTGTAATAAACCTATTATAATTTTTATAATACGTTTATACCTAATACTTGTGAACGTCAAGAGATACTATGAAAGACTATGTGAGAAAATTTACAAATTGTAGGTATTTTTGGATCTCCATGGGGGCCCTGACGACGCCCTTGACGATAGGTGTCAAATTAAGGTTAAATTTGAATGTCTCATTTCAGGCAAGGAACGGTTCTAAGACCTTTACTTAATTCCGATTACAAGAAAACAATGTTCGGTCACAGAATATATTTAGTACGTTCGGTCTTTAAATGGCCCCACAGGCAAAAGAAGAATATTATAGATAAATAGTCCGCAAAGATTTTATTCAGAAACTTGAACATAGTTAAAATGCAGTTAAACAGTGTATGTTACCTTGCAGCCATACTAACCTTAGTCACTATGAAAACTTCTTCTCTGGGCACTGACGATTGTCGTATCGCCTTTCCTACCTGATCCTCATTGTCGTAAGCTGCTGCTGTGTCTATGAGCCTGCAAGTAAGTAAGTACAAAAATAAAGAACACAACTTCGATCAACAATAGTAGTACAGATGAAGGCTCACGAACTACTTTAAAGTTTGATTTAAAAATCAAACTTTTTATACCTATAAGACCTAGGTGTTATTGTCGCCCCCCCCCCCCCCCCCCCACAGCCGGTGTGCTTAAAACTGACGGTGGAGAGCAAGAAGTGAGGGGTTTAGTTGGTAGTGGTGCCTGCTCTCGACCGCCCCATCTGGTCAGCCCACCCGCAGTGGGTAACCTTATGGGGAGATTGAGAGGAGGCTCTCTCCTCCTGCCCCGCCTCCTGTCGAGCTTTCGAGCTCGTCAGGGGGCGGAGGAGGGGTTAGAACCACCCAGCCCTGACGCGAAGCCTATCAGGCTTGGCGGGAGGGCTGGGCGCGGCGAGAGACAGGCCTTGTCTGACTGAGTCCAACATGCCGTTAGCGGTATACGAAAAGACTGTATTTGCCCTCACTAGAAAAAAAAATGTGTTATTGTTGATCGAAGGAACATCATCAGATATTACATTGTTCCAATACCAAACTTAATTTAGTAACTTGAGCACTAATGTTACGGAAATTGGAAACAATGTTGGGGTATTAACACACACACCCAGACGAGGAAGTGTCGAAAAGGTAGTGTTTGATATTTATACGGCCGGGAATCGAACCCGGGACCGAAGACCGGGATTGAAAACCGGTGCGTACACGGACGTTCGCTGCCATCTCGGTCGGTATGAATTGGGTAAAGTACCTTGAACCATCCGTGATCATGATCATACAGTGCCCGCTATACATAATTATGACACACGAGTGATTATGATTCATACTCTGACGACCTACGGTCGAGTGGTGTCCGCACCGGTTTTCAAGGCCGCTATGTCTGAGATCCCGGGTTCGATTCCCGGACGGGTAAATATTATTATCAAAAACTAATACCAATAATAGGTACTATCAACGCGAAAGTTTGGATGTTTACATGTGGGTGTTTTTTAAATCACCTTAATGGATATGGGGGAAATTATGCATTATATGCATGAGATAAGTAGATTATTTATAATTTGTTTATTAAACACTTTATTTTAATACCACAGTAGGTACATAAAAAAAACCAATATTAAGTTAATATTCATATTAAGTCTAGAATAGCAATAGGGTACTTTTTACTCCAGGAACATTTCTCATTTCCACAGGAAAACATTGTGTAGGTACCTACTTAGCTGTAGCGGGCGGAAAACTAGTACAAAATAATACGAAAGTTTACCAAAACGATAGTTTATCGTGCTTGGAATACTGTGGTCATGCACCTTGTGGAAAAATACAATATACAAAATAAGCCTTTTATTCTTACCTATATCCGGCATTTAAGGCCCATGTAACTGGCGATTCTACTGCACCCTCTTCTACTTCTCTCTGGCCATCCTATTAGAAAAGTTATAATAGTAATAAATATGTAGTTTAAAAAACTATAAAAACACACTTTTATAGGAACATACTAAAAAGTACAAAATAACCGACTATTCAGTAACTGAAATTAAAAAGCGTGGTGCGCGTTGTCAATATTAAGTACTTGAATGCATGCTTTGCAAAGGGCTCACCACGCTTTTTAATTTCAGTTACTGAATAGTCGGTTATTTTGTACTTTTTAGTATGTTACTATAAAAGTGTGTTTTTATAGTTTTTTAAACTACATATTTATTTTTTACTTTTTAGTTTAATAAATGGCAAGCTATGGATGGATGGTAATCGATTTCACAGTCCATTCATCTGTCTGCCCACCCCGTAAACATTATAACTCAAAGGCGTGATTGTATGTATTTGTTTTACAAATTCAAGTGGAGTCTATTAGTTACCAGATGCGCGAGCCGAACCCTTACTTCATCCTTACTCCATCATCAGACCCTCACCAAGTGTAGCGAATAGGTCTCATCAGAACGAAACAAATGAGCCCAAACTCGAGGGGTTTCCTAGTGGTCATTAAGGAGTGCCACTGACTTCCTCCCTGCTCCATCATCAGACTCTCACCACCAAGTGTAGCGAATAGGTCTCATCAGAACGAAACAAATGTGCCCATCTCAAGGAGTTTCTTAGTGGTCATTAAGGAGTGGCAATGACTTGCTCCCTGCTCCATCATCAGACCCTCACCACCAAGAATAGCGAATAGGTCACATCAGAACGAAACAAATGAGCCCAAACTCAAAAGATTTCGTAGTGGTCATTAAGGAGTGCCACTGGCTTCCTCCCAACTCCATCATCACATCATCAGACCCTCGCCACCAAGTGTAGCAAATAGGTCTCGTCTGAACGAAACAAATGAACCCAAACTCGAGGGGTTTCCTATTGGTCATTAAGGAGTGTCACTGGCTTCCTTCCTGCTCCATCATCAGACCCTCACCACCAAGTTTAGCGAATAGGTCACATCAGAACGAAACAAATGAGCCCAAACTCAAAAGATTTCGTAGTGGTCATTAAGGAGTGCCACTGGCTTCCTCCCAACTCCATCATCACATCATCAGACCCTCGCCACCAAGTGTAGCAAATAGGTCTCGTCTGAACGAAACAAATGAGCCCAAACTCGAGGGGTTTCCTATTGGTCATTAAGGAGTGTCACTGGCTTCCTTCCTGCTCCATCATCAGACCCTCACCACCAAGTGTAGCGAATAGGTCTCATCAGAACGAAACAAATGAGCCAGAACTCGAAGCGTTTCCTATTGGTCATTAAGGAGTGCCACTGGCTTCCTCTCTGCTCCATCATCAGACCCTCACCATCAAGTGTAGCGAATAGGTATCATCAGAACAAAAGAAATGAGCCTAAACTCGAGGGGTTTCCTAGCAGCCATTAAAGAGTTCTATTGCCCACCTCTTGACTCCATCATCAGATCAGCTTGATGGTAGCAAATTATTGTATTGTCATTGGATTCATATAGACTTGCAAAGTTTCAAATCAATACGACAATTAGAAGTAGGTTAAAATTGATTTCCAAGATTTTCTTACATTGTGACTTAGTTACAAGTGAAGCTAATAAAAGTGTGGTAAAAATCATGTTATTTTTGAGTTTCTGCTTGTGTCTATTATTTTTGACCTCAAGTTAAATTGTTGTTTCGTTTAGAACGTCCGTTCATGCGATCTCGAAAATTCCGTGAATATATCAAAATTCCGTGACTGTACCAAAAAACATAAAAATAACACGAACGTGACAAAAAAATATTCAATCATAAAAAAGAGGGATAGATACGATGTTTGCGTTAAAAGAGCGGAACGAATACTAGTCGGTATAAGCATGTATAAGTTCTCAAACTAGTTACTTATTTTTTATTTTAATCCTAGTTTTCTGATTTATGTGAGAAATAAAACAGCACTTAGCGAACTTTGGCTAGTTCTTCTGAATTTTTTAAAGTTCTTGTGGGAGGCGGTATATTTTTATTTGTATTTGCTACTTACGGTATAAATATTATAGGTTTCTCATTGCGTTTTTTAGCATTTCAATTTCAATATCAATTTTAATTCAATGCACCGACTTTCGTCCTTTATAGTTTGTTTGTATAGTATGTACCTACAGTCGAACTAATTGAATCGTGACGTGAAGCATTTTGCTAATTATTTGTTTGAACGCGTCAAAATTATAAAGGTCAGTGTCTATGTTAACAAGTTCGAAGTTCGACCTTATTGAATTTTAATATCTAATGAAAAATAGGCTTATGTTGGGTGGGTCACGCACGATCTGCGGGCCTAGACAAGTGGCTTTCTATTATCGATATCGGCAGTAGAATAGAAACAAAAGGTATGGGATTGACATATTAGCGATTGAAATGTCACGTGACCGCTTATGTCAATCCCATACATTTTTTTAACCGACTTCAAAAAAAAGGAGATTCTCAGTTTGAGCTGTATGTATGTATGTTTGTCCGCCATTATCTCGCGTTTGGCTTAACTGATTGTGATGCGGTTTTCAGGAAAGTATTTTTAAGGTGCTTCTATTTTTTAACAAAAAAAATTCTCTTCTACTGGCGATGTCGATAATAGAAAGCCACTGGTCTAGGGGGCAGTACTTTACTAGCCATAGACTAAAAGTTATGTCACTACATAAATTCTAACCATTAACATCGCTGACGCACTATTTATTACTAAAAGCAAAGTAAATACCTCATCAAATCCCAGGAAAGTGCCCAATCCCAGCGCTGGAATCTCGTTGCCGTCGTTCAATTTGATCTTGGGGGCGACGGCGTCCTTGTGTTCACAAAGCTGGAATTAAACACATTAAGTAGTTTTTGCGTGAAAGAGTAACAAACATCCAAATCTACATCCATCCATACTCGCAAACTTTCGCATATACCTACTTATTAGGTACCTAAAGGGTTCGCCTAATATCACCTTGAGGTAGGGTTGCCAAAAAAGAAGAATATAAGTAGTAGATTTTTATTTAGGTTGTCAAAAAATATAGTACCTATCAACATAAAAAATATAGTAGCCTTTAATATGTACTCAATATACATATTATTAAACAACTTGTGAGGTTTCTGAACGCTTTCTTTCAGGCACAAGAATGAAACGACCGACAATTAACCGACCGACCATGAATAAACACTGTCTGTTTATTCATGGTCAAAATATAGTAGTAGATTTGGCTACTATATATTTTTCCAACAGTAATATAGTAGCATGCCCAAAATATAGTAAGCTACTATATTATATAGTAGTTTTGGCAACCCTACCTTGAGGGGTCTATTTCAGTATTTAGTTAGCATGTAGGTAATTAAAAGTCGACCTATCTGTCAAGTTTGTAATAAATTGAAGTCAAGATAAATACTAATACTTAATAACAAATTATTGGACACCATCACATACACTGTACCATCACAAGTACTATTATTGCGCAAAGTGGAACACCACTTTGTGATCAACAATAGTACTAAGAGATGAAGACTCAGGATCTAAATCAAAACTTTTTATTTCTGAAAAAAAAGGTTAATAAAGTACTATCTTATGTCAAAAATGACAGGAACTACTTATAAATATACGTTCAAGTGGCTCAGTGGGCGCATATTTTCTCAGCCGTGTTTGTCACTCCAACTATGTATCTAGCGACCGATTTGGCGCAGGGGTAGGCTACCCACCTTCTGCGCCAGTGGTCTCGGGTTCGATTCCCGAACAAGACAAATATTTGAGTGCATGAACATGTCTATTTGTCTTGGTTTGGGTGTTTACTATGTATATTAAGTATGTATTTACAAACAAAAAGTATTTAAGTATATATTTATCCGTTATCAAGTTTTCCATGATACAGTTTCTTAATGAAATTAAAATGGGCTTAGATAATTGGTGTGAATGTAAGAAGTTATTTATTTATTTATTTATTCATCTAGACCTAGGTGTTATTGTTGATCGAAGGTTCCAATACCAAACTTTGCCCACTAACTATTTATATCTATCACTTCCTTCCTTTCCTGTCTTTCCTATTTTCTGTCTTTCTTTCTTTAATATCTCCGTCCTCTACCCTCCTTCCACAATCCACCCTGAGGTTCGGCCGGAATGTATGGAAACGGAATTCCGGTTCCGTGGGGTGAAAAACCCAAAAACCTGGGACACCTTCCAGTCCCAATAGGTACACTCAATTCGGTCAACGAAACAAATTTTGTAAAGACTCTTTATTAAATTTTCCACATTCGGGCAACAAAGTAAATATAAAAAAAATACCAAACTTAAGTAGCTTGAGCACAAGTGTTATGGAAATTGGAAACAACGACGGGTATTAGGTACCACATCGCATACACCACACCACAGACCCGAGGAAATATTGAAAAGTTCGTTTTCAATATTTACCCGACCGGGAATTAAACACGGGACCTCTAGAGATAGCGACACTTTGAAAACCGGTGCGTACACCACTCGGCCACGGAGGTCGTCCAGATACCTATCTAAGCTATCTAATAAATCTAGTTGCTGTTTTTTTATTTATTTATTTTATTTTATTCAATTGGCACATAAACAGATTACTTACATCCAAAAATTAACCAAGATTTTATAAAAGTTTTGGTCTAGGATGCAATCCAAAACAATGCACACAGTTACATTAAATATATAAACTAAAACAGGTTAAATAACTAAAGAAAAGCAAACAAACATGTTTGTTTTGTTGTTGTCAAAATAATTATGCAGCCTGTAGTCCATGGAAATCGTACATTTTGCCTTGCGTTAAATGAGGTAGTTCTGATTTTTTTGTATGTTCATCATCATCATCATCATCAGCCATTTAATGTCCCCACTGCTGGGGCACTGGCCTTCCTTATGGATGAATAAGGAGAATGAGCCATGACCCACCACGCGGGCTCAGTGCGGATTGGTGGGTATTAACGACTGCAAGTGCAGCCGGGACCAACGGCTTAACGTGCCTTCCGAAGCACGGAGGAGCTCGAGATGAAAAGTTTTTGGTCACCCATCTCGTGACCGACCACTGCGAACGTTGCTTAACCTCAACGATCGCGGCCGAGCGCGCTATCCACTGCGCCACGGGCTCCTCGCTTCTGTATGTTAGCAGTGATGAAATAGTAATGACAAATCCAAGTTTTCCACCTCGAAAGCCCTTCGGATCATTGTTAAATATTTAAAAATCCAATAAATTTTTAGTTTTTTTTCAGTTTTGGTAAATTTTTACCACCAAGGACCCGTGTTACGGCAAAAGTTACTATGCACGCTTTAAAGTAGACTAAATTTGCAATCAAAAGGGAATAATTTGGTTTTTGTAAGTCAAATAGTTTTTAAGATAGGGCTTTTTAAATGTTTGCATAAATTCAAAAAAAGGAAGTATTACAGTTTTTTTAGTTTTCGACATTTTGACACATAGTAGTGGGTTTATGGCAAAAGTTAAATTTTAAATTTCCAACAAAATGAGACCAATTAGTAATATCAACTTACACTTGATAGTTCCTGAGACAGCTGTTCAAAGTTATTGGGGTAAGTAAACAATTATGTAATAGAAGGGTTTGCAAAATGAAGTACGCCCTAAAGGAAGAAGGATCTGGGAGGTGGTGGGATCAATTATGTACATTGTATGTATATTTTTGATGGACCAGGCACGTCCTCTGAATCCACAGCACACTTTGTGGTGGCAGCTTGCTGAGGTATAATTTCTTCATCGAACTGCTCAGGAAGGTCAAAATCGTCCTTTGATGGTGGGTTATCAATCAATGGTTCATCAATGTCATCACACATCAGGTCTGGTATGTTCTCGCATGATTGGCCAATGCAGTAGCTGCAAACAGCGGAACATTTAAGTTTTGCTTTCCTGCAACCACATCTGCTGGTACAACCTTACATCTTTGGTATGCTTTCAAGGTGATTAAGGTTTGCGTGTCATTAACAGGGTGGAACGGGAACGCCTCCCAGATCCTTCTTCCTTTAGGGCTTACTACCTTTTGCAAACCCTTCTATTACATAATTGTTTACTTACCTACCTCTATAACTTTGAACAGCTGTGTCTCAGGAACTATCAGGTGTAAATTGACATAATTAATCTCATTTTGTTGGAAATTAAAAATCTTTTGCCATAAACCCACTACTAGGGGGTCAAAGTTGACGAAAAATAAAAAAACTGTAATACTTCCTTTTTTGTGATTTTGCAAATTTTAAAATACCCGTATCTTAAAAACTATTTGGCCTACAAAAACTAAATTATTCTCCTTTTATTGCAATTTTAGTCTACTTTAAAGAGTGCATAGTAACATTTGCCGTCACTCAGATCCTTGGTGGTAACAAGTTGGTCCCATTTTTTGAAATTTTGAAATCGGTTCAGTAGTTTTCAGGAAATCTTGAAAATACTGTCGTTTTCGTTACCACTTTATGTGAATTTAAGACGTATCTTTAGGCATAACTCCTTTGTTTATAAACCGATTTAGATGATTCTTGTTTTGTTGGAAAGGGGATACCTCAAGGTATTTTAACCGACTTCGAAAAAGGAGGTTTTGAGTTTGATCACATACCTATTTACCAGAAAACACGTAAATTACCTGCACGATGCACTAAAAAGAGTGAAATAAAAATTATTTTTATAAAAAAATAAAACCGCCTTCTAAAAAACCATATCAAAAAAGTAAGAAATAATTCCTCACCAAATAAATAACGTAAGTACTTTGAAGTCGGGCGTGAAACATGTACAATGTTTTGTTGTTTTTGTTAAAACCCGCCCGACTTCTTACTTTTTTGATGTGGTTTTTTAGAAGGCGGTTTTATTTTTTTATAAAAATAATTTTTATTTCACTCTTTTTACTGCATCGTGCAGGTAATTTACGTGTTTTCTGGTAAATAGGTATGTGATCAAACTCAAAACCTCCTTTTTCGAAGTCGGTTAAAATACCTTGAGGTATCCCCTTTCCAACAAAACAAGAATCATCTAAATCGGTTTATAAACAAAGGAGTTATGCCTAAAGATACGTATTAAATTCACATAAAGTGGTAACGAAAACGACAGTATTTTCAAGATTTCCTGAAAACTACTGAACCGATTTCAAAATTTCAAAAAATGGGACCAACTTGGAAACCAACCTGATGTAATAACGTTTGAACCATTTCAATCAATTCAGCCGTCTTCGAGTAATCGGTGGACATACACAACGAAAAAAAAAAAAAAACATACATACAGACGAATAGAGAACCTCCTCCTTTTTGATTTAGAAGTCGGTTAAAAATTGACAAAAACTAAAAAATACCCGAAAATTTTATGGATTTTTAAGTATTTAACAATGATCCAAAAGGCTTTCGAGGTGGAAAACTTGGATTTGTCATTACCATCTCATCACTACTAACATATAAAAAAATCAGAACTACCTCATTTAATGCAAGGCAACACCACTTATTTGGTATGATTTCCATGTACTACTGGGCGAACGAGTTTTTATCAGTAAAGAGAAAAAAATAGCACTTACGGAATTCGTGAACAAACTAACAAGCACAAACAATAAAAGATACATCTTATTCGCCGGTAATCAAGGTACTAACTATTCTTAGACACAAACAACTTATTTGAACTATGTTAAGTGTGACTGATTCAGGCGTGTGTAGTCGCTAAATGTGTCTTATCACTTACTGATTAAAGTTCAAAGTGACAAAGCTTTTAGTTGACAATGAGTGTAAGTCGACGAATTCATATTGAGCCTTTTCGATAGTAATATTTTAAAGAGGCATGTTTTTTAAGTTTTTATGAAAGTGGTCACCTTGCTGAAATTAGTAAACAAACACATTCATCACAGTTCTTACCGTGCCCGTGAAAATATCGGTATAAAAAATATGTCCTATTTAGAGCTGTGCTAAGGAATATTTCATTCAAATCCGATCAGTATTTTCCGAGTGCTTTTTTAATACCAGTGGTGGGAGCGATCTTTTCCTGCTGCTGATAAAAAGACGCACGAGGAAAAATGTTTTTGTAAAAAAATCATTTTTATGTCTTTCTTTTTTGCTGACTGTACTTTAATATTGTATTGTCATCTAAACCAAAACTGTATACAAAATTT
Organism: Crambus lathoniellus; assembly: GCA_949710035.1. Lineage (NCBI taxonomy): Eukaryota > Metazoa > Arthropoda > Insecta > Lepidoptera > Crambidae > Crambus > Crambus lathoniellus. The sequence goes on along the minus strand of OX453325.1, from coordinate 2,850,996 downwards.
CAGCTTCATCGGACACTGGGAAGTAGGTCAAATTAAGCTTGCAAGATTTGTCCCCCACTAACTAACTAACTAACATGGCAAGTTAATAAAAAGGTTGTAATAAAAAGGGACATAACTGCTACCTTATCTTTAACTTACTATCACAAGCAATGTGCGCACCGTCTGAGAATAGGTTTAACTTTCAACTTATAAACATGTTTGCTACGCTGCACATTCTCGCCAAGTGATATGCTGGTTATGATTTCGCCATCATCATTATTATTATTGTATGGGCCATTAGTTGCCTGAAATAAATGGTTTATTTATTATTCATTATTATTTATTATTAATATTATAAATGTGAAAGTGTTTTTGTTTTGTTTGTTTGTGTGAAAGTGTTTTTATGTTGTTTTGTTTGTCCGTGTGCACGTAAAAATGGAGCAACGGATCGGCGTGATTTTTAGTACAAGTAGTTGGTTTGGGGCAGAAGGTTAGTTAATAGTCAATATTTATACTAGGTAATAAACTGATTACACAAGTATCAATAACTAACCCCAGGTTATTTTAATTTTGTTCTTGTCTTATAGATACAAGATAACGGATAAACCTAATTGTTTAACTTAAAGCTATTACTTGATTTACAGGTAGGTACAATAATCTATCCACAGAGAACGCCTGCAGTGGGAACATTAAAAACAAATGATCAGCTCCGAGTGATCTAAATCAAATGGTCGACTTACACACAGTGACCAATCACAAACCCAAGGCCGCCAGCTTCTGAGTTCAATTTCCTATCAATACAACTATTGACTGTGTCACCGAGCATGAAGTGCGGCGGAAACCGTGCCAGGTAATTATTAGATAATTGGATAGGTTACGCATTACTATACTTTTATGGGTAAATAGTGTTAAAGGTGGTAAATAACTTTATGTAGGTACCTATAAGAAGATATTTAGATACGACATTTAGGTATGTCCGTATGACAAAACCGCAACATGGAATCGAACCCTGATACCTTAAAATTAGTGCTATAGATACTTCAGAGGCGTTCAAGCTCGCTTTTGTACGAGTATGTAGGTATGTGTTGTGTATTGTGTACACGTTAATCCAATGTGTGAATGTGTCATCGATCTCTCTCTCAATTTATCTTCATTAGGTATCTAGGTATCCTTAATGTTTAAGGGCAAAAGATCATCGGTTTTTATAAAACAAATACTTCATCTGGTTTTATCAGAAGCTACGAAATTAAATCATACTGGGTTTTCAATATTCTCACTATCATGATCCGAATGCTATGAGAAATTCATTGCTATGTATTATCTACCCGGTGCGGCTGCGGCGTAGTTTGCGTTGCCAGTTCTTAAAACCGAAAAACCGGACTGATCAGCCAGTTAATCTGGGACTGGGTTTTTTTTCATTCAGTCGTTCTACTAATATGACGATTTTAAATTTCAGACGATTTACTAGTAGGTCATTTTGCTTTTGTGTCGTTCGTCCCAGAAAGACATTTTACTAAATTGTCCTGATACGGAGGAGTTTTTTCCGTCCCGGATTAACTGGCTGATCAAAATAAGTAATTCGTGCCATAATTCTAAAGCAATAGCCAAATATTTGCAGTTTCTAGTAATTAATAACCGGCGAGTTCGCGTGTTGGGCAAAAAAGTAAAAACCGGACAAAAACCGGGCAGGCCGGATGCCTTCTAATTTGCCTCCAAAAAGCATCCAAATCCTTGGACAAGCATCCAAAAAGCCTGACCCTGAGCGGCTTTATCCAGACGCCTGCCTCCAGGGGCCCAAGTCTGCTAAATACAAATGCACCAAATGGAGTCTCAGTAGAGTGTCGATAGGGTCTCAGTTGAATGGGTTCCGTTTCCGTCTCGTAAACAGTGACCGTACTCTGAAACGCAAATCCGAAACTTCGGTTAGCCCCGCCCCTTCTGCTCGATTCTGTCATGAGTCATGACTGGAGAGTGAGAGGGACGGGTATAATGAATATTCGGGTTTTGCGTTTCAGAGTAAGCCCCTCAGAATCGGATTCGAATTCTGTGCTTTGTAAAGACAAAGCACAGAATTCGAATCCGATTCTGTGTCAATTCTACAGTGAGTGACAGAGACAGTGCATACATTCCGCTGTCGGGACGTTTCAGACGGTTCGTGAATCAGGGGTCTGGTAGCCCTAGGAACAGCCCGTGCCCTAGGTCACAGATTACTAAATACAACGTGTTAATGAATTAACCCGAAACCTGATACACCCCAATTAAACAAAAATGCAATGATATAATTAAAATATAAACTGAGTCAAAAATATTTATATTTTAAAAGTTATTCAACGATAGTTTGGTGGTGCCCAATCTATGAAATTTTAAAGTCTACGTCCGGCCGCCCCACCGCCCCCGCCGCGTCCCCCGCAGCGCTCCGCGTCCGCGTCGAGCGCTCATGCATTATAAATAATTTAGACATGGGCCAATAAAAAAAAAAAAATATAACCTATATTGAAATATAGTGCGATCGATTCGCAATACGATTCTGAGCAAACTACTTTCTGGTTTTGGGTTAATCCAATAACACGTAGTTACTAGTAACAGATACTGCAATCCGCTAAGCCATTTAAATAAATAGCAACTCTAACTATAACGCAATAAAGTGCAATTCAGCTTGTACGGCGCAAATTACGAACGGACGTAGGTCTAGTGGATTGGTTTCGTTTACAAACTATCTAGCAACTTGTTACAAAAACTATTTTTAACATTAGGTATCTAGCTATGTAGTTACATCATTTCGCATTGTTTGCCCAAATTCCCATCATGACCTAAAGTCAAGTCACGGTTTATTGGTGGGAATTTGTTTAAGGTAAAAATTACCCACGTTTTGTTTAGTATAATATGGTTTAATACAAGTTCAAGTCATTTCCTTTGATCACAATCTAAAGGTGTTTTTATAAGATGTAATTTTTTCTCTGGAAGGATTTCATCTCAATCAAGTCTTTGTACCTAACTACTTAATTTAAATGCCGTTATTTTAATTTTTAGTTTTTTGCATTCACAATGCAATTTTTATAATAGAAAAATGGAAAATGAAGTATTTAGATCGTGGGTTCGAGTCCCATCGGAGCTAGTTGTGAGACGGGTCGATTTTTTTCTAAATACTTCATTTTCCATTTTTCTATTATAAAAATTGCATTGTGAATGCAAAAAACTAAAAATTAAAATAACTTGCAATAGTAATTTCATCTTTAGCGATTGCCAAATACCTGGAAAGGTATTTCTTTCGCGTGTGGTGTGAGGGTAGTAATATCTCCACATTGATGAAATTAACGCTGACTATACAGCGAGTAAGAAGTATTGGATAAATTCGACGCTTCTCGTAACGACGCCGTAGCTCAGTGGTTAGAGCAGTCGCCCGGAAAGCGAAAGGTCGTGGGTTCGAGTCCCATCGGAGCTAGTTGTGAGACGGGTCGATTTTTTCTAAATACTTCATTTTCCATTTTTCTATTAAATGCCGTTTCTAATCAAGTACCTAGGTACCTACCTAGGTCCAGAAATATTTACTTACATTACTTCCTGAGAGGTTTCATCACTTTTTATATAGAGAAATAAGTAGCTCCAGCGAGGTTTTTACAGTATGTTTTTGGTGGGATTTATATACCTATATGTAGGTATGTACAGTCGCCAGCACGTCGGGTTAGTACAAAATGTCTAAATTTATTAATTGAAACTGAACTCTATTGGTTGGACATAAGGTTGAATTTTATTAAAGAAATTTTACAGTTTGTAGTTACCTGATGTGCTGGCGACTGTACCATAATTTAATCCACAGACTCTATTATTTAAAATTATTTTAAGTAGAATAAATTACAATAATTTTGCGCTCTCATGCCTGTGGGGTAGAAACTGAAAATCAGCGTTTTACTCCTGCACGTGATAGAATATCAAGTTTTGACATTGATTCAATTTAGTATTTATTACACCTAAATCCATTAAACTAATTTTGGGGATAACATCGTACCTTATTTATCGTGTTTTCATTAAATAGTAGTTTGATTTGTGTTGGTGCCATCCGACAACAAAGCGATATGATATGGAATTTTGTTATTAATCTCATATAGTTATTCTTACATCTAAATTCATTATATTAAATATGGAGATAGCATTTTACTACATGTATCCTGTTTCTAATAAAAAGTATTTTGATTCGTGGCGGGGCCAACCGTCAACAAAGCATGATCAAGCAATTGTACTTTAATTTGCCTATAAGTACTGAATAATGTGTATAAAATCATGTTATTACTTTTAATATTCATATCTATTAATTTATTACTGAAATGTAATGTAATATAAAGTATCTAAGTGGCGTGTACTTTTACGTTAGTAAGTACACGTTACTTCCGGTTGAAAAGAAAACAAATATAGATAATTATTGTAATTATAAATAATGTTATGTAAAATCATTATTTGATTTTAGAATACTTTTTCATAATTGTTATATTTATATTGTGGTGTTTCTGTAATTTTCTAAAACAATAATTATCTGTTGAATTGGCGGTAGACGCTAACATTTATAAGGTGAGGCAGCCATTTTATTTGGTTAGTCTGGTTCGAGCCGTGAGCGGTGTACAAGTTAAGTAACTATTCCGTTGTTTCATATTTTTCATTCCTTGTTTTTTCTTGCTGTTTAATGCTGATGTATTGTCTAGTAAATATTGCTGAAGATTTGCCCTTGTTCGAAGGATATTCGGTAACGTGTTAAACGTAAATGCTTATTTGTTGATAATATTAAATTAAAGTTGTCTTTATCGGTTTCGAATAAATTATGTGAGTACTGAAATAATATAAAGTAACTGTTTATAGAAAATGCTTGATGATGTTCGTAAATGTTGTTTAATCTTTTATCATGAAAAGTAATGTTGTTGTAAATGTTGTTAAATGTGTTGTATGTTCAACAACGACATGATTATTTCTAAATGTCGTTGTTTCTGTTAAAGCTGGTGAGTTTTTTCGCACGTTTTCTTGTCAGCTAAAAGATGTCCTAAACGGGTGGTAGATAAAAAAATAAAAAGACGATTAAAAGAATAAAATAGTTTATTAGAGATTTGAGATTTTTATTAATCCTGACCTTATTGAAATAGAAGCTTTATAGTTTTGTTTATAGTTATTTGAATAGTTTGATGCTTTTATCAGAATAGTTATATTTAGATTTGAGATTTTTATTAATCCTGACCTTATTGAAATAGAAGCTTTATAGTTTTGTTTATAGTTAATTGAACAATTTAATGCTTTTATCAGAATAGTTCTATTTCTATATTATCCGCCCCAAATCTATCATCAGAAGTGGGATGGTCTTGCTCCCATTATTAATACATATATGTTTTATTTTTATGGTGCTGCGGTTTCGGCTTGTCTGCTACAATCAGCGACGCTGCCGTTTCAAACTATGGTTATCCATCGTGGCAAGGTGGCGCTGGCGTTCTTCTATCCAACCTGGCAATGTAGCTGATTCCTGGTGATGTACAGATACCTCGCCAATGGAGATGAAACCGCATCTCGACGGTCGCTAAATCTGGTATAGCCTTTCGGGGCTTCTGTATTTTATTTTGGTTTTATTTTATCATACCTTCGAATAGTTTTTTATTCAATAACATTGAAAATTACCTACTAGATGATCATACCAAAGATATTTTTTTTTGTAAAGTAGTCATTGTTGTGATAATATGACTCGCTACAGATATTTATTTTAAAATGCTAGAAACAAATAAACCTAAACAGAAAAACCTCATTTCTGAAAATCTTGCCGGATAAATAATTATACAATAGGTAATAGTGTGGTGGCTTTCCAGTGTTCCTTGATTAACATTAGTCATTTGCAACTAAAAATAAATAAGAGGCGGTCTTTGGAGCAAAGTGAAAAATCTGTGATATAATTTTACTTAACCTTAGGTTTAGAAAGGTTTAAGTTCGTGAAAGTCAGTGTTATTCTAACAATTAAGTCGTAAAATATAGTGGAATGGAACCGGGTAGGTACATAAAATTATCATTTTCTTGTCGTCCTATTTTGCCAATTCAAATCGTGATTATACCTCCTTTAGTGGTTTGTAAAATAAAGGGTTTCTGGTGGTGCAACTTGGTATTTTGAACCGCGTAGTAATTTAATCATTATTGAATCAAAATAATGTAAGATTAACTAGATTTTGCTAATAACAATGACATTTTACATTTTAGTACTTATTCAAATCTTTGCTTTATGTTATACAACAAATATGGGCAATTGAAAAGTATTGTTGCCATATTTATTTTATAAGGCTCTAATCTGGGGGCACGGCAGTGCCCCCGCCAAGTCGAGTTTCTTTTTCAGCATAGCATTACTTAGATTTTCAATTAATAACCTATTGCAAGAAATTTAATCAAATCTAGGTAGGTACTAAAGTTATAAAGTTTTTTTATACCTGCTACGAATTCCCCATTGGTATACTATCTTACAAAACTTTGATTTTGAAGTGGCTTCTAGAAAGTGATAGTTAATTATATAAGTTATAACATGTGTTAATAGGTTTTAACACTGTACGACAAAGTATACCTGTTGTTAAAAAGCTTACCCATTTAAGTTTAAATAGATTGCTATGGTTCTTTCGTATTACCTAGTTGCCACCACAACCATCTTTAGACTTGTTCCTTGATAGACGGAGTACAGTGAGATTAGATTTATTTTTTTCCTTTTTTTTTATTTAACTTTAATCTTACGGAACGATTTGCTCCACTATAATATTATTGATGTTAAATAGCTTTCTTATGATAAAACGGCCACGTAAGAACGGTACACAAATTTGAAAAACAACTTAGTTCTGTCTTTTGTCTTACGGTATGTTATTATATTACAGTTTGTTATCAATGTTAATTTTGTTTATCCTGATGAAAAAAAAAACAAGGTTTCGGTTTGTTGGTTTTAATCAAAAAAATGTACTACCTAGTCTTAGAATAATAACGCCGAAGCGAAGCTGTTATTAATCTATGTACCTAGTAGACTAGGAACTGATATCTGTCCATAAGTACATTTTCCATACGTTTTTCATGGATTTTCAATAGGTTTTCCATAAGTTTCCCATACGTTTTCCATACGTTCTCCATGGGTTTTCTTTGGATTTTCCATACGTTTTCCAAACGTTTTTCATAGGTTTTCCATGGGTTGTTCCATACGTTTTCCATGGGCTTTTCATACGTTTTCAATGGGCTTTCTTATACGTTTTCAAATAGCTTTCCATAGGTTATCCATGGGTTTTCCATACGTTTTCCATGGGGTTTTCCATACGTTTTTCATTGGTTTTCCGAACGTTTTTCATGGGTTTTCCAAACGTTTATATGGGTTTTCCATATGTTTTCCACGGGTTTTCTGTTATCCATAGGATTTCCATAGGTTTTCATAGTTTTCCATAGTTTGCGATAGTTTCCGATGGCTTTCCATGGTTTTCGATGGTTTTCGATGGTTTTCGACGGTTTCCGATGGTTTTCAATGGTTTTCGAAGGCTTTCGATTTCTGTCGATGGTTTTCGATGGTTTTCGATGGTTTTCCATGGTTTTTGATGGTTTTCGATGGTTTTCGATGGTTTCCGATGGTTTCGATAGTTTCCGATGGTTTCCGATGGTTTTCGATGGTTTTCGATGGTTTCCGGTGGTTTCCAATGGCTTTCGATGGCTTTCGATGGCTTTCGATGGCTGTCGATGGTTTTCGATGGTTTTCGATGGTTTCCAGTGGTTTCCGATGGTTTTCGATGGTTTCCGATGGTTACCGATGGTTTCCGAGGGTTTCAGATGGTTTCCGATGGTTTCCGATGGTTTCCGATGGTTTCCGATGGTGTCCGATGGTTTCCGATGGTTTCCGATGGTTTCCGATAGTTTTCGATGGTTTTTTGATAGTTTTCGATAGTTTTCGATAGTTTTTCGATAGCTTTCGATAGTTTTCGCTAGTTTTCGATAGTTTTCGATAGTTTTCGATAGTTTTCGATAGTTTTCGATAGTTTTCGATAGTTTTCGATAGTTTTCGATAGTTTTCGATAGTTTTCGATAGTTTTCGATAGTTTTCGATAGTTTTCGATAGTTTTCGATAGTTTTCGACAGTTCTCGATAGTCCTCTACATTTTTCGATAATTCTCGAAAGTTCTTCAGAGTTCTGGATAGTTGTCGATAGTTTTCGATAATGTCAGATAGTTTTTGATACTTTTCGATAGCTTTTGATAGCTCTCGATAGTCCTCGACAGTTCTCGATAGTCCTCTACAGTTCTCGATAGTTCTCGACAGTTCTCGATAGTTCTCGACAGTTCTCGATAGTTCTCGATAGTTCTCGACAGTTCTCGACAGTTCTCGATAGTTCTCGACAGTTCTCGATAGTTCTCGACAATTCTCGACAGCTCTCGACAGTTCTCGACAGTTCTCGACAGTTCTCGACAGTTCTCGACAGCTCTCGACAGTTCTCGATAGTTCTCGACAGTTCTCTATAGTTATCGATAGTTCCCGATAGTTCCCCACAGTTCCCGATAGTTTTCGATAGTTCTCGATGGTTTTCGGTAGTTCTCGTTGGTTTTCGGTAGTTCTCGATGGTTTTCGGTAGTTTTTGATTTACGATGGTTTTCGGTAGTTCTCGATATTCCTCGATAGCTTTCCATAGAAATTTCCATACGTTTCCATAGAAGTTTCCATACGTTACCATAAGTTTCAAAAGAGCTGTTAATTTAAGTCCTGTCTTTTTGACGATCATTGTAAGTTGCTAGGGCCGATGTAAATTTCGATCTTTAAATGTTTCTTGGGAAATTTATAAAAGTATAAGTGTCACTTACTGGGGCGCTAATTTTGGTTCTCGTGAGATTTGGTAATTGTAAGGTTGAACCAGTTATTATCATGATCCACTTAACAATTAGTTTATAGCGGCAAAACTATAATACTCGTTGTCAATGTCGGTCGACAAGTAAGTATTTTCAGCACACCATGTAGTAATCATGGTTAAGGTAAGGAGATAATGTTGCGACAGTAAATAGATGGATACATTATATTATGTATTAAATATTATCAGATTGGCCGAGCGGTTTAAAAAGAAAATTGGTAAACAATGTTATACAAAATTTAACTTGATTATTTTATCGATAGGCCTTAAGATATAGGCCTTAAGATATCTTTGATATATTATATTTGATTCGAAATGTTCATTACGATAGCGAATATTTCAAGATGCCTAAAGGGTAGTGATGGGCGTTAAGGCTATTTGAAAATAATTTGTCACCGTTAAATTAATTGTAAAATAGCTTAATTCAATTAACGCTATTTTTAACGTGAATTTTAACGGTCGTGCGTGCAACATGAATGACTTTTTTCAATTATCATAGGCAAAGATAATGTTATGCACTCCGAAGTGTTTAAAATTCAAATTTGTAGTAGGCAAGTAGTCAAATTACAACATGCAGTCTTATCTGCACCCGAAGTTCGGTCAAAATAGTTCCGGATAATCGTGCTTGATCTACCAGTCACTTTGTAAAGGCTCAAACAAACTACACATGAATCTGCAACACCTATAAACCAACGTTGTAACAGCCAAAGCGGGGCGCGCGCGACCAATTTCGTTAATAATTTCTTTCACACTGGCTAGAATGGCTAGTGAAAATCACTTCCTTCCTTCCTTCACGTTTAAAAACTAAACGAGCGCCAGCGTTAATTAAGGCTAGCAGTTGTTAAAATAATTAACACAATTTCAATCCAAAACTGAAACTTCGGTGTTACAAAATAAAAACCACAATAATTTCTTTTTCTAAACTCGGTGCTCCGCAGCAGGAAGCAATAAACCAGAAAACAATATGCCTAAGTTGCAAAGTTAGTTTCAAAATAGGATTATTATTGTTATGCAATTTTTAGGGACCCCTGCCTTGGTTATTATTCTGAACAAAAAACAATACATACAATAGGTAGGTACCGTTGTCCCGGCCCAACACGTGCGGCGGTGGTCGAATGAGAGACCTTCCTTAACTTTTTTGGAGCTTACTTAACGTTAGAATCGTTAATTAATTTGAGCAGAATATTTCATCTAAAATTAATGAGCTGATGCTAAATTCTTGATTAGTCGTTAAGCGTTAAAGCTAAGGCGATAACGACACATCACTACTAAAGGGGTGTTTTCACTGTTGTGAAAATGTAGATATTTAATGATGAAGTTTGAGAAAATATAACTTTAAGAATACCAAATTTAATGTGAAAATTATAATTTGAATCTGTTTTATAACAGCCAAATTTTACTGTAGCCTATTATAATTATAACGTAGGTAATATAAATAATGGTCCAGGCAATATAATAAAAGTGAAAGTTTTAAGTTTGTGTAAACAGATTTGGATGAAATGTTAATTTCATTTTGATTGATAGTTTTTGTCTATACGTTCCCACGGGAACGTAAACCATGCCAGTGCAGTTTAGTTTGCAGTACGTTTGTATAGGCGTAATAAAAGAAAATTCCAACTAAAATATCTTGGACTTTGTTTCCAAATGACCGTTTCATTCTAAGATGTAGTGTTTATCTTGGGAATGTAATAGTGGCGATAAGAAATATTGGATATTGTTCTAATGATTTAGTATAAATCATGAAAAGAATTGTACAATTAATGTAGATGTACAATTAATGCAGATCTGTTGATGAAATTTTATAGTTCAATGTCGATTATGACACGGATAACCATGATAGAATATTAAATAAAACTAAAACTTACAGACTATGACGATGACTCATCACTCTCCTGCCCTTATCCCATTTTGTTTGGGATCGGCGCAGCATTACTGTGACTAACTATACTGACTGACAAAGACCCCTGCTGCTGTGGGCTTGGTGTCTTTTTGGTCTTCACCGACAGGGGGTGATGCCATTGACATGTCGAGGTTCACAGTAGGTAAAGAAGCTAGTTGATAGTGTGTTTGACCCTGCTGCTGTGGGCTTGGTGTCTTCTTGGTCTTCACCGACAGGGGGTGATGCCGTTGACATGTCGAGGTTCACAGTAGGTAAAGAAGCTAGTTGATAGTGTGTTTGACCCTGCTGCTGTGGGCTTGGTGTCTTCTTGGTCTTCACCGACAGGGGGTGATGCCGTTGACATGTCGAGGTTCACAATAGGTGAAGAAGCTAGTTGATAGTGTGTTTGACCCCTGCTGCTGTGGGCTTGGTGTCTTCTTGGTCTTCACCGACAGGGGGTGATGCCGTTGACATGTCGAGGTTCACAGTAGGTAATGAAGCTGGTCGATAGTGTGCTTGATGTCGGTTTGGTCTTCACGGGCAGCGGTGATGGAGCCGTACATGTCGAGGCATACTATTCATACTGACTGACTGACTATATCTACTACTGCTGTGAGTTTGGTGTCTTCTTGGTCTGTGCCGATAGAGGGTGAAGTAGCTGACATGGCGAGGCTCACAGTAAAATCGAAAAATCTACGTTAGATGTGACACATGAGATTAATTAAGTACTTATGCTGATCTAGTACTTCGAGAACGAAGTACTTGTCAGTATGGCCGTGATAGAATATCAAGTTTTGACATTGATTCAATTTAGTATTTATTACACCTAAATCCATTAAACTAATTTTGGGGATAACATCGTACCTTATTTATCGTGTTTTCATTAAATAGTAGTTTGATTTGTGTTGGTGCCATCCGACAACAAAGCGATATGATATGGAATTTTGTTATTAATCTCATATAGTTATTCTTACATCTAAATTCATTATATTAAATATGGAGATAGCATTTTACTACATGTATCCTGTTTCTAATAAAAAGTATTTTGATTCGTGGCGGGGCCAACCGTCAACAAAGCATGATCAAGCAATTGTACTTTAATTTGCCTATAAGTACTGAATAATGTGTATAAAATCATGTTATTACTTTTAATATTCATATCTATTAATTTATTACTGAAATGTAATGTAATATAAAGTATCTAAGTGGCGTGTACTTTTACGTTAGTAAGTACACGTTACTTCCGGTTGAAAAGAAAACAAATATAGATAATTATTGTAATTATAAATAATGTTATGTAAAATCATTATTTGATTTTAGAATACTTTTTCATAATTGTTATATTTATATTGTGGTGTTTCTGTAATTTTCTAAAACAATAATTATCTGTTGAATTGGCGGTAGACGCTAACATTTATAAGGTGAGGCAGCCATTTTATTTGGTTAGTCTGGTTCGAGCCGTGAGCGGTGTACAAGTTAAGTAACTATTCCGTTGTTTCATATTTTTCATTCCTTGTTTTTTCTTGCTGTTTAATGCTGATGTATTGTCTAGTAAATATTGCTGAAGATTTGCCCTTGTTCGAAGGATATTCGGTAACGTGTTAAACGTAAATGCTTATTTGTTGATAATATTAAACTAAAGTTGTCTTTATCGGTTTCGAATAAATTATGTGAGTACTGAAATAATATAAAGTGACTGTTTATAGAAAATGCTTGATGATATTCGTAAATGTTGTTTAATCTTTTATCATGAAAAGTAATGTTGTTGTAAATGTTGTTAAATGTGTTGTATGTTCAACAACGACATGATTATTTCTAAATGTCGTTGTTTCTGTTAAAGCTGGTGAGTTTTTTCGCACGTTTTTCTTGTCAGCTAAAAGATGTCCTAAACGGGTGGTAGATAAAAAAATAAAAAGACGATTAAAAGAATAAAATAGTTTATTAGAGATTTGAGATTTTTATTAATCCTGACCTTATTGAAATAGAAGCTTTATAGTTTTGTTTATAGTTATTTGAATAGTTTGATGCTTTTATCAGAATAGTTATATTTAGATTTGAGATTTTTATTAATCCTGACCTTATTGAAATAGAAGCTTTATAGTTTTGTTTATAGTTAATTGAACAATTTAATGCTTTTATCAGAATAGTTCTATTTCTATATTATCCGCCCCAAATCTATCACACGCGTAGCATGACAAACCCAAGATGAGTTTTATCTACCTCGAAAGTCTAATTGACAGCCGAACAATAGATTTGTCTACGATTAAATAAATGTCGTTTTTGACGTTTGGATAAATTAAAAGCTTCCTCGAGTTCCTGTACCCCGTGCTAGAGTAAAGGTATCGCTGATTTTTCACCTGTTCGCTCACACAATCAGTCCATTTCTTGATTTTTTTATTTCTTCGTTTATAATATTTTTTGTTTTAAATATTGATTTTATTGTAAAACTAATCAATTCTACTAAAGAACTTTGATATGGTTTGTAACAAAGTTTTCTATTAGTTTGTTAGAGAAAATCACATTAATTCCTGGAGCTGATTTTTAATGGCTGGTTTAAATCTATTTATATAAAAATGAATGATGCTAAGCGCAAAACTCGAGAACGATTCGGCAAAAAAATTATTTTCATCCCATCGATTCGAAAAGCGATGATTTTTTATCTAATAACAGGGTCCAAAACGATTCATTTTTTACCTGTTATGATAAGAGGGAATAAATGAGATTTGAATTTTGAACAGCTTCATAACAGGGTCCAAAACGATGAGATTTGAATTTAGAACATAATTAAAGAAGCATTGGTTGGAGTGTAGCAAAGGGTGTGCAGTACTTAAAAAAAAATTCAACTGATTTTGTATGGGGCCGGGACTTTTTTCGGGACCGAGAAATTTTCAAAAACGGAATTTTATAAAATTGAGAATATATCGTAAACGGTGAGTCGTAACTAAAATCTAACAAAATTTTCAACCCGCCTACGGCATCCCCGGAGATACTTATAAGAAATCTGATGGACATATATTTTTTTTATTTAATTTTTTTTTATTTCAAAACTCAAATTTTTTTCTTGCCCGACTAGCGCTATGATGTATCCGAACGACAAAGAAAGGTAGGTAGTTTGAGTTGTCTTTACTGCTTTTCTTATAGAGGGGGATGAAAAGCAGAGTGTATTACTCGGCCGCAAAATTATTTTCACCTCGGGTGGCGTATATTGAATCCCTCGCTGCGTTCAGGATTCTACTTTAGAATCCCTCGCTGCGCTCGAGATTCTACTCTAGAATCCTTCACTGCGCTCTTGATTCAAAATAGCGCCCTCGCCGTAAATATATTATTTTGCTCCCTTGTAATACAATCTACTATTTTCATCTCTCAGATTTGGAAAGTGATGTATATTTAAACTGAGCAGCGGGTCCAAAACTATCCGTTTCACCCTAGGGTGGAAATCAATTTTAAGAATAGAACTGAATTTGGTTACAGTCAACCATAGAGTTACCTCATCGGCAATGAAAAAGTTTTCAACTAATTTTGTATGGGGACGGGACTCATGAAACTAGCAAAATTTTTTTTTTCTATATAAAAACGAGAATATCTCAAAAACGGTCCGTCTCGTAGCGTAGCTAAAATCTAACAAAATTTTCAACCCCCTATGGTACTCCGGAGATAGTTAGAAGGCATCCGATAGACATATAAAAAAAATTTTTTTGCACAAAAAAATTTTTTTAATCAAAAAATTTTTTTTATTCAAAAAAATTTTTTTGTTCTAAAATTTGTTTTTGTAATTTCAAAACTTAAATTTTTTTATATACCTATTATAGAAAAAATAGAAAGCGAAGCCTCCCGCCACCTTTCTTTTATTTTTCTAGATAGTTTTAGTTGTCTTTATTGCTTTTCTTATAGAGGGAGATGAAAAGCAGAGTGTATTTACTTTCCTTATATTCGAAATTAAAAGTAGAGTGTATTACTCGGCCGCAAAATTATTTTCATCTCGGGCAACGTATATTGAATCCCTCGCTGCGGTCAGGATTCTACTTTAGAATCCTTCACTGCGCTCTGGATTCGAAATAGCGCCCTCGCCGTAAATATGTTATTTTGTTCCCTTGTAATACAATCTACTATTCATGTGTTTCTTGGCAGGGTCGGACTGGCCCTAGAGTCGAAGTAGAAAATGTTCAAACAAATCTATAGACCGATAGCGCTGGCCTATTTTGAGGTCATAAGTTTCAAAAATTCTAAAGTTGCTAATTTCTTAACTGTGGGTACAGTCGTACCTATGAAGCTTATTATTGCGTTTTGTGTCACATCTGCCACTTGCATTTTCAGCAATTTGTTGATTTGTGGTTGATTGTTTTTATTACAGTCAAAACTGGCAAAATAAATTTAAAGTTAAAAATAATTATGGTAATAGTCTAGGATAGCCTGAGGAGGGTGCAAACCGAATTTGTGCCATCTTCGGCCAGTGCAAACTGACATAGAGTCAGTATGAGAAAACAGTGCCCTTCGTGCGAAGAAGTCTGTTTTTTTCCAAATTATAAGATTTCGTGGATAAAAACGAGACAAATTATGAATAGTGTTTTGTTACACCATCATAATCAAAAACACGTAAACTCTAATAACTTGCATTTTCTATTGTGGCTTTTACAGTGTGTTGTAATAAAAAAAAACTATAAAAGTCGTAGATGAATTTGACACAAAATATTTTAAACAAAAGATATCAGTACTCTTAGGTCCGGTTGCTCGAAGCTTGGTTACGTTAACTATAGGGTTAAATTATGGTTAAAGTAAAATTAACCGGCGGTCAAATTTAAAAAGCGTTGTTGAAGCAGCGGTTACTTTAACGAGCAGTCAAATTACAGATTTAACGGCGGTCAAAATAACCGACAGGGTGGGGGTGGTTTAAATTTTGACATTAGTAATTAAGGGAAGGTAAATAAAATATTACAGACAACACTTTTAACCCTAAGATAACCGACGTATTTTTCTTTTACCGAAATTGACATCAGTTAAATTTTAACTAAATTTACGAGCAACCGGACCTAAAACACGTAACACCTATTTAACTTATTGTAATATTCTTTTAGAACTAATAGAGCGAAGTGTTAGTTTTTGGTTAAATGCCTATGTACATCAGTTCCTACTTCGATAGTATCATGAATGTAAAATTTTCATCTTGAATTTTCTTTTACGTCCAATACTGATCGAAAAGACAAATACCTAAATTTACACTTAAGCATGTACCCAAAGTGACACAAAATAAAGTATAAGGTTGGGTAAATGGTCCGGAAACTATATGCGAAAAACCATCAACTTTAGTATTTTTGAAACCTCAAAACTTAGCGCTATCGGTCTATCTAATCAAATCTAATCTTCTAAAATCTCTACTGTAGAATTTTATCAACACGAGCTAAGGGATCGAGAGTTTTATGTCCGTTTTCTGAAAACTGCAAGGTGCTTTTCCAATAACCGCAAATAATGTTCAGAAAAAGAAATCAAAACTGTAGGATTTAAAGTGAATTTTAAGTTTTTTTGACTATTTAAAATATTGGACGAATCATGTTCAAACTTATATATAAGTATTGTACCTACCTAGTTTTTTTGGAAAAAATTAAAAGCCACAATACGTTACTAGCGCCATCTAAAAATTGTTACCAAAGGGAAACAAGTCTGCTTCTTAGGGCTACTTGAGAGCTACTCGCCCATAGGAGGCGCTACTAGTTTTCCACAAACCGTGTTTGCTATTTCCCGCTAGACGTCACTACCCAACTATGAGATCGTATCGCGAAAATTGACGCCGCAGATTTTATCTGAGGCACTTGGCAAAACGTTTCAGTGCATTAAATTAGATTCGACGAGACGTATCATTAGCCTCTGATATACGATCTTTATTAGGCGTTGGTAGCTCGCACGTGTTTTATACTTACGACTTTTTTGCTTAACTAATGTGCAGTCACCGGTACCGCGTTTCTTGCAATAACAAAGAGCTAGCTATGATAATTAAGTTTCATAATTATAAAATAAATGAGAAATGAGGTACTTGGAAGTGTTTAGTATTGTCACTGATTTGAATCGTGTAAGCTAAGAATCTTTTCTGTTTACACCACAAACTTAACATTTTACTGGTACCATGACTTATTGTAGAGAGATAAGAGCTATTTTGGTTTGTCAAATCACAATTTTAGGCGTAGTTAACCGTTTAGATAAATTTAAGTTATTTGGGTCGAGTTTATTTATTATGCTAATAGATGGCGTTACTAGTACTGGAACGCAAACAAGCTATAATTTAATTAGCAAGTTTGATTTCAAACGCGCGATTGGTAATTAGTTTCGTTAACAAACTAATAATGTACCTACTGATTTATCCATTATCAGCCTAAATATTAGTATGCACTTATTTTTCAACGTAACTGACGTTGATTTCATTAAGGCCTTTTATGGTAAGTACCTACCTAGGTACTTATTGGAAAGCATTTTTTTTATATGTCGTTAGGGAAGTAGGTTTAGCAAACTAATAATGTAGAGAGTCCTGTAGAGCATCGGCGGGGGCCTCGAGGCCCCCAGCGATGAGACCTTATTTCTATAGAAATAAGGTCTCTATTCTCCACTGCCCATCGGCACTGTTGTTTAATAAACGCACAACTATATTTATTTAATACTAGCGGCCGCCCGCGGTTTCACCCGCGTAATTCCCGTTCCCGTGGGAATATCGGGATAAAAAGTATCCTCAGTTATTCCTTATTACATCAGCTACATGCCAGTGAAAGTCCCGTCAAAATCGGTCCAGCCGTTTCAGAGATTAGCCGGAACAAACAGACAGACAGACAGACAGACAGAAAGACAGACAGACAAAAATTGTAAAAAATGTTATTTTGGCATATGTACCGTATATATAATCATATAGACACTCCAATTTTATTTATTTGTATAGATGTATAGATTTAACAATAATAAATTAATATAAGTTGAAGTAGGTAACAGAGGCAGGCGGGCGTGCAATTAAATGTTTGTTATATCAATTTTTTCATTAATGAAATACAAAACAGAAAGCTTATTATGTACCTAGGTATATCTAGCATTATTAACATCAAAAGTACCTAATTATAACTGATATATGTAAGTAAATAATAAAAAAGATTATGCTATTAACTAAGTAATACTAAGATAAGTATACTAGATAGGTAAACTACATAGGTAATTATTAAATTATTCGTGCGGTTTTTACCCCTTTTTACCTAAGGTGCTTATATTGCATGTACGGAGATATATGAAAACTTAATGTTAAGTACTACTTACTACAATAAAACCCCTATTAGAATAAGCACCGACTGATAAGTATCTTAGCTGGAAGAGATTGCTACATAGCAATAAGGGCGCCTTTTTTATATGCTTTCTTTGAACCTAATTTGTTTTTCTGTTTGTGAGTAGGTATTAAGGTGTTTTTTGCATTGCAAAATGAAACAAAAATTATGAAGAATATAATTTGCATTGTGAATGCAATAAAGTAAAAGTTAAAACAATTTGAGAAATGTGTTTTATTATTATTTTTATATTAAGTATGTTGTTGCGATCACATGACTTTATCCCATAGAATTAGAAATACCTAGGTTCTACGTTAGAAGAGCGATTTTGGTAGGTTTCTGTAGACTGTAGGTATATGTGTCGCAGGGATTTTGTCAAAGTCGTGATATTATAATTCCACTAGTGAAATTATAATTTCATGTGATATTATAATTCCACTAGTTAAATTATGAATATATAGTATTTTTGTATCAATAAAAAAAAAACCTATCACGTGTTCTACAGGACTTCCGAGGCTCGCAGCCGTGTTTACTGTCTTGTACTGTCTATTCATAATATCACGTGAGATTATAATTTCACTAGTGGAATTATAATATCACGACTTTGACAAAATCCCTGCGACATAATATGCAATCATCATGTTTTGATCGAGCATTAGCAAAGCAAATCGTTAAGGCGCTAGTCGGAAAAAGTATATATTTGATATAAAACTATAGGACGGTTAGAGTTGTTATAAATCTGGTATTAAGATATATATTTCTTCATACCTTTATCTAGAATCGTATAGTTTCAAAAAGGCGATTTTGAGATTTTGCATAGACACTTTTCTTTTCGAAAATACCTCTAAAAATACGAAATAAGTATCAAGATTATTCTTAAATGGGGTTACATAATATACTATTGAAAATTGGTTTAGTTAAGTAGTGGACACCAATAATGTTTACGATCGTGTAGAAGCATTTTTTAAAAATCGCTTTAGTTTTTTTAATACGAACTGATTTTGTGTTTTTTTTGCGTAATCTGCAAAATCGGTCTCGCTCCCGCGCGCGTCGTTTTCTCATTGCTATCTCGCTTTAGCATAATTTTTCCGATTATCGCCCTAAATGAAAAATATTGCCATACATTGTGTTATCCATAGGTACTAACATTATAAATGTGAAAGTGTGATAGTTTGTTTGTCTGTCAGTCTTTTATGTCAAAACATAGCAACGCATCGACGTGATTTTTGGTATAGGGATAGTTTGGGAGCTGGAGAGTGACATAGGCTACTTTTTATCCCGGAAAAACATCACATTCCCGCGGGATAACGTCGTGTAGTCCACGCGGGCGAAGCCGCGGGCGGAAGGCTAGTATGATAATAAAGGTACCTAGGTGCCTACCTATTTAAAAAAATATGGGGAACTTCGGATATATACGAGGCTTTTAGTGATTCTCGCTTGTTACTTACAATACTAGCTTATTACCTAACTGGCTTGAGATACCGATACTATTGGTGGTACGACTTGTTATAGGTAAGGTCGCCTGGCTAGCTAGCACCATCTTATTAAAATGTTTACTTTTTTGCATTCACAATTCAATTTTTATTATTGAAAAATGGAAAATGAAGTATTTAGAAAAAATCGACCCGTCTCACAACCAGCTCCGATGGGACTCGAACCCACGACCCGACTTGACTTGAGCGACTCCGTAGATCAGTGGTTAGAGCAGTCGCCCGGATAGCGAAACCTCGTGGGTTCGAGTCCCATCGGAGCTGGTTGTGAGACGGGACGATTTTTTCTAAATACTTCATTTTCAATTTTTCTACCACCTTCTTATCTAAGTTTGCGCCATAACAACTATGTTTTCAGCATTGTTGTGCTCCGGCAGTTAGAGATAAGATAGCCAGTTCCTCAGTGTTGAGGATTCCGGGAGTAGTGCGCTTCCATCTTCAACCCTTATCTTTACAGTAAGGTAAGACTTTACATCAGGTAAGATGAAGGCATTGAACTACCTCGTTTATGGATATAATAAAAGAGATGTATTTCTGGCTTAAGGTAGGGGTAGTAAGCGGAGTCAGTACTTATAGAATGTTTAGTAAAATTTTTCAATAATAAAAATTGCATTGTGAATGCAAAAAAGTAAAAATTTAAAATAGTTAACTTAAAACTTTTGTTGTTAATCCTCAACTCGATTCAAGTAAATGAGTGTGAAAAACTCAGTGTAAATTAGTTTCTTAGGACCACTGTCTGTTTTACCTCAACCGCTGTTCAACCCTCCCTTCTAAGTGACTTTACAAAAAGTTTAATTAAAAAACCGGGAGGTTCACATTTCCTCCGTTTTGTCTTTGTTTTACGAGTCACTACTAAGTCTTATTTCGCCACCTTTTCTTTTGGATGCCTCGTTTACAGTCAACTTGAATACTCGTAAGCTAACACTTATCTATGGCATTCTATGGTGTGATTACAAAGCGTTGTTAAACTTGGATATTGTCTGTGTTTTCTGATTAGCGAATTTAAGCTTTAGTTTTTACACAATGTCTAACTTTAGACAATATCCTAATATCCTACTAATAATTGTAAATGTGAAAGTTAGTCTCATAAAGCAAAAGAATGAATTAAATTTAATAGGTAGGTATGTCAAAACTAACTAAATAGGTATTTAGGTACCTATCACTATCAGTGCCAAAGGATTGAAATAAGTGAAGTTCCTTTCCAGACTACAAAGTATCTGCGTTTCAAATTTCAGCCAATCGTTGAGCCGTTTTGGCGTGATTGAGTAACAAACATCCGAACATCTAAAATTTCAGATTTGTAATATTGTAGAGAAGCCGGTCTGTGTCATGTTTGCAGTGCTAAAGAAAGTCGCTATCCTCGACGTGGTATTGCATGGAAAATTGTAGGCATCACTTTGAAATAATGAAATTTCAGGAATTCCTAAAAGGTAAGTCGTTGGGAATCGGCTTCCAAGGATCCTTCGCCACTATACATATACACGGTAATTTTTTTATCACCCCGGATAATTTTAGGGATTATTCTACTCATGAAAAAAAAAACAACTTTATTATGGGACCAATTACTAAAATCTCGAAAAAATCAGCTGTTCCATACAAAAGTGCAAACATATTTAATCAAAATGTATGTATGGAACAGGTGTTTTTTTGCGAATACTGTGTTGATCCGATAATAAAAACGGGTTGTTTTTATGAGTAGAACAATCCATAAAATTATCCGGGGTGATAAAAAATTACCGTGTATGTATACTTAGGTAAGTACATAGGCCAAAATTCAATAGAATACCTACTCTCGAAAAATGAAAAATGAAGTATTTAGAAAAAATCGACCCGTCTCACAACTAGCTCCGATGGGACTCGAACCCACGACCTTTCGCTATTTTTTTTCTAAATACTTCATTTTCCATTTTTCTATTATAAAAATTGCATTGTGAATGCAAAAAACTAATAATTAAAATAACTATACCTACTCTCGATTTATTTTGTAAACATAATCTACAGACGGGGTCAGCCGTCTCGAGGGAAGCCAGTCTTCTCCAAGCTGGGCGAAGTTGAAAAATTTTAAGTAAGTAATATCAATGGTAAAAGAGAATTGATCAATTTACACCACTTACTTATAGTTTACTAGCTGTGTCTCGCAGTTTCACCTGCTGCGTTAATTTGAGGGTTTTTGCGTCATTTTTTTATCAATGCTCCGCTTTTGTTGGTCGCAGCGTGATGTGATAGCCTCTAGCCTTCCTCGATAAATGGACTATTCATCACAAAAAGAATATTTCAATTCGGTCCAGTTTCTGTGATTAGCGCGTTCAAACAAACAAGCAAACTCAGCTTTATAATAGGTATTAGTATGGATAAGATAAGATATAAGATAAGATAAACGTTTATTGTTGCCACACACATAAACACAAGCAAATTTACACACAAAAAAAAGAAAGAAAGAAAATAAATAATGACAATAGTTGCAGAAATACTATTGAGATGAGCCTGTGTGCAACAGCAAATGGGTCCTGGCTCGGCAAAAATATTCACCAAAGGTGAAATGCCGATTTTCAGCCATCACCCTAAGCGATGTGCGGGGGTTGACGCGTTTACTGCTGGATAGCCAAATAGTCATAGTTGCTTAAAACAATAACTTGAGTAGAGGGAACGGTTAATATAATTAAGAGGACAGTGTGTAACTTAAGTTAGAAAAGGAGGGAACATAATAAAATAAAACTACTGAATAAACGTATTATGGTTAATAAACTTGCACGGCTGTTATAAAAGAAGAATTGATTTTAAATTGTTTTTAACTAGATACCTATATCCCGATATTTCAACAGTTTCCTATGGTCCAATTACATCAGAATAATATTTTTAAATCCATACTAACAAGAAAAAAGATTTTTTTTTGTTTTTTAGTTTGTGTGTGACGAATAAACTCGAAAACTAGTGGACCAATTTTAAATATTCTTTCCCTATTAGAAAGCTACAGTCTTCCAGAGTAACAAAGGCTATATTTGATCCCGATATTCCTACGGGAACGGGTACCACGCGGGTGAAACGTTAAATTAATTAATATACAAAAAACTAATTAATACCGATGCGTTCTTAAAACCGACCAGAAAAATAAAAAACCTCACCATGTTGCGGAAATGTTATGAACTAAACTTTTTGTAACAAACAATGAAGAAGCGAAAGTGGCGCCTCAAGGTTTTTTATTTTTCTAGCCAGGCTTTAATTGAATTCTTTCTATTCTAGTAGAAAATTTCGCTAATCAAAACGGGGCACCTTTAAGTGTCTTCTGTTAAAAACGGTGACTAATTAAAAAATACCCCTCTTTCTGTAGATTTTTCTGCTCTTACCCTGCCACCCTCTTCAAGAGGGGTAAATGCTAATTCTGGTGTTTCTATCGCAGGAACAAGATATGATTAATTACGCGTAAGTAGGTTGGTACTCGAGTTGCTTTAAGATTATTATTTAGGGAATTAATTAATCAAGCATTTGTCTGAAGGTTTTTCTTTACGACCGATTTGGCGCAGAGACCGACTTGCCTTCTGCGTAAGAGGTCTCGGGTTCGATTCGAACAAGACAAATATTTGTGTGCATGAACATGTCATTTGTCTTGGTCTGGGTGTTTTCCATGTAGGTATATTATGTATGTATGTATTTATTTACAAAAAAAGTATACTAGTAATATATTAATCCGTTGTCTAGTTTCCATAACACAGTTTCTTAATGAAAACTACTTATGTGGGATTGTAATAAATTTAATATTAATATTATTAAAATTATTTGTTTATTGAACACTTTATGCGTAAACTCACAACGGTGGAATTCATGCCTTTGGCATTTTTTACCAGTCAACATTAAGATGATGTGAAGACTATGAAGTGGTAGGGTGCACAAATATATAAGTAGGTAACTTCTCATTAAATTTTAACTATACTTACCTACTTATATTTGTTATATCTTCGTCGATAACATACAGCTTATCTGTATCTTATCTTTTTTTTTTTGTATGTTGGCCAATATTTAAAAAATATAGGTAATTTGTCATTTTATAATAATTAGAAGCCTTAGGTACCTATGTTAAGTACCTAAACCTTCAATTTTTGCGCGTAGATACCACCTATATACTTACTGTTTATTAAAATAAAAGGATTTCGCATAGGTAGATAGAGCACATTAAGGAATAGGTACCTACTTAAGTAGTAGACTTTGTGATTTATTTTTTTCTCGACGTTACGGATCCTAAAAATTCTTTTTCACTTCTCATGCTCGTAAAGTTCTTGTTTATGTTGGGTATAGGCTGCATAAAATCGCTTTTTATGCTCTAGTGCATAAAGTAAAATCTTCGTCTATGTCACAGACTCTAAGACAAAGGTCGTCAGGTAAACAGTCACACACGCAATTAAACTTCGTTAAATAAACTTGTTGTTTCATTCCGTTTCTTAAATTTTGTACATAATCCATGTTAAATTACTAAATAAATAAAACTAGGCAAAATTAATGAGTTTTGTAAGAAATAAGTATTTCAAGAGCATATGGACTACGATCTATGCTAAGTAACTGTGCTGCCACTTCCACGTATAAAAAAAAGAAAAAGAAAGTTTTCCCGCCAATATGGCGAAGCCTTTATTTTTTGCAATATTGTAATTTATTTTCCTCACACTCGAAGTGAAAAGCAGAGTGTATAACTCATACATAAAACCCATTTTACCCTCGAATTGACTATCCATCCTCGCCTGCGGCTCGGGTGGATATATACGTCTCGGGTAAAATGGTATGTTTTATGCACTTGTTGTACAATCTACTATTGTTATTTTATTTTGGACAACAGAGGGTCATATACATACATAGACAAATCTTAAACTAACAATGTTATAAAAGTCAAGATCTAGAGTGGCAAACATAGAAGTTATATTTTAATAGAAAAATAAAATACATAATAAATTATTGATCATTAGGTTCGGGTTTGATTTCATACTCCAATCAAGATTATTTTAGTTTCTTTTCTCTGAAACAATCAGTCGGACTGCGGTATTTTTTTTAAGTAGAGTACCCTAGGTACGATCAGCAAACCCACCAGGTATACACTAAACACACTTTATCGCTTGCATGGACAAGAAGGGTTGCCCATCTTTGGTCCCGCCCCATTTGTTTTTTCTACCAAAAAACGGATCAATGACAAGCGTAGTCTATGTTTTCACTAATGGCGTCATTGTTTCTTTTAAAATTTTATTGCTCTGTGAACCATCTGTTGTTTGTTATTATAATCTTTCATAAGCTCTTTCTTTTGAAAAGTTTTAGATCCCAAGTAGGTAGCTGATCAACCCAAACGACCTTTTGTTTAAAAACAATGTGTGTAGGGTATGGACCGCCCATCTGTGACTCTATTGGTCTATTTACCAGATGGCAGTCCGTTGCAAAAGGTCTTTAGTGCAGTATACTAAAACTGCTGTTGACCCTTACGGTGTATACCTGGTGGATTTTCTGATTGTACTTATTGCCTTTGCGATAACCTTTCACCATCGAAGCTTTAACTAAATGGATAGTGTTTTTTTTGTATCAGTATACTTACTCAAAAATGAACTCCTAAAAGAGCGACGACGCAAGTAGGTAAGTATCTATTTATTTTTGTTTTGTAGCCCGTCTTTTAGAAATTAATTTATGCATTAGTGTTCCCAGCATTTTTTACTATTAAACGCTATGTAACACCGCCTTATTTAAACAACAATATTACAAACCACCCCTAATTCAACAGAAAATAATTTAATTAATGTTAATATTTTCCTCCCCAAAACCACCTCGAAGTGTCAAAACGAACAAGCATAATACAACGAAATACAAACAGTTTACAATGACGAAATGACAACTCTACTTTTATTTAAATCCTGAACTGACAATACAATATAATAAACATTGGTCGAAAGAATAAAAAATAAAAAAGTATACTTACCACGAAAGAGTTCCAAGTCCCAACATATTTATAAGTAAAAACGGGCCCCGCCCAACGGGGAACGTTCAGAAACCACGCCTCAGTAGTGGGGGTCGCCTTCATTCGCCAGTCAGTGTTTGCGTTTTGCGTACAGCGATTCAGTCTGTGTTTAACAATACATATAAAAAAAAATCTAATCAGCAATTATTTTGTCTCAATTCGATTGAAGCCGTTGCTGTGACGCGCGCGTTTTGACAGTTCGAATTTTCTTTTTCAAATTTTCACGCGATTCGTTGTTTTTGGTGTAAAAGTGTGCAGTGTGAAGGTTTTTTGGTTGTTACCAACCAATGTTTTGTTGAACGATGGCGGATAAGTACGGAGTTTTCAGCTGAAGTTTATTTTTCAGGTATGTTATATTAGGTTTAATAAATTGGGCGTTTTAAATTGTTTTAAAAGTAACTAAGACATTTATTAAAAGTATAATAATGTGAGAGTTTATGCTAATAATGCGTTTATGCAACTACTGCAAATATTTTTTTCATATTTTTAAAGCACAGTCATGTTATTTTAAGCTTCATTAAAGTATGTAGTCAGTTATTCATTTAGGTAGGTATATCAATAGGTATTACGTACTTAATATTGTAAAGAAGAAATACTAGTATTTTTTTTTGTTTGTAACGAATAAACTCAAAAACTACTTGACCAATTTAGAAAATTCTTTCACTTTAGAAAGCTACATTCTTCCCGAGTAACATAGGCTATATTTGATCCCGATATTCCCACGGGAACGGGTACCACGCGGGTGAAACCGCGGAGAGGCACTGGTTATATTAGAAGTTTAATTAAAATGTTTCTCGGAGTCCCTATATCGGGAAAATGGAGTTTTTTAATACATAATATGTTGGAAAATTCGTTTAAATAGAAAAAGGTGCCTGTAGGTAAATAATATATTATTAATATATTAATATATATATTATCTTACTAATAATATAAATGCGAAAGTTTTTTTCGTACACAAGCACGCGGCGAAGGGATTGGATACCTGCCTTCTGCGCCAGAGGTCTCGGGTTCGATTCCCGAACAAGACAAAATTTGTGTTGGTCTGCGGTTGTTTTCTATGAAGGTATATTAAGTACCTATGTATTTACAAAAAAAGTATATACTTAAGTAAGTTTATATGGACACTATCATTTCATTACATAGGTACGTTGTTCCAATACCAAACGATTAGTTGCCTGAGCACTGCCTGGTATTATGGAAATTGAAAACAACGACGGGTATTACCACATACACCCAGACCCGAGGAAATAACACCGACCGGGAATCCAACCCGGGACCTCCAGAGATACCGGCACCTTGGAAACCGGTGCGTACACCACTCAGCCATGGCGGTAGTCGTTTTAAAGTTACGTTGAAAAATATTATACCAATAAATTGTATGTAAGTACTTACCTAGGTAGTCCAGGAAAACTATTTTCATGACATCTATTTTAAATAATCCTACAAATATAGGAAAAATTGTTGGTTTGTTTTTATTTTTCACTAAACCAATAATTGTAAACGGCTGTACAGATTTGTATGAAATTTTTCATGTTTCGGAATAGGCATAGGATATATTTTATCCAGAAAAACCGACGGGAACGGGAACTCGGCCACAAGCATAATAAAACTATAGCCTTCCGCCGCGCGAGATATTCCGGGATAAAAAGTAACCTAGTTATATGCTACTCTCCCGACCCCAATCTTTCGTCATACGCATACCAACATAAGGTTTTACACAATACAAATTATTAACCAGTAGTGGCTCCTCGCGGCTTTACCCGCCTGGTTCCCGTTCCCGTGGTAATATCGAGATTAAATATAGCCTATCTATGTCACTCGGGAAGAATGTAGCTTTCTACTGGTAAAAGAATTTTCAAAATCTGTCTAGACGTTTTTGAGATTATTCTTTAAAAACAAAAAACAAAATACTTACAAGTCTTTTCTCTTTAGGTAGGTATAATATTAGGTAGTACTTATGCATTTAGGTACCTACTAATTAACACACACAAAAAAACTAATAACGAAACGCGAGACGAAACATTAAAATACACTTTTGACATCTCGTCAAAGAACGTACAAATAAACAAGTTTTCCAAAATATTATAATTTTACGTAATTTGGTAACTTGACATTTGACTTTGGCATTTTGCCGCCAAAAGTTAATTATTCTTCAAAGTAAATGCGTAAACTGTAAAAAACAACCTCAAAAATAAGAAGGAAAAGAGGTGTAGGTAAATTCTCAGCTCTGAGAGATATTCTCTGAGCTTTTATTCTCAAAAAGGGTTTAAGTCCAGTAATAGATTAATATTTATGTGTAAACATTATATCTCTACTAGGTAATTTCTATGTATTAGGTATGGGTATATACTTCTTCACAGAACTAGGGTTCCCGCGCGGTTTTACTCGCGTCAAGCATTAAATTGATTAAGGCTAGCATTCCCGACCGCAAATAAATTTGAAGAACATCGCATCGCATATCGGTGGATTCATTGGGACCCCCCGCGCGTCTCAGTTAAGGTACTTGGCAAAATAGGTAATTTTGAAAATGAAGAATGTTTTTTAAGGCGAGGAATCCCGACCAAAATAGGCACGCTAACGCTTGCTCGGCCGCGCTCTATACACTTCGCGCGGACCCAGCGGCTGCCGGCAGTGAACTGTGTACTCGCAAGCGCCCCGCAAATCGAAAATCACATAAAATTAAAGAAAAAAAAATTATGACGGCCGGAATCCCTCGGCTATTCAAAGACAATTATTTTCATATGTTTTTCATTAACTAAAACCAAGTATACTGCAAGTAATATGATATTTTAATTATTATTAGACGGATGTTTGGGATTTTATTTGACACAGTAAAATATCACCAATCAAAACCAATCGGCCGGAAGCACTAGATAAATAACTGTAAAATAACATATATTTTTTCCAAATTTTAAGTACTTCTGATTTGCGAGGAATCCATAATTTAAAATACCCTATTTTGGAGAATCGGCGCCTTATTCAGAGACAATTAATTTCGTATAAGTATTTTTTATTAACTAAAACCATGTATAAGTAATGCAAGTAATAGGATATTTGAATTACGATTAGACGGATGTTTGAAATTTTATTTGATGCAGTAAAGTATCATTATCTATAACCAACTATAATGCAAGTAATAGGACATTTGAATTACGATAGACGGATGTCTGAAATTTTATTTGATGCAGTAAAGTATCATTAACTAAAACCAAGTTAATGCAAGTAATAGGATATTTGAATTACGATTATACGTACGTATGAAATTTTATTTGATGCATTTAAGTATTGAATTGAATGGCCGAAATAACTAGATAAAACGACTGTAAAATAAAGTATAATTTTATTATATATAAAGTAATTTGCGAGTAATCCATAATTTAAAATATACCATATGTTCGAGAATCTTCACCTTAAGCACACGAAGTTATTTTTTTATTTTTTATTTTTTTAATACCGGATACCGGATATCAAAACGCAACTAACGAATATGTTTCAAATCTCTATTCTAACTAATAGGTAAGTATATAAAAATCTCATGTCACAGTGTTTGTTATCGAACCCTCCGATCGATCGATATAAATTGACCGGTTTTTATGATATTTTTGGGTATATTTTGTAAGTCTGGAAATGGATCGAAGGCGTATATTTTATCCCGAAATTGGGAGTGAAGCCCCGGGGCGCAGCTAGTCTATATATCTTTACTAATATTAGAAAGAGGAAAGATTTGTTTGTTTGTTTGTTTCCATAGAATAGGCTCCGAAACTACTGGACTGATTTAGAAAATTAGAAAGCAACATTCTTCCCGAGTGACATATAGGCTATGTTTTATCCCGATATTCCCACGGGAACGGGTACCACGCGGGTGAAACCGCGAGGATCCGCTAGTAATATATAAGTTTACAATCAAACCTATATAACAAATAGATATCCTCTTTTATATCCCTTGAAAAGGAAGCTATAAAAAAAAACATTGTTCAAAGTCACTAATAAAAAAACTTTTTATAAAATATTCAATTAACACATACCGTTCCGGTATTTTGACTTTAACTATTGATATTTTAATTAATTTTAATACAATCTAAATGTGTCATTACTATTCTAATAAGGTTATCAATAGACATTTTGGGGTTCATATTTGTCACTAATTAATTTTTATTCCGTATAATTTAGAGTAAGCTTGACATTTACGCAGATAATAAAACAAAGAATGAATAAAATTAACTAAAATTGTTTTGGTTTTTACTTGCTAGTCAAAAGTGATGTATTTTGGAGTCAATTTCCAATTTAACGACCCCTATATGAAATTTAATAGGGCGAAAAAATTATCCTTGAGGATTTTCTTGTCGGTTCTTCTCGTTACAAGCCCCCTGGTTCACAAACCGTTGAATTATGTGCTTTGTCCTTGTCTATTCTATAGTATTTGATGACCGATTTGGCGCAGGGGTAGGATACCTGCCTTCTGCGCCAGAGGTCTCGGGTTCGATTCCCGAACAAGACAAATATTTGTGTGCATGAACATGTCTATTTGTCTTGGGCTGGGTGTTTTCTATGTATATTAAGTATGTATTTACAAATAAAAAGTATTTATGTATATATTTATCCGTTATCAAGCTTTCCATGACACAGTTTCTAAACGAAATTTACATGGGCTTAGATAATTGGTGTGATTGTAAGAAATTATTTATTTATTTATTTTATAGTAAGTGACAGAGACATACTGTTGTCGGAAGCTTTTCCGAGTGGTTCGCAAATTAGAGGGAAGTTCTCCCGGCCGCAGGGTTATGTGAACCGATTGCGTAGCTTCTTTTTGACATTTACAAAATAATGCTTGATGATTTTTTTTATTTTGAACGGCTAAAAACAAAAGCATGTTTCTTGCTCAGCTTAATATAGTAATTACGTTATTTATAGTTTAAATATACATTTTTAAGTTTCGGTTTGATTTGAATGTTGATAGAATAAGAATTTAAAATCGATTTTTAACCGAAGGAAATCGGCAATATCTTTTCCTGAAAACGAATCGCAAAGAAAGTGAAATAGGGGACGTTTTTTTTTAAAAAATCTGAAATGTTCAAATAATTACATAGGTATTGAAAATGAAATATTAGAAAAAAACGACCCATCCTCCAAGTAGGTAGCTCCGCCGGGAATCGAACCCGGGACCTTTCACTGTCCGGGCGACTGCTCTGACCGCTGAGCTACGGAGTCGTGGGTCGTTTTTTTCTAATATTTCATTTTCAATAATAAAAATTGCATTGTGAATGCAAAAAAAGTAAATATAATTTGAAATAATTTTGCTGATACTTATCATGGTCAATTTTTCTTAGTTTGGAGCCAGACAAACAGACAAATACCTACGGTAACTTCTGCATTATATTATAGTGCTATGAACACAATACAGGTTGTAAATAAATAATTCATTGATTAATAATTATTATTTTAGCAATTACGCCACATGTTTGAACAATTGTTTTAATATATTGTTCTGAATTATTGGGTATTTTAATTGTCATATGACTATGTTTAGTTTACGATTAGCGACGAGTTTTGTTCACTAACTAACGTGACGTCATATTTGACGCCTTTCATTATCATTGTAAAGCAAGCATTTATTATACAGGATAATTTTTTTATCAGTGCACAAATTTTTAGGATCGACTCAGAATCGATAAGTGAACAACTTTCTCCTAGAAACATGGGTCGAAATACGACAAAAATTTTTGGACTTCCCATACTAATTTGATCACGTGATCAGTCTGATTTGTATGAAAGGTCAAAAAATTTTAGTCATATTTCGACCTATGTTTCTAGGAGAAAGTTGTTCACTTACCGATTCTGAGTCGATCCTAAAAATTTGTGCACTGATAAAAAAATTATCCTGTATAAAAGGTAAGCATATAAGGAACACAATGGTTGTTAGAAGTTGATAGAAAAGAATATTAGTTTTTGAATTTTTATTTAATGCAGTAAAGTATAACTAATAGAATCACTTGATAAAACACTGTAAAATAACATATATTTTTTCCAAATTTTGCGTACAATGTGATTTGCGAGTAACCCATAATTTAAAATACCTTATTTTCTATTACCATATTTTAATGTGTAGGTACGGTATTATTTAATGGTTGTCACATCAATAATAGTAGTAAATTAGTAAACATCTAGTAATTAAAAAATATGTAGAAAATGAAGTATTTAGAATAAATCGACCCGTCTCACAACCAGCTCCGATGGGACTCGAACCCACGACCTTTCGCTATCCGGCAGGTTTATTACCAAAACAAGCAACCAGTTGCTAATTGTACAATTGCAACGTGACTGCTGCTAGTTGCGGTTGGTTTGCAATCGGTACAGTACGGCACGGTACCTTTCATGCAAGTTTAGTTTACAAATCGCTCGCTTGTGGCGCTAATCGTAGCGATCTACGTTCCGTAATACGAATATGTGTTTTGGGAGCGATTAATTGTTAGTTGTCGCGATTGCGACTGTCGCTTTAAGATCCGTAATAAGCCTGCGGGTGACTGCTCTAACCACTGAGCTACGGAGTCGTTGCTCAGTGGTTAGAGCAGTCGCCCGGATAGCGAAAGGTCGTGGGTTCGAGTCCCATCGGAGCTGGTTGTGAGACGGTCGATTTATTCTAAATACTTCATTTTCCATTTTTCAACCATAAAAATTGCATTGTTAATGCAAAAAAGTAAAAATTTAAATAACCTCTAGTAATTAGTTTTGCTTAAAATATCAAACGGACAAAAATTGCAATGATTGCTTTCGGAAATCGCCAATTTTAGTTTTTCACCCGAAAACTTCTGACCAGATTATAAAATGTACCTATTTTTGGGTACAAACAACTTGCGAGCAGGGCTTAGTAATAGAAATAGAATAGAAATTTTTTGACCCCTGGGGCTAATTGGAAAATTTGGGGCGTTTTAAAATTTCGCCTTGACTAACCCCAGAAAGCAATTTTCAATGCGGTTAGCTCATAGAGGATCAAGGGTCGTGTGATAAGTGACTCAGTCGTCCGGGACTGCAAGGATACCATTTTTCCGCGGTTGAGGATTCCGGGAGTAGTCCGCTTCCAATTTCAGCCTCATCATCACCTAACACCAGCAGTACCAGCCAGCACGCGTAGCATGTCAAACCCGAGAATAGTTTTGCCTACCTCGAAAGTCTATAATTGACAGCCGAACAATAGGTTTGCCTACGATGAAATGTCATTTTTGACGTTTCGATATACCTACCTAGACAAAACCTTCTCGAGTTCATCATGGTAGAAGTGCTAGTGTGATGTAGGCTTAGTGTTATCTCATTGTGAATAAAAAAACGCAAAATGTTTTGAGTCAATGTGTTAATTGGAATGATTTTCTTATTAGAAAAATATCGTCTCAGTATTATTTATTTGTTTTAAATGGTATAAGTATGAAGTTTGTTTCGTGGGAAATCAGTGAGAAGGTGAATTTATATTTTTTCCTATAGGTAGTGTCAACCCTAACTCACTGTTTCGGTTTGTATGAAGAAGTGGCTGGCGTAGAGTTTATCTTTGCCCACCTCAACAAAATTTCAAAATATATATATTCGGTCAGAATTTGATTGCCTAGGGTAACATTACACCATTATATTACCAAGATTATCATATCATATATTATATTATCCTTGGCTTTGACGCAGCAGGACAAACATAACGGAAAGTAACGATTGTAACGATTGACGTCAATGTGCTTTGTGGGACGAACACCCCGTGACGAATATTGTCGCAGTGGTTGAATTCAGCAAACTACATTAGTACAATGGACAAAACATTAAGAAAAAATAAAAATAAAATAAAATACACTCTTACTCCGTTTGCTGAAGTCTCCAGCTCCCAAACTATCCCCATACCAAAAATCACGTTGATCCGTTGCTCCGTTTTGACATGAAAGACGAATAAACAAACATTTATAATAGGTATTATAGTAAATAGATATCGTAACAAAAGTGTAGATTTATGTAGTTATAGTATAATTGTTCCGATTTCATACTTGTATGTTTTATTAACACAGCTGCAATAATTTAGGTATTTTTTTCGTTTAAATGGTCAGCTTAATGTGCAACGTACGTACCTACGTTTGAAAATTTTAAATGACTACGGGCTCCGCGCGATTTTACCCGCGTGGTACCCGTTCCCGTGGGAATACCGGGATAAAATATAGCCTATGTCACTCGGGAACAATGTAGCTTTTACTGCTGAAAGATATTTTTAAATCGGTTCAGTAGTTTTTGTGTTTATCCGTTACAAATAATTAAAAGATAAAATCTGTCTCCTTTATAAGATTAGTATAGGAGACAGATATTACTATTTTTTCAAATTTATTTATTTAAAATGAATAGATAAGTAGGTAATAGTATAACTAGGTCCCAAAAGTGTATCATTCACCTTCAACCCCATACTCAATCCATTAGTTCGCGAAGGTGAAACTAGATGGCGTTAGTGGTAACAGAGAAGCCTGGGGGCCAAGCCTGCTAACGTTAAGTCATAATCGTGTTGCTTGCTTTTTTACACACTAGTTACAAGAATTATGACAATATGATGTGATGTGAATGTAGTGTGTGGTGTGACCATCAGTAGTATGGTGAAAAAAGTACACATTTCTTGTAACTA
The DNA here is from genome assembly GCA_949710035.1 of Crambus lathoniellus. Classification (NCBI taxonomy): domain Eukaryota; kingdom Metazoa; phylum Arthropoda; class Insecta; order Lepidoptera; family Crambidae; genus Crambus; species Crambus lathoniellus. The sequence continues at coordinate 2,816,881 of OX453325.1, read as the reverse complement.
GTGAGTGTGTAAAAAAGCACTACAATTGAAACACGATTGAGACACGATTATGATTTAACGTCAGGCCTGCTTCATTTTAAAAATGGTTGCATTTGACTGATCCAGGCTAACCTTGCCAAGCCTGCAATATTACTACGTTAGTTTAATAATAATACTTTTCATCATGATCCTCGCCTTCCTTGTGGATGGATAAGGAGAATGGGCCATGGCCCACCACGCTGGCCCAGTGAGTATTGGTGGGTATTTACGCCTGCAAATGTAGCGGCTTTACGTGTCTTCCGAAGCACGAAGGAGCTCGAGATGAAAAGTTTTTGGTCACCCATCCCGGGACCGACTTTTGCTAAAGTTGCTTAGTTTCAACGATCGCAGCACAAGACAAATATTGTTGTGCTTTAACAAACATGTCTTTTTTCTTGGTCTGAATGTTAGCCTCAGTGTTCCCTATCGTGTGCATGAATTTGCAAAAGGTTGATTACTTACTTGACTGATCTAGTTTTCAAAACAAAAGTTCTTAATCGTATTATTAAACTTAAGGGGCCCACAGACTATCAGAGTCCGCTGGCAGGCTGCCTGCAGCCCTCGACCAAACAGGCCGCCTGGCATTCGGTATTTGTATCTAAAACTGTGAGTGTGTGGCCGATTGCAGCCAACTGACAGGACGTTGCCTGTAGGTAGGCGATCAGGGGGCCAAGTCTGCGTGTCTCAATCGTGTTTCAATTGTTGTTCAATTGTAGTACAATAAAAGAGTGATATAAAAAGCGCTAGCTTTTTAACACGCTTTTATTAGCTTCACCTGTAGTAACTAACTAACTAATGCCCGAATACTCGTACGCTACTTATCTTTAAGAGCGTCTCAAACATCGCCCTGTCACTTTAAATGTCACACGTATGAAAGAGATGCAATGATGTTTGAGACGCTCCCAAAGATGATTTGCGTTCGAGAATTCGGCGTAAGTCACAATGTAAGAAAATCTTGGAATTAAATTTTAATCTACTTCTAAGTATCATCTCTATTTGCAACTTTGCAAATTTAATCTGATGACAATTCAATAATTTGCTACGATCGAGCTGATCTGATGATGGAGTCGAGAGGTGGGCATTCGACCCCTAAATGGCTGCTAGGCATTAATGGACTGTGAAATCCATTACCATCCCTGCGCCCTTTGCAAAGCATGCATTTCAAAGTACAAAATATTGACAACGCGCACCACGCTTTTTAATTTCAGTTACTGAATAGACGGTTATTTTGTACTTTTTAGTCTGTTCCTATAAAAGTGTGTTTTTAGTTTTTTAAACTACATATTTATATACACACTAGTGACAAGAAATGTGTACTTTATTCACAATACTACTGATGGTCACACCACGCACAACAGTCACATCACATCATACTGTCATAATTCTTGAGTTTGTAAAAAAGCACTGCAATTTAACTACAATTTGAAACATGATTGAGACACGACTAGGTACCTATGACTTAAGGCGATACTCGGAAAACTTATGCTGAAGCGAGATAGCAATGAGTAAATGACGCGCGCGGGAGCGAGACCGATTTTGCAGATTAGGCAAAAAAAAAACATAAAATCACTTCGTATTAAAAAACTACAGCGATTTTTAAAAAAATGCTTCTATACGATCCTAAATATTATTGGTGTCTACTAATTAAACCAATTTCCAATAGTGTAAGTAACTCCAATTAAGAATAATCTTGAATTTTCGTATTTTTTAGAGGTCTTTTCGAAAAGAAAAAGTGTCGAGGCAAAATCATAAAATCGTGTTTTTGAAACTATACGATTCTAGATAAAGGTATGAAGAAATATATATCTTATTACCAGATTTGTCACAACTGTAACCGTTCTATAGTTTTAAATCAAAAAGTCTGTACTTTTTCCGAGTAGCGCCTGACTTGACCGGCTTGACCCCCGTATAGTCTGTGGGGTCATTTAGATTCAATACCTATCAAAATTATGATTTCAATAAATGTATTTATGACATGTATGATCTATTTAAGTAATCCAAATTGAAATTCAATACAATATTTCCATTGCATATTTCAGCCGTGTAAATGCGCGTGGCTCCATTCTACATATAATTTATGTTTATTTAAATCACCAACTAAACACGCTGCTTTCTTTATAAACACATAAATTACATTTACAATAAACAAACGTATATGTTACTGGTAGAGTTTGTTATTTTGTTTACGGCTCTGTGGCTCCTGTTTCTGGGGTTACGTATGATATAAAAATGTATAAAAATTGTGCTAACACAAAGTCATCAATAATTTTATAACGCATGTCAGGTAACATCTATAAAAATAGATTGATAGATTTGTTTTTGTCAACGATTTGTTCAGCATTGTTGTGTCCCGGCAGTTAGATAATAGCCAGTTCCTCAGTGGTTTAAGGATTGGAGTAGTGTGCTTCTCCACTGTGACCTTCTCCTCCACTTAACTTGAGGTGGTCCGATCAGCTCAGTAGCGCCACCAATGGAAATTAATCAATTACGTTTTATTAAAGGCTTAGATTAAAAGTTTCGGTTATTTTGCGCAAATAAAAGAGTAAAATGAATTTTATAAATATACTTTTAAGAACTCAAACTTAAGCAATAAGTCGTGAATATCAATAGTGCCAAAAGTGGCCACATTTATAGCAATATCGAGATCCATAAATTAATGCTCATATTTGAGGCCATGAAAAAATAATTAAATATTGCACTTTACTCTTGTATTTGCGCAAAATAACCGAAACTTTCATTCTAAACCCTTGATAAATCGTAAATGATTTATTTCTATTGGTGGCGCTACTGAGCTGATCGAACCACCTTATGGCGGTACCCTGACCGAAAGTGGCGCCCTCAGAGGTTTTATTTAATAAGTTGCTAATAGAAAAGGATTTTCATAATACTGTACGGGGAATTTTTAGGGCTCATAGTCAAGTATTTTTAGATCGTATTTATAGTATCGCTACATTCCCTCGTAGTCATTCGTAGAAGTAGATAGCAAATATGTCAAAAACGGCCACTTTTAGCTGTTTTGCTATCTATTTCTAGCAGTGACTGCGAGGGAATGTAAATACCGTTTAAAAATACTAGATTTTGATTAAAATTACAATATTTAAAAAAATTCAACGCGGCGCCACTTTCGGTCAGGGTACCGCCCTAAGAATGTGATGTGCGTGATGAAGGCAAAATGCTATACTACGTTGTGGATATAAAAAGGTACTGGGTTCAAATAATCCGGGTAAAATCTAATAAAATTTTAACTAAAAGTCTTTAGAATAGTCCGATATTATTTTCCCATAGGACACCTTTTCATTGACAAGAAGAACAAGAAGTATTAATTTCTTTCTATCAACACGAAAATAAATGACATATTCTGATAGTAATTTTTCAATGCTGCTTAGAAGAATTGCAGGCTGATGTTAAAAGCCTTCTTCGAAAATTCCGCTATTGCTCGATAATTAACAAACATTTTAGTTGGTTTCAAAGATTCAAACAAACATAATATCCAGGTTTATTAAATTGTTATTAAAACCATATTTCCTTGATGCTCGCAGAATTAAATCCAAGGACATAACATCTAACAAGATAAACTTATTTTTCAGAGGAAAATTAATATTTTCAGCGTTGTAAAAAGCAAATTGACTTTGTGAAAATGTCAAATTAATTCTTCTAGCCTTTGTGATGGTGCCAAAATGAAATTGTATTTTAGAAGAAACTTATTTTGTTATTTAGTTGCCAGTCAGTAAGGAATGAGGAGGTACTATAATTTATCTTTAGAGTATTTAGTCTTTATATTATAAAGAGTTAATATTCGATTTTTTGTTGTATGTTTGTAATGGATAAACTCAAAACTAATGGACCGATTTAAAAAAAAATGCAACGATAGAAAGCTACGTTTTTCCTGAGTGACATACAGGCTATTTAATCCCGATATTCCTAAGGGAACTGGTCCCACGCGGGTCAATATTCGTTGAGCAGCTAGACTCGCTGCTAGCTAGAGCTAGTCTCAATATAGGTATTATTAGTGGAAGCGTTAAAATTGCGCTCACTTGGACGGCCGATTTGGCGCAGGCCGTTTTGGTACGGATAAGGATAAGTATACTCCTGTCTTCTGCGCTAGAGGTCTCGGGCTCGATTCCCGAACAAGACAAATATTTCTGTGCATGAACATGTCTATTTGTCTTGGTCTGGGTGTTTTATGTAGGTACTATGGGCATCAAGAAGAGAGACTATAAAATGGAATCCAACATAATCTCGCATTGGAAGGTATAAAAAAAAAGTTATACCTACCCCGAAAATGGTGCAATTTTACAGCAAATATGCTATCACCAATTTTATCGTGAACATGTGTTTATGTTCCCCATAGCGAAGCACCAAAGTCGAGATCCATAAAGATATAAAACGGGAAACTAATACTTTAGTAAGAAGTCGTTTGTTTCTGATAGCATTTTTTGTAATGCTAATTTGAGTTTACGTAGAGAGTTTTTTTAAAGTTTATTTGTTTTTCATTTACATGTATAGGGGGATTATATACTTTTACGAAAGATCCTACTAATATTATAAATGTGAAAGTTTAGATGTTTGGATGTTTGGATGTTTGGATGTTTGTTACTCAATCACGCCAAAACGACTGAACGGATTTGGCTGAAATTTGGGACACAGATACTTTGTAGTCTGGAGAGGAACATAGGCTACTTTTTATCCCGAAAAAATGTGACATTCCCGCGGGATAACGTCGTGAAGTCCACGCGGGCGAAGCCGCGGGCGGAAAGCTAGTAATTAATAAATGTATTCAAATGTAAAGTGAATAATACTTATACCATTTTTGCCCATTTTTTTATAGATTTTTTATACTTAGCTTTTTATTTGTCCCTGCACGAACTAAACGTATGTTGGGAGGGCGCGGCGTGCAAGCTATTATAACCTTAGAACTTCTTAAGCGACGCTGTGCCCATGGTAGGTACAATGAGCAATGCAACCAGGTATACACTTATAAAACTCTTTCGCTTGCATGGACAACAAGGGCTGCCCATTCTTGGCCCCGCCCCATTTGTTTTTTCTACCAACGAAGGTTCAATAACAAGCGTTGTCTAGGATTTTACAAAAGGTGTCATTGTTTTTTGTTTGAAATTTTATTGCTTTGGGTACTTACTACCGTAACCATCTGTTGTTGTTTTATCCCATTTACCGCCCATTCTAAAGAGATAACAATGCTCTTTTCGTACTTTTGAAAGTTTTAGATCCCAGGTAACTGCTGGTCAACCCAAATGACTTTTTTGTCTAAAAAACATTATAAAAAATATTATTGTGTTTCGTATTGTTGAGCTGCCCATCTATGACACTATTGGAGGATTTACCAGATGGCAGTCCGTTGCAAAAGGTCTTTAGTGCAGTATACTAAAACTGGCGTTGAACCTTACGGTGTATACCTGGTGGTTTTGTTGAATGTACCTATTTGCAAACAAAAAATATTTAAGTTTAGACGTTTAAATCATCAAGTTTTCATGACACAGTTTCTTAATGCGTACAGCATGTGATTGTAAGAATAAAAAAAAACACTTAGAGCAGCTTAAGAGCCCCACAGAATATCAGTCCGCCCGCAGGCAGCGGCCTGTCAGTTGGCCCCAATCGGCCACGTAAGTACTCACAGTTTTAAATACAATAAGTTTTCAGTAAAAATTTCATTTTTATGAAAAGCTTTTTGCTGACTGTACTTTAATATTGTATTGTTATCTAAACCAAACCTGTATACAAAATTTCAACTCCATTGGACACTGGGAAGTGGGTCAAATTAAGCTTGGTCCCCCACTAACTAACTAATTTGTTAGTTAGTTAGTTTGCTAACTAACTAACTAAATACATAAATCATCTTGATTTTAAGTATTATTAAGCCCGACTACAAAAAAAGGGGTGTTATTAGTTTGACGTGCCTGTTTCTATCAGTGGCATCGTTGCTCCTGAACGAATGGACCAATTTCGATGCTGTTTTTTTTTGTTTGAAACCTACGTGAACAGTAAGTTCGTTAGGAAATAACTTTTGAAAACAGGCATCGTTATATTCTCTAAAGTAAGGAAAAGCTTCATCATCATCATCATCATCATGTCAGCCGAACGACGCCCACTGCTGGGCATAGGCCTCCCCCAAGGATCTCCACAAGGATCGGTACTGCGCTGCCCGCATTAAAAAAAATTAAATAAAAGCTTAATTATTTTTATTTAGTGACATTATTATGACTACTTTAAGTTACAAAAAGGTACAATGGTGGCTAAATTAAATACTTAGAACACTAATTAACTTCAAAGTTAATTAGTGTTCTAAGTAAAAATATAAGTAACTAAACTAATTAAAAGGAAAAATGTTAAACATTTTCTGACGAACATTCTCATTTCTACAATTTAATTTACTTTAACTAAAGCTCAAAGAATTTGTACCAATCAACACCTGGTTTTATCGATCAGATTAAATACACGTTCGACCTAATTTTTTACAAAATAAAGCTCATTATTATACAGCAAAGTTGATTGAATTAAAATAATTAGACTTCTTTGCCTTATGTAGGGAACGGCTTTTATATTTTTAAGTTTTTAATTTAAGACGAGAATTTGTTTGATCTTGATTTTAATTTTTTATTGCAAATTGGCAAAGTCGCCGCTTCTAGTCTACTTTATAAAATTTTCCAAATAGTTCTTTGGTCACTTTATAATTAGGTAGTGGATTTTGACCAGAAAACACACTGATAAAGTGTGTACGTTTACGGAAAATCTAAACTGATAGTTGAATTTTGTAATAGCTTCATAGGTACGTGACGAAAATTACGACAGATTTTTACTTTTTTGCATTCGCAATGCCTTTTGATGAAAATATTGCAAATGAAGTACCTATTAGAAAAAATCCACCCGTCACACAACTAGCTCCTATAGGACTCGAAATCGTGGGTTCGATCGATCGTGGGCTCGTTCGAACGCCTGTTCTCCTTATCCATCCATAAGGAAGGCCTGAGCCCAGCAGTGGGGACTTTAAACGGCTGATGATGATGATGTCGGATATCGACTTATTTAATTGTAAGTCTTTTCGTATATAAAAGAAAATTTATTAAGGTATTGGCCGAACTTTAACTTTAAACACTAAAATATATGTAACTAAATTACATAATATTTTTAAGCTATTCGCAATTAGCATTGCAGTCGCTAATGTAATTCTTACTTGAACACCTCAAACTTGTTTAACTGTTCTTTTAGTTATTTTTGCAGTAGATCTATACATCTTAAGGGTTACAACCTTGTTGGTAGATATGAGTTAATCAAGATTTAATGTAGGTAATTCGGGGACAAATTCGGTGAACCACATCTTACTTCTTTTCGTGTGGCTGGCGTCTCACCGTTCAGTTGCAGTCCCTATCCGTAATTGCTTATGCATTGTATGTACTACCCTAGTTTATTACATAAAAAAATAGTAAAAGGGTCTGCGCGTGAATGGCGAGGCACCAGCCACGTGAAAAGAAGTAAGAGATGGTTCACCGAATTTGTCCTCGAGTGTACGTTTTGAAACCTGTTTTGTATCTTTAAAAATAAAATGTGTTTAACCAAAGTCTGACATATTTCTATTCCCAAATCTTCAAAATTCTGCGGTTTAAAAGACACAGTTACGCTAGGATATCGGGATCAAAATATAGCCTGTTATGGCGCAAATACACGGTACACTTTTGCCTTCCAATTTGGATGAAGCAACCAAATTGAATAATGTAAACGCAAAAGTGAATCATTCAATGTTCATGTGCACCTGTATTTTTGCGCCTTTCAACCAAAGTGAATCAATTTGGTTGAACAGTGTAATATTAGCATTTACTCAGGAATAATGTAACTTACAACAGATGACAGAATTTAGAAAATCGTTTCAGTAGTTTTTGTTAATTACCTACCTTAATATTTTAATTAATTTAATTAAATATTCGAACAAACTTTAAATTTACTTTATAATACTAGTGTAGATGAATTAAAGATACGTTATAAAGTCTTAATACCACATAGCATAAGCCCGTATCCCGTATTTGTCCAGCACGAAGGCATACTTCCAGCTCATGGAAGTAATAACGCCTTATAGGGTGTGTCCGGTATTTAAAGTGCTTTAAATAGGTCATGCGCGAGTTGCGCTTCGCTTGTGGGGGAAAATATGGTTTTTTGTTCCAACAGATGTTGGTTGGGGTAATATTATAGTGAACTAACAGCGCCTCGGGGCTTCTCTCGCGTGGAATTTTTCGGGATGAAATATAGCCTACGTCCTATTTCTCAGTCCTATCAAATATATCAAATTATGTAATGTTAATTTGTGAGTTTGTGTGTTATGTAGGGCAGGGGTACCGGTTTTGGCTACTTTTTGCTCTAAATGTTTTCTAAACTGCTTTTAGCCATATTTGATAAAGGCAATTAAAATAAGGTATTTTAAGGTAATAATAACAACCGTTAAAATTCCTTTTGTCATACGATGTTTTTTCAATAAATTCCATTTTCTGTTTGAAAAAATGTTATGTATGAAAATTTTAAGAAATTTGTTTTGGATGAAATACTTTATAAACCTTTGTTTTTTACAATTAAATTGTTGTTTTGCAATTTACTGGTTTCTAGCGCATTAGAATATATTGATTTTACCTGGGTTTGGTTTTGATTTTTCGCAAGACTTACAAAAGTTTAACTATCAGTAAGTGGCCAAAACCGGTACATTTGGTACCTCTCACACATTGTTTGTAATATAAAAAAAACTATTTCACTTTTATAAATTTGAAAAATGTACCTTTAAAGGTTGATAAATTATCTATAATTAAAGATAATTTGTGTCTTAAATACCTAAGACCATGTAGTACTTAGTGTTTAAAAGTCAAAAAATCCTTAAAGTGGCCACAAAGGGTACCTCTGCCCTACTTATGTATTTCTTGAAATGTTTTTTTAATGATTAATCCCTTTATTATTTAAGTAGGTAGGTAAGAACCTAATTAATTTTGCTGTGCCCTTGCAGGGCGTCACATGTACTTACTTATACCTTAATATTATATTCCATCTTTATAAATTGTAATGTGATACGCAATAAACAATATAAGTAGTCAAAAAATTCGTAACATTCGTCGGATTGGAGGAGTTCAATTATAAACACTGTGAGAATAGATTTTATTTTTTTTATTTTTATTTTACCTAGTGGATCCTCGCGGTTTTACCCGCATGGTTTCTCGCTCCCCGTTTCTCGTGGGAATAAAAAAAAAGGATAAAATATGTAGCTTTCTAATGGTCAAAGAATTTTCTAAATCGGTCTCTTAGTTCCTGAGATTAACGCGTTCAAACAAACAAACATACTCTTCAGCTTCATAATATCAGTAAGTACTAGATTTACACTGTGTGTACTGCTTGGGTACTTTAACCCAATAATTACCTAACGTAGCTTACAACCTTGCTATTCTACATCCTAAACTGCATCCTGTCTACCATGCTGGATGGTGGCTAAATGCTTAACCATAACAAGTACTTTTTTTGTAGTAAGGGGAATGCGTCCGATAGTCACGTGTCCGTCTTACGAATTTTCGATCTGACGGTCACTTGTCCTGACGCGAGTTTAACATTTTTTACCCATCACAAAAAGTAAGTTTTCACTTCAAAAAATAAGTGGTTTAAGATTCTATAATTCCTAGAATCGCCATACAATTCTCGAAACAGTAGTTTTTCCCACTTCGACCAATTGTCGCGTTGTAGAGGCGTATGATCAAAGCCGCCTTCTGAGAACGCCGATGAAATTGCGTGACGATCTTTGTTGCTCCAGCGGATGTTGTAAATGCGCGTATCGATGCGAGGTTACGAGTAATGGGTGATTTGTTTTGTTTCTATGGGGATGGGTGAAAATAAGTTTTTAGTAAAAATTTCATTTTCACGTCAAACTATTTTGCTGACTGTACTTAAATATTGTTTTGTCATCTAAACCAAACCTGTATACAAAATTTCAGCTCCATCCGACACTGGGAAGTGGGTCAAATTAAGCTTGCGAGATTTGACCCCCACTAACTAACTAACTAACATAGCAAGTTAATAAAAAGCTTGTAATTATAGCGATGTTAAATAATGGATATAGACGCTTTTAAGAACCAAGACCATCTGTCTACACTTTTGGCGATTTTCACTTTTTAATGCAGTTCTTTTTATGGTTAAGTTAGGCATCGCTTCAGTTACCTCAAATTCGTATTAAGTAAGGAGTTATTCTATGGGTGAAAATTATAGCGATGTTAAAGAATGGATATCGACGCTTAAGAACCAAGACCATCTATATATAAGTACTTTTGGAGATATTCACTTTTTAATACAGTTCTTTTTATGGTTAATTTACGCATCATTTCCTTTTATCTGTTACCTCAAATTCGTGCCTACTAAATAAGGAGTTATAAGAAAATACCAATACCACCTAAGTTACGTGACATTGAAAACACCACCTGTCTACATCATCATCACCATCTGTAACTAATACCAGCTATCTACTTAGTAATTTTAAACTAATGAACCTTTCTTGAAATAATATTTAAACTAATAGCAGCTATCTACAGTAATTTTAAAACTTATGAACCTTTCTTGAAATAATATTTAAACTAATAGCAGCTATCTACAGTAATTTTAAAACTTATGAAGCTTTCTTGAAGTATATGTAAACACCTTATTTCCCATGCCAATTTTTTCGCCTCCTGTGAAGTCGAATTTTTGTAGATTCTTAAGCGTCGATATGATGAATAACACACATCATGAATTTTCATGGCATGGCATGGGGAAATAATAATAAGACTAAAAATAATAATGAGACTAAAAAATTAAATATAAACGAAAACATCTCGTTGATGTGTGTTTTCTAACCCCTGATATTTTTCGTTATCTCAATGTGGATAAAAAGCAACATTGCCAAATACGCTATGATTAAAGTTGCTGAAAAAGACTGAAAACAAGTTATTTTAATTTTTAGTTTTTTGCATTCACAATGCCATTTTTATCATTGAAAAACGGAAAATGAAGTATTTAGAAAAAATCGACCCGTCTCACAACGGTCCCATCGGAGCTGGTTGTGAGACGGGTCGATTTTTTTTTAATTACCTACTTCATTTTCCATTTTACAAGACTGAAAACATTTAAGAGGACTATTATTTTTTTCTTCGTTAAGTAGGTTACTTATGTTTATTATGCACATGCAAATTTACCTATATTTCGCTTTTAACACACATTTTATTTATCTTTCAAAAGATTAATTTCTGAAAATTAGTTCAAGAAACTTTTAAGAATGTCACACCCTTTCCAATAGGTTTGATATTTTTAGTTTCAGTTCAATGGAGCCCCCTTAATTTTTTTTTTATTTTTGTATAAAAATCGTTATGCGTTTTACAGAATACATCTACCTCTACTACTTCTCGAAATTAACACTATTATCTAAATGCAAAATGGCTTTTATTCGAACAAAAAATTCGCCACAGCGGAAAAACATGGAATTTTGTTAACGTTCTGTACATTGTTCTATGAAACTCACCTTATTTTTTATATTTTTGAAATTTGGGAAAATGAAGAGATTTTTAAAGTTTTGTCAAAGTCGTGATATTATAACTCCACTAGTGAAATTATAATTTCTCGTTAAATTATGAATAGACAGTACGAGACAGTATGCACACGGCTGCGAGCTTCGGAAGTCATATAGAACACGTTATAGGTTCTTCGCGATCGCCTTACATTTCGTGCTTATTTTTTTTTGCATCAATACAACTTATGGATTGTTTCACAAAAAAAATAACCAAGAAATATAAGGCAATCGCGAAGCGCAGCGAAGCGATTGCCTTAAATTTCTAACCTAGATCACGTGTTCTAGAGGACTTCCGAGGAGTACAGGACTTTTACGAGGCCAATTCGTGAGCTCGCAGCCGTGTGTATACTGTCTATTCATAATTTAACGAGAAATTATAATTTCACTAGTGGAATTATAATATCACGACTTTGACAAAATCCCTGCGACATATTATATAGCATTATGCAAGTTCATAACCGTAAAAGGTTTTATTAGCATTTCATTAAACAGTGCATAAATCTCTAGATGTGAAATGAAAACGATATTATATATTTAAGTTTTACCCAAACAATATTTTTATGTTTTTACTAATTAACAAAATAGTGTTAAGTACTAATAAATAAGTATTCACCATTAATTACAAAAAGTGATAATTTCAACAGCAAATTCACTTAAAACCTGTAGCATTATGCAAAATTATGCGCTGCCCTGTATAAAACACGGTCGATAATTGAATATTCAGTTGTTACACTACATACAGCTATATGCTAGTTATGTTAAACGAATTAAAAGTGTTAATTAATTAGTATGTACTTTAGAATAAATAAAACATGGTGATGTAGTGAGGTGAGTAAATAATTATATCACGTCAGTAGGTAGTTCTTTTAAGGAACAATCATTTTAAACTTTCGGGGTGTGTTGCATTCGTTTTTAAATGCCTATTTATTTCAGTTTCCTAAGTTTTATAATCTAAACTAATCCATAATAATTTAAAAAATGTGAAAGTGTGTTTGTTTGTTTGTCTGTCTTTCACGTCAAAACGGATCAACGGATCGACTTGAGTTTTGTTATGGGGATAGTTTGAGAGCTGAAGAGTGATTAGGGTACTTTTTATTCCGGAAAATGTATGGAAAATCTTTTAACTGTCGTACATCAGTAGAGCTTTGAAGATGTAAGTAAAATTTGTAAGTTTGTATGTACTTAGGAAGTAATCTCCAGAACTACATAACCAACTTAGAAAATTCTTTCAACATTAGACAGCTAAGTTATTCCTGAGTGATATTCCTAGGCTATATTCTATCCCGATATCTCCACGGGAGATTCTTAAAAAGAGATGGTTTTAGTTAGGCTAAGCCTGTAACGCCCGAATACTTGAAAGCTAGGTACTCAACTTTTCTCAAACATCGCCCTGTGACGACATGATATCCGTGGCGATCTAGGGTGGAGAGAAATCGGGGCATTATCGGGGCAGGCAGACTCTACACTCGATCGAGCCTGCCGAGCAGTGCGTGCTCAATCGTGGAGCGGGACGTAGGTGCTGAAGAGCGCTTCAAAATGCCTCCAACTCTTTCGAAACACCAACGTGTTGGTTTGGCTTTAGCCTTCACTGTCAACCTACACTCACGCAGTGCGGAGGGGGAGGTGCCTCGATCTAGGAAGCATCAGCTGCATTTTTGCTCCTGCCAGCCAATTCAGGAGGCGATATTGGCCACGATTAAGGATGGCCCTACATACGACACGATTTAGAGGCAATCTAGGAGGCATCCCCACCCCTCCACCCTAGATCGCCACCGATTTCATGTCGTCTGTAGCCCGCTTTAAATGTCAAAGGTATGGAGGAGACAGCTGATATTTGAGTCGTTCCCAAAGTTGAGTCGCTTTTGAGTATTCTACTGGGCCATTTTAATATAAACGTGATCACTTTAGCGTCTCATAGATGGGAAACTATATGCATCTCTGCAATGATTTTTACCATTTTTCAGAGCTTGGCCATAATGGGCCGGGGGGCTTTGTTAGTTAGTGCGGGACAAAGCTAGTTCTTCTTAGCTAGTTAGTTAGTTAGTGCGGGACAAATCTTGCAAGCTTAATTCTTGTAACTAGTGTGTAAAAAAGCACTACAATTGAACTACAATTGAAACGCGATTAGGACACGATTATGACTTAACGTTAGCAGGCTTGGCCCCCAGGTATGATGAAGGCTGAGTGCTACCCCGTTGTGGACAAAAAATTAAAATAAAAAAAAATGGACTTGTTTAGCACATAGATATAATAATTACTTAAAATTTCCTTTAGTGAGTACCAAAACAATTTCGTTAAACCATTAATCGCAAAACATCGCACTAACTAACCGACAGGGATTAATCGTTAAAATATTAAACTAACAAATAAACGGTTGCGATTCAAAATTGCGAAACCGTGATTTCAAAATAAAACGATTCAATTCCACTACACTTTAACACATAACGCGAATTTACGTTTACTATCGACCTTATTTTCAAGCCATTAAAGGCTAAAACCGTTTGCTTTCTTCAAGAGTTTAAATTAGTCAAGCCCTTAAACAAGGCAATGTTATTAGTGAGGTGGTATAGGTCTTTGTGGTGTAGGTAATAAAGATGGGTTTTGATTGTGGCGGTTGTATCGGTTGTGGTTGTTTGTTCGAAGCGAAATATCTGGTTTGGTGCGCTTGCGACTCGACGTGTGTGGTCCGCGAGCGGTCGGGAAGCGAAGTTGCTCTGTTTGAATATAAATATTTTTGATGAAATAATATTACATTAGTGCAATATATCATAATCAGAGATCGGAATAGGTAGAGCTGTTTAGGTTCATTCACCGCAAACGTTATGTTAATATGGACATTCTCCATGATTCCGATTCATGCTCCGGTCTTTTATTTAAGAATAATCTTCAATTATTTAAGCATTGGGCTGCACCCCCTCGTTCACCCACTATTTTTCGAGTATTTGTCATTGTTGTATTGGCTGACCTGACGCACAATTTTCATACAAACTTGCACACTTTAGGTATTGTCTTCAATGTTTTCAACCAGATGATAGATTCCATTTCATAGATGGGAAATTATTTGCATTTTTTTTAATGTAGAGGCATTCTAACTTTAATAAGAAATAACTGAACTCCGGTATTTTATGAAAATAAAAATTCAGGAATATCCAAATTAATAAAAATTATGGCAAAATTCCGATCTCTGATCATAATACTTAATCGAATTTATTTGATTTTTTTTTGAGTCTAACTTTTGGATGCCTATTTTAGGTGAATATCATTGGTTAGGACATCCGGAGGTTGCGCATTCAATTACATACTTTTTTCTTTACACAAATTGTACGGAGGTGAAATATTTTGACTCGCAAAGAGCTCGTCAATACTCATTATCCATCACAATAAAGTTAAGAGTATTGTTAAACTTATGTGCTTTAGGGAGATAAAAGCTAAGTAAGTACATGTATTTTTTTTATTTTAATAAGTGTATTTGTTTAAATTAACTGTCTTTTAAACATTTAATAGTTGAGAAAAGTCTGCGTATACTTGTGTGTATTGAAATTGACTTATATTTATGTACATTTATACAATTAATTAAGTAGAGCACCCTTCTCGACTCCTCCTTATAACCGACCTGTGGTTCCTACCACTGAGCCGTTGTGGCCACTCCATCATTCAGGAGACCATCTAGATTTACTATATGCACTAAAGAGTCCTAGACCTAGCCAGCGGCCCAGAAAAAGTGTGATTCTTCTAGACTCTAAAAAGAGATTAGGTAGGTACTTTCTTTTTTGGTGTTTTCAATAATATTCTGCTATTGTCAAAACAAGGCCAAATCGTGCTTAAAATATAGAAGTTAGAATCTTTTGCAAAAAGCCCAGATGAGCAGAGGAAAAGCAAGTTTCTATAGTGCAATTGCTAAACTCGATGCGTTCTCGACTGCATTCAATAATCTTTAGCATGAAGTCTATCTGACAAGAAATTATGTTCTACATTCTCCGAGTCTCATTCTTAGAAACGTTATGGTATGGCACTGTGCCGTAGCTCTAAATGAGACAAGAGTTTTTTTTTTATTCGCTTCTTTTGTGAAGTAGAGCACCCCTCTCGCCACCTCTGTTTAACTGACCTGCGGTTCCTACCATTGAACCGTCGTGGCCACTTCATCATTCAAGAGATAATCTAAATTTACTAGTGGTGTGGTACTAAAGAGACCTAGAGCTATAGCCAGCACCTTCACGCTTTTTCTATCGGGAATACTTTGTGCCCTGTCAAAACAGGAGGTAATTAATTTGTTCGAGAAAATAATGTCTTTTATCACTTGATGTTAAGTCTTATAGATGGAATCGCAACACCTGGAATCCTCATCATCATCATGTTTTTGACGACCGATTTGGCGCAGGGGTAGGCTACCCACCTTCTGCGCCAGTGGTCAAGGGTTCGATTCCCGAACAAGACAAATATTTGTGTGCATGAACATGTCTATTTGTCTTGGTCTGGGTGTTTACTATGTATATTAAGTATGTATTTACAAACAAAAAGTATTTAAGTATATATTTATCCGTTATCAAGTCTTCCATGATACAGTTTCTTAATGAAATTAAAATGGGCTTAGATAATTGGTGTGAATGTAAGAAGTTATTTATTATTATATTATTATTATGTCAGCCGAATGACGCCCCCTGTTGGGCATAGGCCTCCCCAAATCCTCAACCACTGAAAACTTGCTATTGCCGGAAAACAACAATAATAAATAATAATAAATTATTGGACACCGTGGCATACATTGTTCTAATACCAAAGTATAGTAGCTTAAGCACTACTAGTATTATGGAAATTGGAAACAACGATGGGTACACCCAGACCCGGCGAAAAATTTAAAAAGTTCGTTTTCAATATTTACCCGGCCTTGGACCTATAGCGGCACCTTGAAAACCTGTGCGTACACCACTCGGCCACAGAGGTCGACAATGCCGTAAGCATTGTTATTATGGCTGAAGATGGTGGTAGCTAGCCAGGCGCACTAATTACAAATCTTACACCACCAACCAAACCGAATCCAATATGTAACCCCACTGGGAATCGAACCAGGGACCTCTGCCTGGGTCTGATACCGGTGGTCTAATGGTAGACCCATTAGACCACAGAGGCGGTTAAAGATGCTTGCATGTGTAGAGTTAGACTTGCCGTTGTTTGTACCTATAAACTTATAAAACTATATTCTATCATTAATAGAACATACAGTATAACCCTAAGCTACTACTTCTGACACTCCATATAAGTTGATCATTACTGCACTTTTATTGCATCGTATAATTTTTATGCACCCCATTATTAATGCAAATTATTACAAATATCCCATTTCTGTTATTAACTGATCATTTACGCGGCCATTTTGTTTTTTGCACACTTAAAATGGCGGGTGTTTGTGTGCTTGGAAAACGTTTGAATGAAAAACTATGAGAACGTTGAAAAACTTTGCCTTTTTAAGAAGTTGTGAGCTAAGTTTGTATTGAATTCTGTTTTGGGAATGAGGGTTATTTAATATGCAATGGTGGTTATTAGAAATGGAAAGGGTTAAGACTCTAACCCCCTTATTACAAAACGTGGACTAAAATAGTCCTAGTTTGAAACTGGTACTAAACTGGTGTTGTCACTTTCATTGTCCAAATGAAAGACAGAATTAGCATGAATTTTAAACCAGGTCTAACTTTAGTCCACGTTTTGTAATAAGGGGGTAAGAGTTAAGTTCTAGTTACTTTTACATTATGCGGGAAAAATAACTGGTTATATTTTTTTATTTAAGTTATGGAAATTCTTATGAATAGGTTAATTCATATTAAAATATGCTATTGTACGGTAACAAAAACTATTGGTATTTTTCTGAGGAGGGAAATAGAAGATTTTCAGTTTCTATTTAAAATTCAAAATTTATGTCATTTTCTTAACTGTGGATGTAGAAATATTTTGTATTTTCAAATATTGAATTTGTTACCTCCTACAACTTGTTACGTATAGTGCTTGTCAGATAACACTGCGCGCGATAGGGGCAGTTTTGGCGCTAGTTTAAGTATTTGTTTTGTTCTAAGGTAAAAGATAGGTATTCGATTTCGACCGCGCGCAGACTTATATGGCTCGCACTTTACCTACTAAGTCTGAAAGTGAACAAAGTGTGAATTATCTACTCTACTTTACAAATTACTCTACGCCATTGAATTTATGCATAGCGATTTTGGCAAATTTTAATTAATTAATATTTTTCTTCAACAGATGGCGTAAGCATCGCGGTGCAAAATGGCCGCGGTGTCAACCACCGTGCACCTTGACTCCAGGATCAAGATCCAGGACCACAGCGACGAGGAGCCGTATTCCCCCAACACCAGGGACACTACCAGCCCAGAATACCACGACGAGGAAAAGTCAGAAGAAAGACCTCTACATACATCCTCTTTCTCCATACATAACGTTTTAAAAAAAGAAAGAGACGCAAGCAGTCCAGAAAATGTTTTCTCGACAGAAAAACTCCTTCAAAACACTCCCAATTTTGAAGACCACCATGACAGTTCGAGAAATTCTGACAGCATTAGCCCTCAAATTGACGACGATGAAAATCATACGAACGAATCAAGAGCCGAGATAAGTGTTGACGATGACAATTCTTGCTGTAGCGATGACACGGTTCTATCTGTCGGTAACGAAGCACCAGTTAGCTACGAAGCTAGCGATAAAAGTTCCGATGCAAACCAAGGACTCACATCCTTCAAACACATACAAACGCATTTGAACGCAATCTCTCAGTTAAGCCAAAACCTAAACATGAACCAACCTATACTCTTAAGGCCTAGTCCAATCACGCCAAACCCATTAATGTTCCTAAACCAACCTCTTCTATTTCAAAATCCTTTAATGAACCAAGTGGATTTAAAATCAGGCATCAATGGACTGAATAGGATGCCTTTACCGCAGAGCAATATGAATTTAGCTGCTCAGCATTACGGTTTAAATTTCGGTGTAAGAAAAAACGGGACTCAGGAGCTTAGGAGTACCAGAACGGATGAGAATAGGCGGATGAATTATATGAATCCGAAATCACCTGGTGATGAATCGGCGAGGGATTTTATTAACCAGAATTGTTTGAAGTTTAGCATAGACAATATATTGAAAGCCGACTTCGGAAGGAGGATTACGGATCCTCTGACAAAGAGAAAGAGTTTGAAGGCTCGCCACTTTGAGGCTAAGACAGTTCCTGTGAAGGAATCTGTTCCTATTCCGTCGAAGCCTGAGGTGTTGGAGTCGAGGGTTCCGGAAGTGAAACCGGGTGAGAAAGGAGGTGCTATTGACCTGTCGAAAAACGAAGATAGCAATAGCAATCAGGGTTCTACGACAAGTGAGTATTTGAACATAAATATTTAGAAATTATGAGGGCTTACAATTTGTTGCAAATTAAATTCAATATCGTTTATTCAGTTTAGGCTGTTACAGCACTCGTAAATGTCGATTACAAATTACAACGCGAACTGTTTATTATCATTATCACATATTAAGGCTTTGAGGTTTCGTGTTATTTAGTTAGTTTGTATTGGTCATTTAATGAATGAACATTTTATATTTGTGTTATGTTGAATATTGAAGAAAATCTATTTTGTAGTGTTTATCATTTATCACATTTTTACAAACTGTTTTTCTACTTGCCGTGTTAATGTTTTGGTCATATCTTGCAAGGTACATTTGGACCCACTTCCCAGTGTTCGATTGAGCTGAAATTTTTCATACGGATTGAGTTCACGGATTTAATGTTTGACCTTGACTCAATAATATTGGCTATTGGAATTGGTCTCAAGAGTACGGGGGCATGTTTGGGTGACAATACAATATTACCTAATGTCACATTTTGTAAAATAACTTGTCATAAAAATGATGACATACAATCACGACTATTACCTATCCCCTAAGGGTTAGTCAGTAAGCACCGCAAAAGCAGACCACTGCCATAGTCCGCGTTTCACCAAGCAGTAACTGCACATGTGCTCAACGTGACAGGTGGTGAGCCCGTCGCCGCTATAAGCTGTTGGATGTAGTTATGTGCAGTTCTAAGTCCATTAGTCTCCTTTCACGACACCCAAGGGAAGTGGTGGGTTGGTAGTATTCTTTTAATGAGGCAATACCACACGACTCCAATGATTCTTTACAAAAAACCTACAAAGGTTTAAGTTTTGAAAATTTATCAGTATATTTGGAGACGCTTTAGCGTACGTATTGGGGGGGTTAGATCACCTTTCTTTCACGCAACAATTGTTTTCTATTTACCAATGATTGTGTATGACAGGTACAACGACGGGCGAAGGCGGTCCTATGGTGTGGCCCGCGTGGGTCTACTGTACGAGGTACAGTGACCGGCCCAGTTCCGGTGAGTCCATTTGTTTCTGTTCCACCTTAGATAAGTCTACTACTATAGTCTGTTCGCCAAGAGTTGATAATTAATATTATGATATAGGTACGTCTCCGAACAGCGTTATCGTAAACCGTATGGCGGCCGTCGGTCGCTTATCTCTCGCTTTCGCCGTGTTTCGTGGTAAGAGGTCGTGATCAGAGGCCAATCATGGCCTATTTTGGGATTGTCCATCATGGCCCATAGTGTAGAGGCGCTATAACCTATCCTTCCTAACGCCCGAATTCTCGAACGCAAATCATCTTTGGGAGCGTCTCAAACATCATGGCATCTCTTTCATACGTTTGACATTTAAAGTGACATTGCGATGTTTGAGACGCTCCCAAAGATAAGTAGCGTACGAGTATTCGGGCATAAACTTCACAAGCTCTACTCCTAAGTAATAAATACTTATCTGGCTTGGCCGTTTAGTTACCTACTACAAAAACTATTGTATTCACCTTACGCCCATGTGACGGAAGTGTAATGGCCAAGCAAAACTAACTTCACTTACTCTACTCCAAAGTCAATATATGTTACATTAGTAAGATAGAGTTTTAAGACCTGTGAGCAGAAGGCAGATATTCCCAAATTTGTTATAAAATCGTTGTAAAACATTCAAAATCCGTAAGACAGATACTTAAAAAATACACAATCCTAGAAATTTCTTTACACATTTTTTCCGCGAAATGAACCAAGTATTTCAGATATGACAAACCACCTCACAAACCATTTCACCGCAGACTCATAAATGTTTGTTTCACAGTCTACCCATGTAAGGGGAACGCCTATCTCCTCCAAACATCCCTAGGGGGCAGTTATCAAATTATGCCTTGTTTTCACTCCATCTAGTCACACCCTTATAATAAAACAGGCATACAACTTTAGAACTTGTTCTCAAAGAGATATGTTGTATTTCTGCTTGTAATGTTGTTTTATGCGTTCACCACAATCGTTTTACAAATGTAATTTTGTTAAGTAGGTTAATATTACTTGTTTTTGGGTGTAACCGTTTGTAGGCTATTGTGTTTTTAAGGTTTTTGGATGTTATTTCGATAAAGTATAAAAAAAATAATAACTACAGGTACAATATTTTTTTATATAAGTACTTAGGTAATATTTAAATTAATTTAAAATTGACAGCTGTGCTATAGTCCAAGTTACAGTAAGTTTATTTTTTTCTCATTTAAAATAGAAAATATTAATATACTTACTTAAGTGAGATGTTTAAAAGTTTTTTTAGACTATTTAAGTATGTATTACGAAAACTCGCAACCACGGCCCCCGAAAAGGTGCTCAATCGTCAGAAATATCCGATAAACCTTGAAACACACAAAATAAACATCTTACTTAAAGCCATAGCTTTCAAAGTTCTAATAAAATTCATAGTTGTTTGGTTTTTGTTGTGCTAATTTCTTATACTGACGTTAAATATAAACAACATTTCCACCATCGGGGTATCAGACGCAGAATAGCCTATCCCTACCAGGGTGCATACCATCAACTTTAAGACAGCGATTCAAAAATAGCGCGATGTAGAATAGGTTCCTAAAATGAATTGCTTTCTTTCGTACCATGACCTTCTAAAAACTGGATCGCAAATGAATTGCTAAATGTGAATGACCGAACGATTTGTGTCCTTATTTCTTCTACCCGTCTCTTTCACTCGATTCTGTCATGCCAGGAGATTGAAAGGGACGGGTATAACCTGCAAGTGACATGTTAGCTTGGCCAAGTTATACGTCAAATAAGAGTTGATGACAGCTCAGCGGCTGTGAAATGTCATTGAATGGTCACTGAATCGCTGTCATTGATATTAAGCTGTCGTGGTACGAATAAGCGAAGCAGATCAGTTTAGGTTCCTAAACAAAACCGCAATAAGAGTTGATGGTAGGCACCCAGGCCTATTTCACTCCCCGTGTCGGCTCGAAAACGCGGCGGCAACGCCGGCGTTGTAAATCCATATAAATTAGGTCCGCAAAAGAGGTAGGATATATGCGATAGAAAGAGATGCAACGACAACGAGTGGCCGTTCGTAATTTGCCTGCGCCGTACAAGCTGAATTCTACTTTATTGCGTTATAGTTAGAGTTGCTATTTATTTAAATGACTTAGCGGAGTGAATTATCTGTTACATCGTAACTATTTAGTCATCTGTGCCCCTACATCGTTGCGTTGACACTCCAGCTGTCCGTACCAAGCGCTTCGCGAATTCATTCCTTATACAAAGCGCTAGAGGTGGAATGAGCTGCTTCAAGAGCGAATAGGCTTCTCTTGGGTAAGCAAGTATCATCCTAGAGCCAAACAAGATGGGTGGGTCAAATGCATGCCCAGTTTTTAATTAAAAAATAAATAATATTTTCTTAAAAATCAAGCAATGTTTTTCAAAGTTCAAACAATCTTGTATTTACATCTGTTTTCCGATACAGGAAAATCGAAATAAAACACGTAAGAAACTCACCCCAAGTTAATTGAATTAAAAATCATTAGCCATGAAACACTGTCGATAAATATTTATACGGGAGGGTGGACGGCTAGGGATGTGACACGCGATTAAGATATCGATATAATATTAGAATGAATAATAATAATGGCTGGGTTGCCTGAACAAGATACATTTCATGAAATCAAACTACCTCAATAATGCTTTGTTTAATCCACAACGGGGTAGCACTTAGCCATCATCACACCTGATGGTAAGTGAAGATAAAGCTGAAACCACTGGGAAACAACAATGCTGAAAACATTGTTGCTATGCCGTCAGACTTAGATAAGATGGTGGTAGCTAGCCAGGTTGACTTAGAACAAGTCTTACCACCAAGCAAACCGAATACAATAACTATGTACCCCCACTGGGATTCGAACCCGGGACCTCTGGGACTGATACCGGTGGTGTGTACCTCCAGACCACAGAAGTGGTGTAGAACTAACTTAAAGTGAATAATAAATAATGAATTTATTTTCTTCTCCACACAATCTACATAAAAATATCTGCAGTTTTACAGAAAGTGACTTATAAATAGTAATAATCCATACTAATATTATTAATGTGAAAGTGTATTTGTTTGTTTGTTTGTCCGTCTTTCACGTCAAAACGGAGCAACAGATCAACGGGATTTTTGGTATGAGGAGAGGTTTTTTTTACTTTTCATCCCGGAAAAATATCACAATCCCGCGGGATTGTATGGAAAATTGTGTAACTGACGTGCACGTCGTAACAAAACTGACATTAATTCCATAGCCGCTTCCAAAAAGGTAATCACTAATGTTTTAGTCGCTTTGGATTATTTTATACTAGCGGCCGCCCGCGGTTTCACCCGCGTGGTTCCCGTTCCCGTGGGAATATCGGGATAAAAAGTACACATAAACCTTCCTCTTGAATCACTCTATCTATTAAAAAAAAACGCATCAAAATCCGTTGCGTAGTTTCAAAGATTTAAGCATACAAAGGGACATAGGGACAGAGAAAGCGACTTTGTTTTATACTATGTAGTGATAAGTGACCTTTGTGGCAGGCAGTGTTTAATACTTCTTTGGTGGATGAAAATCATTATTCTCTTCATTATTTATTTTTACCAGACATGTTTCAATTCCCGAAAATTTAAAAATTTCAAAAATTCAAATTCAATATTTTTTATTTTAAGTATGTATTTACAAACAAAAAGTATTTAAGTATATATTTATCCGTTATCAAGTTTTCCATGATACAGTTTCTTAATGAAATTAACATGGGCTTAGATAATTGGTATGAATGTAAGAAGTTATTTATTTATTTATTTATTATTAACTAGCGGCCGCCCGCGGTTTCACCCGCGTGGTTCCCGTTCCCGTGGGAATATCGGGATAAAAAGTACATATAAACCTTCCTCTTGAATCACTCTATCTATTAAAAAAAAACGCATCAAAATCCGTTGCGTAGTTTCAAAGATTTAAGCATACAAAGGGACATAGGGACAGAGAAAGCGACTTTGTTTTATACTATGTAGTGATGCATGAATTACCATAATAGGAAACTAAGGTCTTTTTTGTAAAATGTTATCTGAATTTTTTTGTATGTGACCGTTTGTTTCTAAATAAATAAAATAAAATAAAATTATAATGTAGGTGATGTGAAGTTCATCGGGTTCACTAGTTCCTACACTATAAGATTTAGAAGAGATCACGGTTTATGAAAGTATTTCATTCTAGAGTTGTGTCAAATTTACAGGCTTCCGCCCGCGGCTTCACTCGCGTGGTCTACACGACGTTATCCCACGGGAACCTGATATTTTTCCTAGGTAAAAGTAGCCTTTGTCACTCTCCAGCTTCCAAACTCCTCATACCAAAAATAATGTGGATCCGTTGCTCCGTTCTGACGTGAAAAACGGACAAACAAACAAACGCACTTTCACATTTATGATGTTAGTAAGTGGGTATTGGTGAATGGTGTCAACTGGCCAATTGAAACGTGTTTACAGTATGTCTTTATAGTGTAGTCAATGAAGCTAGTTGACCCCCACAGTAATTCCTCAGTCACAAAAAACTTTACAGCGTGATAAAGTATCAATAAATTAAAAGTATGGTACAAATTTCCAAAAAATAATAATAATAGAAGGTTAGGTATTTTTTAATGAAAGTCTTATTTCATTGATATCTTTTTTAGGAAAAATGCTCCGTCTAAACTTTCTTTACCGGACATATTCATGTAACGTATATGAAACGTATATGAAATATCCAAAAAGATATCCCAGCAGAAACACCAAATTTTAATAAAACAATTGGGGTGACTTGAACTGAAAAATGTCTCTGTCGAACTTTTTAACGGAATTATACCATTTTGTCAAGCATACTCATGCTTGAAAAAAGTTTTGGATTTTTATCAAGTATCACATACTAGTATAAATAACTCATTTGGTAAAATAAATTTGGACTGAAAAATTACTCGGTTCAATATATAAACAGATTTGTTTATTTAGGTACAAATACCTAACTTCCGCGCGAGTTTTTTTTGGATAATCATTTAAAAGTTTATGGCTCATGCTATTTTATAACCCAGCAAAGTTTCATCGACTGAGGAATTAGTGTATGGGTCTCCATACAAAGAATCTGTTCATTGCCTACACTATTAAGCGCCGCCGCCGCTCGGAGCAGGCGCATGCGCATCAAAGGCTGTCATTTTCCTGCAAGAACGCCAACAAGCTGTTTTACTTGATAAGCATCGCGTATATTATGTAAGCACTAATTGTGTGAGCTAATAAAATTATAAAAGCGATGGAAAATCTGTCTGTTGATATTATAAGACTATAGTGGCTTCTCGCGGTTTTACCCGCGTGATACCTGTTCCTGTGGCAATATCGGGATAAAATATAGCCTACGTCACTCGGGAAGAATGAAGCTTTCTAATGGTGAAAGAATTTTTCAAATAGTTTCAGTAGTGTTTGAGTTTATCCGTTACAAACAAACAACATATCAAATGTTTCCTTCTTATCGAATCAAATGAAATGAAATCAAATCAAATATTTATTTATTCACATAGACAAAAAAAAACTTTACTCTTTATAATATTAGAATAGATACGCATTTCATGACCGAGCGGTGTACACACCCTAGTTTTCCAGGTGTCACTATCTCTGAAATGATTGAGCTATTGTTAGTTATGAAGATTAATATTATAATATTGCCTTATTTATTATTCATAATTAATATTTATAAGGTTTTATTACTTTCATCGTATCCGGAGTTTATGAGGCTTACGATGAAGGCTATTTCCTTACTTAGTTATTACTTGCTAACACCTTTCCTGAATAAAAATAACTTATTAAATATATTAGTTATTATGGAAACTTAACTAAGCCCGTTCGTACAGAAACTAACAGACGAATGATATACTACGCCAGTCGCGGACGGGAGTCATTTGTTTTGAGTGACATGTGGGATGATGCCCGAACACGAAAAATTCGCAACTTTGTAACACAACAAAAAAAAACAGCTGTTCCATGCATTTTGGTCGAGTAGTAGTAGCTCCAAAACTACTGGACCGATTCAGAAAATTCGTAGAAAGCTACATTCATCCCGAGTGACATAGACTATATTTTATCCCGATATTCCCACGGGACCGGGTACCACGCGGATGAAACCGCGAGTATCCGCTAGTTTGAAATATTAAGAATTGGATTGTGGTGCAAAAAATAATAGGTCTTTACATATGAAATTGCCGTTTTTTTCTTTTGTACATAAAACTTAACAACTTTTATAATATTAGAAATATATAATTTCTTTAATATTGCGTTACATTAAGACCGTATCGAGCAACTTTTGATAATTTAATAACCACGATATTTGATTATTTAAATAGAAAAAACTTATTCCGAAAGTTACGACTATTTTTGTTTCCAGAATTTCGTACTTTATTAGTAGTAACTTAGTGAAAAAAAATTTTTTTCTCTTAACGAATGTGTCATTTAGTAGTTAAAATGTCCATAAATACGTGTGTAAAATTTTGTAAATTTACATGATATTAGTCGTTAAATAATAACAAAAACGTTAGTATGGAAAAAAAAATAATTACAGAAATCTCCATACAAAACGGCAATTTCATAGGTAAAGACCTATTATTACAATAATTTGGAAAATATATCATTTTGTTTTCAAAACACATGAAAAGTAATATTCTAATAACGATAAAACCGTTATAACTGTTCAACTCGTGTCGGCTGTCGCATCACTAGTTCCTCTCCCCAACATCTGTCCGGCATAATCTTAGCTATCATTGTGTTCACAGCAAGTGCCATGACACTCAATTTGCTAATATAACGCCGTTGAATAATACAACGTTTACTTTATGAATATATTTTCTATTATGTTTGTTAAATTGACACTTTGAAGGATGTTTACATTACATTATGTATGTGTTGTTGCGTATGAGTGAGTGAGTGATAGCTTATGTGTTTTGTAATAGACAGATAATAGCCGTCGAGAAAAGACTGTTGTTTCTGACTGTTGTTCGCTAGTTTTTGTAGAAGCTAGTTTTTAACTGTGGTCAAGTGGTATATATGTCACCGGAAAATAATAAAAACCGTAAATTTATAAATTTCCTAAAAAAATAACCACGAACAATAGCTTCGCTGCGCTTCGCGATCGCCTTAAATTTCTAACCTAGGTATCACGTGGTCTTCAGGACTTCCCGTAAATTTATAATTTTCCTAGGAAATTTATAAATTTGCGTTTCTTGTTATTTTCCGGTGACATATATACACACCACCGGTAACAGACCTAGAGATCCCGGGTTCGATTTCCAGTGAGGGAACATATTGTGTTCGGTTTGGTTGGTGGTAAGATTTCTGAGTCCGTCTGGCTAGCTACCACCATCTTATCTAAGTCTGACGCCATAACAACGAATGTTTTCAGCATTGTGGTGTTCCGGCAGTTAAAAATTAGATAGCCACTTCCTCAGTGGTTGAGGATTCCGGGAGTAATGCGTTTCCACCTTCAGCCTTATCTGCACTTAACATCAGGTACAATGAAGGCTAAGTTATTGGGACCTTTTTATACATCGAGTCAAATGTTTTATTACGGCTAGCCCGTTGTGTAGGTATAAAAAAGTCCCTAGAACACTATAAACTTCAAGACAAAGCTGTAAGTAACTTACTGTACCTACCTAAGTACTAGACCATTTTAACCTCTTTTACCCATTTTAAATCCAGCATTTAAATCTTTAAAAATCACCAGTCACTAAAAAATAGTTTGTTGATTCTATAGCTCATTACGGGCAATCGAATCGAAAGCTCTCGAACAATCGATAATCGATTAGGGCCGCTCTCGAACATTTCTTTCCGGACCATTACACCATAGTGATGTGGAGGATTTCGTCCAATTATTATACTTTCTAGAGGAGCTAGCTCCGTTGCAATTGTGCCGGTGAAGCAACTTTCGCAATGGTCTGTCACGGGATGAGTGACCAAAAAATTCATATTTCGCGCTTCTCCGTTTTGGTAAAGCCGCTTTGCTGTTTTTGCAGTCGTGAATACGCATTGTACGTATTAATGACTGCAAATACGTAGAGTATTCATTTTCCTTATCCATCCATAATTTTCCGACTGCTTTTTTTGCAACATAATGTCATATTGAAATCATTTGTGCTGTAAAAAGAACACGTATCACAATCTTAATTTCTATGATGTTCACGCAATGATAAAACATGATACCTACTTACTAGATGTGACACTATTATTTAATTACTAGCGGCCGCCCGCGGTTTCACCCGCGTGGTTCCCGTTCCCGTGGGAATATCGGGATAAAAAGTACATATAAACCTTCCTCTTGAATCACTCTATCTATTAAAAAAAATCGCATCAAAATCCGTTGCGTAGTTTCAAAGATTTAAGCATACAAAGGGACATAGGGACAGAGAAAGCGACTTTGTTTTATACTATGTAGTGACTAACATTTCAACCGCGGCTTCGCCCGCTTTGGACTACACGACTTTAATCCCGCGGGAACGTGATGTTTTTCCGGGATAAATAGTAGCATAAAAATAAAAATCACGTCGATCCGTAGCTCTATTTTGACGTGAAAGAAGGACAAACAAACAAACACACATTCACATTTTTATTATTAGTAATGGATGATATTTTTTACACGATAGTATATCTTCCATAAGTTTACAAATACATAAAATAATTGCTGGGAAACTTAAAAACAAAACAAACACTGAGTATCAGTAATATTTAAACGTAATAAAAAACTGACAGTCGTGGAAAAGTTTTCCTAATCTAGACTTAAGCACGAATAAAATTAATTCACCCCACACAATCATGAACCGAAAAAACAATAAAAGAAAAAGAATTTCACTAATTAGCAAATTCACAGACCATTTTTACGACACATAAAACTGACAATTAAAAAGCTATATAATATACTTTATAACAGAATATTATATGCTTTTTTACAAGCGCTTTTTTTCACACCCCACCCGTTACGTAAAAAAGCATCTCATTATAACGTTGTTTTTAGCGCTAATAATAGTTACGCAGTGGACTTAATTAGTGTCTTCAAGTAGATAATAAGGTGTTAATTTTAACAAACACTATATAATTTTTAGGTGTGATTTTAATTAAGTTAATTAAAGAGAAGCACGAAAAATTTGTAGTCGTTAAAATTACAGGTTTTATTACTGTATAAGAGAATTTCCGAGTGCCAAACTAATTAGTGTTCGTAATTATGAGACTTATTGTGTGTGGTTTTATTATTTCATATTTATACACTGGAGTTTGAGAAAATTTCCAGAAGGTAATAGGTATACAATGAACTTAACACTGTACTGTTTTACATTAACACTATGTGTTTTAGTCACAAAAACATTGACAAAAAGCAATTGTTAAACCCTCAAAAGTTGACATAAAAAGCAATAAGTACCATTGTAAAATTAGTGGGAGTTGAAACACAGGGTATTTAGTTATTTAATGATAAAAATGTTTATTCCACTTAACATAGATATTATTGCATATAAGACAGTATGAAAAATACAGGTCCAGCTGAAAGTTAGCGTTGCTATAAGCTACAGCACGTACTGAGCTGGTCAGCCCTTCGGCTGTTTCATAGTATTAGTTTAGTTTAAAGAAAAGAAAAGAACATTAGTTTCTTTAAATAGTTTGACCATAAAAATCAATATTAAATTAATCTACCTATAGCTTATACATCAGCATAAATTTAAAATTACACTAAAGATATCCCTAAAACAACCCTTTGTCCTAAAACCCAAATCATCTTGTGAAAGAATAATTAAATATACTCTAATTCTTAAAGCTGATTTATCACTTATAGCCAATATTCAATATTTGTATTGTTTGAAACACCGAATAAATGATTAATTTACTAAAAAAGATATCGCCTCATCTCCCACCAATCTAACCCAAGTGACAGGGCGCGTAATAATGATACACCAGCTATCTATTCTAATTAGGTGGTATATGTCTGTTTATTTACCAAACTAACTAAAACTAAACTACATAAATAAATAGAAAGTATCTAAAAATAATAAAATGCACATCAATACTACAGTGCGCTGTCAACTCTTATTTCTGATGCCAACTTTTAAGATCAATTTATAATTTGACAATTTCATTTGACATATTACCTCTTATCCTGTATTTCTGAGAAGTAAAGCCTAAACATCCAATAAACAGATGAATAAATGTCACCGCTAAACTCCCGCCAATTTTAAACAACTGACAGCGGGTTATAATGAAATAGCAGTTATTTTAATTTAGCATCTAACGCCTAACGCGCCGTGGCGGACGGCGGAGGGTTGAAGAGAAGGCAGCTGACTGACTTTTAATTGAGAAACTTGGGCCGATTGAAATTTCACTGTAAGGGTTGAACTATAGACGAGGGAGTCGGTTAATGTATGAGAAATGTACTTAAATTATAAGAGATTTCGTTTTCATTCACATTGTTGCTATTAAGTACTAGCCAAAGGAAACAACAGAACAAAGCTTCGAAGTAGCATTTTGTTTAAACAAATGAAGATTGAATCGAATTTAGTTACGTGTACCAACTTGGAAAATATCTTTTTTGTATTTTTATCCACAAACGGGGTAGCGATTCAGTGAACGACATAATAATATACGAGTATGTTTATTAACTTTGTTACATTCCATATAATATTTCTTTACTACCCTATTCCACCCGCGGCTTCGCCCGCGTGGACTACACGATGTTATCCCGCGGGACTGTAATGTCTTTCCGGAATAAAAAGTAGTCTATGTCACTCTCCAGCCTCCAAACTATCCCCATACCAAAAATCTCGTCGATTCGTTGCTCCGTTTTGACGTGAAAGACGGACACACAAACAAGCAAACACAGTTACACATTACTGAAAAATGGAAAATGAAGTTTTTAGAAAAAATCGACCCGTCTCACAATCAGCTCCGATGGGACTCGAACCCACGACCTTTCGCTCGAAAGGTTCGCTTTCTTTATCGAAAGGTCGTGGGTTCGAGTCCCATCGGAGCTGATTGTGAGACGGGTCGATTTTTTCTAAAAACTTCATTTTCCATTTTTCAGTAATAAAAATTGCATTGTGAATGCAAAAAATTAAAAATTAAAATAACAGTTTCACATTTATAATATAAGTATGGATTTCTATAAAGTACTCAAAACACTTTCAATAATTTAGGTTTTTACCTATGAAATTACCGTTTTCTATGGGGAAATTGTAGAAAGTTGGAATTATCATACAGAGATATTTTGGCCATTTCTTGGACATGTGAACTCCGAATTCAACGAAACTTTAGATATATGATCATTGATCAGACAACATTAATCTTACTATTGTTTAATAATCTCATTTAAAAAACTGCCTAAGATTTTAAAAAATCTGTTCGAAGCAAGTTCGAAGCCGTCAAAATGACGACAAACACAGACAGACGTGTCCTTAACTATTCTTTTTTTAAATGTTTAACTTTACCACATCACTCTATTTTCGAAACTGACCATTAATTTTGGTATATTGATAATAATAAAAAAATTAAGACCAACAACCATGTGATAAAAAAAACGGCAATTTTATAGGTAAAGAAAGACCTTAACTGTTACAATGGCAAAGGCCAACGACATTCTTTGTCTCTTTCCCCCCGTAACTGATTCGAAATACTGAACTATTTTAATTGCAATACTTCTGTCTGTGGTCAAGTCATAAGCCGTAAGCGGTTTGAGATTTTATTGTGTCAGACACTAAAATGAGATTGTCATAGAGGGTTATTATCTATATCCATAGGTACTATAATATTATAAATGTGAAAATGTGTTTGTCCGTCTTCCACGTCAAAACGGAGCAACGGATTGACGTGATTTTTGGTATGGGTATAGTTTGGGAGCTGGAGAGTATCCGACAACATTTATATCATCACGCACCGGGACTGTTGCCCACTTGCCAACGTTCTTAATTTAGCCATGTAATGCAAATGTGTATCAACCGTATGCCCGAATTACGCCCGATTTGTAGGGCACAGCTAAATTAAGAATGTTAGCAAGTGGCTTGTGCCTGCCGTGATTATTCATTACTCACGTAATTATCTAGGCAAGATTGGAGCTTTTCGGTCTATGATTAAATATTCTTATCTAAAACAGACTACGGTCCACGATAACGATAACAGACGATGTAAGTAGTTCATACGTCCATTGGTCCATAAATTATAAATAATAAATAAATAAATAACTTCTTACATTCACACCAATTATCTAAGCCCATGTTAATTTCATTAAGAAACTGTATCATGGAAAACTTAATAACGGATAAATACATACTTAAATACTTTTTGTTTGTAAATACATACTTAATATACATAGTTAACACCCAGACCAAGACAAATAGACATGTTCATGCACATAAATATTTATCTTGTTCGGGAATCGAACCCGAGACCACTGGCGCAGAAGGTGGGTAGCCTACCCCTGCGCCAAATCGGTCGTCAATTATTACCATATACGGTAGACAAGAGTATCACTTTACCTCCCCGTCCCTCGGTATATGGCTCAACAATCCCGGTTCGCGATGGTACAGTCGAAACAATTGAATCATGACCCTTTAGGCAAATTTAATAATTTGTTTGAAAACCTCAAACTTTTAAGGTCAATGTCTATGTCAACAAGCATGAATTGCGACCATATTGAATTTTAATATGTATTGTAAAATAAACTTAAGGTGGGTCATGAATCATTACTAATGATTCAGTTGGTTTGACTGTACCCGTAAAGCAACTTTTTTATGGAAATAATAATAATTATGATTATTATAGGTATTATTTTAATTACCCGCTTCCGCTCATGTCTTTGACCACATTCCATTTAATCACATTTCCCATCTGTTCCCGGTGCTAATTTCCATGGTACCGACAGCGAGGCACTAGCGAAGTTGTGTGCTAAACTTGTCAGGAGGCGCGCTTTGCCGACTGATTGAAATGAGCTCTTCATAATGAGGTTTAATTACTTTTTCAAAATGAAACCAGTCGTTTGAGTGCGTTTTTGAGCGAATAATTCAATACTGAAACTTCAGTGAGCTTTAAATAAAAGTAGCGAGTATTTGAAGGATTGAATCACTACAAACTGTGGTAGCTTTTGAATTATTAAAGCAACAAAACTATTAATATTTAGTAACATAATTTATTTGAAAGCCATAATAACACCACAAGATTACGCGCTCAGGAACTAAAACAAAATTCAAATTTGGCTCTGACTGACTTTTCAAATCTTCAAAAAAAAACTCTTTACATAAAACACTGCTGTTTCACAATGTCTGATTAGGAGATACTTTCCAGTTCACTTGACAGTTTTGTATGGCCTATCTGTCAAGTAACAGCTAATCAGAACATGATTAGATATTGTGAAACAGGCCCTAATGGAAAATATTTTTCAAAGGACGAAAATGCGTGACTTTTTGCTTGGTAGGTAACTTACTGAACTGTCTGAAGTCGGTGCCAAGCCAAATAGGTATTTAAGGTAAATACGTCGTACGAAATGTTACTTTAGCCCCGCCGGATTATTATTATGTAAACAATTATGTTTATTATTTCACATTCTTTTTGG
The DNA here is from genome assembly GCA_949710035.1 of Crambus lathoniellus. NCBI lineage: Eukaryota > Metazoa > Arthropoda > Insecta > Lepidoptera > Crambidae > Crambus > Crambus lathoniellus. The sequence continues at coordinate 2,783,328 of OX453325.1, read as the reverse complement.
CTTGGCACCGACTACAAAAATGGAACCAACTTGGGAACCAACCCGATGTAATAACATTTGAATAATTACAATCGGTCCATCCATCTTCGAGTAATCGGTGGACATACATACAAAAAAAAAACATACATACAGACAAACATAGAACCTTCTCCTTTTTGAAGTCGGTTAAAAAGGAGAAGGTTATGATTGTTAACATATTACATCATAAATGATATGAACCGATAATTCACAATTCAAATCACTTATTCATTTAAGCCTGCTGATACAGCACTTGTGATAATAAATTAGAACGCACAGTTGCAGTGCGCTCTTATTCGCTCGGCCATTTTTACTCTACAACCGGTTGTCTAGTGGTGTTGTTGATCGAAGGGAAGCTACATAGATTCATTGTCATTATTTTAGTACATAAAGATGCAAAAGAGTACAAATTATAAGCAAGTATAAAGATTTGTAAAAATATTTCGCTTAATTCGATTAATATTCGTATTAGACAACCCTCAGATAACCACTAAATTAAAAGATATACCTACTTTTATTACCTACTAACTTCAGAAATGAGATTTAGCAAGCATTTTACTAAGTCCAAAAAAATATCTTTACCTACATGAAACTGAGTATCCAAAGCCGTTACTAAAATTAATTACTTACCCTCTTTTTGTCGCAGTCGGCTAAAAAGTGATCAATCCATATACACGCGTTGTAGTGCACCAACTCTTTTATTTTGTTCGAATACTCCTTCGTTTATTAAACCTAATGACTATAATGTTCGCTTTAGAATAATTAGCTGGACCTCCCTGTAAGGTAATGGATAGCTTTGCAAATTACTCGTACTATACTTTAATTTATAGTTTTAACTTTGGAGGTTAATTTAGCCGCGTTATACTATACCGATCTCTTTCAAACTTTGCTACAATGCTTTGTGAAACAAATGCCACACTAATATGAAACTACGTCAAATAATACGTAGGGCGTAAAAGTAAGTACCTAACACAAACTTGAAATTCGAATTGACTAAATTCTATAAGAGAATACAATAACTGTGTTTTGAGTTTGTTTTCAATCCGTGGCTAGTCAGCAAGTACAAGGATTTGTTCCCTAATAGGTCGAAAATTGATAAATTTCTTATTCTTTTTAACACTGAAGCGTTCAACAGCGTTTTAATGACAAAATAAAAAAAAAAACAAAATATCTGGCGAAAAATAACGCTTCGATTGATGTATTACACTTTATTACACTACCTAGGCAGGGCAATACCTATCACATTTCTGTTCGTCCTGTAAAATTTACCTAATGTGTCTTACTGTGTTTTGATTTTGCCCCTGTAGTGGACGTTGATATCCATGATGATGAGTCTAAAAAAGTTATTTCTTTATCCTTGCGAGTTTTGCATGTCTAGGTATATCATATCATTATCTGTAAGTGTAATTCTTACTATAATATTATAAATGTGAAAGTTTGTTTGTTTGTCTGTCTTTCACGTCAAAATGGAGAAACGGATCGTCGTTATTTTTGGGATGGGGATAGTTTGGGAGCTGGAGAGTGATATAGGCTACTTTTTATCCGGGGAAAACATCACATTTCCACGGGATAAGTCGGCTGTCCACTAGGGCGAAGCCGCGGGCGAAAGGCTAGTGTATTATATGTTTGTAATAACTTCTTCAGTTGATAACCGCAATAAATTTCTTGGAATCAGATCCATCTAATTGAGTAAATCTAAGTAGTTACCTAGACTATAGTTTTAAAATGTATAAATGTGAAAGTGTGTTTATTTGTTTTTCCGGAAAACGGAGCAACGGATCGACGTGAGTTTTGGCATGGAGATAGTTTGGGAGCTGGAGAGTGGCTACTTTTTATCCCTGGAAAATATTACATTTTCGCGGCATAGCGTCGTGTAGTTTACACAGGCGTAGCCGCGGGCGGAAATGTGTAGAAAATCATTACTGATGTCTGTTTATGTAGATATTTATATGTAGAAACTGATTGCGGATGCCTGTCTATGTATTATAATTACTTCATCCCCGCGACTTTGCTTGCTTATTAAGAGCAACTCATCAGTCCAACACTTCATATTATCGATGGATAGTAGTTAACTTAAGCGAAGCAATCCTTCGGGGAGTTTTTACACCGTTGCCATCTTAAATTATAAGATTCTGAGCTGTTAATTTTTAAAAAGGCAAGAGTAAGTAAGAACTGTCACATAATGTCAACTATTTCGTTTGAAAGATAGTGATATCGCTGTAGGTATATAAGATGTTGTAGTTAATTAAAGTGGGAATGTAGTTAGTGCGATCTTAAAGTTACTTTTTTATTCGCCTCCGAGTGAAACAAAAAATCTTTTTATTTCAGAAAACGAAATGTTAACTTTTGTTTCTTAACTTTCTATCTTTTTTGAACACTAAATTCAATGACATACCTAATTCATAGATAAAAATCATGCTAGACGAATAAAGCACAATGAAAAAAAAATTGCCTCTTCTCTTAGAAATCAAATGTTATCTGGAAAAAGTCATTTTCCTTGTTTACAACACTATAAATCTGCCTCATCGAAGCATTATTTACGATGAGGTACCTATGCCTAATAATATTACGGTATAGTAGAAGTACCATTCCACAACTTAAGCTATACAATTATGCTACCGCCATGAAGCTACTAGTTCTAGCTAAACAGCCTAATACAAGCGTTATTTTATCCCCAATCAACTTTCTTGTAATTACTTGTTCGCTGCTGTGTAAATAAGGAACATAGACTTAAACACTTGACTAATCGCCCAAGTAATTATCCCAAGGAGCGATATTGGCAACTAACACGTTGGAATCCGCCGCTAAGATGGCGGGCTGTCACTTTTGACAGTTACAAGTTCGCGCGCTTTCTCTATGGTACCTACGGTGATGAGGCGGAGGAATTTTGTTTTAAGGCCTCAAGACGTGAGTCATGTTTAATTAAGTTTATAAGTACTTTCAATTGTTTTTGATTATAACTTGAATGTTTTATTACGAAGAATGATTTCAATATAATGTTTAGTTTTTAGTAAAAAATTCACTTTTATGACAAGCTTGTTTGGTGACTGTACTTTAATATTGTTTTGTCATCTAAACCAAACCTGTATATAAAATTTCAGCTCCATCGGACACTGGGAAGTGGGTCAAATTAAGCTTCCAAGATTTGTCCCCTACTAACTAACTAACTAACATGGCAAGTTAATAAAAAGCTTGTAAAAAATAGTAGTTTGTTACACAAGGGACGTAAGAGAGCTATTACGGAACAAGATCCAATTTGGCGCCCGTGCGAGCGCAGCTCGCAAAGGGCGCTAATGGATCGAGCTAATATAGTTCGAGGGTGTAATAGCTACTTACAACCGAGGTAAACATTCTACTTTACATTATCATGCGAGGTAAATAAAACATTTATATTGGTATGACAAAATGATTTTTTTATAAAAGAGAAAATATTTATTCAAATTACTTATTTTAAATTTTAATACAGTCGTCGCAAGTGAACAAACATTTAATTCGATGAAATGCCGTCATTTTCATTGTTCTCTATAGTAAATAGTTTTCTTATCATTTTATGAAAAAAATATTGTTTGACCAAGGAGTTTTGCATAGCTTGAATAGTAAAGTTACTTTACAATTAAAGCATTCACCTGCTTGAATTGCAAAGTAATTTGAAAATGGAACTTTCTATCTAAACAATACACTGTGTTGCACATGCCAACTTACACAGCCTCTTACCATACTAGTAAATCCTAGTTACCGAGCAGTATGATGTAAAGGCTATAACAGAATAACTTACTGATCTTAATAATTTATTAAAGTTTTAAAAAGATTTTCTTCAACTTAAAAACCTTTTTGTTTCCCTTGTCCAGATTTTCATTATGCTTCTTTACCTATCTAAAAATGTATCGTATGATATTTTCGTTATAGCCAATTAAAACGTACATAAATAATTCCGTACTTCTAGTTTAAAGAAAACCTATATTATGTATAGCTATAATAGCTTACCACCCGCGGCATCACCCGCGTGGACTACACCACGACGTTATCCCGCGGGAATGTGATATTGTTCCGGGATACAAAGTAGCCTATGTTTCTCTCCAGGCTACAAAGTATCGGTGTCCCAAATTTCAGCTAAATCCGTTCTGCCGTTTTAATGTGATTGAGTAACAAACATCCAAACATCTAAACTTTCACATGTATAATCTATACTAGTAGGATTTTATTAGGTTGCATTATTAAACTCACAATAGTTTTTCTAAGTTTACTTTTTGTCAGTAGTTGTCAACACTTCCCATTTTCCCGCCAATAATAACCTCTTTGCCTGTAAAATAGTAGATTGTACAACAAGTGTATAAAACATACCATTTTACCCGAGACGTATATATCCACCCGAGCCGTAGGCGAGGATGGATAGTCAATTCGAGGGTAAAATGGGTTTTATGTACGAGTTATACACTCTGCTTTTCACTTCGAGTGTGAGGAAAATAAATTACAATATTGCAAAAAAGAAAAAATAAAGACTTCGCCATATTGGCGGGAAAACTTTCTTTTTCTTTTTTTTTATACGTAGAAGTGGCAGCACAACTTAGCATAGATCGTAGTCCAAAATGCTCTTGAAATACTTATTTCTTACAAAACTCATTAATTTTGCCTAGTTTTATTTATTTAGTAATTTAACATGGATTATGTACAAAATTTAAGAAACAGAATGAAACAACAAGTTTATTTCACGAAGTTTAATTGCGTGTGTGACTGTTTACCTGTGTTTATGTTGGGTATAGGCTGCATAAAATCGCTTTTTATGCTCTAGTGCATAAAGTAAAATCTTCGTCTAAGTCTCAGACTCTAAGACAAAGGTCGTCAGGTAAACAGTCACACATGCAATTAAACTTCATTATATAAACTTGTTACTTCATTCTGTTTCTTCAATTTTGTACATAATCCATGTTAAATTACTAAATTAATAAAACTAGACAAAATTGTATGAGTTTTCTTTTAGAAAACTCATTATATTTTGCGTAGTTTTATTAATAAGTATTTCAAGAGCATTATGGACTACGCGATCTCTGTTAAAGTCACTCTGCTGCCACTGCCACATATAAAAAAAGAAAAAGAACGTCTTCTCGCCAATATGGCGAAGTCTTTATTTTTTCTTTTTTGCAATATTGTTATTTATTTTCCTCACACTCGAAGTGAAGAGCAGAGTGTATAACTCGTACATAAAACCCATTTGAAACCCAAACCCCCAATCCCTCGAATTAACCATCCACCCTCGCCTACGGCTCGGGTGGATATATACGTCTCGGGTAAAATGGTACGTTTTATGCACTTGTTGTACAATCTACTATTTCCCACATTAGGTGATGGGAGTTTAAAATACTAAGTATTTGTCATGTATTGTGCTTTGATAACACTTGATAAATTGTGGGAAAAGTAAAGTATTGTATAATTACGATTAATACGTAAGACGTAGATTTAGCACAATAAAATTTAAGTAAGTAGTAAAACTTTTCAGCAGGATTTTATGTGAAGTGTAGCGTACATTGTAAATAAGTATCGAATAAAGATTCGTAAGTAGCTATCTATTATCTTTAACTAGCAACACCCATCATTATCAAAGTTGCATCTTGAAGAATAAATTAATAATAATAAATACTTAATAATAAAAGACTTTATTGCACATAAAAAGGACAAAATACAGAGAAATTACAAACAAAAGTAAACACACAAAAGGCGGCCTTATTGCTATATAGCAATCTCTACCAGGCAGTTAATGTAGGTTTTCCATAAAAAGATACCGCCTTTAATCTTTTTTTACGTTAATTAAGAAAACGATTATTTATTTCTCAGTCATATTAATTTGTAGAGTATGTCTCTGTACTGGGCGGAACACCTTATAAAACTCTGATAAGTGACAGATGAAACAGTTGAAAGTTTATTAATTTAATTTAATATTATTGTCAATTGTCAGCTCTTTGTCAATATCATATTTTGACGATTATTTTATTTAAGAGATAATTTCAGGGATAAAAAGTACCCTTTCTCCTTTCCAACGTCTAATCTATCTAAATAGATACTGAAAAATGGAAAATGAAGCATTTAGAAAAAATCGACCCGTCTCACAACTAGCTCCGATAGGACTCGAACCCACGACCTTTCGCTATCCGGGCGACTGCTCTAACCAAATCAAAAGGTCGTGGATTCGAGTCCCATCGGAGCTGGTTGTGAGACGGGTCGATTTTTTCTAAATACTTTATTTTCCATTTTTCAACCATAAAAATTGCATTGTGAATGCAAAAACCGCCTTCTAAAAAACCACATAAAAAAAGTAAGAAATAATTCCTCACCAAATAAATAACGTAAGTACTTTGAAGTCGGGCGTGAAACATGTACAATGTTTTGTTGTTTTTGTTAAAACCCGCCCGACTTCAAAGTACTTACGTTATTTATTTGGTGAGGAATTATTTCTTACTTTTTTGATGTGGTTTTTTAGAAGGCCGTTTAATTTTTTTATAAAAATAATTTTTATTTCACTCTTTTTAGTGCATCGTGCAGGCAATTTACGTGTTTTCTGGTAAATAGGTATGTGATCAAACTCAAAACCTCCTTTTTCGAAGTCGGTTAAAATACCTTGAGGTATCCCCTTTCCAACAAAACAAGAATCATCTAAATCGGTTTATAAACAAAGGAGTTATGCCTAAAGATACGTATTAAATTCACATAAAGTGGTAACGAAAACGACAGTATTTTCAAGATTTCCTGAAAACTACTGAACCGATTTCGAAATTTCAAAAAATGGGACCAACTTGGAAACCAACCTGATGTAATAACGTTTGAACCATTTCAATCGGTTCAGCCGTCTTCGAGTAATCGGTGGACATACATAAAAAAAAAAAAAAAAAAAAAACATACATACAGACGAATAGAGAACCTCCTCCTTTTTGATTTAGAAGTCGGTTAAAAAAGTAAAAATTTAAATAAATAGATATTTATTATTATAGCATATGCCTAAGGATGATGCCAGGGTTTCTATGATATCTGGTCCCACCTTCCATTAACTATGTGTGTAACATGTTGGTCACCACTCCAGAATCTTTCTTCCCCAACGGTTGTCAGTTCTGCGGGCGATGTGGCATGCCCATCGCCACTTCAACTTCGCTAGTCTGAAAGCTATGTCGGTAACCTTTGTTCTTCTTCTGATCTCTTCGTTGCGAACCTTCACGCAGGGAGATACCGAGCATAGCTCTCTCCATAGCTCGTTCCGTTCTCGCTCCATATACTCGCGCCAATTCGACAGCCACGGTCACCGCACCGCGTTCGCTGTGTGGAGCTAACATTTGCAATTAATTAATACCTATAATAATTATGAAATACCTCGCCGTGTTTAATTCGGGGTGACGTAGTTCACTTACTTCAAAACTTTTATCTTAGTTCAATCCTTATTAGGAACAGTAAATTTATTTTGCCGCGTCGAATCTAATTGTTTAATGGAGTAGGTGAAGTGATTACTTATGCAATTAGTTGTATACAAATCAGACGTTGGGCTTAGTCAATATTATTTACTACTAATACCTCTCCGTGGCTTCAGCCGCGTAGGAATATCGGGTTAAAATTAACCCTATGTCACTCAGGAATAGTATCGTCGCTGTAAATTAATAAATATAACTAGCTCTTCCTTGCTGTAGGCAGTTTAAGCATTTGTTCACAGCTGCATTGCAGTGTTTAACAGTCTCTTAACCGCATTTGTCCCGAGTGGAGGGTTATAATCCATCCTCCTTACTCTAGGCAGCCTTATACCCAGCTCCCTGCCCACCAAGAGTGGGTAGCCGTATGGGGAGCTGGGGAGGACGCTTCCTCCCCCTGTCCGGCCCTCTCTCGAGCTTTCGAGCTTGTTAGGGGGTGGGGCAGGGGTTTAGAACCGCCCAGCCCTGTTTCGAAGCCTATTAGGCTTGGCGGGAGGGCTGGGTGCGGCGAGGAACACGCCCTGGGTGTGACCGAGTCCAACATGCGCCGTTTGGTGGGAATAAAGATCGCATTCTCCTCTTGATACAAAAGGCCTTTACCCAGCTAGAGTTGCGGTGACTATGATCCAGCCTGCCTAACATGACCATCGTTATATCACGCGACATGTTATAGCACGTCATGCTATCTAGCTTACACCTTAGTAGGGTAAGCAAGGCAGCACGACGTGCTATATTATCATATCGTGTGATAAAAGCCGCTCATGCTAGGCCGGTAGGGCTCGCAATCTCTCCACCCCATGTGCTAAGGACCCCGGGGCTTAAGTGGGTTCAAGCCCCACATAATCCCCTCGTCTCCCCGGGTGGGGGAGTTTGTAAAGGCATTTCCTCGGGCAAAAAAAAGCACTATAAAAGGATATTAAAAAGCACTGGGAATATTAAAATGGCTTCTAACGATGGATTATAATTACTATTTACTAATAATCAAGACCAATAAACTTACCAGTAACATGGTACATTAAATCATTAAGTAATTAAACAGTTTTTCCGTTGGCAGTTTACACAAACAATACCTAGTAATTAATGTTCATTGAAGGTAACGGGTAACGAGGGTGTTGAAAGGTGCAACTACTGTTTATAATTGATAATTCTAGGATTGTTTATGGTTTAATTGCGGGAAAGCTATGGCGGTTTAAACGGTGATAGTTAAACGGAGTATTGGTACAGGGGGCCGATTCTCAGGCAATCGAGAAAAGTTCACATTTATAGCTCGAAATTCAAATATAACACTGTACCCCTAGTGTAAGTTTTTATGTCAAGCAAACGCAAACTATCGCGAGTACGTATTTATGTCAATTTGTATGAAAACTGCATAAGCGCGCTACTCGCCGCTAGAGGCGCTGATACAGTTTTCATACAAATTGACATAAATACGGACTCACGATAGTTTGCGTTTTTTGACATAAAAACTTACACTAGGGGTACAGTTTTTGTATTGTCAGAATTTCACAATCGAAAATATCGATCGAAAACCAGTCGAACGCTACGAGTGGTAAAAACCAATAGATGTTCGTATACGAACTTAGCTGTCAAAATGAATTTGTTGACATGTGAGACAGCTTAGTTTGTTTGAAACGTTCTAACTTTTCAATAGAAACCACAATAGTAGATTTCATTACAAGTGCTGAAAGCCTGTCATTGCAAAGAGTTCCGACAAATGTCTACCCGAGCCGAGGCGCAGCCGAAGGTGAGGGTTGACAGTCGGAACAAGTTGCAATGACGGTTCCGCACGTGTACTGAACAACTATTTTTAATACAGTTGCGAAAAAAATAAGCAATTTAATAAAATAATAAAAAACAATAAACTCAACTAACTATTCGTAAAAGAAACTTTAGAAAAAGCAGACTTTTTTTGTTTTCTTCACTCATTCTGGGTTGGCAAAGGAAACTATGATCATACAGCCAAGGCTTCAGTAGATTTTTTTTATTGATATGAAATGAAAATAAATTAAATAAGATGAAATGAAATGAAACCTAACAAAAGCAATCCGAATCCTACAGGAGCGCCTTTCCTTATTTCTCTCTTTTACCACATCGTTTTCCATTAAAGCCACATTATTGCACTAATTCCACCATACTAGGTAAGTACCTACCACAATAAAAACCAGAAAAAACTAATTTAGAAAATTAAGAAATAAGGTCCCTCATTTTCTTACTTGCGCATTCTCCTATTAAGCAGATACTATGGTAAATAGTGCACGTCATACCATATTTAGTAATCTATGGTCATACAGCCAATTTTATGTATTTTTTATATTCATAAATTTAATTTGGCCGATACTTACTAATATCAATTTAATGTATAATTAAAATTACTTTTAATTCTGATATTGAAACAAATTAGTAGCTTCTTTTTAGAAATATTTGCATGAATCATAAAAAACTTCTATGATTTTTTTTTGTAAAAACTTCGTGGTTGGTTTTTTCTTTTTAATAGACAATATTTTGACAGTTGGGAAAGAAAACGCACGAGTTCGGGAAAGGTAAAGAAAAAGTTCTAGTGTGTAATAGCCCACATCCCGAACGCTACACGTCCCTGCAATACGCCACTTTTTGAGCAACTGTATTAAAAAGATATTTTTTAATACAGTTGCTCGGGATGTGGGCTATTACACACTAGAACTTTTTCTTTACCTTTCCCGAACTCGTGCGTTTTCTTTCCCAACTGTCAAAATATTGTCTATTAAAAAGAAAAAACCAACCACGAAGTTTTTACAAAAAAAAAATCATAGAAGTTTTTTATGATTCATGCAAATATTTCTAAAAAGAAGCTACTAATTTGTTTCAATATCAGAATTAAAAGTAATTTTAATTATACATTAAATTAATATTAGTATCGGCCAAATTAAATTTATGAATATAAAAAATACATAAAATTGGCTGTATGACCATAGATTACTAAATATGGTATGACGTGCACTATTTACCATAGTATCTGCTTAATAGGAGAATGCGCAAGTAAGAAAATGAGGGACCTTATTTCTTAATTTTCTAAATTAGTTTTTTCTGGTTTTTATTGTGGTAGTTACTTACCTAGTATGGTGGAATTAGTGCAATAATGTGGCTTTAATGGAAAACGATGTGGTAAAAGAGAGAAATAAGGAAAGGCGCTCCTGTAGGATTCGGATTGCTTTTGTTAGGTTTCATTTCATTTCATCTCATTTAATTTAATTTTCATTTCATATCAATAAAAAAAATCTTCTGAAGCCTTGGCTGTATGATCATAGTTTCCTGTGCCAACCCAGAATGGGTGAAGAAAACAAAAAAAAGTCTCTGCTTATATTCTTTTTCACACTTATGCTCTGAAATGTTAATATTATATTTGAGAAAAGAATGCAGTACGTGGCACTTTTCCGAGGTAAACATTCTAAATTTGAAAATCACTGCAGTAATGAATTTCAGTACTTACTTACTGCACTAAAATCAGTGCAGTAAGTAAGTACTGAAATTCATTACTGCAGTGATTTTCAAATTTAGAATGTTTACCTCGGAAAAGGTACTACCCAAAGATATTATTACCAACTTTTTTTCTTTCGTTATTCCTGTGTATAAAAACAGAAAAGGCAAAGGGACATTTGCACCATACAGCCACATTATTATTATTATTATATAGGTAATTATTATATCATAATTAGGTTAACTTTTTTTTAAATACGGTGCGCACAGAGTATATTACTTCGTATTGTACCACAAGCGCTATGTACCCTTAGCACGAACATCAATCGAAAAAACAAAATGAGATTTATCATAGACAAAATATCCTTTACGAGCATGGAAGTATTACCTAAATAATACTTCCATGTTTACGAGTAATTTTGTATGGGAAATATGTACAGCGCCATCTACCACCCAGAAGCGGGTATTGAAGTTGCGCATTTTAGTAGCAAGTAGTAAGTATCAATAGGCTGTATGACCGTTCCACTTGGCCTCACAAACCAACATTTAAAAAACGGCGGGAATGATTTTCAGCGGTTGATTTGATATCAATACAGTTTATTTATATTGTGTAATAAATTATCAAAATGAGTTCTGCCAATGAAACATATACAGACATTGTATGTACCTACTCCACCAAATTTGAGAACAGAAGCAAAATGAATAACAGAAAACTTACTGCCAGCAAAATCAAAAGAAAGATATACGAAAACCTACGATCTGATTTGGAAAAGTGAAAAAAGGCGCATACGTTTTCGGAATCTGTGTTGTTGGCGTATTTTAATGATACCTACATCATTAAAATAATATTATTATGGGCGATTTATACATAAGTGTGCCCGGGAAAACAATAACATTTACATTTAATAATTGTCCGAACATGTGTGATATAAATTTTAATAAATATTATTTAGTTAAACAGTTTTTTTTATTTCCTCGCATTTCTTGAGAAAAACACTATACAAGCCTTGTACGGTAAGCAAATTACCTTGCCTCGAATGATTAAAGCCCTCGCCTGCGGCTCGTGCTTCAAACCATCCTTTGTACCAACAATGTAATTTCTTACTTACCTGTCCTCGGCTGTAATGTACTATTACGATTAGTTAGTTGAGTTTCTTGTGTTTTATTATTTTATTAAATTGCTTAATTTTTTCGCAACTGTATTAAAAATAGTTGTTCAGTACACGTGCGGAACCGTCATTGCAACTTGTTCCGACTGTCAACCCTCACCTTCGGCTGCGCCTCGGCTCGGGTAGACATTTGTCGGAACTCTTTGCAATGACAGGCTTTCCGCACTTGTAATGAAATCTACTATTTCACTTCTCATGCTCGTAAAGTTCGTCTTTATGTTGTGTATAGGCTGCATAAAATCGCTTTTTATGCTCTAGTGCATAAAGTAAAATCTTCGTCTAAGTCTCAGACTCTAAGACAAAGGTCGTCAGGTAAACAGTCACACACGCAATTAAACTTCGTTAAATAAACTTGTTATTTCATTTTGTTACTTTAATTTTGTACACAATCCATGTTAAATTACTAAATTAATAAAACTAGGCAAAATTAATGAGTTTTGTAAGAAATAAGTATTTCTAGAGCATTTTGGACTACGATTTATGCTATGTCACTGTGCTGCCACTTCCACGTTTAAAAAAAAGAAAAAGAAAGTTTTCCCGCCAATATGGCGAAGTCTTTATTTTTTCTTTTTTGCAATATTGTTATTTATTTTCCGCACACTCGAAGTGAAAAGCAGAGAGTATAACTCGTACATAAAACCCATTTTACCCTCGAATTGACTATCCATCCTCGCCTACGGCTCGGGTGGATATATACGTCTCGGGTAAAATGGTATGTTTTATGCACTTGTTGTACAATCTACTATTGTTATGGCGTCAGACTTCGATAAGATGGTGGTAGCAGCTAGAATAAGTCCCACCACAATAGTGTTGTTATAAAAATATTAAAATTTACAATTTTATAATAGCGACTAACTATTTATCGTTGGTTAAATGCTCTAAGTATTTATCCATTGATCATCCATATATTTTTTTACTACTTTTTAGACATTTTTTTGTCGGATTAGCTTCAAATCTTATTTTTCTTTTTGTTTGTTAGTTAGCTACAAGTTGTAAAATGGAAAATGAAGTACTTATTTAGAAAAAAATCGACCCGTCTCACAACTTTTTTTTTTCTAAATACTTACTTCATTTTCCATTTTTCAACCATAAAAATTGCATTGTGAATGCAAAAAAGTAAAAATAGTAGATTGTACAACAAGTGCATAAAAGGTACCATTTTACCCGAGACGTATATATCCATCCGAGCCGTAGGCGAGGGTGGATAGTCAATTCGAGGGTAAAATGGGTTTTATGTACGAGTTATACACTCTGCTTTTCACTTCGAGTGTGAGGAAAATAAATAGCAATATTGCAAAAAAGAAAAAATAAAGACTTCGCCATATTGGCGGGAAGACTTTCGTTTTCTTTTTTTTTATACGGGCATTGGCAGCACAGTGACTTTAGCATAGATCGTAGTCCATAATACTCTTGAAATACTTATTCCTTAGAAAACTCATTAATTTTGCCTAGTTTTATTAATTTAATAATTTAACATGGATAATGTACAAAATTAAAGAAACAGAATGAAATACGTTAGGTATTAATAAAGTTTATTTAACGAAGTTTAATTGCGTGTGTGACTGTTTACCTGACGACCTTTGTCTTAAAGTCTGAGACTTAGACGAAGATTTTACTTTATGCACTAGAGCATAAAAAGCGATTTTATGCCGCCTATACCCAACATAAACACGAACTTTACGAGCATGAGAAGTGAAAATTAAATAACTAGCTACAAGTTGTTAGTTTTTCCACTGATTTTCAATTACATAATATGTCCCCCTATCAGTCAGACATAAGAAGGAACATAGGGCCCGCTCCTTACTGTTGTTTGCCGATAAATGAAATTCCAAACCATTACCTCTGCCGTGAAGAACGGCAGTGGAACAGTATTTGGGTATGCAGTATGGTACGTTTGGATAGAGAGAATGTTAGGGAACGTCTGTGTTTATTTACAAAAATCATAACTAAATACTCAAGTAGGTTTTCAAAAGACAGAAACAGTGTGTATTTATATATGTATGATATATGCAGTTTGTTTTATTAATATTTTAAGTAAAAATACGGATTAAAAGTAAATTTTACTTAGAAAAAGAACTTAGAAAATTCACAAATCTATAAGATGCATAGTTAAGGTTATTAAAATCCTTAAATAGGGTATTTAAAATTATGAATTACTCGCAAATCACAGGTACTTAAAACTTGGAAAAAATATATGTTATTTTACAGTTATTTATCTAGTGCTTCCGGCCGTATTTTTTCGATTGGTGATATTTTACTGTGTCAAATAAAATCCCAAACATCCGTCTAATCGTAATCCAAATATCGTATTACTTGCAGTATACTTGGTTTTAGTTAATGAAAAACATACGAAAATAATTGTCTTTGATTAGCCGAGGGATTCCGGCCGTCATAAGTGTAAAATTTTTATTATTTAATTTTTAATTGAATTTTAAGTGATTTTCGATTCGCGGGGCGCTCGCGAGTTAACAGTTCACTGCCGGCTGCCGCTGCTTCCGCGTGAACTGTATCGCGCGCGGCCGAGCAAGCGTTAACGTGCCTATATCGGTCGGGATTCATCGCCTTAATCCTTTAATTACTGCTGTAAGGTAGCACTGAACATCGTTCTTAAGAGCCATTTCGCGATTAAAGCCATTTGGCAGTTGTCTCGCTCGCACAATGCAACATTTTCATATAGTGTGGAAAACACATTGTGTTTTTTATAAGAGTGTTTCATTATGTCACTACAACGCAATGTTACGGATATTTTGTATTAGTTTTTTATTCATTAATTTGAGTATTGGTTAGAATTAGGAAGAAAATTTTAGAAAACTTTAAGCTCGTAGATCTAGTATTATTGCAGTATTGACAATGTTGAAATATGTTTCATAATGTATAGCTAATTGCGTTGTAGAGACATAATGAAACACTTTTCTAAAAACAATGTGTTTTCCACAATCTTTAAAAATGTTTATTGTTGGAGCGAGTTTATTGCAAAGTGCGAAATGGCTCTTAAGAATATAATTTAAATTAATTTTTTTCACAAACATACGCGGAGAAGCGTATAGTATAGAAGATAGTATCATCCCATTAGAGATTCGAAATATTACATACTGTCACTACACTTATAATTTTTTTAGTCTCAATCTATTTTCCATTGAAAACAGACCTACTGCCTATCTCTACACTGTGGAAAGTGTTCGATAAAATAGGGGTGCTAGGTGATTTTTAATGCAATTTGCCAAATGTAAAGTTACAGAATTGTGCACAGTGTGGAAAAGTGGTTTCCCTTATTGGGTGAATGGTGATAAAGCATTTGTTACCCTTATTGGTGTTGCCAGGTTTTGATGTTTTTCATTAGAAAAATTGAAATTAACTGGTTGATACTTAATTGAGCAAGTTGCGTTAAACTGAATAGGTAGACTCAAATTAAAAAACAAAATCATTTTTTTCCCAAAAAAAAATTGCAAAAAAAACTTGCAAGCAAAACGGGCGAAAAAATCTCACTAAATCTAACAGAAGCAACGGAATCTACAAATAGATACGTAAGACATTTATTCTGAAATACACAGTTACATACTCCTTTATAGATTTGTAACACCCAGACACAGTACAAACACTAACCCACCCCAGCAGCAGTAGAAGTAATATTTTAGGTATAATATTATAAAGTGGAGAGATTTGATTTTTTGTTTGTTTGTAATGGATTAACTTAAAAACTACAAGAACGATAGAAAAATAAGTTTTTAGTAAAAAAAACATTTTCATGACAAGCATTTTTGCTGATTGTACTTAAATATTGAATTAAATAATAATAAATAAATAAATAACTTCTTACATTCACACCAATTATCTAAGCCCATTTTAATTTCATTATGAAACTGTATCATGGAAAACTTGATAACGGATAAATATATACTTACTTAAATACTTTTTGTTTGTAAATACATATTTAATATACATAGTAAACACCCAGACCAAGACAAATAGACATGTTCATGCACACAAATATTTGTCTTGTTCGGGAATCGAACCCGAGACCGCTGGCGCAGAAGGTGGGTAGCCTACCCCTGCGCCAAATCGGTCGTCAAAGATGACTGATGCGCTATGTAAGTTTTTCTTTTTTTTGTATAAATTTAACCGGCCCTGACTTCTAAGACCTTCAGCCGCCAGCAGCGCTATGGTTGGACATCAACTTGGCAGCAGAATGACATTTAAAAAAAACACGTTAGTTTCACAATTTGGCCACCGGAACAGAAAAGTTTGTGGCACTGTACCTATTAGATAAAGGCTCACGAACTAAATGAAAACTTTACATGGCACAGACTGACTTTTTTTAAACGGAGAAAAAAGGTTACGATCTTACATTATAAATGACAAGAAGAGTTCCAAGTTTGAAATACCTTAGTATTAGTGACACTGTCTAAATAATCTACTTATAATTATACTCTCAAGTGGGAGTATACGCTCGGCCATATCTGTCACTCCAACTATGTATCTAGAACTAGGTTTTATTGTTGATCGAAGATCACAACGGATAATTTCAGAGATAATTCCAGGGTGTTTACTATGTATATTATGTATGTATTTACAAACAAAAAGTATTTAAGTACATATTTATCCCTTATCAAGTTTTCCATGATACAGTTTCTTAATGACATTAAAATGGGCTTAGATAATTGGTGTGAATGTAAGAAGTTATTTATTTATTATTTATTCCTCTAATGAAAACAAACAACTTTTATTGAGGGGCCATAACTGAAATCGCGAAAATCAGCTGTTCCATACATTTTAATTAAATATTTTTGCACTTATGTATTGAACAGGTGATTTTTTGGCGGGTCAGTTTTGGTCCCATAATAAATGTTGTTTGTTACCACGAGTAGAATAATCCCTAAAATTACCCGGGATGATAAAAATATTACCGTGTAAAGCGTATTCCTTAAAATTTCCTTATTTGACGCTTATTGTCGAAACAAATACCCCTAATTCCCATTAAAAACTGTTCCGTACAAAAATAATCTTCGCCGTACCGCCCCCTATTTTTGCGTGCAGCGTTAGAGGGAGACCTGAGTGACGTCACGTAGGCTGTCTCCCTCGTTTTGTTGTACGACGGATGGGGCCACCCAGGCGAAAGTTAGGGTCGACTGTGATGAGATTTTTGAATTTTTTGAGCTTTTTAGCTTTACTTATATAAAATGATTTAACAGTTTGGTTCAATCGGTGATACCATTACTCAGTATTCAGACTTCATATTTCATAATAATAATGTCATAGGGATATTTTTAAAAACTTCTTTTTTATGTTTCGTTAAGGGTTTTTTTAGTTAAAAGGGTTTTGGATTTTTTTTATGATCGATACTGGGAATTTCCTTATTTCACATATATTTTCAATCGCATCTTCGATTTTCTATTATTTTTATTACTTCTTCTTAGCGTGTCGATCGATTTGGCTTCAAATCTGTTCAGCCCAATACTGCGCCACACGTACCTACTGCCAATTTTTATTACCTATTGAAAATGTATTAGTAAAAAACGAATTAATAAAACCATAACCTGGCCCGATAACGTAATGAATGTAGTGGGATCTGTCTTCTGTCTATTCAGCGGCCGTTTATTTGCATACCCTGTGATACACATTGATCTCTCAACTAGCTCCCACTACATTTACCACGTTATCGGGCCAGTTATGGTTTTTTTAATTAAAAAAGCCCAAGCGGCAGCCCTAGCTTGAAATATAATTACCAGTACACCCGTAGCAGAATTAATTTGTCAAAACATATGTCGTTGCGATTTAGCCGCGACCGCTGAGCGAACTTATCTTAAAGCTTGCAATGATATCTTTAAAGGAACATTTTAAAATCAAAGATCTGGGTCCTGTTGGAAGAAAAAAGTTTCAAGGCCACGTGAATAAAAAACAAATCTTACTAAAGGCTGCTGTACACGGGTAGAGTAAACGGTAGAGTAGAGTGGTAGAGAACTAACTATCCTACTAACTATACTGATGTACTAACACCCGAATTCTCGTACGCAAATCATCTTTGGGAGCGTCTCAAACATCATGGCATCTCTTTCATACGTTTGACATTTAAAGTGACAGGGCGATGTGTGAGACGCTCCCAAAGTTACGTAGCGTACGAGTATTTGGGCATTAGACATCTTTGGTAGAGTAGAGTAGGTAGGTACTGAAATTTGGTAGAGTAGAGTAGTTAAGCACCGCGGGCAAGCTACTCTACCGCTCTACTCTACCGTTTACTCTACTAAAAAAGAGTTATACTTGTAAATGCGAGTGTTTGGATATTACTCAATCAGGCCAAAACGGCTATGCAAATCGGGATGAAATTTGGCACAGAGATAGGTTAAAGTACTAGAATAGCAAATAGGCTACCTACCACAGAACATGGAAAGAAAAATCTTTCCGTGTTCCGTGCTACCTACTTTCAGGTGAATTAAAGGCGGAAGCATGCTACTCCCGGAATTCTAATAACTGAGGAACTGGCTATCTTCACCTAACTGCCGGAAAACAACAAATGCAGAAAACATCGTTGTTATTGAGTCAGATTAAGATAAGATGGTGGTAGCTAATCTCGCGGGCTTAGAACAAGTCCTACCACCAACCAAAAAGGACGCATTTTGAGGTTACTTTGATTCGAAGGGGCGACTTTGTGGAAAACTCTTGTTTGACAATTTTTTTTTTTTTTAATTTTTTCCAACTGCCCTATGGTAGCCTAAATATAACTATAGATGACATGCCCATTGGTATAGGGTTAGTCATACATGTAGTTTTGAACTACAAAGTAACTTGTATTATCGGTGATCAATAGTGTTTTATAATGTCATTAAACGTGTTAGAATATAGTTGGGGGTTTATATTGAGAAGGTTAAGGTTTTGCGTGGGATATATATCTCTTATTTTATGAGTAGCAAGGGTGTTTGCGGTACCTTATTGTAGTGAAAACTTCTTTAGCGGCGTTGTGCACTTTTTGTGATGTGTAAAAAATGTTAAACTCGCGTCAGGACACGTGACCGTCAGATCGAAAATTCGTAAGACGGACACGTGACGATTTATGTCAATTTGTATTTGTATGAAAAGTATGTATGGGCGAATTTGTTTGTATCGCCTCTAGCGGCGAGTAGCGCGCTTATACAGTTTTCATACAAACTGACATAAATTCGGAATCGCGATAGTTTGCGCTTGCTTTACATAAAAACTTACACTAGGGGCCATACTTATCGAAAAACGACTGTCGACTTATCGAAAAACTGCAATATCATTAGAATACGGGGGCAAATTTCACCACCGTTTCCAAAGTTGTAATAGTTCAGATTAGGAAACGGGCGGCATTGAAGCCAGAAGACCTCGCTTCTAATCCAGTCCGTTCTTTTTTTTTGTCAAATTCCTTTTTTTTTGTGAAAAAGTCTCAAAAATTACCTAAAATTTGTAGTTTTCTCTTTTTCTTCCATTTGTCTTTCCAACTTTGTCTTCCATAGTATCTACTGGTTGTCGTTGTTTACACTATTGCTCAAGCTACTACAGTTTCGTGGTATTGAAACAATGTATGTGATGGTGTCCAATATTTATTTATCTTTACTTATATTTTTGTTTGTTGGTTTGCATCGAATAGGCTCCGAAACTACTGGACCGATTTAAAAAAAAATATTTGACCATTAGAAAGCTACATTCTTCCCGAGTGACTTAAGCTATATTTTATCCCGATATTCCCACGGGAACGGGTACCACGTGGGTAAAACCGCGAGGATCCGCTAGTTTATTTATAAAACATTTGTAGGTGTATCATTCAGATAAAAAAATGTTGTCGACTCAATCAATGACTAAAGAGAATTCGTACTTTCTTCTTCAAGGTATAAACACATATTTCATACATTTAATGTATTTAAAATGCCAACATCCTGTAGTTACCTCTCGACTTTTAATAGCAATTGACATCTATATTGAGGCAACGTGTGCGGTCTATAGAGCCATACCAGCGACCAGCGTGGGCAGAAACAAATTTTAACGCCCGGATACATGAGAAAAATACTGCATTGGACATTTTTGCCTTTAAGAGTTGTAAAGAGTGCCGTTTATTATAATACAATGTCATGTTATGGAAGATCGTAATACCAGTAGCGATAGTCACTTGCTGATCTTATTTAGTTAAAACTGGCAGATCCTGGCGGTTTTGCCCGCGTGGTACCAGTTCCCGTGGGAATTTCGGAATAAAATATAGCCTACCTATGTCACTCGGGAAGAATGTAGCTTTCTAATAATTCCTAATAAACAAACAATCATATCTTTCCTCTTTATGATATTAGTAAAAATTTACTTGAAAAATAATAAAATAAGTTTTGAAACTATAAAGCACACACTAGCTTTTTTTATCAGGAAACAATAACAAATCGAAAGATGAAAAAACTCATTGGAACCTTTTAGATAACAAGATACGGACAAAAACTAGCTTCTTCAAATAAAAGTGATTTATAAGAAGAAGACTTTTATTAATTATACCATTAACTTTTATCCGTCAGTTATCGGAGCTTATAAATGTCCCAAAAAATCTTAGATAAGTACTTTCCTATTAATATTGTATACGATGAGCCTGTGGCGCAAAGGTTAGCTCAATCGGTCTGCGATTGCTTAAGTTAAGCAACTTTTGCAATGGACGGTCACGGGATGGGTGACCAAAAATTCATTATATCGAGCTCCTGCTTGCTTCGAAGGCACGTTTCAGTCGCTTTTTTTTATGCACAGCTGGGTAACACTTAGGCCGTTTGTCCATGGACGATCCGGTACGATTTTTTCTCGGATGACGGAAGCTGGTGTTTTGACTTGGACGGATGGACACGGGAATACGCTTGTCGCTTGTCCACTGCGTCCGAACGAGCCACTTCATTCTAGAGGTTTTGCGTGTGAGTGAAACAGTTAAGGCGCCGATTCCCGAAAATATGGTATTTTAAATTATAGATTACTCGCAAACAACAAGTACCTACTTAAAATTTGGAAAAAATATGTTATTTTACAGGTGCTTCCGGCCGTTTTTAGCCGAGTCAAATAAAATCCCAAACATCCGTCTAATCGTAATCCAAATATCCTATTACTTGCAGTATACTTAGTTTTAGTTTATGAAAAATATACGAAAATAACTTTCTTTCAATAAGGGATTCCGGCCGTCATAAGTTAAAATTTTTTTAATTTAATTTTTACTCGAATTTTAAGTGATTTTCGATTCGCGGGGCGCTCGCGAGTTCACAGTTCACTGCCGGCTGCCGCTGCGTCCACGTGAAATGTATCGCGCGCGGCCGAGCAAGCGTTAGCGTGCCTATTCCGGTCGGGAATCATCGCCTTAATATGGATTATGGAATCTACGCTTACACTTCGGACCGAGTTTGGATCCGGATCCGATGTAGTAAAATTCCCGGAGCCGCCCGTCAAAAAATGGATGACGGAACTCGGACGCCGGCCGGGGCTCGACTGGACAGACGGAAAATACAAATGTATGAACCGCTTCTTCGGTCCGTCTAGTAGACGGATCCGGCGAGACGGACGTCGCGGACAAACGGCCTAAGTCTTCATCAAACCTGATGTTAAGTGGTGATAAGGCTGAAGCTGGAAGCGCACTACTCCCGGAATCTTCAATCATTGAGGAACTGGCTATCATATCTCTAACTGCCGGAACACAATAATGCTGAAAACATCATCGTTATGGCGTCAGACTTAGATAAGACGGTGGTAGCTATCCAGGCGGACTAAGAACAAGTCCTATCACCAACCAAATCGAATACAATATGTACTCCCACTGGGAATCAAACCCGGGACCTCTTGGTCTGAAATCGGTGGTGTGAAACAGTAGACCACAGAGGCGGTCAGACGTTG
The DNA here is from genome assembly GCA_949710035.1 of Crambus lathoniellus. Taxonomy (NCBI): domain Eukaryota; kingdom Metazoa; phylum Arthropoda; class Insecta; order Lepidoptera; family Crambidae; genus Crambus; species Crambus lathoniellus. The sequence continues at coordinate 2,761,394 of OX453325.1, read as the reverse complement.
ATACCCACGGCCTAAGCAGGCGTCTGTCACTCGATGTACTTGCGCGCAAATCTCGCCCTCACCGCCGGCGGTGCAAATCCATAGAAATTAGGTCCGCAAAAGAGCTAGAATAATATGCGATAGAAAGAGATGCAACGAGTGGCCGTTCGTAATTTGCGCCGTACAAGCTGAATTCCACTTTATTGCGTTATAGTTAGATTTGCTATTTATTTAAATTGTTTAGCGGAGTGCAGTATCTGTTAATCTGTCTAATCGGCCTAAGCTCCTTATCCATCCATAAGGAAGGCCTGTGCCCCAGCAGTGGTGAAATTAAATGTGAAAGTTTGTTCGTGGGTTTGTGTGTTTCTCCGTCTTCACACGACAAAAACGGACCAAGGGATCGACGTGATTTTGGTACGGGGATAGTTGGGGAGCTGGAGAGTGGCATAGGTCTCTCTATATCACGGAAAAATATCACACTTCCGCGGGATAACGTCGTGTAGTTCACACGAGCGAAAACGCGGACGGAAGGCTAGTCTATTCTATCTATACTAAAAATAAAAAATAGGAAAGATTTGATTGTTTGTTTGGTTGTTTGCATCGAATAGGCTCCGAAACTACTGGACTGATTTAGAAAATTCTTTGACCATAAGAAAGCTACATTCTTCCCGAGTGACATAGGCTATATTTTATCCCGATATTCCCACGGGAATGGGTACCACGCGGGTAAAACCGCAAGGATCCGCTACTTCTAATATTTTGCACACTTTGTTGAAATTTTTCCTATTGATTATTTGCTACGAGAGTAGAGAGTAGAGTCAATATCCTTGTGACAACCATTTAACCAAAGCTTTCCGAAAAGAAAACCTTGATGAAGAAAAATGGTCCTAATAATTGCCATAAAAATCACCCATTCCACCAAGAAGTTTTATTAATAAAACTCTCAGAACCATCAATGAGCCAAGTCTGAAAAAAAAACACGCCACAGATAAAACAAATACGCAGACACATCCACTCAATCCGAATGCATCGCGTTGTGTGGCCTGCCGTATTAAATTTTATTAATTCAATACATTTTTTAGTCTTCCATTCTTAATGGGTGCGTGTTTATTTTCTGCTTTTGGTGCGTAAATCATAACTGTCACGGTGACAGCGAATTTGGCGCCAAAGGCAGTTGTCGAAGTGTGCCCTCGATTCACACGCTTTAGGGCTGACTCTAATTGACAATGACTGGTGAAGAAATATCCTTGGAAATTTTTCAAACAAGCAATTACTCGCTTTTGTCGTGAAATGTACGTACAAACTTGACACGATAAAATAAAATTTGTTTTTATGTAAGTAAGTAAGTATTTCCTTTTCTCTAAGAAATAATAAAAATCTGATTTATTTGCCAAATCTTTATTATTTTACTCATTCCTTAAAAGTAACAACTACATTTATTATACTTATTATGGATATCATATTAACACGTATTTATTTAAATAGATTTTTGGTAAAAAAAACTAAGATATTAATTCCTAACTTGCCCAACCTTGTCTCTCTTCAATACGGCTCATAATTTTAGAAATCGTTACAAAATCATCTCCAATTTATTCGCTCAAAAAAACTCAAGCAGAGTGAACGACTCAAGCGTAGCAAATCCGATCTGTCATTTATTTTTGACAATTAGTCACGTGGTCTAATTAGACAGCCCTGCTTTCCCGCTATTTTTGTGACGTTTAAAAGGCCATCGCGTTTCTAATGCCCCGTAGACATGTTTATGCGACACATTACAACGATACACTTTCGTTTTGTCGTTTGTTTGAGACAAATCATCTTTTGGTGGGAGCAGTAGTGTAACTTTAATCATTAGATTCAGGAGGGCTATCGGCCAAAAATATGGAAATGAGAATCTTCATTTCATTCGACATTTGAAGTCCATATTATGTCCATATATGGGCATCTAATAACGCTAATCACTAATGGCGTGAAGTAGTCCTTAATAAGTAGTGGTAATACTAAAAAACAATAGTAATTTCTTGATAGAGCATTGCATAAATGTAAAATATTAAGTTCATTAATAGTATTAATAAAAAATCTTTGATTATTGAAAAAATGGAAAATTAAGTATTTTAGAATAACCAACCCGCCCGGATAGCGAAAGGTCGTGGGTTCGAGTCCTATCGGAGTTAGTTGAGAGACGGGTCGATTTTTTCTACAATACTTCATTTTCCATCTTTTAATAATAAAAATTGCATTGTTAATGCAAAAAAGTAAACATTTAAATAACAAAGGTTTGATTGGCGATGTCCGTGGCTGAGTGATGTACGCACGGTTTCGATGGGCCGCTATCTCTTCGGTCCCGGGTTTTTCAATATTTTCTCGTGTCTGGGTTGGTAATACCCGTCGTTGTACCCAATTTCCACAAAACACATTGGAACAATGTATTTAATAGTGTCAAATATTAAATATATTAAATCTACTGCATCTTGAGTTGACTATACAGGCGATAAAGAGTGAATGTGGCGTTAAAACTCATCTGTCGGCTGGCAGGATAATCGATGCTACAGAAGCTGTCATCAAATTAAATACGAATCGTAACACGTGTGTGTGGGCCTTTGGAGGAGAGAATAGACCTCCTTGGGAGAAAAGATGTAGGGTTAAAAAAAAGTTAAATTGATACTTTTTAATGGTGATTAATAGGTGCAAAACAAAAGAAAATTAAATAGGTGTTGTGTGTTTCTTAAACAAAGAAAGGAAATTGTTAAAATTAAGATACTAATATGCACGTCCCTTTTATTGATAGAAATTATGTGTTTATGAATATTGGAAATGGAAACATTAAGGGCTAAGTACATACAAATTCGAAAAATATGCATGTATTTTAATACAAAACAAAAACAATAGACAGCATTGCTTGAATAAGAAAATCTTCATTGAAATTGGACAGCATGACAGTACAATCAATTTACACTATTTATAAAGCTGCCAAAATAATTCTGCAAAAGTGATTTTCAAGCTTATCCTCTCAAAAACATCATGATATCATAGATCAAAATTAAAACAATTAAAATTATTGAGATTTTAAATTATTTTTATGCATTCACAATGCAATTTTGTAAGTGTAGGAAAAATGTGATAGTAAAAAACCACGAGCCCTATATAGCCTGCTGTACACGGGTACAGTAAACGGTAGAGTAGAGCGGTAGAGTACTAAACTTTCTATACTAATGTAGTATTAATTTAAAGTACAGCAGCCATTTAAGTTAGCTTTCCCGCCTGAAAGCTACTTATAATTAAAATTATGCCAAAATGTACCTACAGTCACCAACAATTCCTCTAAAGCATTCCAGGGGTGACCGGCAGATAGCCGTAGAGCCGCTATCGCCCTCATCCGTCACGGCCTAAATGCTGTTTTGATAGCTGTCAAATTACTGTCAAAGTCGAGCCCGCAGATAGGATAGGGTTAATAGTTTTGTTTGACTTTTTTATTGGGCAAATATTTTTAGTTTGTTCAGTAATTGGCGGTATTATTAAAGATCAGTATTACTTTTTTTTTACTTATTTGGTCCTATTTAATTTAGCGGGAGACATATCATCATCGGACACTTTTAATAACTTGCCCCTTATTAAAAATTTTACTTTTTTGCATTCACAATGCAATTTTTATGGTTGAAAAATAAAAAATTAAGTATTTAGAAAAAATCGACCCGTCTCACAAGCAGTCACGAGCAGTCGCCCGGATAGCGAAAGGTCGTGGGTTCGTGTCCCATCGGAGCTGGTTGTGAGACGGGTCGATTTTTTCTAAATACTTCATTTTCCATTTTTCAACTTGCCCCTTGATTCACAAACCGTCGGAAGCGTTCCCGACAGCGAAAAGTGTGCACTGTATCTGTCACTCACTATAAATCGTTGTGGCGATCTTTGGGGGAGGCCTATGCCCAGCAGTGGGCGTCGTTCGGCTGACAGGATGATAGAATAGTTATGATATATGAGATGAATAAAAACAAGCTGCTTATGAGCTGTTTAATTGATGGCGCTACAGGCTAGTGACGTCATATGCCTGTACCGTAGCGCTCTCCTTGTCCAATCAGAAAGTTTTATGCTCTATTACCTCTGAAAACAATAAAAACATTTGAAAATAAATACCTATATTTTCTTAGAAATAAGATATTTAAACATAAAAATATCAGTGAAATACCCAAACATTTGACACTCAAGTTAACATTACAATAATTAAAAAGTATACCTAATACTTTTTAATTATTGTAACGTTAACTTGAGTGTCAAATGTTTTCGTTTTTTTCCCGAACATGATAACAATTTTTAAAACAATCAAAAGTAAAAACGACCAAAGTACTTAGTTTCCACTTTCACTATAATAACTTAAACCGTACAAAATCTTATGAAACCTATGAAATTCGAACTTTTTAATTTGTCACTTGCTCCATCATTTGTCGCATTAGTTTGTTAAAAAAAAGCGTAAAACACCGTCATATCTATACATATCGCGACAGTTAGAAGACCCCATATATCACTGGGTCGAATATCAGGACGGTACAGACACAAGACATAGTGGTTCTAGGTAAAATAACTTTTTTAGTAAATTACTTAGGGAGTAAAGCTTAGTGGCAAGAATTATAGAAATGGTTTTTCATTGAGGTTCGACAGTTACAATTTGTATTTATTTTTTGTTTGCAACCATCGTTATTTCGGCCACTCGTTTTCGAGTTAATTTTTGCAAATTTTTGCAAGAAAATAAACGAGATAAATATATCTATTTACTATAGTTATACTATTTCGATTGATTTTATTTTATTCTGAATGTTACTTTCTGTTAAAGCCTATAAGGCTACTTTGTAAATTTCCTTAGATAAAAAATAAAGTGAAATAAAAATACATTGCTCCAACTTGCTTTGACGTACCTACTTAATCCCGCGTAGTCATCAAATCTACATAAAACTCTTGCGTTACTGACTGACTAACAGACAACGTACAGTCGAAACTACTGGCGCAAGAAAATGTATGAAAATGTTCCTTGGGGAGTGTAGAGGAGCACTAAAGAAGGATGTTTGAAAATTCCCCCTTTAAGGGGTTAAAAAGGGGGTTCACGCAGACGAAGTCGCGAGCGGAACGCTAGTATTTTATAAAATCAATTAGCAAAAAGCTTTAAAGGTAGTTCTTGCTAGAACAAAGAAGCCTATCCGTCTCGATCCGCAGTCGCGTGCGGGTGTACAGTGTCCGGTTACCAGAGCGCGGTGGTCCTAAAATTAAGTCATCACTCACATCGGCTGGTTTTTTTGTAAATGCCATCATGGACCGCTCTATGCAACATGTTTGATTATTCAGAATATGTAGAGTACCTACTATATAACGAAAGTAGAAGTACTCTGCATACAAAGATATTTGTCTTATGCTGAACAGTCAATAATGTTTGTATATATTTAATCCTAATCTCGAGCTTATATTTGGAACTAAGAATACGGTTTCACGGAAAGACGTTCACTCCAAGAGTGTAATTTACGTACGTAAATTAAATTTACGTACGTGAATTACACTCTTGGAGTGAACGAATAGATGATAATATCAAATAAGATTAAGAAGGATATATCTATTGCGCAGTCTCATAATAATAAATAATTAGGGGACGAGGAGAATAGATGCAGGAGACCTTAGTGCAATAGTTAGTTCGCTCAGCCTGGGATCATTGAGGTTGAGTAAATTTTGCAATTGTCGGTTACGGGATCGGTCACCAAAAACATAATATCTCCCGCTCTTCCAAGCTTTGGCAGACACGTCAAGTCTGTCTGACGGAAACGGTCTGTCGGTTTGCTGCAATCGGCCACACACTCTCAGATTTACATACAAAAATCGAATGTCTAGCGGCTTGTTCGATCGAGGACTGCAGGCGGCCTGCCGGCGGGCTGGTAGTCTGTGGGCCGCTTTAGGTTCCATTTTTAAAGTAAATTAGTAGGAGAGATGACTGCGCTGATCACTTGTCAATAAACACGTAACCACAGCCTTCTCTATAAGTAACACGTATGACTACACATTGATGATGATTTATTGATAACTTTTACCAGGTTTTATTTCTTTATTAACATCATCAGTAAATTAAATTTGTTGTTCGATACTTATGCATTATTTGATCTGGATATTTTATAAGGCTTAAATAATATTATAAACATGTTTATAGATCACAGATGACCTTTCGCATTCAAAAAAATCACTACAACTTATTGCATAACCCGATCCAAACTCTTTTATAATCCTTATTTTGACAGCAAACTCTTCAATGGAAGTAAAAAAAAGCGCCAGACAGAGACACCGCTATACGAGTGAGGGGAACAACGGCAAGCCTTCAAGTTGGGTGGTATTAGTGAGTCATGCGCTGCGCTTAGTAGCAAAAGGAGATTTTGAACGGATTAAAAACTTTTTGGTTGGTTTTGTTTTATTAGAGCACTCTTGTCTATGGTAAAGTAGAGTCAAAGTGACCAAAAACAAACTAAATTATTTAGGTTGTTTTTTTTTAAATATCGTTTGACACGTGACATGTTTTTTGTTTGTTTTGGGAAAAGTGATGTTGTTTTGAGAACAATGTTTTAAATGTACAAGTTATCACATATTTAAATTGTTTTGTTATCTAGGATAAGTATTATGTCATGTCGTTTGTCGTTGAGGTAGACGAAATATATCTTCTATCTACTATTTTCTAATTTCTATCTTGCTGATCTATCTCTCTATATCTCTCTCTCTGATTCTATCTGACTGAAAAAAAAACGCACAGCCGAAACTACTGGTCGCAAGAAGCTGGAATTTGGCACCTTAGGCAGTGTAGGGGAGCACTAAAAGAGGATTTTTGGAAATTCCCCATCTAGGGGGGTAAAAAGGGGGTCCACGCAGACGAAGTTGCGAGTGGAGCGCTAGTGTGTGTATAAGTATGTAGGTAACCCATGGAGGTGCCTGGACCGCAGTGGCTTTTAGCGTGCTTGTTCTGCGATGTTTGAAGCTAAGCAACATTAGCTCTGTCTGGTCGCGTGGGTGACCAAAAATTTAATCTCGAGCTCCTCCGTGATTCGGGAGGCACGTTAAGCCGTTGGTCCCAACTGCATTTGCAGACGTTAATACCCAACAATCCGCATTGGTCCCGCGTGGCGGGTAATGCCCATTCCCCCTTCCCATTCCATCCATAAGGAAAGCCTTTGCCACATCAGTGGGGAAATTAAATGGCTGATGATGATGTTTTATTGTCTGGCATAATATACAGGGTCTTTGTTTAAAGATAGGACATACTTCAGGGGGTGAAAGTACTCATCAATACATACTATTGATCTAAGTGCGATAACGTGAAAAATAAAACAGCGGTTTCATACAAAGGTGCAATTATTTCCGAATGGGCCAAAATATATGGAACAGCTGATTTTTTTCGCGATGTGGCTCTTGGTCCATTAGTAAAAGTTGTTTGTATAGATAGGTACCTACTTTCACCCCCTGAAGTATGTCCCATCTTTGAACAACCAGCCTGTATACATTTTTTTATGGTAAATTTGGCTATATCTGGTTTAGTAACACGATGTGGTCTAAGATGTTACATACTTGCCCAGGAAATCTCACCTTGAAGAGACCTAGGTTGTAGTTATCGGCGAACATAGAAGCAGCACCGTATTCCATTTCTTAGCGGTTCGCATTATAAAGAATTTGCGAAGCGGACTTGGTGCGGACAGGTGGAGTGTCAACAATGTAGGGGTGATAAGCTAGCCTACGTCTGGTTTCCCGATGGTGAAAGGGGGCTGGAGGAATGAGGTCGTGGAGTTCTCTCGCACACCCTGCCTCTGGTATCCCGATGGTGAAAGGGGGCTGAAGGAACAAGATCGTGCACTTAGAATCATTACGTATAGAAAGATAGTCTTCATACAAGCGCTCTGTCAAAAAACGTACACTTGTAACTTCGTAGTGTACCTACATTGAAAACTCGGCGTTTGAAAAGGTGCTGCAAAATGGGCGCGTGGACTTAGGTACTTTCTATAGGTACGTAACTATTCTTAAGTCGTGCAGTTCTATTGAACACTCTCCAAAGTGTATTCTGTATAATACCGATAGACAAGCAACTTTGCGACGGTGACTGGGGCTCTAAGCATTTAATATTAACTTCAAAACATAGATGACGTAACACTGTCAGTATGTAGCTCTACCTTAGTTTAATCATACGTTTGTATTAAATTGCAGTTTTTTTACAATCTCAAAATTGAAACATCAAATGCAACTACCGGTGAGGCAAATTCGAGGCCATTATAAACCAATAAACGTATTTTATGTATTAGTCATCGTTCGGAGGTATAAGGTTATTCGTGAATTATTACTTTTAGCATTTGGAGGGATATTTGGTGGAATAAAATTGTATTAGATCCTGACTACAAAACAGAAACAATAGTAAAAAATAACTGATTTTTTGAATTTGATATTTATTTTGGAAAGTAAGAAAGAAAAAACATGTATTTACGAAACACACCACATAACACACACAGACAAATAACAGAGTATAACAAACAACATAAAGAGTATAGCTAAGAAAAAAAACATAATAGAGGTAACTCAGAATAAAACTCCTGAAAAATTTCAAAGAGAAAATAAAAATACAGATTTAATTTAGATAGTCGGTACCTACTGGGAAAGTGACATTTTATTCTTTCTATCATCAATCTTTTGCTCTGATAAAATTAGTTGAAAGATACCAATTTACCCGAGCAGTAGACATGTAGGTTACACAGTTAACTAAATCAGTTACCCAATGAATTAATTATAGTCTTTAACCTAACCCCTTTAAAAACAATATTAAAAAACCGAAGCTGTCTCCGGCAAAAATACTCATTAAGTACTAAACACATCCACACACAAAAAGATGAATATAAACGGAAGACGTCTCAATTACTTGACACAACCGTGTCTTCAAATAGAATAATACAAAAACAAGCCATTATCAACCTTAAAGCAAAGACATAAGTCCTATAAGAAACACTATAACAATACCTTCATTGAATTCCAAGCTTAATCCTTTCGATAAAACCACAAAACAATATACGTCTTATCGCAATAAGTTTAAGGTCAACTTTCTTCTGTCTTTTGTTATTAAAACAAAAATGACATTTCAGGTATGCAAATTTGAACTCTAATTTATTGAGATAAAGCACTTATTAGAGCAGAGATAATAGTGACTTGTGGCTTCACTGCAAGTCGAGCTTGAAAATGTTTTGGTGACATGAGCATGCGAGAGCAGGACAAAAATACGTGGAAGTGGAAATGCAACTTTAGTCAGATTTTTTCTACGAATATTTTGTTTTGCTACGTTTTGTAAAAAAAATCGTAGTCGATTTGCAGCTACGAAGTGACTACGGACTACGACTGCGAAATGAGTGCAGCGAACTCAATGAGTGATTAAAAATTATTCCAATTAATTTTTTATGTACTTAATTTTTTTTTAAAGTGCATAATATTTATTACTTTTTGTATTATATTTAATAAGCAAGCTAATAATTAGCTATAAGGATGTTATAAATAAATCAAATACTAAAATTCTTGCCTCGAAATTGGTGCCTGTTTTATGCATGTATACCGAGGAGTAATAAACGTTTTGAGCTGTCAAACAAAAAAAATAATTAAACTTATAATAAAAAATAAAAAAAAATTTATTAAATAACAATCAATAATATATTGTTGGTATTGAAATTACGATTAATGATCCAAAGCAATCAATAAGCATTAATATAATTTAATTTCTGTATTATATTGAATTATAGTCTGTCTAACCGCTTTAATACCAAAAAAAACCAATCAACTTTTTTCTATTCTATTTCTTATTAATAAAACATTTCTTTTATTTATAAACTCATGCGGATACAGATCGACATGAAAACAGAATTTCGCCAAAAAAGGCATCGAACCTTTCCGTTCACTGATCGAACCTTATTGACATACCTAAGTTGCAAGTATGAAATATTTTGGTGCACACCTATGAAACATGCGCCAGTTGACCGAGAAAATAATGTCAACTAACTAACAAACAAACTAACTAACTAACATGGCAAGTTAAATAAAAGCTTGTTAGTAATACATAGTTACAAACGACAAATACTATTGACAAAATGTCGTAAATGGGAATAATTAATCTTGCAAGCTAAATTTCACCAACTTCCCAGTGTCCGATTGAGCTGAAACTTTGCATACAGGATAATGATACAGGTTTGGTTTGGATGACAATACAATATTAAAGTACAGTTAACAAAAAAGCTTGTCATAAAAACGAAGTTTTTTCAAAAAAAAAATATTTTCTCGGTTGATTGGCGCATGTTTCATAGGTGTACACCAAAATGTTTCATACGAGCAACTAGGTATGCCAGGCTCCTTATAAAAAATTCTTTTCATATATTTTGACAATAACCAATATTTTTCACCCGGATTCGACTCCACACCTCCCGCTCGTTGGGTGGGCGACCACCCGGCTTTCGACCAGGCGCCGACACCGTACCGGACAAATATAGTACCCGACCAATGTACACTATCGATAGCAAATTGCGAGACTACTTACTGAACATTTGAGGCTAAAATATAGTAGAAATACTTAGAAACTAGATAAAATATTGAAAAACGGTTTTTTTGTAATTTTTTTTGTGGCAAACCTTTTTTCCTGACTGTACTATAATAATGTAAAGTCATCCAAGTCAAACGCAAACGCAACATTTCAGCTCAAAGGAACACTGAAACGGCAAGACTATCAAATCGTTTTATTCGGTAGTAAAAAATAATGAGGAGCCCGTGGCGTAGTGTATAGTTACCATGCTCAGCCTGGTTAAGCAACTTTCGCAATGGTCGGTCACGGGATGGGTGACCAAAAACTTTTCATCTCAAGCTCCTCCAAATTTCGGAAGGCACGTTAAGCCGTTGATCCCGGCTGCATTTGCAGTCGTTGATACCCACCAACCCACATCGGGTCATGGTGTCCTGATCCATCCATGAGGAGGGACAGTGCCCCAGCAGTGGGAAATATAAATGGCTGATGATGATGACGATAAAAACAATTACAACAGTGGTCTTAAAACTATTAAGTATCTTATTTATAAACTTAAAGTCTAATATAAACGTGTTAAAAAGAAGATTGTGTCGCAAGTCCTTTTTTCGAGACAGGCAAAGATGCTTTCGATACAGCCAGCGGGTTTGTGTTTGCAACGAATGTTCGCTACTATCGACCATCACCCGGCATTCAACGCACCGACACACCGTAATGGACAGATATTCCGACCAATATACACTATCGATAGCAAATTTCTGAGCATTTTAGGCTAAAATATAGTAGAAATTCTTGTACACTACAAAAAAGATGTTACTTTTGAAAAAAATAATTATTACCTTTTTTGCTGATGTATCAGGTAGAGATTTATATGCGGTAGCTTGTAATTAGCTTATAAGTATCTACGTAATAAGATGCACTGTAAATGATGCTGTAAGCTTCCCAAATAAATTAAAAATAAAATAAAATAAGATAGCCAGTTCCCAGTGATTGAGGATACCGGGAGTAGTGCGCTTCCACCTTCAGCCTTATCACCACTTTATTTATTTATTTTTTATTTATTTTTATTTTATTTATTTCACCATTTAACATAAGGTGTGATCAAGGCTAAGTGCTACCCCGATGTGGATAAATTAACGAGATTTTACAGTAAAGCTGACACCGCCTGCTGTGTCAAATGTGTGAATGTAAACACAGCTTATAAAGCTTCGGGCAACTCCACTTCTGTGATATAAAATCATATCGCCAGTCTTAGATTTGATTTTACAAGCTTTTATTTAACTTGCAGTGTATGTATGTATGTATGCATGTATGTCCGTTTGGGTCAAATCTTGCAACCTAAATTTGACCCACTTGCCAGTGTTCGATTGAGCTGAAATTTTGCATACAGGTTTGGCACGGATGACAATACAATATTACAGTAAGGTCAGCAAAAAAGCTTGTCATAAAAATGATTTTTTTACAAAAAACTTCTTTACAATACAAATTAAACCACGAATTATTTGAAAAAAAGTTTATAGATATTACAACAATATACTTGAAAGGGACTGGACTAAGTGTAAACATAAAATATTTACATGTTGTCGATAAAAAAAAACACAAAATTCTGGTCTAATTCTGGCTATAACCAATTTATTTTCATTATGACGCATATTACTGAGCCAATATTTTAATAAGTACATAATTTTAAACTATATTAACTAGCGACCCTATTAACAATTTGCAAAAAAAAATGATTATTTTACGAGTAATTCAAATACTTAAAACTAATTCGGCGTTTACAATTTCTGTTTTTTTGTATGTAATTTTTTCTAGGTTTATACCCTCTCTAAAGGCCTAGGTACTCGCTAAGAGCACGAGGTTAATTTTGACACAGTTAACAAAAGCCCATCAGCTGCCAACTATCTCACAACAACCGTTACATTCTCGTCATAGCTTCACGCGTGCCACCCCGGCAGTTAAATTCAGTAGTTAACGAATCGTGTGTTTTGCCCCGTAATTGGGGATAAGAATTTGGGATAATTGCCCTTTGGATTTGAATAAATGGCTGTCAAATAAATAAGATACTATGGGCCAACTTCAGATGCAAACTTCTTTGGTGAATATCTCAGATCATATAATACTGTGAATATAGTTTCGCCTCGCGATTTTTATTTATAGCTGTCGTATCTTTGTTAGATGTACAGTCAGCAATAAAATATAAACAATAGAGAACTTTGTCACATTGAAGCATTCCGTGACAAAAATATCTGTGTGCTACAAAACTCATTTAATATTACAAGCTTTTTACAACCTTTTTATTAACTTGCCATGTTAGTTAGTTACTTTGTTAGTTAGTGGGGGACAAATCTTGCAAGCTTAATTTGACCCACTTCCCAGTGTCCGATGGAGCTGAAATTTTGTATACAGGTTTGGTTTAGATGACAATAATACAATATGAAAGTACTGTCAGCAAAAAAGCTTGTCATAAAAATGAAATTTTTACTAAAAACTAATTGTAATATGACATATTCCTATGTTGTTTACATACTATTGCTCGTGACTGTACCACACTGTACCTAGGTGAGTAGTTCACCGGGTCAAATAGTACATAATAAATATTAATTTCTCACAACTTTAGTTTGAATTGCAAAATCAACCATGCCCTATAAAATATCAAATAACACATTTATATGTATGCCACAATATCAACTAACTCGTATAATAAAGATATTATATTATACACTCAAGACATTTATTTATTCATACAGCAATTAAAACCGCCCGACAACTAGTTATTGGAGACATTTCCATAATTATGCATAGACAAACTAAATCCACAGATAATGCTATGAAAAAACTGTCAAAATGCCAAGATGGCGGACAGCTCGTTGATAATAAAGCTATTAATGTCGGCTAGAGTTGTTTATGGTATTTATGTTATAATAAAATTAGCATTGGACGTAGATGGATTAGAGGTTGTATTTTGACGACTTGTGTGGCAGTGCATTCGCAGTTTCATTCTGGGGTTCAATCGCGGTAATCCTATGACGCATTAGTCAAGTGTACGTGCAGTTGACGTGCAAAACCGTTTTGATAACGCGCGGCTTTGACAGCCAGTCAAACGTAAAGACGCAAACGTGATCAAGAATACATAGAATCTCTGCATAGAATTCTGGCCTTTGAATATCATCAGGGTTTTCAGGTGTTTAAGAGTGCATATATCAAATGTCTAGTCATCAACATCATCAGCCTTACCACGGACGCTCACTGCTGAGCGTAGGCCTCCCCCAAGTATCTCCACAGCGATCGGTCCGGCTTTTCTCGCATCCAGTGGCTTCCTGCGACTTTGACCGATCGTCCGTCCACACTGTACGGGGCCTGCCCACGGAACGTCGTCCAGCACGGGTAGCATGACGAACTCGAGAAAGGTTTTGTCTATATCGAAACGTCAAAAATGACATTTCATCGTAGACAAACCTATTGTTCAGCTGTCAATTATAGACCTTTGAGGTAGACAAAACTCTTCTCGGGTTCGTCATGCTACGCGTGCAGTGCTCGGTCTCAGTTCGGTGACTATTCGACTATCGGTTCTCCACGTCTCTCTCTCTCTCTCTCTCTCTCTCTATAAGTGTGTAAAGTCAAGTATCAATAAGAATTTCTATGTAAAATTGAACTTCCCTTGATAACTGAGAAAGTAATCTTTCAAATAAGCTAAATGTTTCATTGCCTTCAATTCGTATAGTCACCATCTTACTTATTTACTTATAATGTAAAGAGGAAATATTTAATATTGTTTATTTGTTTGTAATAGATAAATTCAAAAAACTATTAGACCGTTTTCAAAAATTCTTTCACTACCTATTAGAAAGCTACTTACATTCTTCCTGAGTAAAATAGACTATAATATTTTATATCGATATTCCCACGGGAACGGGTAGGTACCACGCGCGGAGCTATATAAGTTTGACAAGTCAAAAATCCATCTAAGATTAGGAGGCATTTTTTTAACTTTGCCAAAGTGTGGCTTATGCCAAACTTACGAGTGTTAACCTTCAAAGTTTCTCACCAGTAAGCACTACTCAAAGACGACACACATCTGAATTCAACTCGTCAAAAGCTGCCAACATCTGCATCCAATTTTAAACCCTAACTTCTTAGTTCTAAGTTCATAATCCTTTGCTTAAAATTGACGTTTAGTTGTAATTCTACACTGCGTGTAAGTATTTAATATAAAGTGCCTCTAATCCAATGATTTATACTGCATTAATATGCTTCCGAGCTAAGACAAGATAAGAGATTAGAATGACTGATGTCTGCGGCCTATTCAATTTGGTTTGTTATAATAAAGTCTAGCGATATTTTAGAATTTATTTTATAGTTTCATTTAATAATAATTAATTTAATTTAACAATAAAAAGAAGTGCGCTGGTAATATTTTATACATAATCTAAATAAAAAATTTAAATTTTAAAATATCTTTGCCACTAAATATAAATTCCCCTGAATTACTAAAATCTAATTTCCAGTTTCTTTGCGATTCTCATGATCGCCCTCTTCGCTCCGCAAACTCTCTCTCTCTCAGTACACCTCTCTTTCATTCTGGCTATATGTCTGAGTCTTTCACTCTGCATGCCCTGCGTCTTTGGAACCTCCTTCCTGATGCTATCAGGAGGTCTCCCAGTAAATTCTCTTTTAAAAAGAATGCTCGCCTTTTTCTACTGGATGGCTTGAACTCGTAGTTCTTATCATAAGCTCATCATCATCATCGATGTATTTATTTCACTTTTGATTTAATCCCTTTAGTATGTAGTATATTATTTTATGTATTTTTTATATATTTATTTACTGCATGTATTTGAATTATATTTTTATTATTTATATAAATAAAATATAAGTATATATCTATCTATATTATATTTTTTGATATTTGTTTATTTTAGTGTGTATATTATAGCATGTATTAGTAGGTTTTGTACCGCATTCGTTGTTCTCTGTTTCCCAAAGGTTGACTGGCAGAGAATACTTTTAGTATTAAGTCCGCCTTGTATATTTTACTGTGTGTATTTTGTACAAAAGTTAAATAAAATAAAAAATAAAAAAAAATGCAATTTTATTATTGAAAAATTTAAAATTAAGTTTTTAGAAAAAATCGAAAACCAGCTTCGATGGGACTTGGGATTTGTAAAACTTGAAAAAACTGTTGTACTTACTAAATACACGTTTGCTGCTGCTGTATGCACTAAAGCCATTGACAATAAAAATAATTTTATTTTAATTCAAGCAAGACTTCCTTTCTCCGTTATGTGAAAAAGATGGCTTCCGCGTGTCCTTTTAATTATTATTTTCCATAATATATGCAGAAAGAAATCATGCTCTTTTCGCATAGCTTCGCTCAAAGTGGGGTCTGTGCTTTAAGAATTTATTCGCCATTAAACCACCTTTTCCGTACAGTGTAAATCTTAATTCAGCGTAATTAATTTAAAAAGCTAATTAAAAAGGCCTTTTATCGTTGAATTATGCAAAATTTCGTATTACAAGAGTCTCTTATTAACCATACGGAACCCAAAAAACCAGTTTTGAACCACCAACGACGCTCAATAATGAAGACATTTTGCCTCCAATAACTGCCCATTATAACTGATAAACAACTTACTTAAAACTTGCACGAATAACAACCTTTTGCTCATTACACTTAAATCCAAAATCAAATGCTCCATAAAACAATTGACAGTTACTTTTTTGATTCCATCCGGCTAAAAAAAAGTATTACATTCTAATTAGGATTCTTTTTTTGAAAAGTAATGCAACCTCGAAACGATTTAGAACTTCACAAAATCGAATTATGAACTAATTTAGCTTGAATTCAAAACTATTTTAAAAGGAGTTTTGAAAACCGAACACGTCACATTGTGTTTTATTCTTTAGTGCTTAAAGTATATTTTTCTTTGTAGTTTTTGAAGACTTATCAAGCAGCTGTTCTATATTTTAGCGATTAAAATTGGTTTTTATTTCTCTCTGATTGAAGGTTTAATTTTGATTGACGGGGTTAACCTTATTAATTGGATGTATAAATTCTAAGTGGCAATTAAGGGGTATGTTTATTCAGGTCCATCCGTGGTCTTATGTTTTATGACACATAAAAGGGCCGACTTGAGTAAAAACGATTCGCTACAGAAGCCTTACAACGTTCCAAGTCAATAATGAGATAATTAGAATGTTATTTTAATCGATCAATATCGATTAAACATCGGTTAGTTTGCTTTATCGATTAATGAACGTAACATTCTCCTACAGTGCCACTTTCTATTGTAAAACGGTGTGGAGATAGTCAGCAGTGTCTCCCTGGCATACTTATTTAAAACCTTTTTACAATTTCAGTATTTCATTTGGACTTGGTCATCGAAATCTTTAAAAGAAGAGAAAACTTCTTGCCATTCTTTTAAAAATAATTTAAGTCAGGAACAGTCGATAACACAAATCCATACTGTTAGTGTGTTTGTCCATGTTTCATGGTTTCACGTCAAAACGGAGCAACGGCTCGACATGATTTGGGACACAGCTGCAGAGTGACATAGGCCTCTTTTTATGCCGTAAAAATATCACAATCTCACGAGAAACGAATTGTTATTGAAAAGTTAAAAACGAAGTATTTTAGTGAGACCAGTAAATTTTTTCTAAAATGCTTCATTTCCAATTTTTCGGTTTATAGATGTTTAACAACAACATGGCGAGCAAAACAAACCACTCAAATATTTAAAAAAAACACATAACATAATATTTGAAGCTTGCTATGTAAAAGCTAAGCTAGCTAGCTAGTTATGTAAAAAAGCTTTGTAAAAACCCTAAAAACACTAAAATTTAAAACAAACCCTGTAACCGAATTAATTTTATTTAAGTATAGCTTTTTCAAGTTTTTTAAAACCAATGAAAAAAAAATCATTGAACGCTAATGAGATTGACTCTGTATAAATAAAAGCATTTTTCAATAAAGAGAGTAAGTTTTTTTAGAACATACGACTGAAACTGGAATAAAAATATATCACTGAAAATGAATCAGTCAGTGGGAGAACAAAAACAACAACACAACACAAAATTGAAAACATAAGCTTGAAAATGAGCTAGCTTCATTTAATAATAATAAAATACTTACCTCTTTTGGAGTTTTTAAAAGAAATGAAAATTGTAAAACTATAATGAGACTTAATATGGTTGAGTTGTTTTAAAATTCCTAATAAAACTTTGTTTTAAAACGCGGCAGTCTTGACCCAATAAAAAACATGTATATTATTTACAATCATGTCAACTTAAAACCAAAAAAGTTATCATTCATTTTACATCCTTATTAAATCCCAAAAAATAAAAACTAAACCCGGAAACTGAATGCGTTTGTCTCATAAAAAAAACTCCTATGGATGTATTACAACAAACGAACATTTCAACAATATTTTGAAAACGAATTAGTTTGACTTATTTTGAACAAACATCAGCACACGTAGCATGACAAACCCGAGAAGAGTTTTGACTTTTGTCTACCTCGAAAGTCTATAATAATAATTGACAGCTGAACAGGTTTGTCTACGATGAAATGTATTTTTTACGTTTCGCTATAGACAAAACCTATCTCGAGTTTATCATGCTACCCGTGCTGCAGGGCTAGCACAACTTAGCGCGACTCTTTGTCGCGCTTCTTCCAACCAATCAGCACGTCTCGCCTTGAGTCACGCGCGCTATCTACGAGCGATCTGATTGGTTGAAAGTACCCGCGATTCTTTGTCACTCGAGTCGCGCTCAAGTGCATCGGCAGTCGACACCCAATAAAGAGATATTCGGCAAAATGGTATAATTAAAATAACTTCTTATTTAGCTGGCATAATTATATGTCGCGCGAAAAATCTGTCGAGAATTTATTTAGAAATAAATCATGAAAGAATTACTATACTTAGGCGAAATTTTTACATAACAGTTAAAGACAAATAGTTATTTTCAATTCCATCCTTACTTTGCAGTCTAGAGTTCTAGACTCTAGAGCACTCTAGACCCAGTAGAGAGGTATTCGGTAACATGGTATAATTTCTTTAATGGGTACTTAATTAACACACCAAGCAAACAGACGGGTAAAAAAGACACTCCAGTATACGATATTTCAAATTAGTAAGTAAAATTTAAATCCACGTTACTTTTAAAGCCAATAATTAGTATAGGAAAATTTGATATTAAAAAACCACGAGCTTTATAAGTAGCTTTCAGGCGGGATGCTGATTTCAGTAGCGGATTTTTCCTATACTTACAGAATTGCATTGTGAATGCATAAATAGTAGATTGTACAACAAGTGCATAAAACGTTCCATTTTACCCGAGACGTATATATCCATCCGAGCCGTAGGCGAGGGTGGATAGTCAATTCGAGGGTAAAATGGGTTTTATCTACGAGTTATACACTCTGCTTTTCACTTCGAGTGTGAGGAAAACAAATAACAATATTGCAAAAAAGAAAAAATAAAGACTTCGCCATATTGGCGGGGAGACTTTCTTTTTTTTTATACGTGGCAGTGGCAGCACAGTGACTTTAGCATAGATCGTAGTCCATGCTCTTGAAATACTTATTTCTTACAAAACTCATAAATTTTGCCTAGTTTTATTAGTTTAGTAAGTAATTTAAAATGGATTGTGTACAAAATCAAAGAAACAGAATGAAATAACAAATTTATTTAACGAAGTTTAATTGCGTGTGTGACTGTTTACCTGACGACCTTTGTCTTAGAGTCTGAGACTTAGACGATTTTACTTTATGCACTAGAGCATAAAAAGTTATTTTATGCAGCCTATACCCAACATAAACACGAACTTTACGAGCATGAGAAGTGAAAAATAATTTAAAATCCCAATAATATAATATAATAATAGGAGCTAGTTCAGAGACGGGTCGACAATCGACATTTTCAAATACTTCATTTTCAGTTTTCCAATAGTATTTAAGCAACATAATCTCTTTAAAACATTTGATACACTGAAAAGAGGCTGACTCATATTGAACAAAACCCCCTTTGCGAGTTTTAAAACAAACATCCGATCGGCAGTCTAGACCCAATAAAGAGGCATTCGGTAACATGGTATAATTACAATAATGTCTTAATTAGCTGGCTTGTGGGTGGTCTGTGACGTCAGCAGCGCGAGCGCAGCCATCGCGCTGCGGAGCGGGGGACAGAGAAAAATATAAAAGACCTAAATATTTTAACATTTCTATATCTCAATATATTCTATAGCCGCTGGATGCGGGCAGCGCAGGACCGATCGTTGTGGAGATCCTTGGGGGAGGTCTATGCCCAGCAGTGGGCGTCGTACGGCTGAAATGATGATGATGATATCTCAAAAAAAAAAAAACCACGGAACACAAGAAAGACATTAGAACTTAGAAGTAATTATAGTGCGACAAGAATTTCTGTTCCGGTGATAATCTTTGGAACTAAAGCAGTTCTCATAGGACGACAGTCCATTATGACAGCTGATTTCGTATTGCAAGTGGCTCCTCTGTTACAACTGTCACCGGAACAGACAGTATTATTCTTATGTAGGTAATACGGAAATAATATGTAGTAATTTTTTTACTAATAATGAAATACTTAATGGTAATCAATTCGTTTGTAGCGCGAAAACTGCTGTCAATTTCAAGATTTGACGACCTCCGTGACCGAGTGGTGTACGCACCGGTTTTCAAGGTTCCGCTATATCTAGACGTCGATTTTGATTCGGGGACGATTCCCGGTCGGGTAAATATTGAAAACGAACTTTTCAATATTTCATCGGGTCTGGGTGTACCTATGTGGTTATACCCGGGGTTGTTTCCGATTTCTATGACACTAGTGCTCAAGCTACTATAACTATGATATTGAAACAATGTATGTGATGGTTTCTAATATTTATTTATTTCATGTAGAGATAGATTATCTAGCTGCACTCTGGGCGAAAACTTTCGACGGATTTAACAAAAACTGTTTAGAAATATTAATTTAAATCTAATTTCTAAAATGAAAATTTAAGTTTTAGCATTACTTTAACAAGTTAATTAAATCGCAAAAAAAAACATCCATAGAAAATTTTAAATCGAATAGATCAAAATGTATGGAACAGCTGATTTTTTTTTCGCGATTTCAATGTTGGTACCATAGTAAAAGTTGTTTGTATGCATGAGTACATTGACCCCTTAAAATTTTTGATCGTGTTTTCCAGCCCCACCCGGTATAACGAATGTTTAAAATCACAAATCTCTAATATCGAGGAAAAATAAAAAACGTAGAAATAATGCTAATAATCTGTTCGATAAGCCTCCCTGTATAAAGGCTAGCCGGACACTCAGGTTATTTATCAACGGTCTCTGGTCGTCCACTCGCGTATAGTGTGAGAAACTGACTTAGGCTTAGACTTTCTAGTTTTTGTATGTGCTTGTACTTCAACAATGTGATACTCTATTTAACAAATTTGACGTTTGACGACATTTAATTTTGACGAATGACAAAAATAAATAAATTGCGAATCCCAAAGTAAGTTTGTCTGTATGAAAATCACATATTTTGTCAACATTTTTTCGCACACTGTTGCATAACATTGATTTACAGGCATATACACTACGATAGCTTTCAGTTTTTAACCTCAGTTTTAAGAAACGATGATTTAATTAATTGATATTGATTAGGCTGTGCCACGTTCCATCACTAAACTGTCTGACTTTGTTGTTATTGTGAATAAGAGTTGAAACACACCTTAACAAAACACCACAAGAATAAAGGTGTGTCATTACATAACTAGAAGTTCTCTAGAATTATTAAAACATCTAAAAACTTATGAAACATAATGCTTCAAAACATTGATTCACAGACACATGACACTACTATATTTAGTAAATATATAATATAGCTTTCAGTTTTATAAAGAAGAATGTTCCACCGCAGATTGTTTTTCCTAAAGACTTTTATTGCTATAAGAAACGATTATTTAATTGTTCTATTGATGAGGCTGTACCACGTTCCATCATTAAACTGTCTGACTTTTTGACTTGTGTATGTTATTTTGAAACACATCTTATGTGTAATAAAACATCACAAGAATAATGCTGTCAGATGAACACAAAATCATTTCGACTTAAAGTTCTCTAGAACTACGAAAATACTTTAGTTTAAGATTAGGAGCTTTTATTTTTAAGTTTATGTTGCAAAATTGTCTTGTTTGTGTGTCTAATTGATTTTTCTCTTTTGTTTTAGGACGAAGTAAGTACGGGAGCGGCTCACGGGACTCACGTGAGGATATTCCAATAGTTTTTTTTTTATTTATTTTGAAAACATTATTGTTTTAAATATCTTTTACAAAAATTTTTTTTGCTTCTTTGGTATTTTAAATTCACAGTTCAAAGATCAGTTATTTAAATTAATACATGAAATAAAAAAAACTTGTACATAGTTTTGGCTTTGGTTAAGTTTCAAAGTTAAAATTCGTCCAACGAATCTATTTGAATTACTTACTTACTTTAGTTTTAGAGTCTAAAATTCTTTCAAAAAGTAGACACATTTTTATTGCTAAATTTCATTCATCCAATAAATATAATGACATTTCACGGTTAACTCATAATATTCTATAGCAGCCACACTTTCATTTTTAATTAATTTTCTATCAGTTGTTAAAAGGTTATTTCTAAAAAAAAACTCAAAAAATGAGAAGATACCTATTAAAGCGTGCCTAACCACCGTCAAAACATCAAATTAGGAGTGTAATGGCCACCATTCAGTGTAGCCAACACAAAAAACTGTCTCCAAAGCTTTCTTTGGGGCGTAAAAAATGTGAGGTTGGTAACCCCGAGTCGAGATCATCTATCATAAGGTTGTTAGTCTGATATTCTCATAAAAAATTTGATAAAAAGAGTCTTACGTTAAATATTTCATAACATAATTGATTTTCTTTTTGTTGAGGTGGAAATGCTTTTGGTACTGAGTTTAATAGTCTATTGTATAGTTATCTACTTACTTTTATACTTATAGGAAAAGTATAATAATTTTATATTTCACGATGCCGATGTACAATACTTGTTTTCATATAAAACTGGGCAGGCATATAATTTATACTATACTAGTGGACCCGGTAAACTTCGTATCACTCTGTCGTTTTTAGTATTTTTCTCACCGTTTAATCCTTTCCTGAGCTTCCACAAATATTTAAAGATCAAAATTTGCCAAATCGGTCAAGCTGTTTGTGAGTTTTAGCGAGATTAACGAACAGCTATTTATTTTTATATTTAGAGATAGATATATTATTTGGTACTGTATTTCATTAAAAACCTTTTTATCAATCCTATTGCATTTGTGCTTTCGTTGTATTCATTTCATTTCTTTCCTCTTCTCATTTCATTAGCTGTACGATACAAATCTAAAGACAAAAAATTTGTAAGCAAGTGATTTCAAAAAATGCCTTTTGTATCAGTTATTTTTTATTACATTATGTTCTTCTAATAAGTTAATTTTCACAAAACCTAGAAAGAAATAAATGTCAAGAACTTTAGTGTTTCCCTAATACACTCATTTACGTTACGGTCGTAATTTATACAAAGCCCTAAAATATCTTGTGTAGGTAATCATTAATATTTTCTAATGAAACAGTTTTTTTTTATTTTGAAAAAAAGCCTTTTTTATACGTCATCAAATTATATTTGCTCATTTATGTCACTGTTGCACTTCCTTACAAATAAAAAATCAATATTGTTGTACTAGGATTATCGATTTTTTTATATTTGTCTGTTCCTTATTCTTTCAATGAAAACAAAGAGTTTTAACAACATTTTTAATGTCATGATTTACTTCTATAGGTCATCATTGAAGATTGGTATGTCTTATTGTGATAAAATCTCTCATTCTCCTATGTAGTAAAAATGTCCTGACTCACGTTATGACCCTTAGTCCACGCTCCACGAACATATAACGAGCATGTAACGCATTTAGTACAGTAAAATGGTTCTCCTTAGCTCCCGTAGGGTTAAATTTGCTCCATTAGAAAGAAATGCAATATGTAAAAGTTTCGGGTACTTTCTTAATTAAATTAAAGAAAGAAAGAAAGAAAATGGTTTATTCAGAAAAAAATACAATACACAATACAAAGAAAATAAAAAAGATACAAATAGGTATTTTTGCTGAAACGGCCTCATCTCAGCTTGTACACACAGCTGAGGCTGCGGCGCTGGTTTTCAGTTTTGTTAGATGACACTATTTTTACATAATTTTCAAATACCTTCGGCTAATAAAATTTTTAGGGCCTGTTTCACAATGTCTAAGTAAGTTCTCATTAGCGGTTACTTGACTGACATACAGGGTGTTAGGGGCAGCGTTGCAAAAAATTTAACCATGGCTTCAGACTATGCTGAACAATGCACAGCAAGATTTTTTTGTCGGACATGAAAAAAATTTTTCGACTCTCCATACAAAATGTCCCGATTAGTTGCTAAATTTGTATGAAAAGTCGTTTTTTTTTCATTTCCGACAAAAATTCTTGCTGTACGTTGTTCAGCATGATGATCTGAAGCCATGGTTAAAGTTTTTGCAACAATGCCCCTAACAGTAACACCCTGTATAGCTGTCAATTAAACAGGAAAGTATCTTCTAATGAGATATTCCATTGCTATTGAAATGTTGCAACGATTTCGATAACAAAAAATGATTTTTTATTTATTTCTTTTAATTTTTATTTTATTTATTAGCCACACAGAACAGATTTACAGCATTTACATAATTTATCTTAAGATCTATCGATTTGATTGTATTGGAGCATAACTAACCCTATAGGAGCAAATTAGGTCCATTTTACGGTCGATTCGAAAACAAGTTAGTTGCCATGGTAACCTGGATAAGTTTAAAATAGTCCAAATCTTAATTTATGGAGGTTTGCTGTTTTATTTGAGCAAAGGGCGCGCCCCGCCTACTGATTACTTACTTCTACAGTTCTACTGTATTTATTGTGTACTGTGGTCCAAGCGAAATCACGGGCGGCCCACAGTCATAAATATAATGTTTATGTTTTTTGTTATGATCTTTGCATGTTGGAAGCACGCGTTATGAGTTTTTGTTTGCACCGTTTTGTTGTTTTTGTCTTTAAGTGTTTGTAATTTGCTTTGTGTGTGTGTTTTTTTATGTTTGTAACGAATGTATCAATGAAATTGTGTCTTTAATAAAGAAGCAAGTAGTTAAAAAACTACATAAAATTTAAAGAATGGACGCAATTTTTATTGGTATAAGAAATGGGAAACTGCTTTGATTGTAAACTATAAAAAATGCAAAATATCAACATAAAAATGTCTGATTTTAAACTTTCGCGTTCCATTATAATTATAAACAAGAGTAACGGGACTCAACGCGACATTTATTATGAAGTACATATTATTATGTACTTACAGCTTGACGTTTCGGCTGTGTTGCAACAACCGTGGTCACAAGCAGACAGCTTGTGAACACGGTTGTTGCAACACAGCCGAAACGTCAAGCTGTAAGTACATAATAATATGTACTTCATAATAAATGTCGCGTTGAGTCCCGTTACTCTTGTTTATAATAAAAATGTCTGTAAATTGGATGGGATACTTTATTTTGTACTTTTAAAATATATTTTAGAAAATGGGACTACTAATGTTCTGGACTTTGAAACAGTTCAAAATGGAGACTTCTTTTTTTTATCCTTATCACTAAAATCCTTATATTTTTTAAACTGTCTAATTTTAATCTTGTCTAAGCAAATTCAATCGACTACCTTTCATTTAGGATAAAAAAGAAAAGCAAAAATTTTTTATGTCAATATTTAGCATTTTTTTCTGCACATTCACTAATTAGGAACCTTACCCCATCACAAGAAGACCACCAGAAGACCAGCCCACCAGGCAGTCGGTGAAATATTTTGACCAATTTCATAAGGATGCACCGCTGCGCTGGCGCCGCGAGAATTGGTTAAGATATTGCATCGTCCGCTTGTGTCGGGGATAGCTACGAGGGAATGCAACATTATTTTCATTTCTTAAAAAACAAATCATCATCGTCATCAGCTATTTAATGTGCCAACCCTTACTTACGGATGGATAAGGAGGATGGGCCATGACCCACCTTGTGGGCTTAAGCAGGAAACATACTTCACTGTGTTGTGATGTGTTGGCGCGCGCGTGTTTAAGCAACACTGTGCGACATTGCCGCATGCTATTATGCGATTATTATAAGAATAGGACTGTCAAACGGCATTTTTGATCTTTGTTCCTTTTCTTGCACATCCTACACCCTGAAGTGGAAGCGAAACGCAAACAAATATGGCCGTTTTTAACCGACTTCTAAATCAAAAAGGAGGAGGTTCTCTATTCGTCTGTATGTATGTTTTTTTTTTTTTTTTGTGTATGTCCACCGATTACTCGAAGACGGCTGAACCGATTGAAATGGTTCAAACGTTATTACATTAGGTTGGTTTCCAAGTTGGTCCCATTTTTTGAAATTTTGAAATCGGTTCAGTAGTTTTCAGGAAATCTTGAAAATACTGTCGTTTCTTACTGTATTTCTTACTTTTTTGATGTGGTTTTTTAGAAGGCGGTTTAATTTTTTTATAAAAATAATTTTGACAGTCCTATTCTTATAATAATCGCATAGTACATATTGTGGCGTAGGTACGTTATCTTGTGGTATGCGGCAGGCTTATTAACAAAGCAAGCAATCAGTTGCTAATTGTACAATTGCAACGCGACTGCTACTAGTAGGTTGGTTTGCAATCGGTACAGGTCGGTACAGTACCTTTCATGCAATTTTAGTTCAGAAATCGCTCGCTTGTCAGCGCTATCGTAGCGATCTACGTTCCGTAATACGAATATGTGTTTTGGGAGCGATTCATTGTTAATTGTCGCGATTGCAACTGTCACCTTAAGATCGGTAATAAACCTGCCGCAGCCTATGTCAAAAATATCGCATGGAATCTATCGTGTTTGGATACAAGCTGCGACCATAGATATAGTACCTATATCAAAAGGGGGCTGCGACAATCTTAAGCCTAAAGGCTCATTTACGCCGAAACAACACTGTGCGACATTGCGTGCGGCATGTCACAAGTCACAAGGCCGCACGCTACAAAATTAAAAATGTCGCACATTTTGGCAAGACTGCCGCAGCTTGTATCCAAACACGGTGGATTCCATGCGATATTTTTGACATAGGCTGCCCTGCCCCATGTCGCATGCCGCAAATGTTGGATATGTAGCATACCACAAGATGAAGTAAGCTACAATATACAGGAGATGTTAGTTTAAACAAGGGACATACTGCAGGGGGTGAAAATACCCATCAATACAAACAACTTTTACTATGGGACCAAGTGCGATATTGCAAAAAAAAAACGGCTGTTTCATACAAAAGTGCAATACCGAATGGGCCCAAATGTATGGACCAGCTGTTTTTTTTTGCGTTGTTGTTGTTTTTTGTTTGTATTGATGGGTACTTTCACCCCCTGGAGTATGTCCCTTGTTTAAACTAACACCCTGTATAGCATGCGGCAATGTCGCACAGTGTTGCTTCGGCGTAAATGAGCCTTTAGTATGGCACGATACGACAGACCGCGCTGCAACTGCAACATAAATGCATTATCCTTTTCCGTCCGTCGTCCGTGCAAAGCAAAATGTTGTTTCTAAACAAGAAAAAGAGTCTTATTTTCTAGCATTACAAGATGCATAAAAAATGTCTAATGCTGTTTTCTTGAGTTTTGCATGAATGAGCTCTCAAAAGACCCATGCTACATTATACAAAGGTTTCTATTAATGTATGAAGACATTCGCTAGTAGAATAAAAAGAAAATGTATGGGATTGACATTAGCGGTCACGTGACATTTCGATCGCAAATAAATAAATCTTTTTTTTTCTTCTCTCACATAGACAGTAAGTATTACAGTTTAGTATACAAAGTAATTATTTCATAATTATTTCATAATTCGATGAAAATGTCAATCACATACATTTTCTCTCTATTCTACTGGCGACATCGATAATAGAAAGCCACTTGTCTACAGGGGCTGATATGTTTTCGGGCGTACGTCACACCACAGCATAGAAATATGTTTCCTTCTTTATTAACCGACTGCATCAGCAGTCGGGACCAACAGCTTGACGGAGACGGCCAAAGCACGGAGTAGCTCACTATAGGAAGTTTTTGACGACGAACATTGCGAAAACTGCTTTTAACTAAACGTTCGCAGGCCGAGCGCGCTTACCACTGCGCTGACGGCTCCTCCTATATTTTTTTAAATATTTTTATTCATGAATCATTTGTACATAAAATTAAAATGTAATTTTACATTTTAGTTGTAAAATAGGGATGCCTTGGCTATGAAAATTTCTAAAAATTTCTACTCACAAAATTACTTGTTTCAAAAATTAAATTGGGTTAAAGTTTTGTTTTTAAAATTTTACTTATTTAAACGCATTGTGGGTATTAAAATGTTTTTGCGATCGCTTTCATTTTGAATGATCTTGTACAAACATTGCTGCAGTAATACAAGTATGTTTTTTCAACTGCCTTCAACAACAGTGATGGATGTCAAACTGAAAGCGATCGCGATAGATGTTGAGACTATTATACGTTGTATAATTTATCATGGGTCCTATGACAGCTCATTTTCGTGCAAAGCAAAATGTTGCTTCTGCACAAATAATAGGGTCTAGTTTTCTAGCATAAGCTGCATAAAAAAATGTCTAGTGCTGTTTTTCTTGAGCTTTATGCCAATAGCATAAGGAACTTTTTGCTTTGCATCAATGACCTGTCATAGATAGGACCCATGCTACATTTTACAAAGTATAACCCCCTGATAAGTCATATTTCGTAAAACGAAAATGTATAAGTATTGCATGTAAATTTTGTGTGTGTATGTTTTAAGTTGTTTTGCTTTTTTTCAGTGTGTTATTTTAATGTATTTGTGTTTCTAAATAACAATTTTATAAAGAATGACATTATTTCACAAATAAAACTGGTGGTTATACGCGCATACAGATGCAGATTAAGTTATATGTATTAAGAGAATCACAAAAATATTTAGAATTTTCTCAAGAAAAGGGCGAAAATAAGAATTTGAAGATAATGATACGATGTTTGCCAGATGGCGCTACGCTATATGCAATGCAATACAACTCCGTCTTTTGATTATTGCGATAATATTTTAATAGGAAACGGACTCGGATAATCATATTTTTTAAAATAATAGTTAGTTTAAATGTAATTGGTGCAACAGTGACATAAACATGTAATAACATATTCTGTGTCCGACTATTCATGAATACATAATATGTATAGGTAATCTTTATTAGTTAGGTTAGGTAAAAAGTCTATATTCATTCTAGAACATAATCTATCTGTGTGCCAAATTTCATCCAGGTCTGTTAAGCCGTTTCGCCTAACAGCCAAACATCTAAACACCCAAACTTTTGCATTTATAATTATAAAGATTAACTCCCAAAGGCTCTCCCTGAAGTCTGCATGTCTGTGCAGGTCCTCGGACGCGACGGCCCAAGAAACCCCCCGGGGACGGCCCCTCGTCTGATGAGAAGAGGCCCAGAACCGCCTTCTCAGGACCGCAGCTCGCGAGGTTAAAGGTAACGTCATTTACTCCTCCGAAGATCTGTTTTAGCATTTTTTTATCCATATATCCCCAGCACTTTATAACGTTTAAAAATTGATAACGCATCTTATTAATTGATGCGAAATCAAATTAAAAATTTACATTATCGTCTTAGGGCACTTTCAATTTAGAAGTTTTCTGGCATCCTGCAGCGGTGCAGTAGCCGTCCTGCGGATGATTGTATTATTTCATACACATTGCATACGGCTCTGCAGCCGTGTGTGTGCTGCACCGACAACGCACCGTTACCGCACCGCACGCTTTGTATGAAATAATACTATCGTCCGTGCGCAGGACGGATTCTGCACCGTTTTCCTTTCCTTTCAGTTCCTTTAATTTGTTTATTCTTTCCCATAAAATCTACAAGAATGGGATTCGACCCAAAATTTATTTTTGAACACTAAAAAAATCTTACTACCCCAATCCCGATCCGTGTACAAACTCAATCCAATATTACTAAAGATACATTACATTAACATACACAGTGCATCAAAATCAAAAATCAAAATCATTTGAGGCTGATACAGCACTTATGAACGTCAATAAAGCTACGCTATCGGTTCGCAAATCCTACGGCGGCGGCGGGAGACCTTGTATCAGGGGGGTGTCACTCCGCAGTTTAGGTACGTTCGGCCGGCGCGCCTGCCGGGCAGGCGTAATGGCAGAAGGATGCCGCTCGGCTCGTACGCTCCACGTTCGCGCGCGTAAAACGATCGATCATTTCTGCGATTTTTGTGCACCGAACAATGACTACTAAACGTTCTTATAATCCGTATATAAGATACTGTTGTGTTTACGGGTGTATAAATAAAAGAAAAAACAAAATAAACAACAAAACGAACTCGCAAGTCGCTCGCAACCCTAACCAGCGAGCGAGCTTTTTGAGACATTCATAGAAATAGAAACGCTCGCGCGTAGCTATTGGGTTCAGTTTTGCTTGCATGCGCGAACTCTAGGTTATTATAACAGTAGGCAAGCGATGACAAAGCAACCGGAATTGGACTTTATTTCCACGCAGAAAGATTTATTTTTATTTGAATGAGCTTGCAGAGTGAGTCTTCTGTGCCTTAGCACTATTATTTATTCCGTGCTTGTATCGAGAAGAAACTGCAAGACATGTCACAACTCACAACCGGCATGTCATTGGACAGTCAATCTAATGGCTGATTTACATAGGTCCAGTGACAGTGACGGGCGCCAAAATCGATGACAGTCCAGCCCCCCCTAGACAAGTGGCTTTCTATTAGCGAATTCGCCAGTCGAATAGAAAGAAAATGTATGGGATTGACCGGATTGACATTAGCAATCGAAATGTCACGTGACCGCTAATGTCACCATACATTTTCTTTCTATTCGACTGGCGAATTCGCTAATAGAAAGCCACCTGTCTACAGGGGCAGCGCTGTCTTCGTGTAAATATGGAGGACTGTATGGAGTAGGTAAAACAACTGACTACTCAGTGGGGCGTCGCGAAATTTGGCTTAAGCACGAATAAAGAAGCAGCAAAGTGATAGTTTTCTGTCCCTGCTCTTCACAGCATTCTGTCCCTTAATACACAACACTTAAGCTCCATTTCCCCACAGCACGAGTTCGCGGAGAACCGGTACCTGACGGAGAGGCGGCGGCAAGCGTTAGCCGCGGAGCTTGGCCTGGCGGAGGCGCAGATCAAGATCTGGTTCCAGAACAAGCGCGCTAAGATCAAGAAGGCGTCCGGTCAGCGGAATCCGCTGGCGCTGCAACTGATGGCGCAGGGGCTATACAACCATAGCACTGTGCCGCTGACGAAGGAAGAGGAAGAGTTGGAAATGAAAGCGAGGGAGCGGGAACAGCAGAACAGACGTTAGTTGCTTTTTTTAGTTGATGAGTTTTGAAAGAATTTTAAATGTAAATTCGTACTGGTTTAGCTATGTGTAGGGAAATTTATTGATTTGCATGTATACAGGATCAATTTTCAAACCTTGCACACATTTTTATAAGAATCGGCAAGTGAACAACTTTCTTCATGAAGCATGGATCGAAATATGACATTTTTTTTTGACTCTTCATACAAGTCAGACTGATCACGTCGTGATCGTTTTAGTATAGGAAGTCCAAACGATTTTGCGTATTTCGACCCATGTGTCTAGGAGAAAGTTGTTCAATTACCAAAACTGAGTCGATCTTTAAAATTTGTGCAGTGTTTAAAAATTTATCCTGTATATCTCATGGTTTTGTTTTGCTATAAATAACAACAGATTAAAAAGGCAAATGATTTACCATTCATTAGGTAATTAAATAAGGAGGGGAACTGGACAACATTGGATAATAGCAGATCAGGCATTAGTAAGGTCTGACCCGCTATCTATAAAATAAGAACGGCCCGGGAACTGATAATATCATTTACAAAAATAAAATAAACAGCACTTTTTAATGGTCTGAACACTCAGTTGGTATATTGAG
Source organism: Crambus lathoniellus (assembly GCA_949710035.1). Taxonomy (NCBI): domain Eukaryota; kingdom Metazoa; phylum Arthropoda; class Insecta; order Lepidoptera; family Crambidae; genus Crambus; species Crambus lathoniellus. The sequence continues at coordinate 2,729,799 of OX453325.1, read as the reverse complement.
GATTTAAGGAACAGTAAAAATAGAAATGTTCTAATGCTAACGACAAAATAATAACGATTGTGTCTCGTAATCAATTATTTGTTTGTAGATAGCTACAAGTTAACAATTGAATTTTACAGAACCATCATGCTGAGGTAATGCAGGCTACCCTGACGATTCTACTAAAGTGTGAATAAAGAAACGAAGAAAAAGAAAAATACGGCTAAGAGTCTCTGAGAGCGTAGCTAGATTGCGCGCCAGAAAAGTCTCGTGCGGTCGAAATCGTATAGGTACTACTAGGTAGGTTATCTTTTTCCATAACCTTAAAACAAAAAATGTACTTTAACTAGCGCTATAAATCGCAAAGTTATCTGGCGCACACTCTAAGCTAAAAGAGACACATAACACAAGAAAGAGGTTAAAATAAGCATGAAGTAACCTACTGAACACTTTGTTAAATGTAGCATGGGTCCTAAAACAACTCATTTGTGCAAAGCGAAATGTTGTTTCACAACAAGGAATAGGGTCTAATTTTCTAGCATAAGCTGCGTAAACAATTTCTAATGTTGATTTTCTTGAGTTTTATTCCAAAAGCATATTGCACGAATGAGCCTGTCATGCTACATAAGGTGGTTCGATGGGCTCAGTAGCGCCACCAATGGAAATAAATCATTTACGATTTATCAAGGGCTTAGAATAAAAGTTTCGGTTATTTTGCGCGAATAGAGTAAAATGCAATTTTTTATTGTTTTTTCATGGCCTCAAATATGAGCATTAAGTTATGAATCTCGATATTGCTAAATGTGGCCACTTTTGGCACTATTGAGATTCACGACTTATTGCGTAAGTTTGAGTTCTTAAAAGTATATTTATAAAATGCATTTTACTCTTTTATTTGCGCGAAATAACCGAAACTTTTAATCTAAGCCTTTAATAAAATGTAATTGATTTATTTAAATTGGTGGCACTACTGAGCTCATCGAACCACCTTAAACAAAATATAGGAAAACTGTCGTCATGGTAATCGTAATAGTAAACTATACCATCCGTCAAATGCATGTCGATCCGTTGCTCCGTTTTCACTTGAAAAACGGACTAACAAACAAACTCACTCTCACATTTATAATATTAGTATGGATACGCCTCGGCGACTCGTCTCGCAGTGACTTGCGTTTGATACCAGGGCCTAGACAAGTGGCTTTCTAGTATCGATATCGTTAGTAGAATAGATAGTAATTTTATGGGATTGACACTACCAGTCACGTGACATTTCGATCGCTAATGTCAATCCCATACATATGTCTTTTTATTCTACAGTGCCACAACTTTTTCTGTTCCGGTGACAGCGGCGCTACGTACGTTTTTCTTTTTTTGTAGCAATTTCACCGGTTCTGATTTCTAAGAACTTCAGCCGCCAGCAGCGCTATGGTTGGACATCAACGTGACAGCAAAATGACATTTAAAAAAACACGTTAGTTTCACATTTTGGCCACCGGAACAGAAAAGTTTGTGGCACTGTACTGGCGATATCGATAATAGAAAGCCACTCGTCTACAGGGGCAGATACCACGAAAATAAATAATTCGATTTCGATCTACTTTTCGTGGTAAAGGATTATTTGGTTGGTTTAATTTGTGAATATTATTAAAAGCATAATAATTATACCTTCTGAAAGAAACATAATAAAACAATTGGTATGAAAATGTAATAAAATGTAAATCTGTTATTTGTTCACGGTTAATTTCAAATCACATCATTTGTTGTATTTATGTATTTTTGTGTAAAAAGGACTCTTTTAACTTTTGTGGACTAAAAAGAAAGTGTTTTTTTTTTTCTCGGAAAGTACGAATGAATGAATTATTTTTATTAAATAATAATAAACTAATTTTATTTGTTATAAATAAATGTCTGAAATAGTTATTTAATAAGAATAGTCGAATTCTGTCCCACACGATTGTAAAAAAGTAAATAACAATACGATTTAAGTAATAATAATATGTAGTAATAATGTAAATAAATACTAGTTAATAATTATTAATAATTGTATTATTTAAGTTATTTATTGTGCAATGTAGCAGTATTAGATGAAATGTTTTTGGCCACAATTTGAAGAAACAACATATACCTACCTATATGAAAATAAAATTACATAAATAAAATAATTTTCAAGCATTTTTAAATGTAATAATAATTATAGAATATTCTTCATGTTGTGGCTAACTCTGGAGAAAGTAGCGATTTATATTTAAAAAGTCTTAAATAAAGATGTTAAAAATATAAAAATGACTTTTTTGTAACTAAATTTAATTGTTAATTGTCCTATAAAGGTAGTAGCTTCATACAATTTCTTGCACAATTTATTTAAACAATTTCCTGGTTTAAAAAATTACATACATTTTGTCGCTTTTGAATGCTCTGCAAATGGTTTTTTACAAATTTAGAACTAATTTACAAATAAAAAATTTATAAGTAAGTAAGTACCAAAACATTTTAAACTTACTTTTAACATAAACCAATAATTTGGATAAAAAAAATTTTGGCGCTCTGCATTTTTTTTTTTTTATTTCATCGGTGCATTTACAGGTTACATCAATATAGGTAATACATACACGAAAGATAATTTCTTAAATAATAAGCTGGGATGTCAACCAAAAACATTGTATTGACTTTGGAACCCTAAAAACGACAAAAAATATAGCCTGATTATCGCTCTATAAAACATACTGAACCCTAAACACTCGATAGACTTTCGTTATCAAAGGGACCCCAAAAGGCGAACTAAATAAATTTGCTAGTACCCCTTTAATTTAGTGGGGACGTTTATTGGAATTGTTGCGGCGTCGCGAATCGGGAACGCGGGTTCGATTCCCGCTCGAAGAAAGTTTAATTTTGAAGGTTTTTTTGGACCTTTTTTGGAGGAGGGGTGAAAAGTGTTCGTTTTGTTTGTTTAATTGTGATGCAGACATTTATTTTTATCTGTGCGTGTTAGAAGAAAAAGTGTAATTTTTTATGGAAATAACACAAATGAGTAAATTCCTTAATCTATTAGTTAGTCTGAATTTTGTGAGTGAGTCTGAAAAGTTATTTAAATTTTTACTTTTATGCATTCACAATGCAATTTTTATTATTGAAAAATTTAAAATTATGTAAGAAAAAATTCTTAAAGAAAAATACTTTAGAGGACCATTTTTTCTAAAATACTTCATTTTCAATTTTTCAATAATAAAAAAGTTACTTTTCCGCAACCGATACTAGTATTTTAGTCGGTAAATTTAGTAATTTTTAGTCTGGCTGTTTATCATAAGTACCTAATTATTGCCTTATTATTTATAAAAACGTAAAAAAGTTTATTAAAAAAAAAATGTTTTTTTATCCACAACGGGCTAGCACTTAATTAGCCTTCATCACACCTGACCTGATGCTAAGGAAAGATAAGGCTGAAGGTGTAAGCGCACTACTCCCGGAATCCTCAATCACTGAGGACCTGGCTATCTTATTTCTAACTGCCAAAACAAAAATGCTGAAAACATCGCTGTTACGCCGTAAGTAAGACTTCTAGATGGTGGTAGCTAGCCAGGTGGACTTAGACCAAGTCCTACCACCAACCAAACCTAATACAATATGTACCTACTTCCAGCGGGAATCGAAACCGGGACTTCTGGGTGTAATACCAGTGGTGTGAACCACTAGACCACAGACTAGAGGCGGTTAAAATGTGTCATGGAAAATTTGCAATCTCCAAGTGCTAAGCCCAATAAGTCGTCACTAGTACCTACACCATTGCGGGCCATTAGAAATGGGTCCGATTACTCTCGATCGATTCGGGACAATGAAAGTTTGGTAAAAAAAAATAGTTAATTTGAAACGACGGCTGCCACGCGCTTCGCGTGCCACGGGGTAAGCTGAGGCTTACATGGCGATGAAAGGCGTGACCGACGAGAGGAAGGCGTGAGACAGAGCGAAAAGTTAACAGCAAAATAACAAGGAAGCTGGATGGGCTCTATTCCTTTGGGATGCCAGCTGTCAATGGACATTGCCGGATTGGCGAATCAAACAAGACACTTGCCGGTTTGGCGACACAACCAAGATACTGCCAAGTGGGGTAGGGCTAGGAATGTACCTAATATAACGTGCTCCGTCTAGCTTCGGCCGCTGGCGTCGCCGCTTGCTGGCTACCCAATGGATTCAATTATTTATTTGAGTAGGTATACGTCATCACACTCATCACTTAAGCAGCCGTTTTTACTGTAATTACGTACCTACTTAAGTTATGAAATCGGTGACTATTAATTGCCCAAGTATTCTTACTTTTGACAAGTGTATGAGGCGGGTCTTTTTTTCTAAGACTTCATTTTCAAAACTTCTTACTTCGTTAAAATTCTTGTTTATTGTATAAAACGGCTGCTTAAATAATGAGAGTAATTACATTGACTTGTCTATAGATTACAAGTATTCACGGAAGTAAACGTATTAAAAATCGTCATTTCAGTCAGAATCAAAATCACATAATAAATGTACTATCATTGTATTTAAGAAGTAACATCTGGAACTATTGAACCGATTTTGAAAATACTTACATACAGTACACAACACAACTACATTATTCCTAAGGAACGTCTACTTACCACCGGTAGAACCACGGGGTTGCATCTACTAATAATATACCTACTAGTGCAGAATAAAATGAAACTCTTCGCTTGTCTTCGGTGTCTGTGTGACTCTGTCTTAGTTCGAGCGCACTGAATTTTAGTACAGAGACATAAAGCACCTTGTAGACTAGAATTAGCTATCATTTGTCTGAAATAAATGTATACTTATGTAATAGTTTTGCAATTAGGTCAATTGAGTATGAAATTCAACTTATTTTGTTAGGATGAAGTCCAAGCAGTTGTTGTGATAAAATAAAAAAGAAAATGATTAATTACAACTACAGTCTGAAAATTTAAATAAAACAGAAAAAAATCAGTTAATTTTGAACGTAGGTATATTTAAAAAAAAACTTTAAATACTACTTTCAAATGCTCGTCAGCATTGTATTTAAGAAGTAACATCTGGAACTATTGAACCGATTTTGAAAATACTTACATACAGTACACAACACAACTACATTATTCCTAAGGAACGTCTACCTACCACCGGTAGAACCACGGGGTTGCATCTACTAATAATATACCTACTAGTGCAGAATAAAATGAAACTCTTCGCTTGTCTTCGATGTCTGTGTGACTCTGTCTTAGTTCGAGCGCACTGAATTTTAGTACAGAGACATAAAGCACCTTGTAGACTAGAATTAGCTATCATTTGTCTGAAATAAATGTATACTTATGTAATAGTTTTGCAATTAGGTCAATTGAGTATGAAATTCAACTTATTTTGTTAGGATGAAGTCCAAGCAGTTGTTGTGATAAAATAAAAAAGAAAATGATTAATTACAACTACAGTCTGAAAATTTAAATAAAACAGAAAAAAATCAGTTAATTTTGAACGTACCTATATTTAAAAAAAAACTTTAAATACTACTTTCAAATGCTCGTCAGCATGTAAACCAACCACATTCCATGAAGGGTCGCCCCGAATTCTTCACCTAGAGTTACAACAGTCGCGACGTTATTTTTACACTCACAAGGGTAATTTTTACCCCTACTGCGGAATGGGGTAATTCCCACCCCAGTTTCAGGGTAGATTAGCAAGGATACGTTGTAAGAAATAATAATTGTTTAAATATATAGGCACTCTCTTAATCTTGGAATAAAATATTTTTTGAAGTGAAAACTTGTTTAGCGGCGTTGTGTACTTTTTGTGATGGGTAAAAAATGTTAAACTCTCGTCAGGATCACGTAAGACGACGTGACCTGATCGAAAAACTGTTACAATATCATTAGAATACGAAGGGAAATTTCGCTATCTTTCCCAATGTTGTGATAGCTCTGGCACCTCGGTTAGAAAACAGGCGATCTCGGTTCAAATTCCTTTTTTTGTGTGAAAAAGTCTAGAGAGCTCTTTATCAACGCAACTAATTCATCTCTAAGTATATTTTCTAAAAATCAAACTTCTTTGATTCTATATAAAACAAATTTTCCTCGGATATTTTCACGCTTTATTTAAAAACTCATTTGGTGATCGGTTGAGTTATTTTAAAAGAGTTTTCGTGTAGTAAAAAGGTAGTTTTCGTGACCACGGCCGGCCCCTGGAAAGGTGCCGAAACGCCGGAAAAACTTAAAATCCTTTAAAATAACTCAACCAATCACCAAATGAGTTATACCTAAATAAAGCGTGAAAATATCCGTGGAAAAGTTGTTTTATTTGAATGAACAGTTCGCGCAGAAATCTAAGATGTTCTTTGATTCTGATATCCGGATCATAAGTAATGCAGCATTTACACTGAGCTAACATTTTAGCTAGATTAGACAATCCACTAAGGCAGTGCAATATTGGCATTGTGTAGAGATAGTCCACTACATTGGATTGTCCATAAGCTAGTGGTCAATAGTGGACAAGCTTAGTGGATTGTCTCAAGTATTGGGTCCGTGTAAATCTATACTCTATCTAATATTATACAGGACAGATTTGATTGTTTGTTTGCATCGAATAGGCTCCGAAACTACTGGACCAATTTAGAAAATTCTTTCACGATTAGAAAGCTATATTCTTCCCGAGTGACATAGGCTATATTTTATCCCGATATTCCCACGGGAGCGACCACGCGGATAAAACCGCGAGGATCCGCGAATGCTGAGATCAGGATTAATTGTTCAGATTTAGCACAGAACAATAACTGATTAAAATGCCACACGTCCCGTGTGAACTGGAATGACAGTCGTGGATTTATCGACAAAATGACAAAAAGGTCTTACAAAACACAGTTGTCACGGCTACGATTTCCATTTAACAAAGCATTATACCTACAGATTATACTTTTTGTCATAGATTCACCTACATAAGTCTGATAGTTGAAAAATGGAAAATGAAATATTTTAGAAAAAATCGACCCGTCTCACAACCAGCTCCGATGAGACTCGAATCCACGACCTTTCGCTATCCGGGCGACTGCTCTAACCACTGAGCTACGGAGTCGTTACGAGAAGCGTCGAATTTATCAAATACTTCTTACACGCTGTATAGCCAGCGTTAATATCATCAATGTGAAGATATTACTATCCCCACACGCGAAAGAAATACCTTTCCAGATATTTGACAATCGTTAAAGAAGAAATTGCTATGGCAAGTTATTTAAATTTTTACTTTTTTGCATTCACAATGCAATTTTTATGGTTGAAAAATGGAAAATAAAGTATTTTAGAAAAAATCGACCCGTCTCACAACCAGCTCCGATGGGACTCGAACCCACGACCTTTCGCTATCCGGGCGACTGCTCTAACCACTGAGCTACGGAGTCAAGATATTACTACCCCCACACGTCTTCACATTGATGAAATTAACGCTGGCTATACGGCGTGTAAGAAGTAGGTATTTGATAAATTCCACGCTTCTCGTAACGACTCCGTAGCTCAGTGTTAGAGCAGTCGCCCGGATAGCGAATGGTCGTGGGTTTGAGTCCCATCGGAGCTGGTTGTGAGACGGGTCGATTTTTTCTAAAATACTTCATTTTCCAATTTTCAATAATAAAAATTGCATTGTGAAGGCAAAAAAGTAAAAATCTAAGACAACGTTGTTTTAAACTAAAGTAACGCAAAAGCCTTTGAAACCGCGACTATTGTATCATTCATCATCATCATCATCAGCCTTTATTGAAAAATGGAAAATGAAGTATTTTAGAAAAATCGACCCGTCCCACAACTAGCTCCTGGGACACGAACCCACGACCTTTCGCTATCCGGGCGACTGCTCTTACCTCTGAGCTACGGAGTCGTTACGAGAAGCGTCGAATTTATCCAATAGAGTACTTCTTACGCACTGTATATCCAGTGTTAAGTAGGTAATTTCATCAATGTGAAGATATTATTACCCTCACACACGAAAGAAATACTCGTACCTTTCCCAATTCAATCGCTATAAAGATAAAATGATTGCTATTGCAAGTTCTTTAAATTTTTTGCATTCACAATGCAATTTTTATTATCGAAAAATGGAAAATGAAGTGTTTAAAAAAAAATAGACCCGTCTCACAACCAGGGGGCCAAGCCTGCTAACGATGAGTCATAATCGTGTCTCAATCGTGTTTCAATTGTAGTTCAATTGCAGTGCTTTTTTACACACTAGTTACAAGAATTATGACAGTATGATATGATGTGAATGTAGTGTGTGGTGTGACCATCAGAAGTATTGTGAAAACAGTACACATTTCTTGTAATTGGTGTGTAAAAAAGCACTACAATTTGAACTACAATTGAAACACGACTGAGACACGATTATGACTTAGCGTTAGCAGGCTTGGCCCCCAGCTATGATGGGACTCGAACCCACGACCTTTCGCTATCCGGGCGACTGCTCTAACCTCTGAGCTACGGAGTCGTTTGTGTGACAATTAGGATACAGCACCATAAGCACCATAACATATTGGCACCATAAGCGGCTTAGTCCTACTAGGTAGTAATAAATCCTACTAATATTATAAATGTGAAAGTTTGGATGTTTGGATGTTTGGATGTTTGTTACTCAATCACGCCGAAACGACTGAACGGATTTGGATGAAATTTGGAACACAGATACTTTGTAGCCTGGAGAGGAACATAGGCTACTTTTTATACCGGAAAAATGTCACATTCCTGAGGGATAACGTCGTGTAGTCCACGCGGGCGAAGCCGCGGGCGGAAAACTAGTTTTATTATAAATGCGAATGTTTCTGAGTATGGATGTTACTCTTTCACGCAAAAACTACTGAATAGATCTGGATGAAATTTGCAGCAAAGATAGATTATAGGCAGGAATAACACATAGAATACTTTTTATCCCGATATTCCCACGAGGACGGGAGCCATGCGGGTGAAACCGCGGGCGGCCGCTCGTACTCTATACATCGAGTAGAGAAGATAGCTAAGCAAATAAAAAATATTTCCTTTGACTAAACAAATGATACAGAGAGACTGGGATTGTTAACAGATAGGTATACTTACGTACGTACGACATTAGTCCGCGCCAGCCAGATAATTCTGCGCGTGGTTGGGGCGTTTCTGGCGCTAGTTATAGAAATTTTTTTTTGTTCTAAGGTCTAAAAAAAGGTTGGTAAGTATATGATTTTGACCGCGCGCAGACTTATCTGGCGCGCACTCTAGTTTAAAATCGCATTATCGTCTTAACGTTGTATACTCTCTATACTTAAGGTTTTATCTCTTACTAGGTTTATTACCAAGGATGGAAGTTAAAACGTTTTCTCAAAGCGAATAATTATAAAATAACATTTCAAATCACAATAAAACCCGCCAATAAAATGCGAAATGACACCAATTCCGCGCAGTCAGTTAATCGTTTGATTAGCATTTATCTATGTACACTAAAAAAAGCACAAAACCAACAACAGACAAAAAACAACTGTTAAAATACTGAAAAAAAAAACTCGAAAACCTAAACACAGGTGCAATGCAACTATATAGGACTTAATCGCTCGGGGTGAATGACCTTTTGACGTGAAATAAAAACGACCACCCACGTCGCGGGCCGGCGTCGAAAGGACCAGAAATTCTTGAGCCCCTTCCCTCCACTTTTGAAACTAAAGCAAAGCTCTTTTTAACTGGATGTACTAAGACCAAATTCAAAAGGCCCATGTTCTTGAACGAAACGTTAACAAAAGCAGGTCTTGATAAATGGTTTTTTATTTTTAGCGATAAGTATAGTTATGTTAAGTTCGAGTTAGCGCATAGGCCACACACAGACTGCAATATTAGCACTAAATAGTTTTGAGACCACAAAGTGCTGTAACAAAATTGCATAAGCAACAATTTATGAATAGATTTGGTTAAAACGAATTGATATTTAAAGGGGGTTTACTGACAATAAATACTTGCAATAATAATGTGGTAACAGAAATATAAAACGTCTTTACATAGTATAAAACAAAGTCGGTACCCGCCGCCAGTGCGCCACGCAACCGGTACCTATCAGACCCAGAGGAGGTCCCAGGTTTTATTCCCAGTGGGGGTAGATATTGTATTCGGTCTGTCCGCCTGGCTAGCAACCACCATCTTATCTAAGTCTGGCGCTATAACAACGATGTTTTCAGCATTAGCTTCAGATAGGTAGCCAATTCCTTGGTAATTGGGGTATTTGACTGAATTTTGTTTATTGACTTAAAATGTTTATTGAATTAGTAGCAACACAACATAGGTATTTATTTTCAAATATCTTGCATATTTCTGAATGTCATAATTAAATTACATTAAAATACATTTCAACAACAGTCAAATACCCTAATGCGCTTTATCATCACTTGACATAAGGTGTTACCCCGTTGTGGATAATAAGAAAATGCGGTTTCGATAAATGAATACATCAATAAATAAAATAAAATGTTATTTTTTTTAATAGCCAGAATGGTTCGTGAGAGAGGTTTGCATAGATATGTGTACTTTATCAAACATAAACATTGTACGCGCTAGTGCAGTATAAAATTATTTACATCCATTTCTAAATAATATCATAAATGTGAAAATATGTTTGTCCGTCTTTCACGTCAAAAAGGAGCAACGGATCAACGTCATTTTTGGTATGGGGATAGTTTGGGAGCTGGAGAGTGACATAGGCTACTTTTTATCCCGAAAAATGCATACCTAGGTTCCCGCGGGATAGCGTCGTGTGTCAGGTAAGTCAGAGATAAGAGCGAAAAGGTAAAAGTTAGCGAAAAAGTAAAAGTTAGCGAAAAGGACCCAGTAAAATATCACCCATCGAAAAAAAACGGCCGGAAGCACTAGATAAATAACTGTATAATAACATATATTTTTTCCAAATTTTAAGTAAGTACCTGTGATTTGCGAGTAATCCATAATTTAAGATTATTATTTTTCCCTATTTTCGGGAATGCCCGCCTTAAGTCGCAGTGACCTAATCCATTTTTTTATATTGGACATTATCACACCCATTGCATCAATCCTAAACTAAGTAGTTCAAGCCCCTGTGTTATGGCAGTTAGAAATAACTACGGGTATTACCACCAACACCCAAACACGAGAAAATAATGAAAAGTTCGTTTTCACTATTTACCCGACCGGAAATTGAATCCGGAACTTCAGAGATAGCGGCACCTCCCAAAACCAGTGCGTAACCACTTGGCCACGGAGGTCGTCGAATTAATTCATATGAATACTAATGGAATGCAAGATATTATAGCACAGAAGACTTAGGTAACTTTTGACTCAAGTTAAAACTTAAGTCAACTTATTCCAAAACGAGCACTAAAATTGTCCTGGTTAAACTGGTGCTGTCACTTTCGTTTTCCAAAAATGAAAGACAGAATTAGCATCAATTTTAAACCCAGGTCTAACTTTAGTCCACGTTTTGGAATAAGGGGGCCAGAGACAAACCAGACAACTAGAAAGAAAGAGAATCATGAAAAATTAAAATAAGTCCATAATTTACGGAGAAAATGGTGAAAAAAGTTTTCATTAGATTATCGAATTTGGTTAAAAAAAGATGGTTGGATATAGGGTACCTATTATAATTATTATTTGAAAATAAGGGGCTATGCATCTCCCATAGGAGATGTAGTCACTGCGACCTCTGCGTAACTCTTTTAGCCTGGAGGCTTCTAAGAAGTCTAGAATACTCCTAGCTTTGAAAGTTTTAATATCCTCCGGGCGCATACTGTGTCGACCCAGATGGATAAGTACTGCGATTGTGGATAAGGGGCCCGCAGTCACACAAAAGGTGCCGGGGCGTTTCCCTCTCCTGTTTACAGTAGCGGCAAACCTCAGTGTCACTCAATTTCATGTGAAATTGGTGCCTATTTAGTCTGCAGTGGCGCGAACTATCGCACATATGTTCGTCCTGCTAAGCTCCAGGAGTTCGGCAGTTCGGCTTTGCGAGAAGCCTTCTGGGATTTGGCGTGTAGCAGTCCTGGTTGTATCAGCCAGTACTTTTTTGATTCGCCAAATAGGTTGCCCTTGAGAAGTTGCATGGGTACCTAACTATTATTTATTCTGTTATATAGGTCCCACTTATTCGAAACTGGCAGAAAGGAAGTGCTGAGAAAAAAAAATGTACTACCTAGTTCAGTTAATATTTTAATTGAAATAATCCTCCTTGCTAGGCTTTTTATATCTTATTCTCGAGGAATTCCATTAAGTGTAACTCGTGCTCCATTCAATTTACAGTTCACAACACATAACCTTAACAAAACAACACATAAACAACCTTACTCTTAAAACCAATAGAGACTATTTTCAAATAGCAATAGAAATCTGCCCTTAAATCATGGTCTAACATGATATTATCGTTGTTCAGATCAATTAGCGAGATAGCGCACTATTTTGACAGCCACGTCAGTTTGACAGCTGTGACAGCTCTGACAGGTGTCGTGACAGCCTTACAGCCAATTAGGAGAGGCTTCGCTCTCACAGTTCGACAGATGGACAGAATTGATTTTTTAGTTGTACATGTACTCATCAATGAAGATGATATACGAAATATGTTTTTATTGTTGGCGCAATGTTGTTGATAAATGTGGAGGATGTTTTTATGTGGATGTAGGTGTTTTTCATTCATTTTTTTTGTCCTGAATAAATAAAATAAAATGGTAAAAACGGTAATTGTAGGTTTTAAAACCGACTTCAAAAAATTCATCTGCTTGTATGTGATATAGCTGGGATTGGATAATATTTGAGTACTTATAATAGCGTTATATTTAGGCACTAGGCTTCCAAATTCCAAATTACATAAGTGTATGAATATTTGTCAAATTTATCGAAAACTAAAAGTCCTATCGATTTATTCGGATGATTCGTTTTGGTGTAAGTCAGGTGTATTCCAACTTAAGGAAAAGTTCAAGTTTCATCAAAATCGGTATAGTAGTTTTAGAGATAAGTATGTGTATATTATGGTACAAAATTAAACCGACTTCAAAAAGTAACTGTCACTCAGAAAGAAAAAAAATATTTTTAAAGTGCCAGACAGGACCACGCCCCAGGACCAAGAAAAAGCCAGAAAAGGCACCAACCCCAAAAAGGTAAACATAGATTATTTTTTCCTTTTCAGTTTACAGTTAGGTAAGTATTACAAGTTCATTCCAAAGTCTAAGTTATTCATTTTGGTCTATGTCCTTCAAGTTCAAAAAATTGGTTAAAATTTGTTTAGGCATGAACTACCTACCTACTGAAAGACTGAAAAAAAATCTTGGAAAATGCTTGGAAATCTCGAGATTATCTTCAAATATCATCAATTAAATTATAAAATTGAGTTTCTTTCAAATTCATTGGTATCGGACATACCTTCCATCTCATTTTCTCTCTCACATTCGTTTTATGTTGGTATTTTCGTATTCAATACTCAATTTATCACTTAACTTAAATACACATCTATTGATAAGCCAAGAAGCAAATGGCTACTAAAATACCTCATTATGTTCGTCAACTTACTGTATTTTATAGACACCTTAAAAATTACGAAAATAAGTGGATTTCACAGTAGACGTTATTAGGTACGAACGAATGTACAATTTATACAAGAGTTTGTCTAAACGATATGGCCACAGCTTAAAAGCTTATGCACTTAAACAAAAACTATAATGTGTAAACGCTATAGCGTTATATACAACTAATAAAGTACAGTCAGCATAAGACCAAGTTTGACAGTTTCAATACTCAATACAAATTGACTTCAACAAAAACTTTTAGAGCTTAGGAAAAGCTCTAATACTACTTACTACTAATATTATAAATGTGAAAGTTTAGATGTTTGGATGTTTAGATGTTTGAATGTTTGTATGTTTGTTACTCAATCACGCCAAAACGGCTGAACGGATTTAGCTGAAATTTGGGACACAGATACTTTGTAGCCTGGAGAGGAACATAGCGCTACTTTTTATCCCGGAAAAAATCACATTCCCGCGGAATAACGTCGTGAAGTCCACGCGGGCGAAGCCGCGGACGGAAAGCTAGTAATATTATAAAGAGGAAATATTTAATTTCTTCTTCGTATGATTGTAATAGAACTAAAGAACTACTGGACCAATTTTAAAAATTCCTTCACCATTAGAAACCTACTTTATTTCGAAGTGACATAGGCTATGCCATAGATGTTCGCTTCGTATAGAACCATGGAGCTAAACTTAATAGAGTGCTCGTCAGATAAGTCTGCGCGCGGTAAAAATCTAATACTAATCTTTTCTATAACATTAGAACAAAAAAATGCACTGTAACTAGCGCCAAAAACGCGCCAGGCACGTGCAGAGCTATCTGACACACACTCTACCTCAGTATTAAGTCTGTGTATTCTTTGTTCAATTTGAAGTTGAAAAATTGTTGTAGAGTGCGTGTCAGATACCTCTGCGGGCGTTTTTGGTGCTAGTTACAGCACATATTTTTGTTCTAAGCTTATGGAAAATATTAGTAGGTATTCGGTTTTGCCCGCGTGCATACTTATCTGGCTAGCACTCTTAACTCTACAATACAGAAACATTGAACATTATAATAAAAATCTTTAAAGAGTATAAACAAACATTTTCACCCCACGCTACTGAACACCAAAAAGTTAGTCTCGAAACCGCGACCTTTTTAATCTTGTCAACTCAATTGTCGTTAAAACCACAGAGCCAGCGCCGTGTCGTGTCTATGGTTTTAAAAATGGTAAATTGATATATTATCCGCTGACCACCCAGCTCGCGCGCTATTTATTTTTATTTGTACGCATGCGCGGTGATAGATCGCCGCGCGACCGTGTTTGATTGGCTGTCGCGTAGGGCTGTGCTAAGGAGATTCAACCAAGGAAACTGGAGATAGTAGTACTAACACTTTTTTGTAGACTGTGGCTGTCTTCCGTCTCACCTACACTTTGAAACAAACGTATGGTCATATGAGACAACAGACAGCCACTACATAGTTAAATGTCAAATTTGCTGGGTACACTTTTATTCAGGCTGAAATCTCCAGTTTATTGCATTTTTTTAAACTAAACTAAACTAAAAACTAAAAATTTAAAAAAAATCTCCAGTATACTTGTAGAACCTCCTTGGGCTGTGCCATGGAGCTTGACTTTTTACTGAGGTAACTGGAGTTTTCACCCTGAATAAAAAAGTGTGCCCAACAAATTTGACATTTAGTATATAGTGGCTGTCAGTTGTCTCATATGACCATACGTATTTTTTCAAAGTGTAGGTGAGACGGAAGACAGCCACAGTGTAATTTGTGGTCACAAAAAAGTGTTAGTAGGTACTGCACTCTCCAGTTACCTCAGTATGTAGTCTAGCTTCATGGGCTGTGCTGTGTGTGACTCACACTGGTTCATTTGATATTTTTTAACATTTGTGATGCCGTAGCCTGTCCGTGGCGCATTGGTCTGCGCGCTCAGCCTGCGATCATTGAAGCTAGGCTTTCGGAATGGTCAGTCACGGGATAGGTGACCAAAAGTTGTTGTTATCTCGAGCTCATAAGCGGTGATAGTTGTGATAAGTAGTTCGCCACGCGACCGGGTTTTCTTGGCTGTCGTGTAGACCTGTGGTTCATTTAATATATTTTTACATATGAGATGAGGAGCAAGTTGCGCAGTGGTTTGAGCACTTAGCTTGTGATCATTGAAGCTAGGCTACTTTCGGAATGGTCGGTCATGGGATGGGTGACCAAAACTGAATATTTCGAGCTTCTCCGTGCTTGTGAGAGTATGTTGAGCCGTTGACAGCGGCTGCATTTGTTGTCGTTAAATACCCTCAAAACCGCATTGGGCCTGTGTGGTGTGTGTTTGTCAACTATATTTCAGAATAGACCATTGAAAATTGAATTTTGAATTTCGAAAAGCTAGGTATTTTCAGAACGGATGGATGGACCAAGCCAAAAAAAGAAATCGGTCTTCTATAAGAAAAAACGTTAATATGCGTTATATATAAATATAACTACCACTGTGTTTTTGATTCATCATAACAATATTGTACCTATCGCTACATAGTATAAAACAAAGTCGCTTTCTCTGTCCCTATGTCCCTTTGTATGCTTAAATCTTTGAAACTACGCAACGGATTTTGATGCGTTTTTTTTTAATAGATAGAGTGATTCAAGAGGAAGGTTTATATGTACTTTTTATCCCGATATTCCCACGGGAACGGGAACCACGCGGGTGAAACCGCGGGCGGCCGCTAGTTATAACAATATTGTATACTTAAATAATGTACAAATGGTCGACTTAATGCCATATCTAAGGCAACTATACCAGTCAATCAGAAAGCTGGGTGCTAAGATGGTCGTACGACTGCACCTCTCTAAACTATGAAGAGAGAAAAAAAATTGCAACTGCAACACTTCATTCACACTTAAAAACGATGTTGTCACAGCCCTATTGACTGATTGGCTGGCGCCTTGCACATTCTATTTTCAATTTCATTCCCGTATTGATCCTATTCGATCGCTTTTAATTCTCACCAAAATA
Source organism: Crambus lathoniellus (assembly GCA_949710035.1). Taxonomy (NCBI): domain Eukaryota; kingdom Metazoa; phylum Arthropoda; class Insecta; order Lepidoptera; family Crambidae; genus Crambus; species Crambus lathoniellus. The sequence goes on along the minus strand of OX453325.1, from coordinate 2,713,299 downwards.
GTGCGTGTGATTCCCAAACAAAAGCCTTGGAAACAACACTCTTATCTGTAAGGCACTAAGGTTTATTTTACAGTTGTTTTGGGTAATAAAATGGTTTGTTTAGACGTGTGATTTTCGTTTGTTTAGTTATGTCATTGTAACTGCGATGAGGCGCCAGCGAGAGAGGACAGTTAAGTTTTGACTACTATTTTCAAACACTTTAATTTTGGAAGGTTAGTGTTTTTAGGGTTCCGTAGCCGAAAGGCAAAAAACGGAACCCTTATAGATTCATCATGTCTGTCTGTCTGTCTGTCCGTCCGTCTGTCCGTATGTCACAGCCACTTTACTCCAAAACTATAAAAACTACATAGTTTTAGTAGGTAGATATTTCTGTGAACCGCTTTACGATTTTAAAAGAAAAATAAAAAACAATAAGAAATTAAAGGTAACTCACCATACATAGACTAACTGAAACTGAAAAATATATTTTTCATCAAACATAATCGTGTGGGGTGTCTATAGAAAGGTCTTTAAAAATGACATGAAGGTTTTTCAAACAATTTTTTCTCGAAGTCAGTCTTTTGAAAGATTGAGACTTCCAAAATGGTAAAATGTGTGTGTCCCCCCAAAAAATAATATGTTCTAGATCTTAATAAAAAACTTTCAACGAAAATTGGTTTGCATTAAATATTAGGCACTTTTTGGGATACAACATATTTTCAAAAACCGCACATGTAACTTTGTCGTTCATACAAACGCTATGAAAAACAAAGTTATATTTTGCTGACGAAAAATGATAGTAGAGTGAATGATAGGGGCCCGTGGTTCAGTGGTTAGCGCGCTTGGCCTGCGATCGTCGAGGTTAAACAATTTTCGCAATGGTGGCTCACGGGATGGGTGCCCAAATGTTTTTTTATCTCAAGCTCCTCCGTGCTTCGGAAGGCACGTTAGGAAGTTGATGCCGGCTGCATTTTCAATCGTTCAGGCGCTACTCGGAAAAAGTATGGACTTTTTGATTTAAAACTATAGGACGGTTACAGTTGTTACAAATCTGGTAATAAGATATATATTTCTTCATACCTTTATCTAGAATCGTATAGTTTCAGAAACACGATTTTATGATTTTGGCTCGACACTTTTTATTTTCGAAAATACCTCTAAAAAATAAGAAATATCAAGATTATTCTTAAATGGGGATACATATACTATTGAAAATTGGTTTAATTAGTGGACACCAGTAATATTTAGGTTCGTATAGAAGCATTTTTTTAAACCCGCTATAGTTTTTGAATACGAAGTGATTTTGTGTTTTTTTTTTGCGTAATCGGCAAAATCGGTCTCGCTCCCGCGCGCGTCGTTCTCTCATTGCTATCTCGCTTTAGCATAATTTTTCCGAGTATCGCCTTCATAACCACCCATCCGCATTGGGCCTGCGTGGTGGCTCATTCTCCTTACCAACTTACAAACTAGCAGTTACCATACCAATGCTTACAATAAAAAAACAAACTGAGTCCGCAGTGACAAAACGTTTTTCGTGATTATCATTACAACTGTAGGGAACTGAGATTTCAGTAACTTCCTCGATTATCGATCGTTTATTTATTTAGTGGAATTTTGCAATAAAACAAATAGCCTACGACCTATCCTCAGACTTACCAAATATACACAAAAAATTCGTAAAAATCGGTCAAGCCGTTTTGGTGATGTTCGATAACAAACACTGTTACACGAAGGTTGATCTTCGAGCTCTTATACCTACCTCCGTGTTTTGGAAGGCCCTCATAGTAGGGCTACCATGGCCCATAACCTTAAGATGACGTGGAGCCTAAAGGCAATAAATGATCTTTGCACTCTTATACCTACGTGCTTTGGAAGGCCTGTATGGTAGAGCTACCATGGTCCATAACCTTAGGGTTACGAGGAGCCTAAAGCCAATCAGCTTCTAGCTCTTATAACTACGTGCTTTGGAAGGCCCGCATGGTAGGCTTGCATGGCCCATAACCTTAGGGTGACGTGGAGCCTGAAGGCAATGGTCTTCGAGCTTTTTATATCTATATACGTGTTTTGGAAGGCCCGCATGGTAGAGCTCTTAAAAACATCATGGATTCGATGTCGAGTCGATGTGAACTTTCATATGGTAAAAGGTGAGTTTAGTTTAATATAAATATTGGACACCATCACATTTAATACCAAACTGTAGGTACCTAGCAGCTTTCGCACTAGTATTTATTGTGGAAATTGAAAACAACGACAAGTATTATTACCACATACACCCAGACCCGAGGAAAAGTTCGTTTTCAATATTCACCCGACCGGGAATCAAATCCGGGACCTCTAGAGATAGCGGCACCTTGAAATCTATTACATTCTCCAACAACTTAGTCATCGCGATACAGAACGATTTTGTTTCTTAATTAGAAAGGGAGGGGTGTTCCGAAAGGTCACAGGATCAAAATCGGAGAGAGATAGCAGATAAGATTAAGAGGGGCGAAAAAGAGACCGCTTTTGCGAAACGGCGAATGTTGAAAGGTGAAATGCAAAGACTAACGATACGCAGAAGGGTAGTGGGAAGTGATTTATATGAAACTATAAAAAAAAATGCATGAAATCGTATGATCCGAGAAGATGCAGATTTTAAAGAGATTTAAATTGTAGTTTCAACGGAATTAACAAAAACGAAAAAGTTTCATATTCCTTTAATTTGAAAAATAAAATTATAGAGATCAATACTGTTACTTATTTATATGAACATGAAAACATCCCTAAATTGTGAAAATAATTGATTTTCCTTCGTCTTTTTTGTCTGGTATGTATAATTTTTCATAAACTTCAGAAATAGTAAGAGACGTAAAACTAAGTTTGAGAATCTTTCAACAATCTGGTAACGTACGAATATAATAAATACTTCAGGAGCATTTTTAAAGCAAAAATATATATTTTTTGATTAGGTAGGCAGGTATATATTTTTTTTAATTTGACACTATCTTTAAGCATTCTTTTATTGGCTCCATACACCTCCTTACACCTACACTTTTCTTTCCTTTTCCTTGTTGTCGTTGTCTGTGTATTATTCTTGTCCTGTCTTTTATTGTTATGTTTGTATGTGTATCAATAAATATTTTTCTTTCTTTCATGTATCTAGTATTTGCTACTTTCTTGGTTCTTAATCAACATTTCCTTTTTTTCTCAAAATTATATTTAAATAGGTACTTACTTGAAAAAATATTTTCTGAAATCCTTTCCTGACTCCGATCTTTATTGACATTATAATAAATGCATTTATTTCGGAAACGATGTCCATAGTGTTAGTAACAATTTAACTTAAAACTATGTTAGTAATTTATAATAACAATTTCAAATAACTGGAATAATAATATTGATTCAAAAACATTACTCTATGATTATCGGCATTAATAAAGTTACTTTATCCAATGGCTCACTTATCATCTAAAAAAAACACTCACCTAAAAACTTAAAAAAAGCTAAATTGAATAAAGTAATTAATATTTCCATATAAAACAGCTCAATATGAATACTCCATCAACATAAACAGATCCACACTCAATAATGTAAAACAGTAACGTAGCGAAAATCTATCCAATAAGAACAAACTGTACTTGTCTCATTTGCATATTCTTTGACCACTAAACTGTAAAGAAAGAGATGGTTACTCGAATAAAGTGTAGAGTGCGAGTGGGACGGAAACACTTGTCGTTTGAGACCACCCAAGTTGTTGTATGGTATTCATACAATGCGATAGGATTGCGCGCTCGACTCTTGATAGTTTAATTTGAGTAAAAACTTTTTGTGCACGCTAACTTTTTTGCGCTTAATTAAAATTACATGTGGCCAATTAATCTTTATATTTTAATTGAAAGGGCATTGACTTATCGGCTAGCTATTATTGAGGTTTTTTATCTGTAGTTCATGTTACTAGTCCATGATCCTACTAATACCTATTACCTATAATAAATCTGAAAGTTTAGATGTTTGTTACTCAATCACGTCAAAACGGCCGAACGGATTTGGCTGAAATTTGGGACATAGATAGGTACTTTGTTGCCTGGAGAGCAATATAGGATACTTTTTATCCCGGAAAAATATCACATTCCCGCGGAAAAACGTCGTATAGACCACGCGGCCGTAATATTATGAATGTGAAAGTGTGATTGTTTTTTTATTTGTGTGTTTGTTTGTTTGTCCGCCTCTCACGTCAAGAGCGACGGATCGTAGTGTTTTTTGGTAAGGGGATAGTTTGGGGCTGGAGAGTGACATAGGTAGGCTATTTTTTATCCCGGAAAAATATCACATTCGTAACGTCGTATAGTCCACGCGGGCGAAGCCGTGGGAGAAAATCTAGTACCTATTGTTATATTATGTAAATGCGAATGTTTGGATGTGTGTTCGTTACTCAATCAAGGCGAAACGGCTAAACTGATCAGGATAAAAGATGGCACAGAGATGGATTATGGTCTAGAATAGCATTTAGGCGACTTTTTACCCCGGGAATATACCTCATCCCTATTGGAAAACATCGTCTAGCTCATGCGAGCAGAGTTTCGGGCGGAAAGCTAGCTAGAATAATAAAAAATTTGCTTGTGGTTTAAAGCAACTTTTTTAATTATTTTCACTTATGTTACTAATTAGTTAAGCAAGTTAGGCTGCGGTTAAGAGCAACTTTTTAAATCATTAACAGTTAAATTAGGTACAAATTAGTTTATGTTTTTATAAAATTATGATTGGCCATTAAATTGTCAACATAGGTACTTGATTCGTCTTTAAAACGAGAACATATTGCTTAGATTAATCTTTTTAACCGACTTCAAAAAAGGAGGAGGACTTATAGGTAATAATGCATTGGAATAAAATTTAATTTGTGTAAGTATGTTCCCCGATTACTCGAAGACGCCTGAACCGATTAAGGAAATCCTTTTTTTGTTTGAAAGAGTATTATTTCCTGCTACTTATTTCACGACCACTCTGACAAGAGTGATACGATTGAGATGAGATTTCACTTGAAGAAAATTTTATTTGATTTCCATATTTAAGATTTTGGAATTTTTAAAATTCTGTAAGTACCTACTTACTTATTATAAAAATAAATGTAATCGTTTAAATTGTATTGCTTTGATTTGTTCAGACTTAGCAATAACATAGCCTCTAAATGAAAAATATCTAGATATTTTGGTGAATAAATGGCATGTGGGAATTTTAAGAGTTTTGGTAACAATTTTTCCTGAAAATAATTCTTGATATTTTTATACAAAAAAACATCTTTCTAACAAAACACGACCGCAAATCGAACCACTAAAGTTTCAATAAAATATCTAGAACATTGTCCGACAAATAATAGTGTGCAAAGTATCAAAAAGCATGGTCGCGCTGTACCGTAATAGACGAGCGGTTTGCGCCAATACATTTTTTGATGCCGGGCCCCGATTGTACTCCCGTGTACTGACGATTTATCGTGGAAACACACGGGCGTCTTTTGCGGTATCATAATCAGCCTTCTGATTTTAATGTCTAATGATGAGTTTACTGTGCCAGTTCTTATCGTCAATTAAAAGGGTCTTGAATGGGTGGTAGAGCAAAACTGACGATTCAAAAATGCTTATGTTAGGTATAAGCTTATTTTAATAAACATTATTACAACTTAAATTTCTTCATTTTCAACAGGCCTTAAAGAGATGGACAAGGAAGATAGGCCTTTATGCAGTGTTAACAACTGCATACCTATGCAGCTGGGTTCAAAGACTTAAAATGCATTCTGACGCGTGGAGGATAATATTTTTTTTAAAAGTTTTTTTTACTTAAAAGCCCTTGCTTCTTATACATTCAACCCGGATAAAACATGTTTGGGCAACCATCCCCAGACTTAAGTTGTTTATAATGTTAGTGTTATAATAACAATCACATTGTCAATTCGTTCGTTTTACATACAGAATATTTGGATTTAAAAAAATATTTTTGTCTGTTTTCCGAAAAACAATTTGTGCTTATACAAATTTCTTGAAACGATGTATTTGGAAGGTTAATCTTTAAGTAATATTGTCTTGATGTTCTGGTATTTTGAACTTTAAGAACTGGAAACAATGATACCATGATTTTTTTTACTTTTCACCACTACACAGTAACTGCCTCACTTCGGAAATTTTTAACGCGCCCGCCCCAATTACCTCCCCGTATGTCTCCAAACCCCAATGTTTATCCAACGCCTTCTTAATAGAATACCACTTCTAATCCACAGCACTTTGATCGTTTGATTGATGTCATGAGCCGAGTGCGTTAACTGACTGAAGAATGCCCACTTCCGTTAGACTTCATAATTTTGAACTTCCTCTTAGTGTTTATGTTTGTTTTCTTTAGCTTCCGGTTGAGTTGGGTTTAATGGGAAATCGGACGATTGAGGATGTTTGGGTGAAAGGTCGTGAAAATCTTCTTATTGCAATTAAATTGTAGGCTCTGATAAGCTCTGATCTTAGGAATTATATTGTAATCATTAAACCCTTAAATGCGCGGTGTTGTTTTTTAAAAAAAAAACAAAATTAATTATTTGCAAAATATGGGTACAATCATTAGATCTTACAAGGTATTAGAACGCCTAATTTAACCTTCGACGGTGTGCAAAAGTATTGTTTTATTAAAGACAAACATTATAATCAATTAAAATACTTAATCAGCAAAAAAATAAAATAAAAATAATAATTAATGTCTAAACATATCTAAAATAATAATAACTATAAGTAATAATAAACGACATACGTACTGAAAACGACTTACTATTTTTCCTGTGAAGTAATGTCTATCTATAAATTAATTTAGTTTTAGCTCGAACGAAATAAAAAAATCGCGCATTAAAGGGTTTAAAAAACCTTGGCGAATGACCTTGCCAAATTTTTCTTTTTAACCTCTCCGGCCGCGTGGACTATACAACGTTATCCAGCGGGTATTTTTCCGGGATAAAATGTAGAGCATATGCCACTCTCCAGCTCCCAACTATTTCCGTGCCAAAAATCAAGTCGATCCTTTGCTCCGTTTGAAAGTTTTTAACCGCCTCTGTGGTCTAGTAGTTCATACCACTGGTTTCAGCCCGAGGTCCCGGGTTCGATTCCCAGTGGGGGTACAAAATTGTATTCGGTTTGGTTGGTGGTAGGACTTGTTCTAAGTCCGCCTGGCTAGCTACCACCATCTTATCTAAGTCTGACGCCATAGCAACAATGATGTTTTCAGCATTATTGTGTTCCGGCAGTTAGAGATAAGATAGCGTTTCTCAGTGATTGAGGATTCTGGGAGTAGTGCCACTTATCATCAGGTGTGATGAAGGCTCTTTTTTACTCCTTCAGGTTCAATCCTTTAGTATTTTTTTATCCACTACGGGTTAGCACTTAGCATTCATCACACCTGATGATGAGTGGTGATAAGGCTGAAGGTGGAAGCGCACTACTCCCGGATTCCTCAATCACTGAGAAACTGGCTATCTTATCTCTAACTGCCGGAACACAATAATGCTGAAAACATCGTTGTGATAGCGTCAGACTTAGTAAAGATGTTGGTAGCTAGCCACGCGGACTAAGAACAAATCCTACAACCAACCAATATAGTATTTTTACTCACGAGTTCACATATTCTTCACATCACATTACCTTGTAATGCACTGCAAAACTTCAATTCTATTTATCTTTACGAGTATAATTTTTAACGCACTCCCATATACGAGGTGGGTGACAAACCAAACTAATCTGGTCTTACTTTCAGCCACTTTATTGAATGGCTGGCCAGCTGCAAACCTCGCGTCTTGTCGTTATTAATATATGCCTCTTATCGCTTCTGGGCGCTTGACGCTAGAATAGTGAGGATAAGATTCCTTAGAGATTTGTTGTTAGCCATGCTTTCCTTATTAATATTATAAATGCGTTAGTAACTACGTCTTTTTGTCTTTGAGTAACATTTTCACGGTTGTCAAAATAAATCTATAGACAGCTATAAGTTTTTTTTATTTTTTTTTGTGTAGTTATATCATTGTAAGTGGCATTGATTTAAACTACTGATACTAAAATAATTGTATATTTTCCTGTAAATCTTTCAACAAAATAAACTAAATGAAACGGTGCGCCAATAAAACACTTTCTTCCTTTCTTAATATTGCTATTAGCACAAACTTTCCTAAAGGGGTCCCTAGACGATCCATCATGCTTGACAAGCACGTGAATTTTGAATGCACATCAAGCAATTTTGACCGTCTAGAACGAAGCTTGATGCGCTTGACAAGCATTTACGTGCTTGAAGATGCTTTATGAAAAGTATGAAAATTAGTGCGGAAGCTTGAGAAACATGCTTGATGTACCGTCAAGCGTTATCAAGCATGCTTGTCAAGCACGTAAATGCTTGTGAAGCATGCTTGATCGTTTAGGGATCCCATAAGTAAAGGCGTATCCATGTTAACTCTACATTGCGCTTGCGCTCCGCTCGTCGTGTGTGGTCCAGCGCGAAGGCTGCTCCACTTGCTATGCGCGGGTCTGTGTGAAACTGTAAGTTGTGTTGTTTTTCCTAGCGAAAGATTGGAATTCGAATGTGAAACGTTTCTTCTTATTGGAATTTAGGCGAAATTATTCAATAATAATAAAATTTAAATTAGATTTAGAATTTAATTTAGATTTTTTTAAAGGTATCAATATACCTTTACTTATTTTGTTTTGTTTTAAGCGGAATTAATTTATGGAAGAAAGTTTTGAGTATGAATACTATTTTTCCCTTTTTTTCCAATATGAGGCGTGACATGATATAGTAATGGTGTTAGGTGAGTGAGATTGTTTTTTTTAAATTTTTGTTAATAAAAAAAATCATAATAAGATCAATTATTGTAATTTTTCTGTAAGTATAAAACAAGTTTTTAAAAACCTGTTAAGTAATAAAAATTCTAGCAAGAAGTAAGTTAAACCAAATATGAGAATAATAAAAAGCTCACGTTTTTTCATAGTTCCGCTCTTAGATCTGGAAACATTAAAAAAGCAATTATTGTCTTACTATAGTTACCGAATTATCATCAATAAGTGTGTGTGCCTAGTTCTCCCGATGTTTGCCGAGCATCTCCGACGTTTGCCGAGCGCACCCGACTAAACACACGATGTTTGCCGAAGCGCCGATCATGATCTACATTTCAAACTTTGTTTGTGTTTTTCATACTATTGTTTAAAACTCTTATACTCTTTTGATGTAAAGTATCAACAACATTAGGAACGGTAAGGAATCTTGGTAAAACAAATTTAGTTTTGCTGTCGAATTTTTAAGATTATTATGGATTTTTGGTTTTTCGACAGTAACATGTAGTTTGTTTTAACAAAGTGTGTGTTAAGCATTGTTTTATGTGATGATTTCGAATTGTTAAACCGGTTATGATATTTAGCAGGTTCTTGGTTTATTTTTTGATAGATAAGTACGATTTTTTGATTGACTGAGGTCAGTTTGGGGATTTTATTAAAGTGAAGATTTTTTGAGATGATCCTGTTTCTACGGTTTAACAGCAGTATTTTTACAATTTTTATTAGCAACGGGGTAGCACTTAGCCTTCATCACACCTGATGTTAAGTGAAGATAAGGCTGAAGATGGAATACAAATACAAATACAAATATTTTATTTGCAAAACACAGTTATAACAGATCTTATAATATACCTACACCTACAGGTACATGTGTTTAGCCTGCTCGCAGACATGCAAAAATTTAAAATTTTAAGGTAGGTACACATTGAATTAAAATATGTAAGTAGCATTACTAAGACACTTGACATTCAGCTAATTTTGCCAATCTAAATATTCCTTAGAACTATAAAAACAAGCGCACTACTCCCGGAATCCTCAACACTGAGGAACTGCCTGTCTTATTTGTAACGCCGCCGGAACAACAATGCTGAATACATACATAGTAGTTACGAATAACTATTAGACTTGTTAATTGTATTTGTTCTTTTCTCTTTAAAGGTTACCTCTTTTACCTTCACGTATTGAAAAGTATTTCCTTTATCTATTGTAAGTAGTAGGTATAGGTATTTACATTTAGTTTTGATCGAATGTGAACTGAAATATGGCTAAGCGATATTCGCCCGCTTGAGCCACTTGCGCGTATATTTATAACTAGCGGATCCTCGCGGTTTTACCCGCGTGGTACCCGTTCCCGTGAGAATATCGGGATAAAATATAGCCTATGTCACTCGGGAAGAATGTAGCTTTGTAATGGTCAAAGGATTTTCTAAATCGGTCTAGTAGTTTCAGGCGCTACTCGGAAAAAGTATGGACTCTTTGATATAAAACTATAGGACGGTTAGAGTTGTTATAAATCTGGTAATAAGATATATATTTCTTCATACCTTTATCTAGAATCGTATAGTTTCAGAAACACGATTTTATGATTTTGGCTCGACACTTTTTATTTTCGAAAATACCTCTAAAAAATAAGAAATATCAAGATTATTCTTAAATTGGAATACATATACAAGTGAAAATTGGTTTAATTAGTGGACACCAATAAATATTTAGGATCGTATAGAAGCATTTTTTAAAAATCGATATAGTTTTTGAATACGAAGTGATTTTGTGTTTTTTTTCCGTAATGGGCAAAATCGGTCTCGCTCCCGCGCGCAACGTTTTCTCATTGCTATCTCGCTTTAGCATAATTTTTCCGAGTATCGCCTTAATGCAAACAAACAAACAAACAATCAAATCTTTCCTCTTTAAAATATTAGTATAGATTAGTTCCTGTAATTTATGACGTAGGTAAGATCGTAGCATTAATAAATTTTTTTTCTTCGTTTAAAGGTGCCATAGAAAGTTTTGATTTAGTTCGTGAGCCTTCATCTAGTATTATTGTTGATCAAAGCCAATCATTTAGTATTTAACGTAGTACCTAATGTCTTAACTAAATGTCATGTATTTCACATAAATTCCACGCAATTTTTGCTCGACTTCAAAAAAGAGGGTGGTTTTCAATTCGTCTGTTTTTAGAGTTCCGTGGGTACAATGGTAAAAAAGGAACCCTAATTTTATGTATATGTTGCAGCCAAATGGTTGAATCCGCCATTTAATTAAACGCCTAGGCCGATCATTTTTAGTAAGTAAGCCGTAAGCTATTTTATCTTCCCATAAGTTGACGGAGTCACAAAAAATATACTACGAAATTTCAATTTCTGAACTAGGGTAAAACCACCTTGTATCGGCCACGTCAACAATATTTCACATTGATTTGCTTCCTATTCTCACATTTATTAGCCTAGCTTTCTAGGAGGTATTTTTTAATAAACTGTTATTATTTGACTTTAGTATGAACTAATAAAATATTTGAAATTTGAATATCATTTTTTTATATTGATGTTTTTCTTTGTACACACCCAATTTCCCTAATATCGGCCACTTGCGCCCAAAAATCGCCCACCTGTTTGCCTTGTATCGGCCTAGGCTTACATTATGAGCAATACAAATATACTTCGTCGAATTGATAAAGAAAGATAAAGATATACAAAGATATACATAGAGATATATAAAAAACATACATATACCGTGATTTTTTTTTACAATCCAAACTTAATTTAACGTGTTTAGAATAATTTTCTAAAAAAAATAATATGTTTTTGTTTTTTTCTTGCATAAAGATATTCTTACCTAATAGTAACAAATAAATTTTGAAGTCGGATTTTTTTTTAGAGATTTTAGGTTATTTTACAAATTTTAATATTTCTTAAAGGAAAGTCTATAAATCAAATACTATTAACAATTTATTTTAAATCTAATATTACAGTTTGCACATTAACAATGATACTTCCACATAAAAGTAACTAAACAAAAAATCGAGATTTTTCAAATATTTTTTTATTACCTAAATTAAGTATCTAATCTAGTGTACCTAGATTTGTATGAATTAACATTTGTATCGTCCATGACTTAATGTTTAGTGGCCGATATCAGGATTTTGACTCGCCTTGTATCGGCCATCACCATTTTTAACGGCCGATATCAGGCTTTTTTATGAAATAATCAACCCTAAATCCGGCCATTCGATTTTTTATTAAAATTCTAAAAAAAACACACAAAAATATTAATCAATAATGTTGCATTATAATCTCTTTAACCTTCACAAGCAAAAATCAACGATTTAAACCTCCTAGATAAGTTGCAAACCCTTTCCCCCGTAACCTCGAACTCGTCAATTTTGACTAGAAAATGGCGTGAATTTCGACACGACTGCGCAGGTTACAACATCCAATGCCACTGAACTGTCAAATGAACTTTGATCGCCACCTCATTTAATTCATTTAAAGACAACAATATGATGTTCATTATAGAGCAGAATTTGTGCAAGTGGATCGAATATTTAATAGTTTTTGATCAAATTCGTAGGAAGTGGCCGATACCAGGACGTGGCCGATACAAGGCTGTTTTACCCTATCACGTGTTCTACAGGACTTCCGAGGGGTACATGCTGTCATACTTAACTATCCGGCGGATTCAACCATCCGCCTGCGACATATATGGGTTAACTGTTTTTTTATTATTTTAATCCACGTATAACAAAATTAAACTCCAACAGCAAACAAACCACACATTCATTGACTATGATGCTCTCACGATGACGGGATCCCGATAAATCAGTTAGCGAAATACATTCATCTTTATTTATAGGCTGTATGCGGCTGATCATACGAGGGTTCAGTGATGTGCTGGGGACTGGGGAACTGTTAAAACGCTATTAAGGGTTAAAGTGTAGGTAATGACATGGCAAACAATAAATAACACGCTTCTATTAATGTTTTTGAAGTGAAAACTTTTTAGCGGCGTTGTGCACGTGACAAAGCTTGTTAGATCGAATATTCGTAAGACGTACAATGTCATTAGAATACGAAGGCTAATTTCGCCACCGTTTCCAAAGTTGTAATAGCTCAGCTTAGAAAACGAGCGGCATTGATGCCAGAAGACCTCGGTTCCAATACAGACCGTATTTTTTCTTTTTTTTTCAAATTCCTTTTTTTTGTGAAAAATTCTAGGGAGCCCTTTTCACTTTTGCCCGCACTCCCGGAGTTGCAAACCGTTGTTTTATTTTTTGTAGCACTATGCTATTTTTATACCAAAGATATGTTTTCAGTATCCAGAGCAAGTAGGAGACATTTATTAACTAAACTAACACAAACAACAAAAAAAATAAACAGTCGACATTATCTTACCTTACTATGCGATTATTATAAGAATAGGACGGGTTGTTGACAAACTTCACTCTGTTAAGGTACAGTTCGCAAGAAAGTGCAAAACAATATGAAAATAGTTTATATTTTATTTTGACAGAAGGTGGTTTGGGTATTGCCACTTTCAAAACGATCTTTTTTATTTTTTAAATACACCTACTTTCCTTTTTCGTCGTACACAACTTTACTGCTCATGCCCTTCGTTATGCCGCCGGCGCCGGCGCCAGACATAGCACAAACATTTGAACAAATGTTTGGACACATGTGGTATTTGAGTATTTGTTCAAAGCTTTGATAAAATACTAGAACATATTTCTACAGTACTTTGCAATGTCAGAAGGAAAAGTCTTCAATGTCCTTGTAGCAGTAGCAGCTGCAGTAGCAGCTCAGACCAGCGGGACGATGACTCTCAAATGAGTGGAATAGAAGAGGTGGAATAGCATTAGCAAGCATAATGTGTTGTGTTTTGATTTACAATTGGCGGATTCACGAAAGGCGCCTCCCCGCCGAGTGGCTAGATTGAATCGTTCCCCGTGATAGGTACCGATACCCGGCGCACCCTGGTAACAGCTAGATTCTGACGAATCTAACTTCAATCAACGTGCAGACTCTAGCTGGCCAATCCTTTTACCATGATAGACCAATACAATTTTTCACGAGACCTATAAATTTACCAATTTTATTGTAAAGTTGATTATTAAATTATTTTCATAACTTGAAATCCTGTTTTATTTAAATTCTTAAACCAGTAAATAGAATCAAAATTCAATGTATTCTGTGTTATTGAAGCATCAGAACAATGTATGAAAAAATGGTTTCAGTTAAGAATCACAAAATTTTAATTTGATTGAGATTCAAATTACCTGATCATTTTCGTAAAAGCATACTTTCATGAGTCCTATACTTTCCGAAAAAATCAAGTTAATGATTTGTATAATTATTATCTGCAAATTATTCATATGTTTTGGTTTGCACGAACATCATTATTTATCGTAAGCTATGGCTATGACATGATCAGCCACCATAAATTTCTTTTTTTGCACACCATACTGAAGCGAAGTGAAGTTAGTTTGACAGCACTTTGACAGCTTGACGTCACAACATGGCGGCGTCCCTATCCTATTCTTATATTAATCGCATAGTACCTACTTTTTACTTCTAAATTAGAACATTTTATTTTAACAATTCTTTTTTTAAATATTTTTTCTATCCTTTTATTAAAGATAAAGATAAAGATAAAAATATTCTTTATTCACTTAGACATAATAAATATGTACTTATGAATCGTCAATATTTTCCTACCACCCATTCAAGACTTTTTTAACTGACAAGAAGAATGGGCGCAAGAAACTTGCCAGCGTTTCTTAGTTAGGTAACGACATTTACAAAAAAAAAACATATCGTTACTAATACAACAATTGCTTAGTATAAAAATACATCATATTAAACAGTGATTATGTTATGTGTTACATCAAGACCATGCATTGCGGTCATTCAAATAATCGTCTACTTTATAGTATCCTTTGCTCATCAGCGACTCTTTAATGTAACATTTAAATTTATGCAATGGAAGTTCAATTATATGCTGTGGAACTTTATTAAAAAAGGCTATGCTTTTCCCCAGAAATGAGGCTCTGGATTTTTCTAGCCTAAACTTGGGAACGACAAGTTTATCTTTATTTCTTGTGTTAAAGCGATGAATATCGCTCTGCTTTACAAATGTATTATAATACTTTTTCACATAAATTATATTTTCATAGATGTAATGTCCTGCAACAGTTAAAATGTTTATTTCTTTAAATAGATCTCTTAAAGAATCTCTCGATCGGAGGTTGTAAATGGCGCGATGATTACTTAATTTTTTCAAATAAAACTGTCAATTTTAGTTATAGGTACAAGTACCTAGTCATTATGTCCTTTTCATAGTCGTAGTCAAACGTAATTTACTTACATAAAATGTAACTGGTATATGTAGGTATGTAGTTTCAGAGATCTTCAGTAAAACAAACTCTTTGGGCGCTTGTGCACTATACTGAATTTTACCGTCCCGGAAAAAAAACGGATGCTTGTTTTTAATAATAAATTAAGTATAGAATTTATTTATTTCGTGTAGTTTAGGGTTTGAAACTACACGAAATAAATAAATTCTTACTATTTTAAATGATTTATTATTGAAATACAATCATCCGTTTTTCTCCGGGACGGTAAAATTCAGTGTAGTGCACAAGCGCACTTTGGGCTGAAAATATCGGCGACTAGACAGCGAATTAAAATGTCATTGACTATGAAAGTTTAATTAAAATGTAATATTTATTATAAAGGATTAAGGGTAACAGCGCAACCAAACACGAAAATAGTTGTAGCATTATGAGTTATAATATAACGGGTTTTGTAGCCCTCAAAAAGGACTTTAATAATCTTATATACAGGGTGGGGCCTGAAACACGATCAAAAATTTTAAGGGGTCAATGTACTCATGCATACAAACAACTTTTACTACGGTACCAACATTGAAATCACGAAAAAAAATCAGCTGTTCCATACATTTTGATCTATTCGGTTTAAAAGTTTCTATGGAACAGCTGATTTTTTTTTTCGCGATTTCAATGTTGGTAGTATAGTAAAAGTTGTTTGTATGCATGAGTACATTGACCCCTTAAAAGTTTTGATCGTGTTTTAGGCCCCACCCGGTAAAAAATGAATCGAAAAATGTGTTGGTAAGCGCATAACTCAACAACGCCTGGACCAATTTGGCCAATTTTTTTTTAAATGTTCGTGGAAGTCCAAGGCAGGTTTTAACGGTGATAAATAGGGGAAGGAGGGGTAAGTAAGGTAAGAAGGGTAGGGTAAAGGTAGGGTAGGGTAGGGTAGGGGTAGAGTACGGGTAGGGAAGGGTGGAGAAGGGGGTAAGGCCACGGGAACGAAGTCGCGCTGGTCAGCTAGTTCAAAATAAATACTAACAAATACACACATTTTTTCATACATTTATTTTGAATTTTCAATACTCATATCTTTTTTCTCCAATTATACTTAGACCTGCTTATAGTGATTAAACTACTCCACAAGGGCACCAAAAAGCGACATATAAGTAGTTCATGATGCTACAGTAATACATTTTTTGGGTACGGGGTCCATACAAAATTACACATTGTCCTTTAATTCACATACGATATTCTGTAAGAAATTGATTTATTTAACGCCTAAATACAAAATACAGACACCTTTACTTATCTCCAACGTTAGCATCACTCACCAATATCTGACGCAAACACATACAAATATTATCATCCCAACACAGGGTCTACTACGAAAACTACTAGTAGTTTTCACCAGCTAAAATTCCGATTTAATGTTTTTAATAACTATCTACAATTTCATAATTTAGTTCTAAGCCTGAGGAAAAGCTTAAAAAAAACGAGAAACCAAACTAAAGAACTGAAAAACAATTTTTAAGCTCAATAATTTTAAATGCATTGTAGTCTTTAAATCATATCCAATGAATAGTCAAATTTTTAGGAGTATTAATTTAATGTTTGTAATAACTATCTACAATTTCATAATTTAATTATAAGCCTGGGGAAAAGCTTAAAAAAAACGAGAAACCAAACTAAAGAACTGAAAAACTATTTTTAAGCTCAATAATTTTAAATGCATTGTAGTCTTTAAATCATATCCAATGAATAGTCAAATTCTTAGGAGTATTAATAGGTGTCTTTTTTCGATTGCTCTTACTTTACATAGGTAAGTTCACCTACTTTTGATAAGAAGCTGTGCAAGGGACTTTACTGAACAAATTATTTTCACGAATAGGAACAAACTTTGTCCCATTGTTTTCTCAGTTATAGGAATATATTATGCTATTTTTATACTAGAAATTTTAAAAACAGACTGAACAAATTAATTAATACTTAAGTACACGAACGCCACGTTTTCGTAGTTATCAGTTTTCGGAATAGCCCATCTTAATCTATATCCGTACTTCAAAATGACAGCCTCACTCGTTACAAGCAATATAATGTGATTTACAACTTTTTTGTATGCTCCTCGGCGCCAACTTTCAACGCGAACAACTAAGTGTTAAGTGGCGCATTTAAATAACACTGAAACATTTTTAATTAAGGCAATCCTGTATTGAAAACATGGTTGGTAATTTTAGCGGCGCGATGTTTTCATATCTCAATGTTTTTTTTTTTAAATAATATGCTGATATTTTTATTTAGTAAAGACGAATACTTAATCGAGGGCTTTTGATATATTTTAAACCATTATTTTAAAGAAGAAATGTTTGACTTGTTTTTTTTGTGTTTGTTCCCGAACTCGAACCACAGAAAATTATAGGAAGAATTGCATTGTGAATGCATAAAAATAATTTTAAATCATGATAGATGTTTTCAGCAATATTGTGTTCCGGCAATTAGAGATAAGATCGTAGGTAGTACGTACCCAAGAAATTTGTATGTTGTTAGGTGTACCCACAGACTAGTTGTCTGTGGTAGTACCCTACCTAATTGTTGTGACAATTTGTCCAGAAAGTCAAAGACGATGTAAAAATACTTAATGCGACAAAGTATAAAAAAGCACAGATATTTATAAACTTGACTGCATGGGCACTTCATTTCATTTGCTACTTAACTTCTGAGGAACAGCTTTGTGTCTGGGTGTTATTTTCTTTACATAATATGTTTGCAGTAATCCATACTAATACTTGTTTGTTTGTTTGTCTGTCCGCTTTTCACGTCAAAACGGAGAAACGGATCGACCTGAATTTTGGTATGGGTATAGTTTGGGATCTGGAGAGTGACATAGGCTACTTTTTACCCGGAAAAACTTCACATTCCCGCGGGATAACGTGTAGTACAGGCGGATGAAGCCGCGGGCAGAACGCTACTAATATCTGTAAGTAATTTAAATAATTAAGGTGATTATACCAGGTACAGCTCTTTGTATGTAGGTAATGCTGTCTGATGTTTATTTAAATTCATCTACATTTACTTTGTCATATTTGATGGCAATTCGTTAGTACTATGACACTTATAATTGGCGAGCAATTAGAAGACGCTGTCGCTATATTTCATCTGCCGTTTAGCTTCTGATGCAGGGGGGGAGTTAGGAGTAAAAGTATCGGTTCGAACCGGGCGTCGGACGACAACTGGAAGCCACATGACGCCGCGCCATACTATTTTCTAGTTGATGTTTCTTTGTTTTGTATGAAATTTAGCGTCGACGCCCGCTGCTGGGCATAGGCCTCCCCCAAGGATCTCCACAGCAATCAGTCCTGCGCTGCAAGCATCCAGCGGCTTCCCGCATCGTCTGATGAC
The DNA here is from genome assembly GCA_949710035.1 of Crambus lathoniellus. NCBI lineage: Eukaryota > Metazoa > Arthropoda > Insecta > Lepidoptera > Crambidae > Crambus > Crambus lathoniellus. Next base: position 2,694,777 of record OX453325.1, on the reverse strand, counting down.
GTCAACGCTATACACTAAATAGTATCTACAGTAACGATTCAAATCAAATCAAATCAAAATCATTTATTCATTTTAGGCTGATACAGCACTTGTGAACGTCAATGAAGCTACGCTATCGGTTCGCAAATCCTACGGCGGGAGGCCTTGTAGTGAGAAGAACCGGCAAGATGTTGAACCGGAAGACCGGTTGATCTGTGATCACGTCGTGTGCTTTGCAACAGCGCTGAAATATCATGAAAATCCCTTTTTGCATAATAGTTTTGGAGTAAGGACTTCCTCTTCTCTTCTATGTTTTTGTTGGGATAAAATAAACAAATACCTAAATAACCAAAATAAAAACACACAGAACCGATACGAACACGAATATATGTAAAGCAAGATCCCCTTAATCCGACCCTGGCAATCCCTAAACGCGGCGCATCGCATTAGTCGACTAATTTAGAACTAAACTCCACTAATTGGGGAACGATCCGGCTGAGATACGACATTTGGTATTCGTACGATCATCGCTTTAAATATATCGCTGAGAGTGGAAAGGGGGTAAAAATATTGTGTGGTTACTATCGATTTTATAATCACCTCTTAAATGAAAGGAAGTATTGTTTTGTTGCTGAAAAAATAACGAAATTTAAAGTAATTTCATACCTACTTCTTTTGGTTGTTGGTGGGATTTGTTCTTAGTCCGCCTGGCTGGCTACCACCATCTTATCTAAGTCTGACGCCATAACATCGATGTTTTCAGCTGTATTGTGTACCAGCAGTAAGAGAAAAGATAGCCAGATCCTCAGTGGTTCAGGATTCCGGGAGTAGTGAGCTTCCTTCAGCCTTATTACTCGTTGCTACCTCGTTGTGAATTAAAAAAAACACCATTTGACATAGGCGAGACAGCTATCCTGTATAATTAGAAAACTATACTAAATTACAGCTATTTCAGAGGCTTTTTCGCAGAGAGGAAGATTCCAAACTAAAAGACTTGAAGCCACCTTGGGCAAATTTAAGTGCAATAAAAATAATAAAATGGCGGCAAAAAAATGACTGCATGCCTGTACTTAATTATATTCGTAGTGCCTAAACGGATCAAGCGATTTCAATGCGATTTTTTTTATTTTATGTGTAATTTAAAAAGTATGAAATAAAAATAATTTTTTAAAAACCCGCGACAAATAAACCTCAAAAAAGTCAAAATAAAATTTCTCTCTCGATCGGGGGACCCCAAACGTATAATATACCCTTTTAGTACTTACTTCTCTTTTTGTGGTCCCCTGACTGAGACAGAAATTTTATTTTTTGACTTTATTGAGGTTTTTTTTTGTCGGGGGCTTATTAAATGTATTTTTTTTTCATCTCTCAGATTCGGAAAGTGATGTATATTTAAACTGAGCAGCGGGTCCAAAACTATCCGTTTCACCCTAGGGTGGAAATGAATTTTAAGAATAGAACTGAATTTGGTTACAGTCAACCATAGAGTTACCTCATCGGCAATGAAAAAGTTTTTAACTAATTTTGTATGGGAACGGGACTTGCAAAATTTTTTTTTTTTTTTTATAAAAATGAGAATATCTCAAAAACAAAATCTAACAAAATTTTCAACCCCCTATGGTACTCCGGAGATAGTCAGGAGGCATCCGATAGACATATAAAAAAAATGTTTTGTTCAAAAAAAATTTTTTTTTTTCTAAAATTTTTTTTCATTAAAAAAAATTTTTTTTTCTTATTTTTTTTTTTGTCAAAACAAATTTTTTTATATCCCTATTATAGATAAAACAGAGAAAGCGAAGCCCCCCGCCACCTTTCTTTTATTTTTCTAGATAGTTTTCGTTGTCTTTATTGCTTTTCTTATAAAGGGGGATGAAAAGCAGGGTGTATTTACTTTCCTTATATTCGAAATGAAAAGTAGAGTGTATTACTCGGCCGCAAAATTATTTTCATCTCGGGCGACGTATATTGAATCCCTCGCTGCGTTCAGGATTCTTCTTTAGAATCCTTCACTGCGCTCTGGATTCAAAATAGCGCCCTCGCCGTAAATATGTTATTTTGCTCCCTTGTAATACAATCTACTATTCTTAAGTGCTGTCCGACGCCCCTTCAAGCTTGAAGAAGAAACAAGTGGCGACTACCGGCGTCTACCGTGTGCGGCGAGTTCTATGTTTGTTCGGTGTTTTGTGGCCGGTGGCACGTGTGCAGAGAGCCTTAGTTACACCAACAATGTGCAACAAAAATAGCACTAAAACATCAAAGTCATAGCAAATAAACGGGATCGATTCTCGGTAGAGGCGTTAAATCATGCGTTATTCTCGAGTGACTTATGTTTGTCAAAGTTGTGATTTATTTTAATATTGCGCGTCTTGTCGTATGGTTATTAGTTTATGCTTCATAATTTTATTACATTGTTCTTAAGGCGCGCTTACACGGGCTACTAAAATTACACAATTACTTACAATCCCCGTCAAAAAATTAAATGCCTTCATGACCACATCAAGCAAGCAATTCAGGGAGATGGCAAATTGTAGCAACCTGTTGCTAGTTACGGCCACACAATACTTACCACAAAATATGAAGCAACATCGCTACACTTAATTGCTCCAAATTGATCCATTACAGTTGCCAGGCAAAAATTGCCCGTATACGCGCGCCTTTGAAGTGATAAATTATGTATCACTATCACTACATAGTATAAAACAAAGTCGCTTTCTCTGTCCCTATGTCCCTTTGTATGCTTAAATCTTTGAAACTACGCAACGGATTTTGATGCGGTTTTTTTTAATAGATAGAGTGATTCAAGAGGAAGGTTTATATGTACTTTTTATCCCGATATTCCCACGGGAACGGGAACCACGCGGGTGAAACCGCGGGCGGCCGCTAGTAAGTAATACAAAAGTAAAACAATTTCCAACTTCTTTTTAGCCTGTGTAGTCTCGTGGTACATACCACCGGTATCGAAACTGCCGGCCTAGCATGAGCGGCTTTTATCCCGCATATGATATGGTACGGTATATGCCGTCTTGCTTCCACCTTAGTGGGGTGAGCAAGACAACTTGCCGTACCATATTATTATCATATCGCGCGATAAAAGCCGCGCATGCTAGGCCGGCTGAAGTCATGGGTTCAATTTTCAGTGACCTTACCATCGATCAACAATAGGTACTAGATGAAGGGTCACGAACTAAATCAAAACTTTTAAGGCGATACTCGGAAAAATTATGCTGAAGCGAGATAGCAATGAGAAAACGACGCGCGCGGGAGCGAGACCGATTTTGCAGATTACGCAAAAAAAACACAAAATCACTTCGTATTAAAAAGCTACAGCGATTTAAAAAAAATGCTTCTATACGATCCTAAATATTATTGGTGTCCACTAATCAAACCAATTTCCAATAGTGTAAGTAACCCCATTTAAGAATAATCTTGAATTTTTGTATTTTTAGAGGTATTTTCGAAAAGAAAAAGTGTCGAGGCAAAATCATAAAATCGTGTTTTTGAAACTATACGATTCTAGATAAAGGTATGCAGAAATATATATCTTATTACCAGATTTGTAACAACTGTAACCGTCCTATAGTTTTAAATCAAAAAGTCCATACTTTTCCGAGTAGCGCCTTAAAGGCTGAGAAAAAACTATGTCATAAATGATAGGGACTACTTAAAAATATACGCTCAAGTGGCTCAGTGGGCGCATATTTTCTCAGCCGTGTTTGTTTGTATGTATGTATCTAGACATAGGACCATAGGTTATTGTTGATCGAAGGGCCGTACATATTATATTCAATTTGGACTTGTTCGAAGTCCGCCTGGCAAGCTACCTTATCTAAGTCTAACACCATAACAACGATGTTTTCAGCATTGTGGTGAACACCACAACTCTCTAACTGCTGGAACCGGAACCGGTTCCAGCAGTTAGAGATAAGATAGCCAGTTCCTCAGTGGTAGAGGATTTCGGGAGTAGTGCGTTTCCACTTTATCTTATTATTATTCTTACCTTATCTTCATTTAACATCGGGTGAGATGAAGGCTAAAGGTCATAGCCCACTTATACCGCACCGCTCCAACACCGCTCCTACCCAATACCGCCCTATAAACGAAGGCGACAGCTAGCAGGCACCCAGCAGTCCACGCGGCGACAGCTAGCAGACTCCCAGCTGTCCACTCGTCGACTGCTATTCCCTCTATAGGTGCGCGGCGGCGACGGCACGGCGACCGCTAGCAGTCAGCGCGCGGAGAGCGCGCGGACCGCGCGGCGTCAGCGAGGCGTCAACTACCGAGCAGTCTGACGGCGGTAAGCTCGCGTTATATTGTTACTGTAAAATGCATCTACAGAGAAAGATATTAAGCCCATATTTGGCTGTTCATACTTCGGTTGGGTGGAAGCGGTGCGGTCTAAATGGGATATGACCTTAAGTGCTACCCCGTTGTGGGAAAAAAACTTGCTCAGATGGGACTCGATCGAACCCACAACCTATGGCTGCTTGTCGAGTGGTTATTAGCGGTGTTGTATCGCTTATGGTTTATTTCATTGTTGTTACCAGGTTTTTACAGTGTTACATTTTATTTTAGAACAGAACCAGTGTTGTTATCAACTTGCTTAGACTCGAACACACAACCCATGTCTGCTTGTTTTGTGATTATTAGTAGTGTTGAATCGCCTATGATTTTATGTCATTGTTGTTACACAGTTAAGGAGCCCACAGATGATCAGTCGGCCTGTCGGCAACGGCCTGTCAGTACCCCTAGTATGAGTTTGGCAAACTGTATTCGTAATCGAAAATTATCGCTCTATCTCTTTCATGTCCTTTGACTGCTTTACCGACATGAGCAGTTCATCCGAGTTTTTGGTTTTTGTAAACATTGACAGTAGGTACCAATCACGAGTTTATGTGTGTGATGTGTTATAAGATACGAGTGCTTCTAGTCTAGTGCATACATTTACGTAACATCACATACGTGGCATCACATAAATGCTCAGTTTGTTTAAGCCTTTATAAGTTTTAGAAAAAATCAACACGTCTCACAACTAGCTCCGATGGGACTCGAACCCACGACCTTTCATTGTCCTGGCGAATGCTCTAACAACTAAGCTACGGAGTATATTTTAAATTAAAATTAAAAATTAAACAACCAATGTTGTTTCCAACTAGTTCAGATGGGACTCGAACCTCGTACTTTTTAGATGATTTTTTGGGTCGGGGCCCGGGGGTTACTTAAAATTTTGACTCAGGAATCGAATTCGCAACCTTTTTGGGTATTTCTGGCAGTGCTCTTCCGTTTGTGCCACCGAGATCTTTAAATTCTTAGTAAAATTTTGTGATTCATGAAGTTTTAAGTAAGTACCTATTGTAGGTAAGTATGTTGGTTAGCAAAAATAATATTTTTTTTGTATCTCTATCTAGAGAAAAGGCGAAGTCGTGTATGGAAATATGTATTTTTAATATTAAATTATGAAGTACCTACCTACTAGCCTTGCACCCGGTGCTTCACCCGCCAATATTATCCCGCGGTATTTTTTTCCCATGGGAATAAGAATTATTACCGCAGTAAAAAGTATCCTACTTATGTCCTTTCTAGGGTCTCAATCTTTTCCAATTCTAAATTTCATCAAAATCGGTTCTGCCGTTTTGACGTGAAATCGGAACATACAGACAAACCAACATACACATTTTTGCATTTATAATATTATAAGTAGGGGTTCCGACAGATTACTTTCTTCAGTGAATTTTTATTCTTTAAAAAAAATTATACTCATGCAAGTAGGTGTGAAAACAAAGGGAAATTATATAAAACAAAAGATCATCATTTTGTAAACCATTTATATAATTTAATATTTATTTACAAGGAAATTTAGGTAAAACTAGCACAGTCACAATAATTCATTTTATCAATAAAATAATATCAACAAAATTAGATTACAAAAATAAAACAGTAGAAAAATAATGGAAGAAATACATGACTAATCTGTTATTGAAACAGATATAAAATATTTACAAAATAAAATTACATTTAAATAGGTACTTACACTATTAAATATTATTTTATATTGTAATAGCACAATTTATTTATGTAATTTACTGTTACTATTTTATATAATTAATCACTAAAGACTACAGACAATAGATCACTAAAGACGAATATGAACAAATGCAATACTTTTCTATCTTTTCAAGTAAGTAATATTCTTTAGACAACTTTGATTGAAGGTCATAAAATTCACGACCTCTCGCACCTCAAGTCTAAGGTTGTTTAAATATAAATCATGTAGATACAATACACATTGACAACAAATAACAACAGACAGCTTAAGTTAAGCTTACAGCTGATATATGGTGTCAATGTAAAGTGTACCTATAAAGCATTATATAAAGTCTATTTTTATAAGTTTGAGAGTGTATTTTCCTTCCAAGGTCATCTAAATTGGGTTCGACCTTTCAGCGCTATGTAAAATGTGACTAAATATTATACACGAATAAAGAAACTCTTTATAATACTAAATAACTATGATTTAAGTATTCTACTCTAATTTACATTGGTTACTGCATCGCTTTTTTAAGACCATACTAAATAATCTACTGTATCAAAAAAATAATACAATTTTTAAGTCGTTTCGCTATTCAACTATTTACAAATGGCCAAAACTTATTCGAATTAAAATTAAGTCTATTTAAATAAATAAATTTAAATTAAACTGTATATACAATCAGGAACATCATTTCACCAAATTACTGGTGATACGTATTGCAAAATAAATTAAACATTTGAAAATTAATGAGAGAAAATTTATAAATTCTAAAAACTCTTCTCTAAATCTACACGATTTCATTAATTTTACAATTGTAAAGTTTCTTTCCGATATTTTTTTCAAACTAACGATTAACAAACGTAGCCTTTAGATGTCCACCTATGCCTATAAAGGCGCGGCTAATTACACGGGCAACTCCTGTCAGCGGGGATTGCCGCCAAATATGACGTCACGACCACATTAAGCAATCTTATTAAGGGCAATGGTAATATGTCAAAATGTAGCAACCTGTTGAGGAGATACGGCCACGCAATACCACGGAATATGGAGCAAAATCGCTCCACTGCATTGCTCCAGATTGATCCATTACAGTTGCCAGGCAATTATTGCCAGAATAATCCTTGTAAATGTCCACTTCATTTTACGTGACAGTGCTATGGTTGTACAGCCCCTGAGCCATGAGTTGCAGAGCCAGCGGGTTTCGCTGGCCGGTCGCCTTCTTGATCTTGGCTCGCTTGTTTTGGAACCAGATCTTGATCTGCGCACCAGAATTTAAAATATTTTGCAGTATAACTATTTTACACCTCATCCAATAGCTAAGAATTATCCTACTCCACCATGACTTCAAACCTCTTCTGACAGTTCTGACATCTTAGATTCCTTGTAAATGTCCACCTCATTTTACGTGACATTAATTTCTTCCTCCTCGTCACTCTCAGTGGCAGTGCTATGGTTGTAGAGCCCCTGAGCCATGAGTTGCAGAGCCAGCGGGTTTCGCTGGCCGGTCGCCTCCATGATCTTGGCGCGCTTGTTTTGGAACCAGATCTTGATCTGCGCACCAGAATTTAAAATATTTTGTAGTATAACTATTTTACACCTCATCCAATAGCTAAGAATTATCCTACTCCACCATGACTTCAAACCTCTTCTGACAGTTCTGACATCTTAGATTCCTTGTAAATGCCCACCTCATTTTACGTGACATTGATCTCTTCCTCCTCATCACTCTCAGTGGCAGTGCTATGGTTGTAGAGCCCCTGAGCCATGAGTTGCAGAGCCAGCGGGTTTCGCTGGCCGGTCGCCTCCATGATCTTGGCGCGCTTGTTTTGGAACCAGATCTTGATCTGCGCACCAGAATTTAAAATATTTTGTAGTATAACTATTTTACACCTCATCCAATAGCTAAGAATTATCCTACTCCACCATGACTTCAAACCTCTTCTGACAGTTCTGACATCTTAGATTCCTTGTAAATGCCCACCTCATTTTACGTGACATTGATCTCTTCCTCCTCATCACTCTCAGTGGCAGTGCTATGGTTGTAGAGCCCTTGAGCCATCAGCTGCAGAGCCAGTGGGTTCCGCTGGCCGGTCGCCTTCTTGAGTTTGGCGCGCTTGTTCTGGAACCAGATCTTGATCTGCGCCTCCGCCAGGCCAAGCTCCGCGGCCAGCGCCTGCCGCCGTCTCTCCGTCAGGTACCGGTTTTCAGCGAACTCGTGCTGTGGAGAAACGGAGCTTGAGTACGGTGTTGTAAGGGTCAAAGTGGTATGTGGCTTTTGTTAACTTAGATCTGTTATAAAGAGCTTTAGAAGTTTAGAAGGAGATGCTATAGTCAAAGTCTTTTGCACAACATCTTTCTTCGGACTATTAGATCCACTATTTCACACTCCAACGGAGAATTTAAGAGGAAAAAAATAGCCATCGATCCACCGGTGGATCTTCGTCGGTGGATCCTAGTGGAACGAGGGGTGTTGTGAAGGTATAGAGCTTTAGAATGATAATATAAGTGTCAGAATGGTGCGAAGAACAGGGAAACCGTGAACTACCAGCTTAGGACTGTTAGACTGATGTGGTTTGGAGAAATGGAGTCTGAGTGTGATGGAATAAGGGTAAGCAAGCTGTGAACTATTTATGACGATTAATTTATGACTCTTTACTTGTGCAAAGGTTAAAGTAACGAATTATGAAAAAAATAAAATACGGTGCTCTATGCCGTAATGAATCATAAAATGTGGAACTCTAAAGGTCCATAGCCCACTTATACCGCATGGCTCCGACCCAACCAAAGTATGAGCAACCATATATGGACTTATATCGTTCACTGTAGATGCACTTTACAGTAACAATATACAATAGCAGACAGCGCGCGGTAAGCGAGCCTGCCGCAAGCTAAAGTGCGTCTACAGAGCACGACATTAAGTCCATATTTGACTGCTCATACATTGGTTGGGTGGGAGCGGTGCGGTATAAGTGAGCTATGACCTTAAAGCACCTGGCGTATGTAAGGATCAACATGGTGACCATTTTTTTTTTATTATTCTATGAGTAATATTCACCTTTAGCCTGTTTAGCTGAGCAGCACTGAAAGCAGTTCGTGGTCTCTTCTCTTCAGTGTTCATTTTCTTCTTCATCCGTCTACTTCGTGGACCTGAGGACAAAGAAAAAATACGTTTAAATTACATAAGTACTTTTAAAAATAAAAGTAAAAACTTTATTCGTACAATACCGAATAATATAGAAAAAAAAATCCTATCTTATTTGTATGGTGAAATAATTACCATATTTTTTGTTTTTTTTTTAATAACCTACACTGCAGTATTCTGCTTAGTTTGGAACTAAATCGTATCATGTAAAATTAAATTTATGGCAATTCAAAAAGAAAAAAAATCTTTTAGCAACTCAATAAAAAAAGTATTTACTTCAAAACCGTTTAACGTTGCAATAAAACATGGCGGTTAATAGAATACCATTCAATTGGGGTCGTCATTGCCCCTATGGGCAATAATTACTGCAGCGGAGGGTTGAGGCGCTCATGTTGTTGTGGGTTGGTACTTTGACGTTAATGTGTCAAAATGGCGGCTGTATTATCATCTGTCATTATTATTCTATTAATAAAATACACTAGAGAGCAAAATTATCGAGCTTCTGCGTTGTTTTTACAAGCTTTTATTTAACTTAGGTACGTACCTCTATTATTTATTATGTCCGTTCGAGTCAAATGTTGCAAGTTAAATACCCACTTCCTAGAGACCGATTGTGCTGAAATTTTGCTTAAGTACAGGGGGCCAAGTCTGCTAACGATTGTGTATCAATCGTGTTTCAATTAATTAATTAATAACATACTGTATTTTGGTATAAGGAAGAGCAGAACTACCCAACACAGGCCTGTTCACAGGCTTCCTGGGATGGTTCTGACGCTCCGTAAACTTAATTCACCTGAGTTAATTCACCTAGGTGAATTAAGTATACTATTCGTTAACTTTAATCACCTGTACCGCTGGTCACAAAACTAAAGACATATATTTAAAATAAGAAGTAAACTTTATTCACCCAAGTTAAAAATGGATCACCTAGGTGAATAAAACCTACTCTTAGTAAACTTTAATCACCTGTAAGTACCGCTAGTCACAAAACAAAAGAGATATTTAAAATAATCACACCAGTTAAAAATGAATCTAACGGACCATTTATAGAAAATGGCTTATATATATAGAAAATGGCTTATAATACTTATGACCATTTTTTAGTTGAACGCTGACTCTGCGTTGTTTTGGAATGCGCTTGGTGTCTGCGTTTTTTTTAAATGCCGCGATCAGATCAAGTACACTCGCGAGCAAAAGTATGGAATCACTTACTCTGAATTGACTCTGCGCGATCTTGAGTACTTAATAACTAGTTAAGAATAATAAAAATGGTACCATTTTAAAGGTTAAACTGTTAACTTTAAATTGATACCAAATTCATTTAAATCACATCAGTATTTAAGGAGATATCCCGGATAAGGTGAAGGAGTAAGGAAAACATAAGGAATATGAAAAAATAATAAATAAAGAAAACAACAAAAATGTACAAATAAAATTTTTATTTGTCCTTAAAATCAAGTTTCAATATTTAGTGTTCCCTCCTCTCGCCCTAATAACTGCTCGAAGACGGTTCTTCATTGACCTAATCAGCCTCTGTATCGATTCTTGCGGGATACCTTCCCACTCCTCTATCAAAGCAGATTTCAGCTCATTCACACTTGAAGGAGCAGGATTTCTGGAACGAACCCTCCTCTTCAGTTCATCCCACACGTGCTCAATGGGATTCAAGTCCGGGCTGAGCGCTGGCCAGTCCAATGTGGCGATACCGACTTCTTCGAGGTATTCAGTTGTGGCACGGGAAGTGTGACAACGAGCGTTATCGTGCATAAGGAGGAAGTCATCACCGATATATCCCGCATAGGGAACGACATGTTCCAGCAGAATATCGGAAATGTAGCGGTCTGAAGTTAGACCGCCTCCTCGTCCCCCGCCAGGAACGAAAACAAGCTCCGTTTTACCGTCGAAGGAAATGCCGGCCCACATCATACAAGAACCGCCCCCATAAGCCACCGTCTCAGCGAAACAGCACTGCGCAAATCGCTCCCCAGGCCGCCTGTAGACCCGACCCCTTCGGTCGCTGCCGTGCAAACACATTCTGCACTCGTCGGAGAACAGGACTCGCCTCCATTGCTCAACCTCCCAATCACGATGGGAGCGAGCAAATTGAAGGCGAGCTTGTCGGTGACCTGCCGTCAGTTTCGGGCCTGTGGCAGGCCTTTTTGGAGTCAAATTAGCTTGCTTAAGTCTTCGACGAACTGTCCACTCGCTGGCAGCTACCCCACGAATATTTCGGAGCTCCTGTTGGACGTCGACACCAGTCAAATGCCGATTTCGGAGAGAGGTTGACACGATAAAACGGTCATCCCTCTCCGATGTGCACCGGCGCCGTCCAGATCTTGGTCTCGGGATAAAGCCACCAGTCTCCCGAAAGCGTTTATAATCTTTCGAAACACAGGACTGGCTTATGTGGAGCCGACGTGCTACAGCCCGCTGGCTGAGCCCTTCTTGCAATAGGGCGACGATTTGCGCTGCTTCTGTAGGTGTAGTATCCATTGTCGTCCAAGTTCAAGGGTCAAAATAGCGGAGATGTGTACCGGTCAACGTGTGAAAGCCGACTGATAAAGAAAATCCGATAACACGTGCTTTTATAGGGGGTCAATAGGCCGCAACTCGCGACGTATCAAACAATTGAAACATATCTTTTTCCTTACTCCTTCACTTAATCCGGGATAGCTCCTTAAATACCGATGTGATTTAAATGAATTTGGTACCAATTTAAAGTTAACAGTTTAACCTTTAAAATGGTACTATTTTTATTATTCTTAACTAGTTATTAAGTACTCAAGATCGCGCGGAGTCAATTCCAATTAAGTGATTCCATACTTTTGCTCGCGAGTGTAGTTTTCTATTAAACTATTTTATTCGTTTACCTACTTAGAGTAGTGTGGAAAGTTTGCTTTGAGGAAACACATAATAAACTTATAATAGATTGCAGAAAAATTGTGTATCAATATGACAATCATAAATAAATTATCATAAGCACTCATTGAGCCAGAGTTTTATTGATAAAAAACATTCTTCATAAAAGTGAATAAAGTTTACTCATAAGTATACTTAATGCACCTAGGAGAATAGGGTGAATAAAGCTTTGTGAAAGTAATTTTAATGCACCCAGGTGATTAAAGTTTACGAATAGTATACTTAATTCACCTAGGTGAATTAACCCAGGTGAATTAAGTTTACGGAGGGGGTTCTGACCACTGAATTTCTTTGTTTTCAATGAGAATGAAATAAACTATTTTTATTTTATTTATTATTAATTGTAGTTCATTGGTAGTGCTTTTTTAAACACTAGTTACAAGAATTAGGATAGTATTCAGATTTAATGTGAATGTATTGGGTGGTGTGACCATCAATAGTATATTTCTTGTAACTAGTGTGTAAAAAAGCACTCATCTGAACTACATAACAATTGAAGCACGATTTAAGACACGATTGTGACTTAACGTTAGCAGACTTGGCCCCCAGGTTTGATTTGGATGACAATACAATTTTGCATTATACAGTTGCAGCAAAAATCTGGTCATATTTTTTTTTTCAAAAAACTTTAAACAAGCATTTTAGCTGGTACCTAATTATTTAACTTGATCAGTGTGGACTGGAACTGAATTTTAAACCGCTAAGTAACCTCAACCGATTGAGCCGAAATTGTACATAACTACAAGTTTTTGGTTTGTATGGCAATACAATATTAAAGTACGGTCAGCAAAAAAGTTTGATGTAAAATGGTCTTTTTTTCTAACAAAAAATACTTAAGTATGTTAAAACTTATCATCAGGTGTTATGAAGGCTAAGTGCTACCTTGTTGTGGATTAATAAAACGTTTTTGAAAAAAAAATCTAACCGCCTTCAAAACGGATCTTCAAACAAAAATTAACAAACACTAAAAAACGAAAAAAATAATAAGATTTTTAATTCAAACGACGATGATACGTGACTTTTTCTAATTTATCTTGGTACTTACTGAACTGTTTGAAGTCGGTGCCGTCTTATACGTATTGAGGTAATTACGTCCTACACCTCACGCTTGGGACCGGGTTTTTTTTTATATGTTAGTTATACTCAGTATATTTCGTTCTTATTCTTTTTGGCTTGGCACCGACTTCAAACAGTTCAGTAAGTACCAAGATAAATTAGAAAAAGTCACGTATCATCGTCGTTTGAATTAAAAATCTTATTATTTTTTTCGTTTTTTAGTGTTTGTTAATTTTTGTTTGAAGATCCGTTTTGAAGGCGGTTAGATTTTTTTTTCAAAAACGTTTTATTTTTCGATTTTTAGTGAAGTAGCTAAAGAAACTACATGGTGATTATGATAAATTGTTGTAAATATCCTATCCCTTACGGAATTCAGCTTTCCATCTTTAGCTACTTAGATAACATGAAGGAATACAACTGAAGGTCCATTCGTGCATATGGTATTTATAAAACATCATAATATAACTCCTAACTGTTGAGGAGTTTCACCTCTCATCAGCAGCTCACCCTAATAACCTGAAAGAATATAACTATTGGCCCATACGTACGATTAATACTTAAAGAAATATTCTCCAACTCCTAACCGTTAAGGAGTTGTAGCTTCCATCACCAGCTCATCACTATGAGATGATGACTACCAGATGCAAATACTTGATTAACTTCAATAATAAATGGAACGCATAAGGCTTGCCGATATTTGAGAATTTCTCTCAATTTTCCTGGGATTTGTTCCCCTGGTCCTGACTTGGTGAAAGTAAGATCAGGTCAGTACTTCTGACCAACCAACTTTCGAAAAAAAATATTTTTGAAAATGATCCCCAATTTGATGAAACTATGAAATCGTCCATATAACCAAATAAAGTCTAAATACACATTATTCAGGATAACTCCTGAACTTCTTGCCAGTTCTTGATAAAATTTGAATGGGACCACACGAGAAGCGTCACCTTTTAAATAAAAAAAGAATTATCCAAATCGGTTCATTAACTAAAAAGTTCTGAGGTAACACACATAAAAAATAAAAAAAAAATAAAAAAAAAAATATACCGTCGAATTGATAACCTCCTCCTTTTTTTGAAGTCGGTTAAAAATGATGGTCGCTTTACTTACAGTGCATTAAAGAATTTTCAACACTTTTTTTGACGGTTTATATGTCAGAATAGTTTTCGGATGACGAATATAAAAAAAACCTTCAATATTTGTAGTAATTAAAGAGAACCAAAAAATTGAATTCGGTTGGTGGTGTAGGACTAGTTCTTAGTCCGCCTGGCTAGCTACCACCATCTTATCTAAGTCTGACGCCTTAACAAATTATCTTTTTAAGCATGTTTGCCAATTCAGAATGAAGCAGAATAGTTTCCAATTATTGCTTCCCGTTATTAGCAACAATTAAAATATTGCAACTGATATCTCAATGATCGGAGAATACGGTATTTTACTGTTTTTTTTTTATTTCTTTATAATATTTTTCGCTACACAAAACAAGTTTTCATTTTGAATTATCTTGAATATTTTCAAAGATATAGGACTTCAAACTTTATAATTAGACAAGGACAGGACGCTATCTTAGTGACGTCAGTGGGTTAGTAGCGTCATAGTCACGCCATAGAAGATTTCGTTTTAGAAAGAGACAGCTATAGTCAAAATCAAACAGACTATAATTCTTTTATTATAAAACAGATTCAAATTATTTTTTCACATTTGGTATTCTTAATTGCAATATTTTTTAACGTCATCATTAAATATCTACATTTCAACAACAGTAAAATACCCTATTGAACAGATCCTTGAAAACAGAAACAATAATTAAAATCAACTAAGTACAATTTATTCGTTCAAATAGGTACTATTACTTATTGTATTTCAATTAGAGATAATCATCGAATAAACATCATTGCGTGCTCTAAAAACAATAAATCACAATTTTGTTTAAGAAAAATAAAATTGATGGACTGGAAACATTGAATTGCAGGACAGTCGGCCGCACAGCAATGTTAGCAAGTTGCTCTACAAAATTATTGCTTTACTTATACGTTTTAAAAACTCTAATTAGGTACTTACCACTTTGTACTTCACTTTTATTATATTAGCAAAATTTTAATATTGATCCTTTACCAAAAAGTTGTTAAATCTGCTTTAAATCTTATTGGGATTTTGTAACATCTAATATATAAGGTGTAAATTGCCCATTTCCATCCATACACATTGGTTCTATTGCAATGCAACTAACGTTATTAGTGTTATTAGCAAGGAAACATAAAAATTTCAACAACTAATATTTTCTAATTAACTAACAGAATCTAATTAACAATCTATTTAACATTTCAACAGTAACCTATTGTTCCTATTTTATACAAACAAGTTAGGTTTAAATCAAGACAATCTCTTTTAAAAGATCTAGACTAGCGTGCTAGCCCTTACATAAATCTAGACTTAGAATAAATCTGTTCTATCAGCAACGGAAAATACCTGTAAACACTTTCATGGGGTTCCTGTACTTTAACACAAGCCATTTTACACTTTATTACCGAAAGATAAGTACCAAATTTGAATAAACTCCAACCCTTGATATACAACGGTTAGTAAGTGGCAAATGGTAGAAAAATATTTTCAAACCATTCTAGAATTTATATCATTCTAAATAAGTGAAGGAATCGCATACGATGCGGTGTTAAATTGCTGCCGCATCGCATGCAATGAATATTGAATTTTATCGCTTTTAGAATAGAACAGGAAATGGTTTGAACACAAATCTTTTGGAGTTTGAAAAATGTCGAGAGAATTGCTTTGTTGGTTCATTCAAAACTCGCTCCTAAAGTTAAAGTAGTAAGGTTGATTTTGGTTTAGATTGAAGTCGGTATTACAAGGCAGTTTATCACCCGATAAAATGGCCAGTAACTTTTTTATTCGTGTTTTTAATTAAACAACTGGCCAGAACGTTTGCCAGGAGTAGTAACGAGGAGCAATGTTTTCGGTGGCGAAAAATATTGCGCCCGGGGCCATGGTGGATTCTTCTAAAGTTCCGAATTCAAATTTCGGAATAGACACCTCGTTTTGTGGTGCGACCTCTTTTCTTTCTCTTTTTTTAATGAAAAATACACGTTGTATAATTTTCGTGTTTTGTGTGGGCTGCGTACATTTTTTATGCTTTTAATAGCTGTGTTCGGTTTGAAATTACTGCACTGTCGTAATAATTGGGGAAGGAACTTTTAATAATTGGTTGTTTCAAACACCCACATGAGCCAATAATAAAAAGAAGACAATAGAATAGAGACTAGGTACAAATTAAATTTTCATTTTAACCTAGTAGAAATTGTAGAATGAATATTATAATCTTACTTTTTATTTGATGTTTTCTTTTGTCTAATATTAGGTAATGTAGGTAAGTAAAGAGGTGAAATTAACTTAATTTTTTTTTAAACACAAAAGACAAGCCTTATTGAATTTAATGAAGCCTCATACACATCATCCATCATATTGAGTTGCTTACTTAACGTCAACTTATACAAAGTACGATGAATTGACTTTACCACAAACCACACACAATCTTGTTACGATAAAATTTAACGTGAACATTCTGTCTGTCCGTCTAAATGGCTATTCGTGACTCTCATTTTCAATAATTATTGATACTTAACCTTCATATTTTATGGCATTTGGTCTTAATTGTGTGGTCAGTATTTAAAGAAAATGCTACTGTTAAGAAAACTACGCATTTCGATGAGTAGGTAGGTACTGTAGAGTATGTAGACACAGCCGGTAGATGAAATTGTAGGCTGTGGGCAGTTAGCTTTTTAAAAATGAATAGAAACTGCTTTGTAATTATATTCTCAAATCAATCTTTAAAAATATTAGTTGAAAAATGAAGGATGGATTTGACGCAGTCATATACTGAGCCGCGATAAATAGAGATGTTCCAAAAAGATAAAAATCTATATATATAAAAATGAATCCCTATTTCCCTTGGTCACGCCATCACGCGTGAACGGCTGGACCAATTTGGCTAATTTTGGTCTTGAAATGTTCGTGGAAGTCCAAGGAAGGTTTTAACGGTGAGAAAATAGGGGAAGGAGGGGTAAGTAGGGGTAGAGTAGAAGTAGGGTAGGGTAGGGGTAGAGTAGATGTAGGGTAGGGTAGGGGTAGGGTAGGGTAGGGGTAGGGGTAGGTTAGAGGTAGGGGTAGGGGTAGGGGTAGGGGTAGGGTAGGGGTAGAGTACGGGTAGGGTAGGGTGGAGTAGGGGGTAGCGCCACGGGAACGAAGTCGCGCTGGGTCAGCTAGTACACTATAAAATAGCTAATGTAAAAATAATATTTAAGTTAGTGAAAACAAAGAAGAATAAAAAAGCCCTGTGATTAAATTAGCTGATAGAAAAAGCTACAGTACCGACGAGCTATGTTATTTGTTATTCGTGGCTGTGAGCTGTGAGCTATTGTACCTAGGAGTGGTGCCCGTTCCCGTGGGAATATTGGGATAAAAAATGGCCTATGTGTTAAACCGATATACAGGAAAAATTTTGACCAGTGCACAAATTTTTAGGATCAACTCTGAATCGGTAAGTGAACAACTTTGTCCTAGAAACATGGGTCGAAATACGACAAAAATTTTTGGACTCCCCATACTAAATCGATCACGTGATCAATCCGATTTGTATGAAGAGTCAAAAAAATTTTGTCATATTTCGACATATGTTTCTAGGAGAAAGTTGTTCACTTACCGATTCTGAGTCGATCTTAAAAATTTGTGCACTGATTAAAAATTTACCCTGTATAAGCTAAATAACTGTAAAGTTTCATCTAAACCCATTCAGTTTTGCGTGAAAGACAGACTTTTTTCAAGCACAATATTATTTTTGTATTAAAACAGTAGTTTAACCTGTTTTATAAGAAAAACAAGTGTCAAAACACAAACTAAAAATTATTGCGTATTATAAAATACTTAATTTGCCGTGTTAGCCGAACATTAAGCTAGTATTCACGAAATATAATCTTTATTAATAGACCAATTAAGTCAACGACTTAATACGAAGTTCGGTGAACTGCGCAGTTATAGGTAAGGTTTTATTTAATCATATAACTGTACTAAAATGTAAATAAAGTGTTTTATACAATAGGTTTCGGATTTCTATGTAAATGAGGAACAAGTTTTGTCATTGGCTGTACCTATGAGCCATTCCATTTCGTTTTTAGCTTTAGCGCGTCTGAAAAACATTACCTTCCACATGGGAAATCAAATTTTAATAAACTAAATTTTCATAAAAATTTTATCAGAAGGGATCAATAATTTTAACTAAAATGTTAATCAAGAGTTTGTTAATCGAATCAATTTTTTTTTTGTAAAAACTTCGTTTTATGGCAAGCTTTTTTGTTGACCGTACTTTAATATTGTATTATCATCCAAACAAAACCTGTATGCAAAGTTTCAACTCAATCGGACACCGGGAAGTCGGTCACATTTAACTTGCAAGATTTGATTACAAACATCGGGACAGGTGCAACTAAATAAAAGGTTGTGTGTTTGGCTGTATGAACCTTAATTTCTTTTCTACTTTTATTTTGGCGCGTCAAAAAAATGGGATATTAATTTTAGGTTAAGTTTGGAAATTCATAAAAATTATACCACGTCTATTTTGCAGACGAACGCACAATAATTTAAAAAAAGAACACGATTCGAAAATTTACAAATTCTATTCAAATAAAAAGCAACAAGCTGTAGCCAAGATTTCGCTCGTCGCGAACGTAATAAACGTAACATGACCATGTTTTGTTTTGAAAACTTCAAAACACCGTGATGTTGTTTGAAAATTAATTACGCGTGTGACGTCATCGCGTTATTGTTAGTGTGATGGCAGTATTGCGTGTAAAGAGGTGTTGCTACGCCACTGATTGTATGTAAAATCATATTGACGGCCATTTTAAGTTTGAAGAGGCGCGAGCTTTTCACGCGTAGATTTGAGTGAGGAAATAGCATGGAAATAGTTGTGAGTGTGCAATCGATATTTGTTAAATACTAGTGATTGGCTGTGGCTTTGTTTGCGAGGACTTCGATTGAATTTTGTAGTGAGTAGATAAGTGCTTTGCATTATTATTATGTAACATAATATTGACTTGTGTAGTAGAATGTAAATGTCTAAGTAAGTACCTACATCAAATTTGATTAAAATCACTCGTTTTTTTTTCGTTAACTACGAACAGACCTGCTAACAAACAGAGACAGATAATTCAGTTACAAATAATTTTAGTCTTTCTTTAAAGAGAAAAATTATTTGTATACGTAGCAATAATTCGTAGTACCTACTTACTTACCTACTAACTTATTCAATATAGATATCAGTTTCTTTGCCTTCACAATTATATTGAAATACTTACTAGAAAAAATCGAAATGCCTCCTAACTCGCTTCCAGCTCCAACGGAAAGAATACCCGACCGACCTCACGTTTTTGCCATTTTATGTACTTACTTATGTAAGTAGGTATGTACGTATATTACGTATACCTAAGGTGTCCGTCGCCGCAGACGAGCTACACGTGACAGCCACAAAGTGTCGACCCACATTTACCACAACGACACCACATCGTAGCAACAAAATGTGGCACGTGTGAATAGTGTCGATGCAACTTTTTGCAGTTGCGTTGTGGTTGTGCGACAAAAAGGTTGTGTGGTGTGGTTGTGGTTCGGGTGGTTTGAGCCTGTGGTTTGAGCCGCGGCGGGCGCGGCGGGCGTCATCCGTGTGCGGCAAGTTCATTTAAAATGTATGAAAACTACACGAAATAGGTCGGTGCGGTGGCCACTAAGACGATCAATATGGCGTCATGTCAGTTCAATATGTGATCTTGACAAAAATCAAATTTTCATAAAATTTTCTGGATAATACGTAATCCATGTCAATATGGCATCAATCAACACCTTACACGATCAATTTGACATCAATCTTAACCAAGGTCACGGACTGATCGCCTAATGGCCACCTAAGTATTTCAGTAAGGATTATTACATTTACAATCAGCAAACAACCCATTACAAAAGCCACAACAAACTGTCCCAAACCGACGAAAACAATTACATCACTTTGTACTTCCAAAACGGTCGTGTATCTCAACTAGGGGTTAAACACTGCCAATTAAGGCGGTAATGAATTAATTCCCGGTGCAGTACAAATAAATTACCATGCCCATTTGTCCGAATAGCGCGGGAATGTTCGAAGTTGGCGCGTTAAGCGGAAATATGTCTTTTTAGTGTCTCTGCTCTCTGTTCGGATAATTTGTTTTGTTTAGCCGTTATTAAGTGCGCGTGCACTGTATAACGGTTCAGTTAAGGCGTTGTAAAATAAGCCTTAAGCCTGATTAGGTAGGAGGAGCTCGGGGGCACAGTAATTAGTGCGCTCAGCCTGCGATCTTTGACGTTAAGCAACTTTCTCAATCCCGATGTATGACCAAAAATTAATGATCTCGAGCTCTTCCCTTCTTTGGAGTCGATGTTGACAATAGAGCGTTTGGCGCGCCTTCACGCGGCGCGGTTCGCAAAGTTGAGGTCGGTGCGCGGGCCAACATCGGGCGATGGCGACACTGATCTTGCAGTTGTTATGGCCCCAGTACAGGTTGGCCAACCTGTACTGACAAGAGACAAGCCTTTCGGTAGCTTAGTTGGTCAGAGCATCGGGCCGGATTCCCGGAGGCGCGGGTTCGAATCCCCCCTGAAAGCTACGTATAGGGCTCGTGGTTTTTTACTATCACATTTTTCCCATGATGTTAGCTTGTTTGACTGTCTATGTAGAATCTGGATATTAATGTAAAATTTCGTTATTTACTAAACAAAGTCACTCTTTTCTTTTTCAGCAGCACGCAGCGGCATCTTTGGTGAGTCTTTTCATTTTTTAACAGTTAACCTGTTTTCTTTTCTGTAAACGTTTTCGATTTACAAATTCACTTACGTCAACGCCAAGAGTGATAAGTTTCCGCGGGTACTTACATTTCCACCAATATCGTTCAAAGCGAGAGTCACCCTCGAAAATCAAAGAAAAAAATCAATCCCTACCCACCACCTAATGTTTATCCAATTTTCTATCACTTCCACATTTGCCATACAAAATCTTATCTTACACCGTTGCAATAGAGCTCAAAACGCCCTTTTCAATCACAGCTCAAATATTATGTTAGTGGATTTTTCTGCCATTCTCGACCTTATTGTACACAGAATAGAGTCGGTGTTGTGACGATAAATATTTAAATCTGTATTGAAAGCGCGCACACCTCTTGAATATGTAATGTTGCACGGATGTACGAAGATTGATGTCAGTATGGAATATGGATACGGTATATTGAGCATAGTTAATTTTTTTTATAGACACATAGACAAAAAGATTGTTTACCTACGTGCTATTATTGTTAACTGTTGCGAGAATAGATCATTGAGATCATGCTACATGAAAGCATTAAATTTTGTATTTACATCACACGCAAAACAGATAATCTTGGCCTGGCACGTTTTCTTTGATTACTTTGCTGTTTTTTTTTCCAAATAAAAAAACCTAGGTAAGATAGTGTAAAAATGTCTTCCATATTATTAAAAAAATACAGAATTACAGGGCTCAGACAGACTACACCTACATCGATACAATTTTAAGATAAGTAGATAGCGCACTTATGTAGGGAAATAAGGACCAACGTAGGTTTTAACTTAAAAATAACAACACAAAGTCACGAAACAAAATTATGTTTTACGTATTTGTGTTGTTTTTATTTATTAAGTACTGAGTACCAATTTGACCACCAACCTGGCTAACCTGCCTTAGGATGCAGTCTTAAGTGTTGCGTGCTTACCCAGGAGGTGCCCATTCATTCTTGCCTTAGAATAAGGTTGTAATGGTGTTCCATCACACATATAATATTAAAACATTTACTAACTAATATTAGCAATTGTTACATTCTGTTAGGAATTGTTAGATGTTTAAAGTGCTTCCATACCTATTCTTTAGAAATGTTTACCAATATTACCTAACATTTCTAAAAAAATATCTGTAAACATTTTCTAACTACAATGAAAGCACAAAAATGTTGTATTTCGTCACAGTTTTTTGTTCCGGGTGAGAATCGAACCCACGACCACTTTAATGCCTTATCTACTAAAATACCTTTCGTACATCACAACCAAAATCACTTTGTACCAGGTAATTTCAGCCTTGTAAGGCTTCAAGTGATTTTTTTATAGTTATATACGTACCTGACTACCTTTCCTTTCGCACGTTATAGATTTTCACGTAAGAGGAATGTTGCAAAACGTTTTCTTGGTGGATCGGTCGATACTACGTTTGAATTTTTACTGTGTATGGGTGTTGTTGCTTATTAAGCTTGATTTTTGGGGTTTTAAATTGATCACTAAACTTACCATACCTAACCTTTTGTAGGGACAAATATACTGAAAAGCACACTTAAAATTACTACATTTTGTGTTCATTTCAATTTTTTTTGTGTTTCTATTTAATATTTTCCGGGTTTTTTGGTTCTGATATTCGTAAAGACATAGAATAAGATGTTGTTCATGTTTTTTTATTTATTATTTATTTTATTTATTATTTATTGCTTTATTGTACAAAATACAAAGTAAGGTACAAAAGGCGGGCTTAACGCTAAAAGCATTCTCTACCAGCCAACCTTCGGGAAAACAGAGAAAGCTCAAAAGCGGTACAAATAAAAATAATTTATACATACATAGAACATACCAAAGTATAGACATAAATATATAATATACCTACATACATACATACATATAATATAGTAACTTAAACAGTGAAGATGATCAAAACTACATTCCACATCATGACTGAGATCCTTCAAGAAGGAACGCATGAACATTTCTTTTAAATGCAAGCTTGGATGGAGATCTTCTTATGGAATCTGGGAGACTGTTCCAGAGACGGATAGCATGCAGTGTGAAAGAGTCGGCCAAATAGCCAGAATGGAAGAGGGGAGTTGAGAGTGGTAAAGAATCGGAAGAGCGAAGGTGACGATCGTTAGACTTACAGAGATATTTAAACTTGCATTTTAAGTATTCAGGTGAGAGGTGATTATTTAAAAGAGTGTAAAGAGTACTCAGCAGCCTCAACTGTCTACGCTGACGAATAGGGAGCCATTTAAGCTGCGACCGGTAAGAGGAAATGTGATCAAACTTACGAAGGCAGAAGATAAAACGAATGGCATAGTTTAGAAGCCGGTCCAGCTTGTTGAGAAGATCCTCATTCAAGTTAGAGTAACAAACATCAGCATAATCAAGGAGAGGGAAAATAAGGGAGGTAACAAGAGTGACCTTTATTTTAATAGGGAGAAAATTTTTGAAGCGGCTAAGGAAGCGGAGAGAAAAAGTAACAGCTCGACTCACCTCGGCAACTTGAGTTGTCCAACTGAGAGAGGGGTCAATATAAAGGCCGAGATTTTTGACGCTGGAACGAAAAGGGATGATGGTGTTATCCAGCGTTATAGACTGGATCGAACTGGTATCAATTTTGGCGAGCTGTTTCGAACCGCCAACAATTATCGCCTGGCATTTTGCTGGGTTCACTGCAATACCGAACTCTGTTGACCAATTGCTTATAAGTTGTAAGACATTGTTAAGTTGGCAGATTACAGAGTCGATACCATCAGCTGGTGCTTGCATATAAACTTGGAGGTCATCAGCGTAAAAATGGTAAGAACAACTAAGCAGTGAGGAAAGGGAGTTAATAAAAAGGGAAAACAAGAGAGGGGACAGTTTTTTTCTATTTCTTGTATTTTTTTTTTCAACCTGGCTTAATTTTATATAAAATTAAGTAAGTACTACATTTTCTTGATTTTAAGGAATTTTAAAGGGAAATTAAAAAAGGATTCTTGAATGCATAATTCAGCAATAAATACTTAAGATTGTGGACTAATTAAGATACAACCGCTACACATAAAACTAACAGCTCTACCATCATACATATAAAGTTCAATTTCGCACACCACCCAACATATCCCAGAACAATAGGTAATTATTTCGGCGGGAAAAGCGGAAATTCACAAAAACATGGCCACCAAAACTCGGGATCAAGTTATTATCGGGCTTTTTAGGCGGCAAAAATGCGCGGCAAAATGTTCAACTGTGTGGCCGATTCTCGGTAAGAACGTTGAAGTGATGCGAAAAATGTATCGATAAAAAATCGAAGAAAACATCGGCTGACCGAGAAGTTTTAGTTTCGATTGTACCTGCTAATAAAGATTGGTTATAAAATCTAGAAGTACTAGTAACATTATCTTCTATAGAATATTGCAAATTAAGATTAGGTAGGTAGGTACTTATTTTTGTAATAAAATGCTACGTACCTCTGATGTAGCGTTAAATAAGATTTATATTATGTAGATTCATTTGATCAGAAATGTTTCTGATAAAAAGAGTCAAAATTGTGATATGACTTTCCAGTTGTCAGCACTTTACAAATATCTTTTTAGGGTTCCGTAGTCAACAAGGAACCCTTATAGTTTCGCCATGTCCGTCTGTCCGTCTGTCCGTCCGTCCGTCCGTCTGACCCCAGTCTGGCTCATAGACTCTTAGTACTAGAAAGATGTAATTTGGCATGAATATACATATTTGCCACTCCAACAACGTGGTAATGTAAAATTTTGAAAAAAATTTTTTTTTAGGTTACCTCCCCTACACGTGAAGTGGGTATGTAATTTTTTTTTCTAGTCCACCCCATAGTATGGGATGTCGTTGGATAGCAATTTCAAAAACGTTGTAGGTTCGTAAAGACAGATTTTTGATTGAGGCATCTGTTTGTGAATAATTAAAAAGTGCAAAATTTTGTTAGAGTCAAGTGTCCCCCCTACCAGCCAAATGGTTGTTTCTGGATACGTGAAAAAATTCACGATAGTAGTACATATGACGAAGTTAAAAGGAAAACTATCACAGCCAAGTAGGCTATACTTACAAGTTTTTGAGATATAACACATTTTCGAAAACCGCAAATATAACTTTGTCATTCATACGAATACTATGAAAAACAATGTTTTTTTTTTTGGCAAAAAATGACAGTGGTATTTTTGCTAGGTGTACTTACGTAATCGGTACGTTAAGTGGGTACGGAACCCTTCATGAGCGAGTCCGACTCGCACTTGGCCGATTTTTTTTAAAAGTACAAATGCCAAATAATTGCACAGTGTGGCAATCAATATCTTCGGACCATTGATTTCTTAACACTGTGCAAACGCTTCAAAATTTTTAGTATTCTTTTTCTTCAAAAAGTGAAATTCTTTTTCACAAGGTAAGCTCGTTCCTTCCTAGGCCTTCTCTAAGCCCTAGTATTCAGAGTGAGGTCAAGGGCAAATATATTTTACAAAAAAGAAAAAAAAACAACCTATAAATGACCGTTTTTTAAGTCATTAGGTACTATGATTTTATCGTTAAAATTATAAAGCAATTTGAAACTGAAAGTTGTATTATAAATGCTACTTCATATAGAATTCAGTATCTAGTATTTATCTATAATGTATGGGAAGATAATAACCAACAAAACAACTATTTGATGGCAGGTCGAAACCATCAGTAATTACAGAGGTAGTTTAAATATACAGAGCCTACAAACATGGGATTGAACACCTTATTACTAAGCATTTAAGAACACTATTTACTGACAATTACGTCGTATTAGGCGACTAACTTCTTCATTTTAAGTTAAGTAAATATTTTGTGTAATTACTTGAACTATGTATGATTATACTAGCCTTCTGCCCTTGGCTTCGCCCGCGTGATCCACCCGACGTTATCCCGCGGGAACCTGATACTTTTATTTCCGAGATAAAAAGTAGCCTAGATGTCACTCTCCAGCTCCTGAACTATCCCCATACCAAAAATCACGTCGATCCGTGCTCCGTTTCTACGTGAAAGACGGACATACAAACCAAAAAACACACTTTAACACTTATAATATTAGTATGGATTTATACCGTTTTACTATACAGCTAAGATTTTTTCATTGTGGGTTTTTAACTTTTTTTAAATTAAATTTTAAATGTCCAGCCAGTCACAATCACAAGAGTGAAAATAAACTGCCTATATCAACCTCCTGTTAAAACAGAAATATTCTTTTAATCGAACATCTTTAATTTTTAAAGCCTAAAGTATGTAGTAGGTAGGTACAATCGATTAAAAAAATATGATGTTTTAAACATTTTAACACGTAAATATCAATGACCAACATTTAAAAAATCGTTTAAAAATCATTGAGTCTTGATACACATCAAAATAAAAACAGTGTTGGGAGAGTAATTATCGATAAATCTATAATTAAATCGATAAACGTGTTATTAAAAGCGTTTATTTCATAAAAATTTATTCGTTTTGTGCGACCTTTCTCCAATATTGATGCCAATATAGGTACATTATTTTGATGAAACACCATAATATTGGATAAGGTTCTTATGTTAAGAAGATGGTTCTTGACACCCTTGAATAAGGTACATTATTGCATGGCATGCTTTACCGAATTAATCAATTAAAAGGTAATACCTACTTGAATGACTTTGTAAAGAACTGATTCAATAAAATATATTGTAAAAACACCAAAAGTGTTTACATGTATATCTATGTTATTTTAACTAAGTATAAGTACTACGTAAACATTAATATATCTTGATGGCCATGTGGGTTTTTGGGTAAATACTTTTTGGAAGTTATTGCATAAGTATAATAAATGAAAATCAGGAACTATAAATATAACTATATTCTCTAATCGTTATGAGGTAGACTTCCAAATTCTTCTATAAACTTCCTCCTGACAATACCTAGTTATTTTCATGACGATACTTATTAGGATTTTTATCTCAACTCGTCATCTCCACCAAAATTTATCGTAAGTATTACAGTGGTTTCGGCATTGGAAGCAACTACTTTTTCCTTCGTCAAATATGCAAATAGCATTTCAGCGCTATAAATTTTAACGTTATAACGTATCAAGACGCTGCGCGTTTTTTTCTTTTATTGCCTTTTTTTAAGCTTCGCAAAAAGTGATAATAAATCAATTAATATGTCCCAGTGATGAGTTCATTCGCCTGGTTTCAACGCTATTTTCTAAGAATTATTGCTAATTATGCCTGGTGTAACGTGCTAATGGTTTATGCATGTTGTATGGCAATCGAGAAAGGGGAGAAGAGTGTGTTTGAGTAAGATTTGCGGAGTTCCGTATTTTTTTAGTTTTTTGCAAACTTTACCAACAATTAGTTAGAGATGCCGTATATCTGATCACTCTCCCGGTCCATATAAAAAAACAATTAACATATCGAACAGTTTAGTTGCACAAAATATTTAAAATATCCCATCGGAGCTGATTGTGAGACGGGTAGATTTTTCTAAATACTTCATTTTCCATTTTTCTATAATATTTAAAATATGTTTTCATTTGTAACTTTTTCTACACGAATGTGTAGAGTGCCAACTACGAGTAAGCTATTGCTTATCTGGTAAATTTTAAGCACTGCGCAATTTTTTTTTAAGTCTATGGAGAGACCAAACGCCCAATTGTCAAATCTCGTTTTCATAAATTGCCAAAAGCCGCTCAATATTCTCAAAAAGAAAAAACAATAAGTCAAACTTCATTGTGCCATATAACGATGTAGGGAGCGTGGAGTTCGGTTTATTGTCTTTCCTTTTTGAGAATATTGAGCAGTTTTGGCAATTTTTGAAAACGAGATTTGACAATTGGGCGTTTGGTCTCTCCATTGACGTAAAAATCATTGCAGAGATGCAAAAAGTTACTCATCTATGAGAAGCTAAAGTGAGCACGTTTGTATAAAAAAACCCAGTAGCCCCTATTTGGTTTTGAGTAGGTAGGTATCTAGTAGGTATAGGTACTAAATAAATAGTTTAAAAAGCACTTGTAAATGTTGAGTAAAATTTATATTTTATGAAGTTCTATAATTAATGAATTTAAAACTTTTAATATCTACCTAATTCCAACAAAGTTGCAAAAATGAATTATTTATTTTGTGTTTACGGTACCCTAATACTGACAACAAAGACGTAAGAAGCGGATGCAAAAAGAATGACATTATTATCCAATAATTTCCTATTGTGACCACCTTAATCAC
This sequence comes from Crambus lathoniellus, assembly GCA_949710035.1. Taxonomy (NCBI): domain Eukaryota; kingdom Metazoa; phylum Arthropoda; class Insecta; order Lepidoptera; family Crambidae; genus Crambus; species Crambus lathoniellus. The sequence goes on along the minus strand of OX453325.1, from coordinate 2,666,564 downwards.
AATTTACAACCTTAACACCCTTTAATAAAGTGCAATTTCTTTAATTTAATTATTACGAAGACGGTTTGAATTGATTTTTTTCAATCGACGCAGTATATTATTAACGGTATATGTGGATATGTCATTAATTATGTCTTTAATGATGTTTGCTAATTTATGAGCGATTTAATATAAATGATTGTTGGTTCTTTTTCTATTAAAATGGTAATAAAGTGTGTTAAATGTTTGTTAAATTGCATATTTTGTATAGACTTATTAATTCGGCCATATTGAATATTGGCTATCGAAATGTTTTTCTAATTGATAATTAAAATTAAAATTCAGTTTATTACAAAAACGATAGCACACAACAGCAGCAGAATTCTCATTTTTATTTAGACAGTTTTTTGTAAAATAATTTTGACCATCTGTAAAAAGTATAATGCAAAATACTTAATCTGTGACTTAACTAATGCAATCATGGAGCTAGACCTAATACTGAGGTAACTGGAGTTTTCACCCTGAATAAAAAAGTGTGCCCAGCAAATTTGACATTTAGTATGTAGTGGCTGTCAGTGGTCTCATATGACCATACGTATTTTTTCAAAGTGTAGCTGAGACGGAAGACAGCCACAGTGTAGTTTGTGGCCACAAAAAAGTGTTAGTACTGCACTCTCCAGTTACCTCAGTATGTAGTCTAAACTTTTTGAATGCAATGTCTAAAACTGAAAAATAAAACTAATAACTCGAAAGGAATCTTGCAATTAAAAAGTTATTAGGCGTTCTTTTTTCGAAATTGTTTTGTACGATCGATGGTACTTTACCGATTCTACAAAACAATAACAATCAAGAAGACGATTAAGCTCCGATGCGTTCGGAATTCGCGCCGGAAAAAAAGAAAAAGTGATTTGGAAGTTATGGCTCTGGGTCCCGGCTGATTCGGACGGATGGATGAGCGCAATCGAAATGTCAATTAAACGGTTTTGTTTTAAGCAAATGGGAGGCTTTTGAAATTATCAAACGTTTTAATTTTAATTAATATCCCGTAATTGTTTGCGGATTCTACTTAAGAATTTCTGCCTTTGAATATTATAATATAATTTGAAATAAGTAAGTATGTCGTTTTGTTTTGTTGTTTTGTTTGATTCAGATTTTTCATAGGAAAGTTTGTCACTATGATTTTCGAAGTGCGACCGTGTGGCTTGAGGCGCTGCCGACTGTACCTTTTAATATTGGCCAATGACTTATCTGATAATATTTTATACTTAAATTGAAATACCTAATATATTAAAAAACGGTAAGTAACAAGTAACATAAAAAACACGTAAATAATAATGATTTGCCTCAAACAACGAAAAGTCGCAATAACATATTAAATTTTCGCGTTTCGCAAGCAAGTTAATAAATTCTCGGTACACGGGTGTTTAACGAACACCTTTTTTCGTATGGCAACTGGGCGTGCCGCCATTACGCAGACAAGATGGCGGCCGCGCAAAAAAAACGATTATCGCGAATAATTGCAACTAAATTGTTTCATTATTCCACCTGTTCCTACTTTTAACTTAACCAATTTACACTTTGCAGCGGTAATCATTCATGATTGCATATTTTAAACCTTATTTCTTTAGAACTAAAGAGTTTGAGGTTAGTTTTGGCGGCAAAACGTAAGTTGGCGTTAGAAAATAAAGTGTCAATTTGAAAATGGATAATGCTACTGTATTTAAGTTTACGTAACGTTCGCAGCTACATTAAATAAACGAGTGAACACGAAGCTTTTATTGAAATCACTTTTAAATCGATTGGAAAGTGACAGATTCATTTACCGATTAAAGTTAACAATGACACAAAAAGCTGTGTCAATATCTAAACTTTTTTGAGATTTAACTAACGGAAACGCTTTTCTAAGAAAACGTTATTTATTGAAAAGACTGGCCGAAAATAATAGCGTAGCACATTGCACCACAGTTTTTGTTACTGTTCCGTTCATTTAATATTTTCTACAGTTTTTATTCGATTAAATGAGCCAATTTAAAACTTATTTCGTTATCGACACAGTAAATTCATTCCGCATAATTTTGTCACACCGTTTTTTTATTGTAAATTATGAGTTTTTGTTTCAAACCGGTGACTTCTGTACCGTGGAATGGAACTCAGAACCAGTTCTCTCGTTATGAGATGATTACGGTGTTTAAATGCCAAATTGAACCGCCAGTGACGTCTTTCAACTGTGCTATGATCTTTTTATGATACTTACTTAGTAACGAGCATGCGTGATGGTACTCATTATTGTGCAGTGCGGGCTAACTAGGGGTTAAAATATTACTTTATTTATTGCATAGGAACTGGGGCCGTAATAGTGCCGCCCGTATGTCCAGTCTCCCTGCCCTCCACTCACAATGCGAGATATGAATATAACATCAGTAGCATCACTCCTCTGCCGTCTCTGTAGTCGCAGTAGGTCCGCCCGTATACCCAGTCACTGCACTGTGGACCTTGCGCCCTCCACACACAACGCGAGCTGATATGAATGTAACAGCAGTGGCATCACTCCCCTGCCGCCCCTGAGGCCGCAGTAGTGCCGCCCGTACACCCAGTCACTACACTGGACCTCGCGCCTTCCACACACAATGCGAGATATGAATATAACACCAGTAGCATCACTCCCCTGCCGCCTCTGAGGTCGCAGTAGCGCCGCCTGTATACCCAGTCACTGCACTGGACCTCGTGCCCTCCACACACAAAGCAAGACATGAACTTAACACTAGTAGCATTACTCCTCTGCCGCCCCTGAGGTCGCAGTAGTGCCGCCTGTATACCTAGTAACTGCATTGTACATCGCGCCCTCCACACACAATGCGAGACATGAACTTAACACCAGAAGCATCACTCCTCTGCCGCCCCTGAGGTCGCAGTAGTGCCGCCTGTATACCTAGTCACTGCACTGTACGTCGCGCCCTCCACACACAATGCGAGACATGAACTTAACACTAGTAGCATTACTCCCCTGCCGCTCCTGAGGTAGCAGTAGTGCCGCCCGTATACCCAGTCACTCAACACTGGACCTCACACCCTCCAAACACAATGCGAGATATGAATATAACACCAGTAGCATCACTCCCCTGCCGCTCCTGAGGCCGCAGTAGTGCCACCTGTATGCCCAGTCTCTGCACTGGACCTCGCGCCCTCCACACACAATCCGAGATATGAATATTACACCAGTAGCATCACTCCCCTGCCGCTCCTGAGGTCGCAGTAGTGCCGCCCAGATACCCAGTCACTGCACTGGACCTCACACCCTCCACACACAATGCGAGACACGAATGTAACACCAGCAGCCAATAAAAAAGCAAACGCTCTTAACAATAGCAAACAAAAGAAAATACAGTTAAACTCATTCGAATTATCTAACAAAAAACGTCGCCGCCGAGTGTTTCCGAACGCACGTCGTCGTGTCATGTCAAACTGACAGCTGTCAACGAGCCCCGCCGCCATCTTCCTCACGGCTGACAGATAATTTCAGCAAATTTTATTGTTCGAACGCCTCTTATCTGCCATGTATGGGTAACTACTAGAAATAAGTATTGTGGTTGGTATTTCTTTATGATAATGTGAGGCTTTGGGTGTTTGTCATAGGTTTCAAGTTGGGGTTATATAAATAGCGTTTTGTCTCAAACATACAGCTACTAATAGTTTACGTAATAGTATTAATTTTCTTATTGGAAAAGCAGTAGTTTTTAAATATTGTTAATATCAATGATCCATAGAGTTTCATTTTTTTATTGAGTTGAAAAACAAAACAGAAAAACATTTAGGTTTTTTTCTGTTATAATGCTTCTTGTTTACATTCTTTCCGGTTGACTGGTAGAGAATGAATAAGGACATTAAGCCCGCCTTCTGTATGTTCTTATTCAGTAAATGATCAATTAAATAATAAGTAATTATTTTTGCAATATTTATGAGATGGGATTATGACAACACAATTTTTTGTATCCATTTAAAACACGAAAGGAATTTTGTTTACTTTTTAAATCAACCAGCAGTTGGCTAAAATAAATTCATATAACTGAAAAATGGAAAATGAAGTATTTAGAAAAATCGACCCGTCTCACAAAAATTACAAAAATTGCATTGTGAATGCAAAAAACTAAAAATTAAAATTCATATAAGATAAAAAATAACAATAATATCACTCAAATTTATACGCTACTTTGTAGAAATTAGCAATTTAAAATTAGTAACTAACTAAATACATACAATAATAATCTTCTTTCATTAAGAAAACATGTAAATAATTAACATACAATGCCTTTTTTCAGTGTTTTTAATTGAAAAACAACACTTTGAAATAAAAAATAATATATTATGAAGTAGGTATATGAATGAACCTATAAATTGCGTCATTTGACCTAAAATGACTTCAAATAATTTTTACTTTTGCATCACAATGCAATTTTTATTAATGAAAATGAAGTAGGTACTTATTAGAAAAAATCTACCCGTCTGACAACTAGCTTCGAAGCTGTCTGGGAGAATGCTGCCTTGAGAGCATTTGGCCGGACAGTGAAAGGTCGTGGGTTTGAGTCCTATCGGAGCTAGATGTGAGACGGGTGGATTTTTTCTAATACTTCATTTTCACTAAAAGGATTTGTATTTTATGGCTCTTTATTTTATACAGCAAATAACTTAATAACAGATTCATGGGTTGATTGCCTGGTAGAGATTGCTTTTTAGCAATAAGTCCGCCTCGTTGTATGCTTTCTATGTTTTGCTAACGTTTCTTCGTAAATAATTTGTTTTATCTTTCGTTTGCTACCAAGTCTTTTTTATTTTTTTATTAAATCATGTAAGTTAGCCAACATTTGAAAAGTTACAAAATTATAATCATCATCTTTCTTTTTTTATTCCATTCTATAGATAGCTTTATGGAAGAGATTGTTACTTGCTACTGAGCTTATGCCCATATAAGGACAAAATATCGGCTTCAAATGCCAATAAAAGCCCATGTCCTTATCCATATTTTTTTAGCCGGTAACTACCTACAGGTTCTCAAACGGTTTTTAAAATTTGTCGATGATAAAGATAAAGCCAAGTTGGTGCGTCATTTTCTATACTTTAGAGAACCACGACGAAAGAACAGCGGACCGAAGTGAAAGTTCTAAGGGCTCATTCACAAACGGGATCAGTCATTGGCGATTGGAAAAAAATACGAAAAACTCTATAACTAAAGCATACGTCAGGTACGAATTCTGTTACCCACTTCTTACTTCTTTTCGAGTGGCTGGTGCCTCTTATAGGAAAGGACATATATATCTATCTTTTTCACAATGTCAATGTCAAAAAAAGATTCATCAAACGTTGTTGTGTAAACGAGCCGTAAGGTGGAAGAGGCTTCGCCATGTTATCTCGTATCTTCCCGACTCATTAATAACAAAAGTTCCGTGATGCGTGTGGACAGTCATTTAAAAGCATTACCGCCATCAAAAAATAACGAATCGTATAAAAGACGATTCGTCAAACGTTGTCGTGTGAACAAGCCATAACATGGAAGCTGCTTCGCTATGTTATCTCGTATTCACCCGACTCATTAATGACCAAAGTTTCGTATGCGTGTGAACACGGGCATTTAAAAGCATTGCCGCCGTCGAAAACAACGAATCGTGCAAAAGACGTTTCGTCAAACGTTGTCGTGTGAACAAGCCATAACTAGGAATCTGCATCGCTATGTTATCTCATTTCCTCTCGACTCAAATGACTAATATTCCGTGAAGCCTGTGTGGACACGGTCATTTTAGAGCATTGCCGCCGTCAAAAACAACGAATCGTGAAAAAGACGATTCTTCAAACGTTGTCGTGTGAACAAGCCATAACGTGAAATCTGCTTCGCTATGTTATCTTGTATCCACCCGACTCATTAGGTAATGTCGAAAGTTCCGTGATGCGTGTGAACACGGGCATTTAAAAGCATTACTGCCTTTAAAAAAATTACGAATCGTGAAAAAAGACGTTTCGTCAAACGGTGTCGTGTGAACAAGTCATAACGTGGATTCAGCTTCGCTATGTTATCTCGTATCCACCCGAGCCCGACTCATTAATGACCAATATTCTGTGATGCCTGTGGACACGGGCATTTAAAAGCATTACCGCCTAAAATAACGAATCATGATAAAAGACGTTTCGTCAAACGTTGTCGTGTGAATGAACCATAAGGAGGAAGCGGCTTCGCCATTTTCATCTCGTATCCTCCCGACTCATTAATATACGTACCTAGGTCAGTTCGGTATACAACTGCTCCTTACGCATACCTACAATACAGATAGATACTTACTTACTATTAAAAACGATTTAAATTTAAAAAAAACACCTTGTTAGTACTTAATCGTAATAAGTATTTAAATAAGCCTCTTAAATGATTTTTCAAATGACATTATTAACAAAGAAACAAAATATTTTAAATCAAATTAAATCAACACTCTCATAAAGGTCATTCGATTCGACGCAGTTTCAGAAATCAATAATACTACAACGGGTTGAATAAATTCTCTTTTGATTTAAACGCATCCCATATTTGTTTTGTTGATGTATTCGATGTTAATGCTATACATGCATTTATGGGATAAAGCATTTTGTCAATGTTGTTTTTTACTAACGACGTATATTTGTCAATGTTTAAAAACGATTAATATTAATCATGTTTGCATTGATATACGCGAGGCTTATTAATATATTGCACATATTGATTTTTTTATAAAGCTATTTTAAATTTATCACGGCGGCAGTGCTCTACCTACATATAAGTTAAAAAGTTAGCAACTAATTAAAAAAGAAAATTATTAATGACCCCAAAAAGTAAAGACATCATTATCCAATTTAAAAAATATGTCTTCACTGACACCAAAAAGTTTGCAATAAATAAAAAAAGTTCCATTTATAAACTTACCAGAGCTTGGCCGGTCGCTGTATCTCGTGCAGTACACCCAAGCAGGCCACAGATTAGAGTTCTGGTTCTGACTGGTGTCCGTACTGCCGCAGGTGGAAGGCGCTCCGCTCGACGTCGAAGAAACAATGGAACTCGCTGAATCCGGCCTCTTTTGTGCTTCCACCATCTTTGGTATCTCCTTCTCCTTCTGCTGCTCCCCAATCTGTGAGACAGTCTGCCTCAACCCACCCAAAGGAGGAAGCGTGTTGAAATCCGACTCTTTCGACTTTAAGTAATCGAAGCTGTATTTCTGATACTCATTCTGTGCTTTTGATAAGTCGTATGGTTTGTATAAAATGCTGTGGTTCGGTCCTACCGGTTTAGGCCCTTCGATTTTGTTAGTTTTTCTGATGGCAGTCAGTCCGAATTCAGGGTGGAGGATGTTGTTGATTGAGAAGGCTATTGGTGTTGGTTGTTGTCTTTGAGTCCTCAATCTGTCAGGTTCGAAGTGTTCTCCGGCAATGTGAGGCTTGACGTCAGGTGTTTCGGGTCTGTAATAGTTCTGATAGGTCTCCATTTCGTTTTGGTTTTGCTCAGGGCTTGGAGGAGGCGAATTTGGCTGGACCTTCACTATAGTCATATTTGGGGATGTCCTGTCGTACCTTTGCTCTATAGTCGTGCAGGTGTACTGACTTTGAGGGCAGTAGCTCGTCATGTTGTCCGGATGCGGTGGAGGAACTCTCCCACTCACTGGCCCGGGACTGTTCGCTTGATTCGGACTGCAACGGTCTTCGAAAGCCATCGTTGATTCAACTGTCTTCAAACCGGCGTCACAAAACACAAATGTCCCGATTAAGCGGTCCCTAAAATATTGTTATTCATTTAAACATAAGTCCACGGCGTCGATTATTTGAATGTCAGGCGCAGTTGACACAAGTTTTGAATATAGCATTAATATTTATCGAGTTATTCGATACGGTGTGCTCATTAGCATGATTTCTTAATCGGACAAAGTCATGGGATGCGCTGACGCATCGGCGCACTCGTTTTTTACGCGCGTGACGGACAGCTGTGGCTGTCAAATTGAAACGTCAAATGAAGATTGAAGCGGACACGGCACTGCGCTCGCGACGGCGGCGGCCTGACGACTGCGCCCCGCGCCGACGAGACACGCCTTCGAGCAAACAAGCTTTTTTGCTTCCCCCCACATTTGGGGGGCGTCACCCGTCCGCGCTTTCTGCCTCCCCAACAACACTTACAAACTTTAACCATCTCGCTTCAATACGCGTTATGAGCCTAGCCTCGAAAGAGACGGGGGTAGCACAATTGATTTAACCTGATTGTGTATTTAGTGGGCCCGGTAGAGATTTGTAATTCAGTTGTAAATTGCCGCTATGGCTCTTTCGCGGGCTCGTAATGTATCAATAATATTGCGGGCCGCTTTTGAACGTTCGCGGTTCGGAATTTCAATTAATGTTTGACAGAATTATTATATTGATAGACAGGACTCCATCTTGATGAATTATTGAGCCGGCTGCGTTCGAACATGTATTTTTTCACAATTTTTGACATGATAGCGTTATTGAGTAGTTATTAGATAATTTTTTTATTAGTCGTTCGCGAAAGACGCGTCTGATTGAGAATGATTCGGAGGCTATTTTGTTAAATTGTCGACCGATTAAGCGCTTCGATTCGGCAATTTATTCGTAATACTTAATATCGATTGGTGAGTCGTTTTCGGTAGTCGACGAATTGGTCAATACAACTTAATTATTATGTCCAGTTCAACCATTTTATTACTTATTAGAAACCCACACATCAAATGCAATTAAAGATATCGCAATCGTACTGTTCGATAAGCAATTTTAATTGAAAACTCAATAAATTATCAACACTACAACCTGTTTTCAATTTAACTTACACCCGGTGAAGTGTAAACTGTATTACATAACATTGGAACTGGTATTGTAAATGAAATTAAAGGTACCTATTTATGCTGTAAGAAAAATTGTTCATAGGACTTAAGTAAATACGTAAAATACCTACTTACCTATTAATACCTACTTAAATATTCTTTGAAAGAACGAACTTAGGTACTGCGAAACTCACGTATGGGGCTTTATAGCGATGGCAATTGATTAAATAAAAGGAAATATGGGAGAGAAACTTATTTACTGCGGCCTCATGGCCGAGACAAGATCACTATAACCGCGCCAAGGGCGGAATCGTTCTGGACTAAAACAAATTACTCGCGTAATGACAATGCATTCGATATTTTGAATACTATAAAAAATCAATCGTCCATAGACAAAGCAAGGAGGTCTTATATTCTTACAATATAATACCACAGTACCTACTACTGACGTTCCAAATAGCTAAGTATGCATAATTTTCCTATTTGTAACTAAGTAGGTAATTTGCTTGCCACATCATAAAGCAATGTTGTTGCGAGATGGGCAAAATGCAGTTATACCGAAATAAATATGTCTATGCATTAATTAGCCTGGCTCTGGTCGAAAATAAAAGGTACTTATATAAAATAACAACTATAGGTATCCTATACCTTCCTATCATTTTAAAAATATTTTTTCAATTCAACAATCTTTCTTAAATCATTGATAATTTTTATACTTAAGAAGGGACTTATCTAGGTATTCTCTGGTTTCGCGGCTAATAAAATACTTCTGAATTTTTTCAATAACATAATATTATAACCTTAGATTCGTTAAATTCCAAGGTAAGTTAAAACTAAAATGAAAAAGTATGAACTGTTCCAAAAAAAAGTGTTGAATATTTTTTTTTTCGTTCTCTATGAACAAATTATCAATCGAATATGGAGCTTTCTTTGCCAATTGATTGCCAAATCTTGAGGATGAATCAATAGCTATACTTACACTTCGATTTGTCAAAAACCACTAGACTATAGATAACTGGTTGGAGTGTCAAAAACGTTAAAAACTTATTTCATATCGATTCCTGACATTTTTGGCGTTAGATCGTAACATTCGTAAACTATTTCTCCTTTTAAAAAAATATATTCGGTGCCCGTTGTGTTTCAGTTCGTGAGGCGTCATCTAAGTGGTGGTATTGTTAATTGAAGGCCATACAAGCTTCTAGAATTTCCAGTTGAATTTCACGAAATACTCTTGCATTCCAAGTAGGAGGTTTAATAAAAAAGACTGGTGTAATCAGTGGCAAAAGTCGTCGGGCATGTATGAAAAGATTGATGGATGTGACTGAAGCGAAAGAAGTGTGCAAGGATCGTAGCAGGATGGCGATCCATAATCTCTGCCTAGTTGCCTACCACCATGGGAAATAGGCGTGTGTATATGTATGTAATGTATCTACTCTTGCATATTACTGCTCCGTTTTTATTTCAGCTATTTAAAATGGTTTAATCCGAAATTGCCGGCGGGCGGCTGCGGCACGTTATAATGAAAAACAAGGAATAAAAAGAAATTGGTGTTCAGTAACAAAACGTTACTTTCGCATACAACATTTTATAAAAAAAAATATGTAAATTAATACTCCTCCTAGGTGCAGACTTGTAAGAAGTTAACCCTTTCTCCCCTTATTCTTTCCCAAAAAATCCCACAGTCGAAGAAAGGTCGTTACCGTCGCATCTGACCTCGGCCTCGGCGACATCTAAAACAAAGCGAGGCGGGTGTTTGTCGCCCTGACACTTGCGCTTATGTATATTAAGTATTGTCAGAAAGTCTACACTAAACCACAAAGGCACTCCCGTTACGTGATATGACTTAGACACAGAAAAAAGCAAAAAAAAAGTATTTGCCGTTTTATGGCGACTCTTATCGTTAGGTACCATGATCTTTCGGAGAAGGGCTCGAAAAAACAATGGCATAGCTTTTAAAACTCATATGACGGAAGTATTTGTAAGCAGTAATAGCTAGAATCGACACAATTTTGAGCGATAAAACAGAAAAGTTTAAGCCTTTTTCCAAGTGTTCCTTGTTACAGAAAAATATTCATTAATACCTAGAGAAAGAGAGTTTGAACAAAAAACAAGTTGAAACATCCTACCTTATACCTATATCTTTTTATAGCCTGAAGTCGATAGAAACAGAATATGTGGTCGCAACTGACCTTTAGGATAATAAACATAAATGGGCTTATTCACGCTAATTTTGAACAATACCTAGACCTAAAACTAAAGATTTTCTTTATAGATATTTAAACAAAATTGACCTCTTTTCCAAACTTAGTCCAAGAGAGCCTTAGGGGCCACCCGCTTATCCAGAAAATATTAAAGCTAAGAGGCTATCCCAAGTAAAACCTTAAAGTCTATATTTTGTTGTACACTTACGAGGGCAGTACTAATTTCGTGGCTAATATCGGTTTTGTCTGTTCACCTTCTGTCACTGTCACACAATGTAAATTTTTTGTTCCTGTCGTTCGATTGAATGAACATTCAATGTATTGTTGTGTACTTTGTTAAGACCTTGGGAAATATGACAGTGTATGAAAAATAAATTATTCTATTCTAAATATAAGTTAATGAGTTTATGAATTATTTAAAAGAGAAAAACAACATAATTAAGCTTACATTTTAAAAAACAATCAAAAGCGCTTTTTCTACTTTTGTGTCATAACATTATGTAGAAATGATGAAGTGGCCTTTTTATTATAATCTATCTCGTATACAAATTAACAAATACTTACATCGTGAATCATCTTAATTTACACAAAAAAGCTTATTTACTATAATGCAGTACAGACAGCAGAGTAAACAACTCTATCTGGGTTTATTTTAAATTCATTTTAAATAACAAAGAGCAATTACTATTTGTACACCTACTACTTTAAAAAATTTAACTAGAAAAAGAGATTTATATATGCAATGTAGTTAAATATGTATTAACTATCTAAATAATAATAATATTTGGTCACACAAATAAGAAACAAAACCACTGCATTGTTACATTAAGTTTTTTTAATAAAAATGGTTTTTTTTTAAACTAGTCTACTATGAAAGCTCTTCTTTGTCAAAAGTCAACCTTGTCATTCTCTTACTTCGCAATTTCACATATAATAATACTAGCGGCCGCCCACGGTTTCACCCGCGTGGTTCCCGTTTCCGTGGGAATATCGGGATAAAAAGTACATATAAACCTTCCTCTTGAATCACTCTATCTATTAAAAAAACGTATCAAAATCCGTTGCGTAGTTTCAAAGATTTAAGCATACAAAGGGACATAGGGACAGAGAAAGCGACTTTGTTTTATACTATGTAGTGATATTTTATTATAAGTAGATCCTTGGGAGAAGCCTATGCCCAGCAGTGGGCGTCGTACGGATGAAATGATGATGATAATGTGACGTATGTTTTATATACCTATAGATTTTCATTCTAGTTTATTCATTTTACCAAACTTTTTTGATTTTTATTTGCTGCCTCTACATAGTCAATTACTGCAAAAACTGAATGATCGCTTGTCTACAGAGTAAATTAATAAGGTTTTCATAATACGCAATAATATAACCCGCCTACTTACTTACAATTATAATATTTCTTATAACTACTTGTTTACGCGATACATGGATAATTAACCGAAAGATATTAAAATAATTATTTAAACAATGTGTGCATTAAAATAATGTTACCACAGTAATAAAAACTTTCTCAGCGCAATAAATTACATAAATGGATCATTTTATTTCCCTACTTCATTAACCGTGTCTAATACAATGCCCGTACTAGGAGTGACACGCTCAGCCGCCTCCTAGACAATGCTGAAAAATAAAAAAGTAAAAAACCAACATGGCGCCTAACGAGGCAACGGGTCTGTCACTTGTTCCCGCTCAAACAGCTGTCAAGTGTCACTCTCTAGTTGTGTCGCCGTCAATATTTAATTTGTTTTGATAATTTGTTTATTGAAAGACTGTCTTGTTTTATATTGATGTGTTATTGGTGTTTGGATAACCTTTTGTGTGTTTTGAACGTTGAGTATGCAATTTACGTGTTGACATATGATCTATGCCCTATTTAATGGTAATTTATAAGGAAGGTTAACTTACTTATTACTAATATTACAAAAAACGAAAGTTTTGATGTTACTCAATCGCGACGAAACGGATGAACGGATATAGATTTTTGGCACGGAGATAGATTATGGTCTAGAATAGCATATAGGCTACTTTTTACTCCTGGAAAATACCTAAGTACCTATCTTATTCCCACGGGAAAACATCGTCTAGTTCGCGCGGGTAGAGCCCCAAGTGGAAAACTAAACCGACTTTCTATCAGCCGCCCGCGGCTTCGCCCGCGTGGTTCCCGTTCCTGTGGGAATATCTGGATAAAAAGTATCCTATTTGTTATTCCAGCCTATAATCTATCTCTGTTGGAAATTTCATCCAGTTCCGTTCAGCAGTTTTTGCGTGAAAGAGTAACAAACATCCATACATCCACTCATACTCACAAATCAGTCCAAACTCTATCCAAGGCAACCCTGGTCCAGAATGGTCCTAGGGTTTGGCGAATTTCATCTTCCCATCTTCTGATCTGCCGCCCTCTCTTCCTGCTACCATCTCTGGGATACCAGCAGGTCACCAGTTTGCTCCACTTGTCCAGTTTTGTTCTTAACGGATGCCCTGTCCATCTCCACTTTAATTGGTCAATTCTTGAGAGTAGGTCTGTTAATTTAGTTTTCGATCTTATCTCGTCATTTCGAACCCTGTCTCTTAACTTAGCTCCCGGCATGCTACGCTCCATTGCTCTTTGACATTTAGCAAGTTTCTCCCTATGTGTTCTATCAATGACATACCTAGTCCTTATAGTTTCAGACTTGCCCATTCTGACCGATCTAAATAGGCCACCCGGTTTACCTCCTTGTCTATGCTTGAGGACGGCAACTGCCCCAGCAGTACCGAATCTGTAAGAGATATCTTTCTCGTTCTATTTCATTCAGAGTTGTCCGAAAAGTGACATCAGTCGCCGCCATTAAAATAATGAAGTCATCTCCGAAGTACCAAAACAAATTTAATGAAGTCAGATGCTAATATACCTACATACATCACCAAATTTTCATTATACGTAAACCCCGTGAAAGTGAGTAGTCGCCCGGACAGTGAAAGGTCGTGGGTTCGAAGTCCCATCGGAGCTAGCTGTGAGACGGGTCATTTTTTTTCTAATAATTCATTTTCAATAAATCCCGTGACTATAAAGTTCTATCCTACTTATCATTCCTTAAGGAAAACTTATGCCTTTTTAGTCGAGACATAAACTTTAATATTTTCTGCTCCTTATATTTTTTGTTTCCATTACCCCCTATATAATTACAGCGCAGTGAATGTAGTTAGGTACTGCAATTCCCAGGGCATCCCGCGCAGCTGCCATAAAGCTTTGGTATTGCGCCAAATTACAATAGTTGAAACCTGTCAATTTACGTTTTAGCTGCATGGAGATGATTATGACGATGCTCCTGGCCAATAACAGCCGTCTTTTTATGGTTGAAAATGGAAAATGAAGTATTTAGAAAAAATCGACCCGCCTCACAACCAGCTCCGATGGTACCGTCTTTTTCTTCGCTAATTGGTCATATCGCACGCTTTTTTATGGCTGCAGTAGCCAATTTACTCGCATGGTAACCAGGATGTTAGAAGGAGGGTTGGTGCAGCTAGACTTACACTACACTAAGACCCCATTTTTAGGGTTCCGAACCAAAATGGTGAAAAGGAACCCTTATAGTGCGACTTTGTTTGTCTGTCACATCACAACTGGACATCTTTTTTTTTTATTTATTTATTTTCCAAATACATATTACATTTAAGTTAACACAAACTTACATCGCCAAACTGCTAAAGCAGTTTGTAGGCGCACGCTTATTTCAAAACTAATTTACTTTAAGTTAAATGCTAATAAATAACACACAAATATAATACTAACGCCCGAATTCTCGAACGCAAATCATCTTTGGGAGCGTCTCAAACATCATGGCATCTCTTTCATACGTTTGACATTTAAAGTGACAGGGCGATGTTTGAGACGCTCCCAAAGATAAGTAGCGTACGAGTATTCGGGCATAAGAATATTATTTGGTGCCTTATTTAGAAAAATAAGGCACCAAAGGGACTTACATCATGCATTTTTTCAATTTTTTTTTAAACTTTGCAAGTTAATTTTGGCTCTTCTAGCAACAACGAATATTTATTAAATAATTTTGGAATGACCCAATTTCTGCATCTTTCCCGTAGTAATTTTTAGCCTTGATTTGTACAAGTTTTTTGTTGGCTATGGATCTCAAGAACTACTTACTAATGCTATCAACTTGGGAATAGTATTAGATGACGTTCCGACTATTTTGCAAATAAGAGAGAAATATATATATTTTTTGCAACATGGACTGAAAGGGGGTCTTAAAAACTCGAAGTGGAGCTTCTAGAGCATATGGGGTATTATATGATAGAGCGCTGCTTGCACATTCTCAATCGACTTTTGATGAAAAATGTAAAAAAATACCTTTTACCCAGGTTAGAAAGGGGAAAGGGAGAGAGCCCCCTCCCGATCTCCCCATAAGGTTACCCACTCAGGTGGGCTGACCAGATGAAGGTTATGCCAATCCCACTTAACCATCCATGAGGAAAACTTACAGGTAAGTACACTTATAGTCATGAAATAAGAATAAGACATGAAACAGGTTTTCTACTCTATATATTTTTGACGACCGATTTGGCGCAGGGGTAGGCTACCTGCCTTCTGCGCCAGAGGTCTCGGGTTCGATTCCCGAACAAGACAAATATTTGTGTGCATGAACATGTCTATTTGTCTTGGTCTGGGTGTTTTCTATGTATATTAAGTATGTATTTACAAACAAAAAGTATTTAAGTATATATTTATCCGTTATCAAGTTTTCCATGATACAGTTTCTTAATGAAATTAACATGGGCTTAGATAATTGGTGTGAATGTAAGAAGTTATATATTATTTATTTTCCGTTTTCATTACCCCCTTTATAATTACAGCGCGGTGATTGTGCAGCATTTCCCAGGGCAGCGCAAGCGCAGCCGCTATAAATCTTCGGTATTGCGCCCGCCTCGTAAAGCGGACCACACAGGGCGTAGCGTCGAAATAGAATCGAGTACGGGTGGGTGGGTGTCGATAGATTGGCTATCGATGAAAATCTAAAATTAGAGAGATAGAAAAAAAAATATTCACTTTATTCTCTTGCTACACATACACAGATATAAATTAATAACTATACATGACATACATTCATGGTGACACATTGAAACGCATACAGTTGATTGTCATAATTTCACTTGGCATACATCATTAGGCATAATGAAAAATGTCAATATCTCGAAAACTGTGCGTCGTTGACAAAATCTGACAAAATTTTTGATACCCATTAATAGCCCCGGAGGTATTTTAAAGACACCCAATGGTTAAAAAAAAACCCCCCGCCACCCAAGAAATCCTAACAGTCGTTTTAGGTTAGGTTAGGTTAGAACAGTGACCAAAAAGAGCGTGCCGCGGCAGCGGCCGGCGAAGCGCCAGAAAATCCTTTTTCTTTTTCACAGACGCTAGCTTCAAAATAAATAAATACAATATAATACCCCGTTCAATTAACGCATTTTGAATATTATGCCTTTTAAGTACTATGCCATTTAAAAGTTATGCCTTTAGAGAATTATGCTTATTGAAATTATGCCTTTCGATGATTATGCCTTTCAAAATTCGGGCAAAAAAAGTATGCGTTATGAAATTATGCCTTTAAGAATTATGCATTTCGATGATTATGTCTTTCAACACGATGCGTTTCATGTTTATGGCGAAAAATGTTATGCGTTTTGACATATACTGACAGTTGCTTGGATACGCGTGGTTATGAATTGCACATCATGTGAATAAAGATTGCTATTGTAATATAAAATTGAATATTTATTATTGGCGACGATGCCATTTGATATAAAGAAGTGTCGTCGCACGCGAGGGACCCTACGCGCCCTTATTACAAAAACACTTATTACGTTTCATTAGGTAACGACATTCATAATTAGGAGTAACACTGATGTAATAGAGACCGAAATTCAACACAATGTTCGACCTAGCACAAAAAGTTTGTAATAAAATATGTGTGTGCCGCAACAGCGTCTTAAGGCTCATTTACGCCGAAGCAACACTGTGCGACATTGCGGCATGCCACAAGGCCACATGCTACAAAATTAAGACTGTCGCAGCTTGTATCCAAACACAATGGATTCCATGCGATATTTTTGACATAGGCTGCCGCATGCCGCATGCCGCAAATGTTGAATTATGTAGCATAACATAAGATAACGTACGCCATAATATGTAGCATGCAGCAATGTCGCACAATGTTGCTTCGGCGTATATGAGCCTTTAGCGTCATATTCACTTGCACCGCAGGCAAATCGCTGATTTTCAGCTGTAACTTTAAGTGGACGTCTGTACTAAAAGTCGGTGGGAATTTATGTTAACAGAAATCGTTTATTTCTATGAATATGACATGTAAAACAAAGTACCTACAAGATGTAAGTAATATTTATTATACTATAACTTCTCACACCTAACCATTTTAACTTGTTAAGCTACACAGAGAGAGGTCTTATTACAATAAAGAGAATAAAATTTATGCCAAAATATCATTGTCAAGAAAACCTACTAATTTATAAACGCGAAATTTTGTGAGTATGGATGTATGGATGTTTGTTACTCTTTCACGCACAAACTACTTAACGGATTTGGTTAAAATTTGGCACACAGATAGTAGATACCCTAGATTAAAACATAGAAGTAGTACAATACAAATCCAATCTATTAACATCAAAAAATTAGTTCGCCCACTATTAAATATTGGTTTTAATAATACTACAAAACATAACTAACCATAAGGACTCTTTTTGGTCACATACCTAATTCTTTTCAATGTGGATATGGTTCCACAGAAAAGCTCATTTCTTAGCGCGAATTAAAAAATCTTTTTAAGTGTGCAATATTGGTGACGTAACTCAATAATATTACGAAACTCATAAAAATCATAGAAGAGTCTTAAATGTAGGTATTATATTCTCTACTTCTAAACAGCCATGCTGTTATCGATAAAAACTCATCGTTATTTATCGACGTCAGGCCCACCCTACTCCGAAAGTTCAAACGCAAATAAAACAGCAGGTTGCAAGTTCATTGCGGCTCTTCTAGCCGCTTAGCGTGTCAATGCATGTACTCGCCACGCAATGGAACACAATAGGGCTTTTCATCAAATACAAATGTTTGTTTAATTCTACCGATGCCGCCAGTTACTTCTTTCATATTGTGTTTTTTCAGTTCTTGATATCAACTTATGCTAGATTTTGTGTAAATGTTGTGATCGCTAGTTGAAATATTTGAAATCCTACTAATATTATAAATGTGAAAGTTTAGATGTTTGTATGTTTGTTTCTTGATTACGCGAAACCGGGATACTATGTTCCTCTCCAGGCTACATAGTATCTGTGTCCCAAATTTCAGCCATATCTGTTCAGCCGATTTGGCGTGGTTGAGTAACAAATATCCAAACATCTAAACTTTCTCAAAGGCTCCAAAGTGTTCGCTAGAGATCTGGCTATAGGGCAAAGCCAACTGACGAGGCTGCAAGCTGAGGACGGTAGTATCATTTCATCAACACCTGAAATCCTGAGGGAGATTGAGAGTTTCTATGGACAGTTGTACTCCACGCAAACACCTGTTGAAAGTAATGCTACAGAACCTAGAGCCAAACTTACCCGACACTATACCGAAGATATCCCGGACGTCAGCCTGTACGAGATTAGAATGGCTCTCAAGCAGCTCAAAAACAACAAGGCGGCGGGCGATGACGGAATCACAACAGAACTTCTGAGAGCGGGCGGTAAGCCGATACTTAAGGTCCTCCAGAAGCTCTTCAACTCTGTCATCCTCGAGGGCAAAACGCCAAAGGCATGGGGCAGAAGCGATGTGATGCTGTTCTTCAAGAAGGTTGATAAGACTCTCTTGAAGAACTACCGACCCATCTCGCTTCTGAACCATATCTACAAGTTGTTTTCGAGAGTCATTACGAATCGTCTCGCTCGCAGGTTCGACGACTTCCAACCTCCCGAACAAGCCGGGTTCCGAAAAGGTTATAGTACCATAGTCCACATTCATACGCTGCGGCAAGTTATACAGAAGACCGAAGAGTATAACTCAGGCCCAGGAGGCCCAGCAGTGGGCGTCGTACGGCTGAGATGATGATGATGATGATGATGAAACTTTCTCATTTTTTTATATATAAATTTATTTATAATTTTAGTAGGATGCTTATTTTATGAACGGGTAAGGAAGTGTGACTGCACGTCTGTTTTCTTTTCATGTTCATTATTAAACCACTTTTTTGATAGAGGAACATAGTAGACCTTGGTGATGAACGTAGGTTACTTTTGTGAGTAGTGTTGTATTGCCCCCGTTTTTCTCACGTTCTTTCGTCGACTTTATTATGTCCTATACGTACTCCTTTATAAGACCTTCAAAAAGATATAAAAACTAGAATCTAGATCTTAGCTTAGCCTGTCCGCACACGGGCCACCGATCACAATCACAAAACACCGCCACCGACCTACTTATTAACCGACTTCTATATAAAAAAGGAGGAGGTTCTCTATTCGTCTGTATGTATGTTTTTTTTTTGTATGTCCACCGATTACTCGAAGACGGCTCAACCGATTGAAATGGTTCAAACGTTATTACATCAGGTTGGTTTCCAAGTTGGTCCCATTTTTTGAAATTTTGAAATCGCTTCAGTAGTTTTCAGGAAATCTTGAAAATACTGTCGTTTTCGTTACCACTTTATGTGAATTTAATACGTATCTTTAGGCATAACTCCTTTGTTTATAAACCGATTTAGATGATTCTTGTTTTGTTAAAAAGGGGATACCTCAAGGTATTTTAACCGACTTCGAAAAAGGAGGTTTTCACTTTGATCACATACCTATTTACCAGAAAACACGTAAATTGCCTGCACGATGCACTAAAAAGAGTGAAATAAAAATTATTTTTATAAAAAAATAAAACCGCCTTCAAAAAACCACATCAAAAAAGCAAGAAATAATTCCTCACCAAATAAATAACGTAAGTACTTTTAACAAAAACAAAAAAAAATTGTACATGTTTCACGCCCGACTTCAAAGTACTTACGTTATTTATTTGGTGAGGAATTATTTCTTACTTTTTTGATGTGGTTTTTTTGAAGGCGGTTTTTTCCTGTAAGTAGTTTTCATGCATTTTATATTATTTCGCCGCACACGGGTAATGACGCCGCAGATCGCCACTGCTACAAAACGTCGACACTTGCTTCTTTCGCGACTGTCTGTCGCGCGCTTCAGCTACCTTTGTAGCCGCTTCTATCTTCAGGTGGCAGCGTTTGTGGCTGTCGCGTGTGGCTTGTGTGCGGCAACCCTTAAACTTGCCTCTGTAAGCGTGCGCTTCCACTAAATTTCCTCGTCGTGTCAATGGCAAGCTTAAATCAGATGAAAAAGAAATAGAAATAGAAATATCCTTTATTCAAATAAACATTTTTAAATCTATTTTCGAATCGTCAGTTTTGCTCTACTGCAACACGTTGGCCCAAAACATGAGACATCGTAGACTGCCTGAAGTGCCAGATTCATATGCTCAACAAGGGACTCTCGACAAGACTGGATTTCAACATTGGTAGCCTTTGCAGTTGGGATATATCTGCTAGTTATGGTGGTGTCATCTGCATACCCGATAGTATTGTTCACCAGCAGGTCATTAATATGCAGAAGAAACAGTGTTGCAGACAAGACAGATAATTGTGGGACACCTGCATTAATGTCTTTTAGGTCGGATCGGATGATTGACCGTCCACCACAACACGGATTAGGCGATTCCGGAGGAAGTCAGCAATCCAGATGCAAAGGCTAACAGCGATACCGTATGAGGGAAGCTTGCTTATAAGGCTGTCATGCCAAACCCTATCAAAGGCTTTGGAGATGTCGAACGATACGGCAAGGGATTCGCCATGTTTCTTGATCGCTTCACTCCAAAGATGGGTAGCATACACAAGAAGATCTCCAGTCGACCGACCGCGGCGAAAACCAAACTGGCGGTCACTGAGGAGGTCGTTGTCTACGAGGTATGCCAATCTTATGCCAATAGACGATTGTTTAGTACACGTTCCATAGTCTTGCAGAGTATGGAGTCCATACTCTGCATGGAAGTGATTGAAATTGGCCTGTAGTTGGAAGGGTCGGCACGGCTACCCTTTATGAGTACAGGTTGCACATTTGCAAGCTTCCATGATTGGGGTACTAGTCCAATGTCAAGTGAGAGGCGGTACAGGCGAGTTGTTACAGGAGACAGTTCAGGTGCACAGTTGCGCAGAACAAAAATCGCTACGGTTCTGCGAACATCCGGCGGCGGATTCCAGCTATAGTGGATATAGCATTTTTGTACCACTAATAATATAATTGTAGGTATATAGAGTTACCACGCGAAACGCTATTGGGTCTTATAACCATAAACAAACTGCTACATAAACAAACGTTGAAAAACTAAAAGATAATGCTATTTAAACAGCAGAAACTTACACCTGAAGAATAATACGAATAAAATTATCATTTGCGTTAAATATGTTGTATCCACGCTCAGTTTGTAAGACAGAATGATCGTACAATTCCAAACGCAGTGTTAATTCAATCGATTAAATGCAATTTATTGGTAATATAATCGATGCATATCGATAATAGTCGTTAAGTTTTTGTAAAGTAAGTACTTTAATAGTTAGGTATATGGAAACATGTCTTGTTGCGTTCGTAATCGTTCGTTATATACCTACCTAACTAGCGGTTCCTCGCGGTTTCACCCGCGTGGCTCCAGTTCCCGTGGGAATATCGGCATATTCTGTGATATCGGGATAAAATAATATAGTCTATGTCACTCGAGAAGAATGTAGCTTTCTAATGGTCAAAGAATTTTCTAAATCGGTTCAGTAGTTTCGGAGCTTATTCGATGCAAACAAACAAACAATCAAATCTTTCCTCTTTATAATATAAGTAGATGTGTTTAGTTTTAATAAAATTATTTTTGTGTTTATTTTGTGTAATATTATTTACTCGTTCGGTGTGCCAAATAAAATAATTTTCTTTCTTTCTTTATTAGTATTTTTGAATAATAAGTTTTTAGTAAAATTTAATTTTCATGACAAGCTTTTTTGCTGACTATACTTGAATATTGTATTGTCATCTAAGCCAAACCTGTATACAAAATTTCAGCTCCATCGGACACTGGGAAGTGGGTCAAATTTAGCTTGCAAGATTTGTCCCCCACTAACTAACTAACATGGCAAGTTCATAAACAGCTTGTAAAAATCACGACTTATTGAAATATTTTGTTGTTTGGCATATGTACTTATAATTCAAAATAAGTGCTTAATTAATTCATAGTTTTAATTTTCATATCCATACTAATATCACAGTCTGTATATTTCGCTTCCCTACTAATATTATAAATGTGAAAGTGTGATTGTTTGTTTGTCCGTCTTTCACGTCAAAACGGATCGATGACGGATCGACGTGACTTTTGGTATTGGGATAGTTTTCACAGCTGCAGGGTAACATTAGGCTACTTTTTATCCCGGAAAAAACATCATAATTCCGTGGGATAACATCGTGTAGGTAGCCCACGGCTGCGGCCGGAAGGCTAGTAATAAAAACATATCAAATGACTTTTTCAATTATGAGTAGTTAACAGCTAAACATTTCAATATTACACCAAATTAATGTCGGAAAGCATATTTTAAACTGTAAAAATACATATTAGCGCAACCTGAAAATAAACGGTTTGTTAATTTCACAATAGCAACAAACAATATAATTGATACATCATTACACATAATTACCTTATCAATTTACATGTTCATGTTAAGGCGATATTAAAACGAGTCGTTTAAAAGCCACATCTGTCTTGGCCTAAGGCGTTATTGCCTGCATTATGCACTTCACAACAATGTATGGTATGAGGAACGTCACATTTATGCAATTGTTGCAATTCCTAAGTTGTCCCTAAGAATGGATAACACCTTAACTTTACCTATAAAAATGCTTAAAGTAGATTAAATCACTGTGCAGGTAATATCTTAAACTTTAAAATATGTATAGGAATAGGCATACAGACAGAGTAATTTTTCAGAAATTAGGTAGGTAGGTACTTTATTTTAATTAACTTATCAACTAAAACTCAACACTTATATCTATCAGGAATAGGGTGTGAATGTATCTCTATACTTAGAAGAAGGAAGACCCTATCTGTCCGCAATGCAAAGAAAGAGAAGAAACAAGCTACCACTTCATGGCAGAGTGCCCGATGGATGCATCACTGCGCTGGGAGCTCTTTGGAACGGACAAGCATAAGGAAGAGGATCTAAAGCAGTTAACGATAAGTCAACTCAGCAGGTACTGTAAGCGCACAGGTAGGTTCGAGGGTCCGACGCCGGTGGGGTAAATGATAATCCGCCTCCCCCCTGCTTTTTCAGCTTTTAGGGGACTTGGGGAACTGGGTGAAATGGTTCCGACCTAGGTGACTGATCACCCGTCCGGCTTCGCTGGCGTCCCCCCTATAAATAATAATAATAATAATCTCTATACTTACTATAATATTAAAAATGTGAAAGTACGCTTGTGTGTTTGTTGGTTGGTCCGTCTTGCACGTCGTCGTGATTTTTGGTATGAGGATCGTTTGGGAGCTAGGGAACGACAGGGCTACTTATTATCCCGGAAAAATATCACATTCCCGCGAATCCCGCGGGATTTCGTCATGTACTTAGTCCAAGCGGGCGAAGCTGTGGGCGGAAGGCTATTGATATTTAATTCAGAAAGTATTGGCACAAAACAGATAGGTACAGAAATAAGCCAATCACATGTATGTACTTTTCACACTTTTCATACTACGCTCGGCGGTCGCGCTAGGGTTGTCAACTTTGGCTTGTGCACAAAACACTATCGTGGTAGTAGTGGCACTCGCGTATCTAGTTGTTTGATATATTGAAACCGGAAGAACGGAAATATAAACCAACTAGCGGGTCCTCGCAGTTTCACCCGCGTGGTACCCGTTCCCGAGGGAATATCGGGATAAAATATAGCCTATGTCACTCGGGAAGAATGTAGCTTTCTAATGATCAAAGAATTTTTTAAATCGGTCCAGTAGTTTCGGAGCCTATTCGATGCAAACAAACAAACAAACAATCAAATCTTTCCTCTTTATAATATTAGTATAGATAATAACTAAAATATTTTCCAATTTTTCACAAAAACTGTTCCCAACCGTTCCGAGATATCGTGTCCGTGAGCGGTGCGTTGCTCGAGCGCACTTGTAACGTAGATTGACTTCTGTACCTATCTGTTTTGTGGTTGGCCTTACCATTTCACTTATTCTAACAGCTATAAAACAGACTATCAGCAATTGATAATATTATGTTAGACAAACAAGTATTTAATTACTGATGTTTGTTTTGCGTTGCAACTCAAGAATACTAAGCTAGCTACTATTTAACTATGTGCTGTAAGCAAACGTAGTATTAGCGGTTAGCGCTTAAACCTAGGTTACCTATGCTTTAGCTTTTTGAAAAAAAATTTTTTTTGAGGAACTTAGTTTTAAAAGTAAGTAAGTAACTAATGCCCGCGACGTTTGTCGTCCGTAAATTCAAGTTAAATAGTTTTTTATAATAATACAAGCACTCCGCCGGCGGTTTTACCCGCGTGGTTCCCGTTCCCGTGGGAAAATCGGGATAAAATACAGGTAATGCTACTCGGGTTTTTTTTTATATCTCTCTGCTGTAAGTAAAGGAAAAATTGGGATAGTAGAAAACGTAGTGTGATTCGAACCTGCCGCCCCCTTGGAATCCGGCTCTGACCAACATACAAAGATCCATCTCCAATTATAAGCTACAGGCTCACAAGACGTCATTGAATTTTCGTCATCACTTTTTTTAACGCTGTAGGCCAGCGTTGCTTCATCAATGTATGGAAACCCTCAGATCCGAAAGAAACATTTTTAACACGGAAAAATTGTGATAAAAGGAAAAGCACCAGCCCTGTAAGTAGCTTTAGGCGGTATTCGAACCCGCGCCCCCGGGAATCCCGCCCGATGCTCTTACCAACTAAGCTACCAAAAGGACTTGTAGGCCTTGCTTGCGGGCCATTTGAGGTAACCATCGCATTCTACAGAAACATTTTTTGGTTTAACAATCGATTGAGATGAAACAGGCATTAAATTAAGATAAGTATTAAATTATTTTTATGCATTCACAATGCTCTTTTCCTTTACTTACAGAATACCATTGCAAATGCATAAAAATAATTTAAAGTATTTAGTTTTCTACTAGTGAAAGTGTTTTTAGTTAAGCTATCAAAAAACAATCTTTCCTCTTTATAATATTAGTGTAATAAAAACCTGACCAGAAAAATAAAATACCTCGCCATGTTGCGGAAATGTGACGAACTAAATTTTTCTATAGAATTTGACATTAATTTGTAACAATGAAGACGTGAAAGTGGCGCCTCAATCCAGGTTTTTTTATTTTTCTAATCATTCTTAGGCCTCATTTCCACCTGCAACTAAGTCTTTTGCGATAAATGTCCGACAGTTGACAGTTGACAGTCCGACAGAAGACTTACTTGCAGGTGGAAATGAGGCCTTATACATAGAAGTATAGATTTTTTCACGCTTGCAATATGGTCACCCTACCCAAACACTGAACTGCCTAGCCTAGCCTAAGCAACAATTACTTGATAGAATTACTTATCAGTTCGCAACTAATTTACCTAAGCAACCTACCATTATGTGGCAATAGCCTTAAGTGCTTGGTCTAAGTACATTGTAATACTTTGTCACACTAACCAACTATACCGCTTATTTAGTAAGTCGCGAAGTATTGTGTGCATGTGATAATTGGTATGACAAGTATGTAGTTAGCTAAGTACTTGGTGCTAAAGCAATACATACACGTAGTCTCAAAGTTGTTAATAAGTATGTATATTTTGTGTAGTCGTTACTGGTTATCAGTTTAGCGATCATTTTAGTTTTTACTAGCCTTCCGCCCGCGGCTTCGCCCGCGTGGACTACACGAGACGGCGACGACGCGCGACGTTATCCCGCGGAAATGTGATAATTTTTTGGGGTAAAAAGTAGCCTATGTCAATCTCCAAAGTATCCCCATACCAAAAATCACGTCGATCCGTTGCTCCGTTTTGACGTGGAAGAACAAACACAGTTTGAGAATTTTGAAGAAGAAACAAACACAATTTCACATTTATAATTTAAGTATGGATTGGCTGACTGGATAGCGTAATCGGTAAATCCAGCATACGAAGGCAAGCGAAGTGGGTTCGATCCCCACCCAGGACCAGCCCCCTGATTCACGAACCATCGGAAACGCTCCCGACAGCGGAATGTATGCCCTGTCTTTGTCACTCACTGTAGAATAGACAAAGACAAAGCACAGAATTTGAACCCGATTCCGTTTCCGACGGTTCGTGAATCAGGGGGCAGGTGTGGCTCTTCTTTCATCATCATCATCAGCAAATGACTCCACTGCTGGGGCACTAGCCTTTCTTATGGATAGAGAACGAGAATGGACCATGACGTGACCCACCACACCACTCTCGGACTGCGACCGTTGAATCAACTTTCGCAATGGTCACGCGATGGATGACCAAAAATTAATTATCTCGAGCATCTCCGAACTTCGGAAGGTAACGTGCCTGTTGTTTTTTTTTTATTCACAAAAGGGTAGCACTTGGCCTTCATCACACCTGATGTTAAGTGGTGATAAGGCTGAAGGTGGAAGCGCACTACTCCCGGAATCCTCCTCCTGGCTATCTTATCTTTAACTGCTGGAATACAACAATACTGACATACAAACATCGTTGTTATGGCGTCAGACTTAGATAAGATGGTGGTAGCTAGCCAAGCGGACCAAGAACAAGTCCTGCCACCAACCAAACCGAATACAATATGCACCCTCACTGGGAATCGAACCCGGGACCTCTTGGTCTGAAATCGGTGGTGTGAACCACTAGACCACAGAAGGCGGTCCCGGCTGCGTTTGCAGTCGTTAATTAATACCCACCAATCCGGCCCAATTTGGGCTCTCGTGGTGGGTCTAAGCACATTCTCCTTATTCATCCTTAAGAAAATCCAGTGCTTCAGCAGTGGGGACCATAAAATAATGGCTGATTAAGATGAATTTAACCTATGCCTACTATGGTAAAACGAAGTAAGTTCGTTTATCAAAATTCTTAAAGCCTAGTGATGGCTTTAAGCTTTGTTCTATCAAAAACAAACAGCCGAGTAATCATATCGCCCCACAATACAAGATGGCGATCGTTACAAAGTAAAAGGGCCGCGCTCTAATGGCGGATCTATTGTCAAAATGACAGCTGTCAGATTTCCCGCGAAGGCGTGGTGTTGTGGAATCACGCTCGCTGAATTTTGGTAAACAGAGAAAATAGATTGTTTGCGTCACAGTGCAGGGGTAGGTAGTAGGTGAATGCGTTGTAATTAAATATAGGTAAGTAATTAAATAAATAAAAGAAGATAAAAAAAAATTAAACATAAATTAACACACGCCGAGTTAAATACATTGATGTCATGTCGATTCTGCTTATTTATTTGATCTGTTGTGTTCTGTATTGACATTTGTAAGATAATGATTCAATTAGGTATTCGTTGTTGATAATTTGACTGAAAATTCAGATGTTCAACGTTTCGGACAGGATCTAGACAGGATTTTAGCCGCCTTAAGTCGTATGCCATAACAACGATGTTTTCAGCGTTGTTGTGTTCCGGCAGTTAGAGATAAGATAGCCAGTTCCTCAGTGGTTGAAGGTTCTGGTAATAGTGCGCTTCCACCTCCAGCCTTATCTTCACTTGACATCGGTTTTGATGAAGGCTAAGTGCTACCCAGTTGTTAATTTAAAAAAAACTGGCAATCCATTGGCATTAACTCTGGCGAGGATGCCACACCGTCTTCCCTACACTATATAGTCTTGAATCCGACTATTAAAAAGCCGTAACTCTATTTTGGCCCCGTTCCATTACAAGCCTACTCACTACGTCGTTTTAGAATTATATAGCTTCCCCAAACACAACGACAAAAGATACAATTACCACTAACCCACAAACAAAATTATAATCTACGACATAGAGCATAAAGTTATTTTTTAAACAAAACTTTGAAGACCTAAGTCGTTGTTGTATTGAAAAATGAATAGACAGTTTTGCGTCCAAAGCATACATTTCGGCTTGTTAGAGGCATCCATACAATTCGTTAATGGTTTCAGTCTAATGTCATTCTTGTATTCAAAGTAATTTCGGGCCAATTATTTGAATAAATACGCTTTTAGATAAAGAAATTTTGGTGTCCCTTTACTGAGTTCGTGGCTCGGTGGGTAGCGTAATTTCCGGTAATGAAAAAAATGTTATTTCGTGATGTTTCTTTTAGAAAATTGTTGCCATTAGATTTTTAGTTTACGTCTTTGTTCTTTGAACTTAAATATTTACATTACTTATCAATTATATTACGGAACACAAAATTAAATCATTTGTTTGGGTACGAAAAAAAATTTAATAATATACGAATATTAACTATTCACTCAAATGTTTGGCAAAGAAATAATAAGTACTTAGTATAAGTTTCAAAAACATAATTGCATAATAAATACAAATCTTTTGTAATGATGATTGTACTTTACATTCAGAATAATAACTGTTCTTGAATGAGAAATTATGACAGACATTTTTTGGTTTTTTAACCTACTTCAAAAATTTAAAAGGAGGAGGTTATCTATTCGTCACGTTTTTTTTATATGTATGTACACCGATTACTCGAAGACGCCTGAACCGATTGAAATGATTCAAACGTTATAACATCAGGTTTTTTCCCAAGTTGGTCCCATTTTTTGAAATTTTGAAATCAGTTTAGTAGTTTTCAGGAAATCTTGAAAATACTGTCGTTTTCGTTACCACTTTATGTGAATTTATTACGTATCATAAGGCAAAACTCCTTTGTTTATTAACCGATTTAGATGATTCTTGTTTTGTTGGAAAGGGGATACCTCAAAGTATTTTAACCGACTTCAAAAAAGGAGGTTCTCAGTTTGATCACATACCTATTTACCAGAATAGGCACGTAAATTGCCTGCATGATGCACTAAAAAGAGTGAAATAAAAATTATTTTTATTATGTGAGGTGAGGGATTATTTCTTACTTTTTTGATGTAATTTTTTTGAAGGCGGTTTTATTTTTTTATTTGCGTGACTTTTCGTTTCATCCTGGTATTTTATTAAGATTTTTCAAAGGTGTTCATATTCTGAGTTCTTCATGTTTTACGAATAAAAACGCGTTCTCTTCATTACTATATTCTGTGAAATATTACGAAAAGCGGGATTTTTACAAGGTTTTCGCCGTGACCATGGTGCATGCAACTGTGCCGAAATATCGGAGACTCGAGCTGTCGAGTCAAAATATGGTAAAAATCTCGCTGAAGATAGTTTCTTACCAAAATGCAAGTAAATAAAAGAAAATTATTGCACAAAATAAATTACTCTTCAATAAATAAGTTAAAACTACTTAGTCCATTCCTAAATGGTTGGAAAGCACAGCCTTACAAAATTGATGCCCAACTAAATATTCTCAAATAATTGTACCAAAATAAATTACTTACTATTTCCAGCTATCCGTGTCTAAGCGCCCACGAGTAGATTAAGAAAAATGTTCGAAGGATTATAAAATATGACCCGCCATTTTTGGGGGTTGATTGTAGAGTCACCATGCGTTTAAATAATGTGGGGATAAGTTTTAGGTAGTTCCGTGAAAACTTCTGCACATAGAAGGCCTAGAGAATTTGCTTTCAATAAATTATGTGACTACTACTACCTATATGTAAAGAAAATTTACGTTGTTTATTCGAACAGCCCCCTGATTCACAAACCGTCGGAAACGGAATCGGATTCGAATTCTGTGCTTTGTCTTTCTCTATTCTATAGTGAGTGACAGAGACAGGGCATGCATTCCGCTGTCGGGAGCGTTTCCGACGGTTCGTGAATCAGGGGGCAGATCAGAACAAATCGTGTTTCAATCACAATCATAAATCGCTCAAGGTATGACATAACGGATTTGGCTGAAATTTGGAACACAGATACTTTGTAGCCTGGAGAGGAACATAGGCTTTAGGCTAACTTTTTATCCCGGAAATATATTACATTCCCGCGGGATAGCGTCGTGTAGTCCACGCGGGCGAAGCCGCGGGCGGAAAGCTAGTTGTTTATATACCCCAGTAGAAACAAAATAAATTGTGTAAATAGTTTTAAAAAATAGGCTAAGTTCCAAAACTAAATATTAAGACTAGTTTTTACACTCCTGATTAAAAATAACAAATCTTAACTTTTATAGGTACTTAATATTATAAGGAGGAAAGATTTTTTGTTGTCCTACTAATCCTACTAATATTATGAATGTGAAAGTTTAGATGTTTGGATGTATGGATGTTTGTATGTTTGTTACTCAATCACGCCAAAACGGCTGAACGGATTTGGCTGAAATTTGGGACACAGATACTTTATAGCCTGGAGAGGAACATAGGCTAATATTTATCCCGGAAAAATATCACATTCCCGCGTGATCACGTCGTGAAGTCCACGCGGGCGAAGCCGCGGGCGGAAAGCTAGTTGTTTATATACCCCAGTAGAAATAAAATAAATTGTGTAAATAGTTTTAAAAAATAGGCTTTTTACACTCCTGATTAAAAATAACAAATCTTAACTTTTATAGGTACTTAATATTATAAGGAGGAAAGATTTTTTGTTGTCCTACTAATCCTACTAATATTATGAATGTGAAAGTTTAGATGTTTGGATGTATGGATGTTTGTACGTTTGTTACTCAATCACGCCAAAACGGCTGAACGGATTTGGCTGAAATTTGGGACAAAGATACTTTATAGCCTGGAGAGGAACATAGGCTAATATTTATCCCGGAAAAATATCACATTCCCGCGGGATAACG
Organism: Crambus lathoniellus; assembly: GCA_949710035.1. Lineage (NCBI taxonomy): Eukaryota > Metazoa > Arthropoda > Insecta > Lepidoptera > Crambidae > Crambus > Crambus lathoniellus. Next base: position 2,635,613 of record OX453325.1, on the reverse strand, counting down.
TCGTGAAGTCCACGCGGGCGAAGCCGCGGGCGGAAAGCTAGTAATGTATCAATTCAAAAACTACTGAACCGATTTTAAAATTATTTCACCGTCAGTAGAAAGCTTCGTTATTCCTGAGTGCATATTTTGCAATTGAGTGTTGTAAATCTGTTATTTATGTAGACATAATTTGAAAACAACATTACTTAAGATGTAAAAATTATGGAAACTATAATAAGCAAACTTTAGTTTCAAAGTTAAGTAAACAGCAAAGAGGGGAGGAGTGCCTTCCATGTTAAATACAATTACCTACAATGTAGGCTTACATACTGGTGTACTTTATGTTCATGATAAGTAATAAGCAAAGACGCCTTAATAATTGCTGTGTATTAAAATAGCCCTACTTCTTGCATTCCGTGAAGTTTTTTGAATTATCCAGTGTAGAATTCCTATTATTTAAAAAAAGAACCCTCTGTGTTAACGTTTTTATATTTTTGACGTTACAATGTTATTTTATTTATTACTTTGTAATAAACAGGTTGTCTCTGGTAATCTTTGGGTACTACATTTTCAATCAAATTTTATTTATTTTTAAGGATATCTTTTAAAATAGAAAAATTACAAACCTAAAGCCACCTAGAGATTTTACTTTATGAAATTGAATTGAATCTTGATGAACGGATGTGGAATTAAAGGTGGACCGACGATCTAGTCAAGGTCGCGGGAAGCCGTTGGATGCGGGCAGCGCAGGACCGATCATTGTGTAGATCGTTGGAGGAGGCCTATGCCCAGCAGTGGGCGTCGTTCGGCTGACATGATGAAGATGATGGACGGAGAGAATGAGGCAAGAGAGAAAGGAGTAAATGATGAGAAGGTCGTACGGCGCCGACTTAAAATAGACTTGGGGTAAAATCAAGAAGATGGTGATGAAATGATGCGTTTTGGATGCAAATTCTTTATACTTTTTTTTATTACTCTGTCAAAAACAACGATTAATTAATCACAATAGGACTGGTAAATGCAAAGATTAGCGCTTTCAAATAATGAAACATTTCTAATTTTTATAATTATTTAAGTTTGTGTATGCCTACGAGAACAAGACAAATTTATTCATACTTACGTGCAGACATCTCACAAGCGGATCATAAAAAATGTAGACCTAAGAATGCATTTAAATTATAATAATTATAAAAATATTCTTTAAATACACTGTTTTATTTATCTAAATTCCTGCATTCATTTAATTCTTAGGAATTCAATTAAATTCAATTAAAGCGATTCTATAATTGCATGAAACTTATAAGTGGTATTGTACGATTAAAGTTATATTTTATTAATTAATTACTAAGAGGTGCCATAATTTCATTTTTAAAAGCGACAATTACCGGTTGCGGTGTACCTACCTAATTATCGGAAAATGAGAATAATAAAATGTAATAAAATAATAAAATTAAATTATGTGATGCTTCTTTGATTTCATACTTTTGTATCAGCCCTACACAACTTGGAATATCCAAAAAGCTATTGCTTTTCCAGATATTTAGCCTTCGTTTTCGATGAATTAAATAATTAATGAGTAAGTATACCTATACTTATGTCACCCATAATTTAAGGAACATATCGCCTAGTCTGTTTTTTATACTTCGTTAGCATTCACCTTTTTTAAAAACTTACATACATACATACTTACAGTGTATGTATGTATGCCCGTCCGTTCGGGTCAAATCTTTCAAGCTTTTGACCCATTTCCCAGAGTCCGATTGAGCTGAAATTTTGCTTACAGGTTTGGTTTGAATGACAATACAATAGTTTTATTTCATGATAGAAATAATAAAAAAATCTACGTCCAAATAGACAGACACCCTAGTTAACCTGTGAAAGTCCAGGTGGGCACAATGTGGCTAATGCGATCGCGCCCCTTTGTAGACCCTATGTATACAGACGGACATTATATTTGTATGTATTGAGAGAGGGTCGAGAAGTCTGCCGGGCTCATCTTTGTGAAAAAGTGTTTTATTATGTAGTAGCGGCAACCTAAGACTTATCATGTGGACTTATATAAGTATGCTTTACCTTAAAAATAAAGATTTGATAGAGATAAAAGAAAAGAGAGAAGAAAAAGATAGAGAAATCTACAGAGAAGTGAGTTTAATACCTAGATTGTGGTTCTGGGGCCTTACTTACTGCGACCTGTCAAACAATGTTATTGTACAGTAATGTTGATTGCTGGACGGAGCTGTACCTACACTGCGTATAGCTCCATCTCGCTTACAATATTACTATAACATTGTTTTAAACTTTCGCGTTCCATTATAATTATAAACAAGAGTAACGGGACTCAACGCGACATTTATTATGAAGTACATATTATTATGTACTTACAGCTTGACGTTTCGGCTGTGTTGCTACAACCGTGGTCATAAGCAGACTGGCGGTGCGCGGCGAAAGTGTTGCCAACTCGGATTTTCAAAAGGAGCTAGATCATATCTGAAAAAGAGCTAAAAAAGAGCTAGAATTTTTCAGAAAAAAGAGCTAAATTATATAATCTGCTATTTATTAAAAAACAAGCACTGCCGCCACTTTCAGGTGTTTTTTTTCTTTTCAATATGATTTAATAAATCACCTTTTTTAGAATTAACCTCGCATTTGCAGTAGGTACAATACAAAACGCTTAGGTGGGGTCTGTTTTAACTGCTTGAAGCCAACCTTGAAATTCTGGTACAGACAGGCATTCTTGTCTGAACTTCTGTGTATAGGGCTGGTTACTTTGCGCCATCTTACTATGATTTATTAAACAATTCACGAGGGGACTAAAATAATAACAAATGTTTAGAAGCGATCGTTTAACACTGCATGCGGCTGCGAACTTACCACTGACAATGAATGAGTAATAGTAACGCAGTATGTTGTTTAACAATAATACTACTTTCTCAGCAGCCGAGGCCGATACATAAGATACATTAAGCCCCCAGTACAGGATGGCCGATCATGTTGGCCGACCATGATGGGCCATCGTGTACAGGGCCGGTTTGCGTGTGATTGCCGTCTGCGAGCAACGCAAACTACCCCTGTACACGATGGCTCATCATGGTCGGCCAACATGATCGGCCATCTTGTACTGGGGGCTTTACATTTAGAAAATTAGGAAAATTATCGGATAATACCCAACCATAAACCATTATAGAATAACCATAGACCGGATAGACAATGTAGGTACATTTTGGCTCTGGAAACAAGTATTTTGAGCTAAAAATAATACAAAAGGGTTTATTCATAGTGAACATGGAAAAAAAGCTAAAATTGTAGAAAAGTAGAGCTAAAGAGCTAAACTTGTTTTTTTGGAGCTATACATTTGAAAATAGAGCTAAATTTAGCTCTAAAAGAGCTAAATTGGCAACTTTGTCATCGCTAGTGATGGGATTACGGCACACAACACTCACAGTATCGGGGTTTGTTTTGAACGGTAAAACTCGCGGCTTACACTTGTTAATCACTGGATTCCACGCTGATGACAATTTAAACCCGTCCTCCCGATTGAAATTTTTATACTAGCGTCAAGCGTCTAACGTCAAGCTGTAAGTACATAGATAATAATATGTACTTCATAATAAATGTCGCGTTGAGTCCCGTTACTCTTGTTTATAATTATAACATTATTTTCACTTCTCGTGCTCGTAAAGTTCGTCTTTATGTTGGGTATAGGCTAGGCTGCATAAAATCTGTTTTTATGCTCTAGTGCATAAAGTAAAATCTACGTCTAAGTCCCAGACTTTGAGACAAAGGTCGTCAGGTAAACAGTCACACACGCAATTAAACTTGGTTCGTTAAATAAACTTGTTATTTCATTCTGTTTCTTCAATTTTGTACATAATCTATGTTATAATACTAAATTAATACAACTAGGCAATATTAATGAGTTTTTTTAAGAAGTAAGTATTTCAAGAGCATTATGGACTACGATCTATGCTAAGAGCCACGTATAAAAAAAATGTATATTGGCGGGAAGTCTTAATTTTACCCTCGACTTGACTATTCACCTCACCTTCACCGGATTTATACCTCTCGGGTAAAATGGTACGTTTTATGCACTTGTTGTACAATCCACTATTGAAAGTTCGCAGTAAGTCTCCTGATATCGATTTAAACTCCTCAAAAAAGATGACAGGACAAACGTCTTTTTTAATACAGTTGCTCAAAAAGTGGCGTATTGCAGGGACGTATAGCGTTCGGGACATGAAGTTTGACTTAATACTCTGAGGTAACTGGAGCTCTCACCCTGAATAAAAAAGTGTCGCCAGCAAATTTGACATTTATGTATGTAGTGGCTGTCAGCTGTCTCATATGACCATACGTATTTTTTAAAAGTGTAGGTGAGACGGAAGACAGCCACTGTGTTATTTGTGGTATTCAAAAAATTGTTCGTACTGCACTCTCCAGTTACCTCAGTATTAAGTCGAGCTTCATGGTTCGGGATGTGGGCTATCTATTACACACTCGAACTTTTTCTTTACCTTTCCCGAACTCGTGCGTTTTCTTTCCCAACTGTCAAAATATTGTCTATTAAAAAGAAAAAACCAACCACGAAGTTTTTACTAAAAAAATCATAGAGTTTTTATGATTCATGCAAACATTTCTAAAAAGAAGCTACTAATTTGTTTCAATATCAGATTTAAAAGTAATTTTAATTATACATTAAATTAATATTAGTATCGGACAAATAAAATTTATGAATATAAAAAATACATAAAATTGGCTGTATGACCACAGATTATTATATATGGTATGACGTGCACTATTTACCATATTATCTGCTTATAGGAGTTTGCGCAAGTAAGTGAAAAGAAAATGAGGGACCTTATTTCTTAATTTTCTAAATTAGTTTTTTCTGGTTTTTATTGTGGTAGGTACTTAGTATGGTGGAATTAGTGCAATAATGTGGCTTTAATGGAAAACGATGTGGTAAAAGAGAGAAATAAGGAAAGGCGCTCCTGTAGGATTCGGATTGCTTTTGTTAGGTTTTTAGGTGGTAGGAAAATATTGACGATTCATAAGTACATATTTATTATGTCTAAGTGAATAAAGAATATTTTTATCTTATCTTTATCTTATCTTTTTCATTTCATTTCATCTCATTTAATTTAATTTTGCATTTCATATCAATAAAAAAATTCTACTGAAGCCTTGGCTGTATGATCATAGTTTCCTTTGCCAACCCAGAATGGGTGAAGAAAACAAAAAAAGTCTCTGCTTATATTCTTTTACGATTAGTTAGTTGAGTTTATTGTGTTTTATTATTTTATTAAATTGCTTAATTTTTTCGCAACTGTATTAAAAATAGTTGTTCAGTACACGTGCGGAACCGTCATTGCAACTTGTTCCGACTGTCAACCCTCACCTTCGGCTGCGCCTCGGCTCGGGTAGACATTTGTCGGAACTCTTTGCAATGACAGGCTTTCCGCACTTGTAATGAAATCTACTATAAATGAACTATTTAATACAAATTTTACAGAAATCTTTGCAATGCGGGCGAAAACACTTACAAACGGTCTAGTAGTATAATTACTTCTAGTATGGACTTACTTAAATATGTGGCAAAAATATTAAACTTTAATTATTTATTTACCTTACCACCTCTATAAATCAATAAGAAAAACAATTAAAACACTAAAAAAATACCAAATAAATAATCCCACGATCTCAGACCAATTAATATCGGTACCGTTCTTTTTATTTGAAATTGGTATCGAAAAAACTTATGAACCCATCTGCCGTCCGGCGGAGAAAAACGTAATAATCACAAAATTTAAACAAATGACAATTGGTACAGGGTGCTACTGTAGTTTTAAATTAAGTACTCGTTGTCTTACAATTTTAAGATAGGAGGTTTTTTTTTCAAGCGATATTCATAGCTTTTATTATAAAATTCATTGATATATTGCAGGTTGTGTACAAGAAATAATTCTTTAAATTCCGTTTTAGTCTAATAATTGCGCGGCAAACCTACACACGCACACAGTTTAATTGTTACTTATTTGTTTAGCAAACGTGACTGATTAACATTCACAAATATTTTGCTCTTGTTCTTCGTAGATTTCCTCTAATATACATACCTACTACTACCTACCTACCTACTACTTTTGACAACCGATTTGGCGCAGGGGTAGGCTACCCACCTTCTGCGCCAGTGGTCTCGGGTTTGATTCCCGAACAAGACAAATATTTGTGTGCATGATAAACTTGTTATTTCATTCTGTTTCTTCAATTTTGTACATAATCTATGTTATAATACTAAATTAATACAACTAGGCAATATTAATGAGTTTTTTTAAGAAGTAAGTATTTCAAGAGCATTATGGACTACGATCTATGCTAAGAGCCACGTATAAAAAAAATGTATATTGGCGGGAAGTCTTAATTTTACCCTCGACTTGACTATTCACCTCACCTTCACCGGATTTATACCTCTCGGGTAAAATGGTACGTTTTATGCACTTGTTGTACAATCCACTATTGAAAGTTCGCAGTAAGTCTCCTGATATCGATTTAAACTCCTCAAAAAAGATGACAGGACAAACGTCTTTTTTAATACAGTTGCTCAAAAAGTGGCGTATTGCAGGGACGTATAGCGTTCGGGACATGAAGTTTGACTTAATACTCTGAGGTAACTGGAGCTCTCACCCTGAATAAAAAAGTGTCGCCAGCAAATTTGACATTTATGTATGTAGTGGCTGTCAGCTGTCTCATATGACCATACGTATTTTTTAAAAGTGTAGGTGAGACGGAAGACAGCCACTGTGTTATTTGTGGTATTCAAAAAATTGTTCGTACTGCACTCTCCAGTTACCTCAGTATTAAGTCGAGCTTCATGGTTCGGGATGTGGGCTATCTATTACACACTCGAACTTTTTCTTTACCTTTCCCGAACTCGTGCGTTTTCTTTCCCAACTGTCAAAATATTGTCTATTAAAAAGAAAAAACCAACCACTAAGTTTTTACTAAAAAAATCATAGAGTTTTTATGATTCATGCAAACATTTCTAAAAAGAAGCTACTAATTTGTTTCAATATCAGATTTAAAAGTAATTTTAATTATACATTAAATTAATATTAGTATCGGACAAATAAAATTTATGAATATAAAAAATACATAAAATTGGCTGTATGACCACAGATTATTATATATGGTATGACGTGCACTATTTACCATATTATCTGCTTATAGGAGTTTGCGCAAGTAAGTGAAAAGAAAATGAGGGACCTTATTTCTTAATTTTCTAAATTAGTTTTTTCTGGTTTTTATTGTGGTAGGTACTTAGTATGGTGGAATTAGTGCAATAATGTGGCTTTAATGGAAAACGATGTGGTAAAAGAGAGAAATAAGGAAAGGCGCTCCTGTAGGATTCGGATTGCTTTTGTTAGGTTTTTAGGTGGTAGGAAAATATTGACGATTCATAAGTACATATTTATTATGTCTAAGTGAATAAAGAATATTTTTATCTTATCTTTATCTTATCTTTTTCATTTCATTTCATCTCATTTAATTTAATTTTGCATTTCATATCAATAAAAAAATTCTACTGAAGCCTTGGCTGTATGATCATAGTTTCCTTTGCCAACCCAGAATGGGTGAAGAAAACAAAAAAAGTCTCTGCTTATATTCTTTTACGATTAGTTAGTTGAGTTTATTGTGTTTTATTATTTTATTAAATTGCTTAATTTTTTCGCAACTGTATTAAAAATAGTTGTTCAGTACACGTGCGGAACCGTCATTGCAACTTGTTCCGACTGTCAACCCTCACCTTCGGCTGCGCCTCGGCTCGGGTAGACATTTGTCGGAACTCTTTGCAATGACAGGCTTTCCGCACTTGTAATGAAATCTACTATAAATGAACTATTTAATACAAATTTTACAGAAATCTTTGCAATGCGGGCGAAAACACTTACAAACGGTCTAGTAGTATAATTACTTCTAGTATGGACTTACTTAAATATGTGGCAAAAATATTAAACTTTAATTATTTATTTACCTTACCACCTCTATAAATCAATAAGAAAAACAATTAAAACACTAAAAAAATACCAAATAAATAATCCCACGATCTCAGACCAATTAATATCGGTACCGTTCTTTTTATTTGAAATTGGTATCGAAAAAACTTATGAACCCATCTGCCGTCCGGCGGAGAAAAACGTAATAATCACAAAATTTAAACAAATGACAATTGGTACAGGGTGCTACTGTAGTTTTAAATTAAGTACTCGTTGTCTTACAATTTTAAGATAGGAGGTTTTTTTTTCAAGCGATATTCATAGCTTTTATTATAAAATTCATTGATATATTGCAGGTTGTGTACAAGAAATAATTCTTTAAATTCCGTTTTAGTCTAATAATTGCGCGGCAAACCTACACACGCACACAGTTTAATTGTTACTTATTTGTTTAGCAAACGTGACTGATTAACATTCACAAATATTTTGCTCTTGTTCTTCGTAGATTTCCTCTAATATACATACCTACTACTACCTACCTACCTACTACTTTTGACAACCGATTTGGCGCAGGGGTAGGCTACCCACCTTCTGCGCCAGTGGTCTCGGGTTTGATTCCCGAACAAGACAAATATTTGTGTGCATGAACATGTCTATTTGTCTTGGTCTGGGTGTTTACTATGTATATTAAGTATGTATTTACAAACAAAAAGTATTTAAGTAGGTATATATTTATCCGTTATCAAGTTTTCCATGATACAGTTTCTTAATGAAATTAAAATGGGCTTAGATAATTGGTGTGAATGTAAGAAGTTATTTATTTATTTATTATTTATTTATTTACTACGGTTGCCATTACGCACTCTATTATCTTGCAACTTACAGTTTTCTAAAAGCATTAGTAAACTACTTGGCTTACCTACTTTAAATGTTAAGACAACGAGTACTTAATTTAAAACTACAGTAGCACCCTGTACCAATTGTCATTTGTTTAAATTTTGTGATTATTACGTTTTTCTCCGCCGGACGGCAGATGGGTTCATAAGTTTTTTCGATACCAATTTCAAATAAAAAGAACGGTACCGATATTAATTGGTCTGAGATCGTGGGATTATTTATTTGGTATTTTTTTAGTGTTTTAATTTTGTTTCGTTTCGTTTAGTTAATCTCATTGGTAGTAGTAGTTGTAAGTTCGTCCTTTTTGTAAAAGCACAAATTATTTATAATTAGTGTTAACCTATGTAGAAAACTAGTAAAAGTTTTATTAATTTATTATTATTTGATAGCTTTTTTGTTTACTACATTGAACCACAGAGACACCACAGAGATCACAGCACAGATTAGTTAGAAAAACAGATTAGATAAATATGTTCTGTGCAGTGAAGTTCTGTAGGACAGGCAAAAGCACGGAACTGTACTGCCACACAGTTTCCGATATATTTTTTGTTGAGTGTTAGTGTTAGTTAATTTTTTTTCATAATTATGTTTGTTTTTGTCTTTTGGGGGTGTCTTGGGTTACTCGCACAGGCCCTGCCAGAATACCAGCGTTGTTGTAGGGTGATCATTTGTCACCCGACAACAACATATGCTGAGGCAGGGTCCTGATTGGCCCATCACGAAGTTAATAATTGTTTTTATTTTTATTTTTTATATTATGTACTTGTTATGTAAATTGTATTTTTTGTTTTTTGTATTTTATTGTAGTGTGAACTTGTGATGTGATGTGCCACTAAATGTCTTTCTTTCTTTCTTTCTTTCTAAATTAGCATTATGAAATCTTTAAAAAATTAGACGATTCAACAGCACTAACTTACAAGTTTGTTTGAATAAAAAAATTACTATGAATATATTAGTAACGTGTTTAATTAAATAGGAAGAATTTATTTGACAATTGCTCAAAATATAATCAAAATATTCATTATCGTAGGTAATGAAGTAAACAATGAATTAATACATATCTTTAAAATAAAGAAGAACAACCTGTACCCAAAGGAACCGCCGAGTCCCTATTTACCCAAATGACATTCAGAAAAAAAAATATAAATTCGTCGGCGGCGGAAAAAACGAAACAGGATCTTAAGTACCTTTGGCCCAAAACACTGATAATTAAAAAAAAAGGTAAAGCATGGCCGCTTTCAACGTCCTTCGTTCGAAAAAAAAGCTTCCAAATTTAAATCGGACGCGGTGGGAGATGAAAAAGCGGTCCTAATTTCATGCGCTCACGCGGTATTCCATTTTCAAAATGACGTTAGAAGAAGACAGATTCACGCGTGTGTAAGAGATAGACGTATTACAAATGTATTAATCGGTCCATAATTTTGGGGTATATGTTGTTTACGTCGAAGATTATAACGTATTTTTTTCTCTGACGTTTATAATAATATATCGTTGGGTGAAATAATTCCAACGGTGCCATGTGCAAAGTTTTTGCTTAGAAACTAATACAATGCGTAGGAGACATTTGAACGATGTAGGTTAGATAAATGTTGTAGGTATTTTGTTGTTTTCAATTATTACGAGTGCAAAGCCAATTTTCCGAGACCAGCTTTCTGTTGGCCAATTCTAGAAAAAAAAACTTCTACTTCTTACTCTTTTTTCTTTATGCCAGAAAAAATTGAAGTACACTTATGTGATTCACTGTAAGTCTGTAAAGCGAAAAAGATGAGTACGCAATAGATAGATATTTTTAAGGAGTCTGCTAACATCTCTCAGCTCAATTGTTAGAAGTGAAGTGGTTTGGCATGGTGCGGGTTCATTCCTCGTCTAAGCTAGAGATACATTTGCTTTTGACTTATAAAGTTAATCTTTTGATTTATAAATTATTATTGAGATTTTATATTATTTTTATGCACTCACAATGCAATTTTGTAAGTATAGGAAAAATGTGTGATAGTAAAAAACCACGAGCCATATAAGTATCACACATTTTTCCTATACTTACAAAATTGCATTGTGAGTGCATAAAAATAACATAAAATCTTAATATGGCTGTTTCATCTTAATCGATTGTTAAACATTTGTAAAAATGTTTCTTTCGGATGCGAGGGTTTCCTCACATTGATGAAGCAACGCTGGCCTACAGCGTAACAACCGAAAGGCTTACACGACTCGTCGAATTTTGCTATCACTTGTTACTAACAAGTGATAGCAAAATTCGACGAGTCGTGTAAGCCTTTCGGTAGCTTAGTTGGTCAGAGCATCGGGCCGGATTCCCGGAGGCGCGGGTTCGAATCCCGCCTGAAAGCTACCTACTTATATGGCTCGTGGTTTTTTACTATCACACATTTTTCCTATACTTATAAATTATTTCTTGTTAGCGCAATTTTGACCACCAGGACATTTTTAGACACCCATTCTGCACGAGATAGTAATTTTTTTTGTTATCCACTTATAATCACATCACATGGCAAAACCCTTTGCTATAGCAAGCCGAAGTTGCGGTGGTGAGCGAAAGCCATTTGCGACGGCGTGGCACCGCCAATACCCCGCAACGTCGGAGCCGAAACAGAAGACTTGCATGCTACATGCCTGCTTGCAGGTTACATGCATGCTTGCGTGCTGCATGCCTGCTTGCATGCTGCATTCTTGCTTGCGTGTTACACGCATGCTTGCGTGCTGCATGCCTGCTTGCTTGCTGCTTGTCTGCTTGCGTGCTGCATGCCTCCTTGTTTGCTGCATGTCTGCTTGAATGCTGCATACCTACTTGCTTGCTGCATGTCTGCTGGCTTGCTGCATGTCTGCTTGCGTGCTGCATGTCTGCTTGCTTGCTGCATGTCAAATCAAATCAAAATATTTATTTATTCACATAGACATAATAAGCATGTACTTATGAATCGTCAATATTTTCCTACCACCCATTCAAGACTTTTTTAACTGACAAGAAGAACATGAAAACATGAAGAACATGTCTGCTTGTTTGCTGCATATCTGCTTACGTGCTGTATGCCTGCTTGCGTGCATAAACCTCAACACATTTATTTTTGTACTTACGTTTTTTGAATTCCTTCAGGTTGGCAACAAGCTTTGTTTTCGATTCCACGCTTTATTTAAAACAATATACGTTATATGCTCCTCCTGGCCTCTTTCATGTGTTCTGTGTCTATTTTATCTATTTTAGGTATGCCGACTGCCTACAACGGAAGCTGGTTAACCCTTCAGAACGCGATAAGCCACTGCTCCATCGTACTTCTTAGGTTTATACTTATTATTGAGTCAACAATAAAACCCTTAGGTACTGCCTTATTCATAAAAATATTTAAGCAAGGTTTAATTTAAACATTGTTTGGTCTTTGTTACACATAAGTCATTTCCAATTTCAGCAAAGGAGACAAAACAATGTTTACGCTAAACATAGCTTAGATATTTTTATGATTAAGGCAGTTAATCTTTACAGAAGTAATAATCCTAAACTCGAGTTCCTTGTTGTCATTAAGCTACATTCACAGTAAGAGCGTCAACTATATACCCTCGGGTTCCCTACGCCACATCGAATACCAAATGATCGAAAATCAAAATATCGAACACTATTCATCGAACGGTCAAAAAATCGAACGTTCAAAATATCGAATTTACAAATAATCGAACGATCAAAATATCGAATGGTTAAAATATGGAACGCTCAATACATCGAATGATTAATTTATCGAATATCATTATTTTGAAAAGATTTTTACATCATGAACAACCAGTAGATATTTCAATGAAGTTTCATAAAACTTAATTTCCTAATGAAGCTATTGCGTCAAATAGTTCTTGCTCTACCCAATAACGGAGTAATATTTTGTATGTGGAATGCTATTTATGTGTGAATTAAGTATTTTTGTGCTAAAAAACTAATAAATTTGGACAATAATGTCCGTGGGGCCCTACTAAAGCTTATCCTGTCCCAAAAAAGAAACATTTTGGACGGATTCAAAAACAATGCAAAATATTGAAATTCGATAAATTAATCATTCGATGTATTGAGCGTTCGATATTTTAACCATTCGATATTTTGATCGTTCGATTATTTGTAAATTCGATATTTTGAACGTTCGATTTTTTGACCATTCGATGAATAGTGTTCGATATTTTGATTTTCGATCATTTGGTATTCGATATGGCGTAGGGAACCCCCTCCAAATTATATGCACCACAAATTACAGAACAACAAAAAACATAGTAACCCGCCATCTTGTTTTTACCGACAGCAATTTAAGTCGTTCTAGCAGTAATGGACTCTAAAGACCTGGAGACACTACCGAAAATGGCAGACAAGTCTTGGAAAATACCAGCATGGGGACAAAGCAAGAAGCAGAAACCAGAGAATTACCGAAGATTTTGATTTTTAACCGACTTCTAAATCAAAAAGGAGGAGGTTCTCTATTCGTCTGTATGTATGTTTTTTTTTTTTTTGTGTATGTCCACCGATTACTCGAAGACGGCTGAACCTATTGAAATGGTTCAAACGTTATTACATTAGGTTGGTTTCCAAGTTGGTCCCATTTTTTGAAATTTTGAAATCGGTTTAGTAGTTTTCAGGAAATCTTGAAAATACTGTCGTTTTCGTTACCACTTTATGTGAATTTAATACGTATCTTTAGGCATAACTCCTTTGTTTATAAACCGATTCAGATGATTCTTGTTTTATTAAAAAGGGGATACCTCAAGGTATTTTAACCGACTTCGAAAAAGGAGGTTTACCAGAAAACACGCAAATTGCCTGCACGATGCACTAAAAAGAGTGAAATAAAAATTATTTTTATAAAAAAATAAAACCGCCTTCTAAAAAACCACATCAAAAAAGTAAGAAATAATTCCTCACCAAATAAATAACGTAAGTACTTTGAAGTCGGGCGGGTTTTAACAAAAACAACAAAAAAATTTACATGCTTCACGCCCGACTTCAAAGTACTTACGTTATTTATTTGGTGAGGAATTATTTTTTACTTTTTTGATGTGGTTTTTTTATAATCCACAATGGGATAGCACTTAACCTTGATCACACCTGATATTAAATGATGATAGGATGATATACTCCTGGAATCCTCAACTACTGAGGAACTGACTGTTTTATCCCTAACTGCTGGAATAAAACAACGCTGAAACATTGTAGTTATGACAATAGACTTGGACAAGACAAGATGGTGGTGGTTGAAGCGGACTTTCAACAAATTCTACCATCAACCAAATTTTTTGTTCTTCGCTGTCATTACTACCCAAACTACTTTCACAGTAAGAGCGTTCACACTATACCCACCAAATTACATGCACCACAATTACGGAACAACAAAAAATTATACCGACCCGCCATCTTGGCTTGATTGCCGCGCGCTTAAAAACTTAATTCCGTCAGTCGTTATGTAGGACCGGTCGGAAATACGTTTTTTTTATACTCTATGTAGACTGTAGTTAGCTTTTATTTCGAATTTGGAACGCAGGGTTTGGGAAAGGAGGTTTGAGTTTTTTTAGAATTCGAGTGTCATTTTTACGTAGGTATTTAAATTTAGAATGTAACGATCATACACTAGCTAGATAGATACTAAAACTGGCAAGATACTATGCTCGAGTTACGCTAAAACACTCGGAACCATTTTATTGTATCAGAAATATGCTAACTAAGGAATTCAGTTGTCGAAGCTCTTGATTTCAGGAAACGCGGTAGGGTAGTCGTAGCAAACGCAGAAACCGACCATTAATATTAATATATAAATTGCATTGTGAATGCAAAAAACTAAAAATTCAAATAACTTGCCATAGTAATTTCATCTTTAGCGATTGCCAAATACCTGGAAAGGTAGGTATTTCTTTCGCGTGTGAGGGTAGTAATATCTCCACATTGATGAAATTAACGCTGACTATACAGCGAGTAAGAAGTATTTGATAAATTCGACGCTTCTCGTAACGACTCCGTAGCTCAGTGGTTAGAGCAGTCGCCCGGAAAGCGAAAGGTCGTGGGTTCGAGTCCCATCGGAGCTGATTGTGAGACGGGTCGATTTTTTCTAAATACTTCATTTTCCATTTTTCAGTGATAAAAATTGCATTGTGAATGCAAAAAACTAAAAATTCAAATAACTTGCCATAGTAATTTCATCTTTAGCGATTGCCAAATACCTGGAAAGGTATTTCTTTCGCGTGTGAGGGTAGTAATATCTCCACATTGATGAAATTAATGCTGACTATACAGCGAGTAAGAAGTATTTGATAAATTCGACGCTTCTCGTAACGACTCCGTAGCTCAGTGGTTAGAGCAGTCGCCCGGAAAGCGAAAGGTCGTGGGTTCGAGTCCCATCGGAGCTGATTGTGAGACGGGTCGATTTTTTCTAAATACTTCATTTTCCATTTTTCAGTGATAAAAATTGCATTGTGAATGCAAAAAACTAAAAATTCAAATAATATTTAAAATTTTGAATTTGTTTCCTACATCATGGTTTATTTATGACTGCCTATAGCACAAATCAGAGCAGCTGTCAATCAAGATCTCCATGAGGGTTTTAAAAAGACGTCTGATAGGGAGGAATGGCTGATAATTGTGAAGCGGGGCACAACAGACACAAGTGACACAACTATTTATTACCTACCTGAAATCTTTGGTCACAACCACGACCATTCTGCCAAGAGTGTAGGTACCGAAGAAGAAGAAAGAAAGCATAAAGCTGATTATTATTTCTATTTACTTAGGTACTTAATATGATACTCCACCTATTTTTGGATTGATTAAACAACTGAATATTGAATACCAAGCTAAGCTTAACGCTGCTTTTACACAGTTAAACTGAGCATTGATCATGCAACCCAAATAGCTACTTCAATTTATGCAAATACAGATAATTGAATAATTCCGTAAGGAAGTCACGCAACCGGCACGATACTCAACAATATTCGATTAACAAATGAAGCTTGTATTCAACGATTTCCTCGAAGATTTGATGGAAGATACCGTTTCTCGCATACTCTAATGAGAGAAGCTCACGAAATACCCGAACATTACTTTTATTCCAACCATATTTCAACGCATTATCTTTACGCAGAAGTCCGAACGTTATCCAACTAATCGAAGTACTTTAAATTTAAAAAACAAAAAAGAAAACAAGACCAAAGAGGTTTCATCGTTAAAAAATAAAAAACAAATGAACCCAGCGCGCCCACAATTCGCGCGCACGCACGCACCGACTTAATACGTGTGTAATCACGACCTTAGCTTTTCATAAAATAAGCACTCGCGACCGAGCATAAATTAATAATGTCATCCGCGCCTAATATTCGTTATCTTTAAAAAAGCAGCGGCTGTACGTTCCCGTATACCCTCGCCTGATAATCACGAAAAAGGTTCACGCGAAAGCAAATGAAAGTTACCTTCCCCTCACAGGCGTTGAACGAAAGAAAGGGACGGATACATTGCGCAGTGCTCAGAGAAATTAGAACACGCGCCGCGTGATTGGTCGCCCGAAGGCGCGTAGAGGGCGTTGCCGTCGAGTTCCCGCCATAAATTGAGTTGTTGACACATTAATAAGGTAAGGTTATGTTTTAATATTGTTTTTTTTTCTGCCGCTCCGCGAGCGCGAAATTATAAGCTGGAATATAATTATCGTTGTTATGATTTTCGTTTTAATAAGCTGCGTGTGTGGTCCGATCTCGGATTGCTTATAATTAAACTGTTCGTAGTATTTTCCACGCCGCCATATTTTAATTCGTTTTACTGCTAGTTACCATTCGATAACCACCGTAATGTGTTCAATGAATTTTATTGATACCCGTTTAATGTTATTTCATCAGGCGTAGGGTAGGATAAGAAAAATTTTGTTATTGTTTTTTTATTGGTGTTTTTACGGATTTCCGTAATGTGTTGTGTTTTCAGTTACCTACCTTCATAAAAAAATATTATGATTATTAGTTTTATGGAAAAATAGATCTAAAGATTTTATGTAGGTAAGATAGTAAATGTTTGATTTTGCGAAAGAAAAGCCGAACTTCTTGCTTTCGGTACTTACCTAAAAAAATATAAAAATCATTAATATTTAAATATATAAAATATATAAATTACTCAATAGATATGTCAGCTCAAGTCAACACCGTTTAGGCTGAACATTCGACAAACTTGCTACTTACCTTGCCTTGCTTCTGCACCGGAATTAATTTTTTAATACTTCATACTCTTCGCGACTTACCTGCGTAGTAGGTACCCGTTCCCGTGGGTATCCCCACTTAGGAATTATGTAAATTTCTACTGGTGAAAAAAAAATCGGATTCCATCTTGTAAATTTTTGAGTTTATTTATTCATTACAAACAAATTTAAAATCGTATCTTTTCCTCTTCATTCCACCAAGTCGCAGGCAGAACACCATTTAGGGCGGTAGCCTGACCGAAAGTGGCGCCCTCAGAGGCTTTTATTTAATAAGTTGCTAATAGAAACTTTACATGGAATTTTTAGGGCCCATGGTCTAGTATTTTAGAAGGTATCGCTACATTCCCTCATAGTCATTCGTAGAAGGAGATAGCAAATGTGTCAAAAACGGTCACTTTTAGCAGTTTTTGCTACCTACTTCTCGCAGTTACTACGAGGGAATGTAATGATACCTGGGTGTATGTGGTTACAAAGTCGTCGTTGTTTCCAATTTGCTATACACAGGTGATTAATGTTTGGGATTAGAGCAACGGTGTCTAATAGATATTAAAAAAAATCGTTGCAGGTATATTTCATATAAACTTATCCTATGCTAACAGCTGACAACTCATTTTTCTTCGCGTCTCTAAAAATCAACGTAACTAACAAAACCATAGAGAACTTTTACAGACGGCGCGTGTAATGTAACATCGGTAACAGTGGAATAAATCTCATTATTCCCAACAAAAGCTCACAGAACAAAGAGAACAAAACGAATCCACCTCAACGTAACTACAAAAAGGTTTGTCGCTGAGCCAATTTGCAATGGTGTAAACAAGCTTTGTCTATGCCCAGGTGTCGTGCGGGGACAATCCTCCATGTTTTTTCTGCAAACTGTCAAACGTAACGTCAATATTTTGGCGCGATTCGCGCCGCAGTCGGAGTTACCGGCCGTACCAAGAAGTTTAAAGTAAAACTGAACTTTTTGGTTAACAAATAAGGTTGATTGTTATATTTCTTAAAATACTTTTCTGTTACACTGGATGCCTAATAAGTTCCGCTTGGACCTAATGAATTGGATTTACTTTAAATTTCTTGGAAACTTTTCTTAAAGTTTAACACCAATTTTGCGTTCGCCCGAAAACTTTTCGCCTTTACCTTAAAATTCAAAATTGCTTGAAGACTTAAACAAGTGGTTTACGTATTTACCGTAAAAGCTTGTAGGAAATTGATTATCAGGTGTTGTGACAATAACGGGCACCGGTCTCTTGTTAACATTTATGGTGTAAATGTTGGGGATATTTTAATATGTTTTCGTGAAATTGTCCGCGATATGTGTGAAATCGGTTGTGCCGTGAAGAAGGAGTACACCTACAAAGTAAGTAATGACATGTATTTATGGTATTATTGACGGTTTGATCGGCACTTATACGTTCGCGGAATCGTGATACATCTATCTACTATATTAAATTGAGCGATCAATTTTTAGCTTTATGGGCGGTTAACACTATTAAAAGCATCAAGGTAGTTTCATCTTTAATAAACCTGTTTAGGATATTTAAAAACCTGGCTTGTTAAAAATACTTAGGTATCATTTTAGTAGGTAATCGCGATACTTACTGAAATATTACTGACCAACAATAGTTAATGACTTAATGTTTTGAGTACAAAAACAGTAATAAATGATACTGTCTAATGAATTTTATTAAATAACAGTAAAATTCGTAGTAATTTTCTATTACCTACTTATTTCATACTCAAGAGCCTAAGAAACTTCATTGCCTGTACTTACCTAATTTAATTTACCGAAAAAAAAACGGATCATATTATTTTTGATCAAAAACCGAACCTATATAACCTACAATGAAATGCACATTAAACTACCTACGTTTTGTGTGCTTTTCAGAATTTCAGGTGTGCAACTCAGTATTTTTTGTGGTTCAATTTGATATGTCCCAAAAAACCTGTAGGCCTAGTACGAGTTTTACTAAAACCTAAACTACGATAGTTTTCGTTTAAACGCCAAACTTTCAGTTTACTACATCATTGGTAGTATGAGTGACTGTAGTTTAAACTATATCGACCATCGACTATACGATAGAACGAACGAACGATATAGAGTGAATCTATATACTTTTTCTCACTTCTACACTACAAAATAGATAAAGATGCAACACTCAAATACTTTGACGTTTTCCTTATAGTTTTAAGTTCAAAACGTCAGTCAGTGTTGTTTGTTTTGTGGTTTTCAGACTAAATAAATGAAAATACATTACTTTACATAATTTAACAAAATTCTCAGTGTCTGAAGTTTGTTCTTCATATGTCGCGAACAATTCCTTCGCAATTTGAGGTCATGTTGTGATCATGGAAAGGTAATTAACAAATTTTGTACGAACTCATGTTACACATATTTTTTGCATTTTAAATGCTATTTACTGGTTTATTTAACAAGATATTTACACTAGAAGATATGAAATACCTTTAACACGTAATCTCGACCGAGAAAATTAATCCAATATTGTGTAAATAGGTATGAAATATCTTGAAACATTTGTTTATGAAAGCGGTTTACAATATTGCTTAATTTTTCAGAAATGGTGACTTAAATCAATTTGGTGAGGACTCCCATGGATGAGTAACGGCCCACAACAAGGGGTTATAACTCACAAGTGTCCCTAATTTGGACACAACCGGCAGTTCCAAGCCGGCTGAAAAGTGGACAAAGGTATGTAGTTATGTATAGTTTTTCATGTCAATAAAAACATCATTGCATGTTGACAAGTTTGTTTAATAATTATTGGTTTTTCTGTTTGCATGTAAAGATGTGGCAATACAAATGGAAGGCAGCCAAAATCCACCGCTCTATCAGTGGAACAGGTGGTGGCCCTGCATGCAGGCTTTTGCAGGCATCCACACAACCTACGAAGCAAGAAATACCATGAATAAGACATCTGAAATAAAGAAGATTAGGAACTAAGTTTGTAGTCTATAAGTATATAAACATAAGTTTAACAATATATAAGTTTTTCATTTTCCTTTGTTTGATTTGCCTCCTTGCTTGTCTTAAGTGAATGACTTGAGGGTGGGTAAGGGCTGTAGTAACCTTGCTGATAAATCCACTCATAGCTTCTTGCAAAAAGTGGTAAGCCAGCCCAACCACCCGTTGGCATTGGCAGTCTCCGTTCTCAGAGAACAATAACGCAGGCAACACCGAAAAAGCAAAATTCTAATTTTGTTATACTTATGTATAGGTACCTATATTGGTCAAAAGAAATTCAATCAACATAGATGAGAAATAAACATACCTTAGTTCTCTCTTTGTGATCTTTGAAAGCCGCTGTAAGTTCTTAATGTGCTACATAGAAATGTAAAGGCGAAATACCATCGGGCATTTTAACACATTATATTCACACTAGCCTTCCGCCCGCGGCTTTGGCCGCGTGGACGTTATCCCATGGGATAGTGATATTTTCCGGGATAAAAAATAGCCTTTGACTCTAGCTCCCAAACTATCCTCATACCAAAAATCACGTCGATCCGTTGCTCCGTTTTGTTGTGAAAGACGGACAAACGAACACACTTTACATTTATAATATTAGTATCTACCGATTTTCCCATGTGAATGAGCCTTATTCCCGCGGAAAAAAGTAGCCTATGTCCTTCCTAAGGTCTCGAAACTATCTCGTTTCAAATTTTATCAAAATCTGTTCAGTCGTTTTGACATGAAAACGGTACATACAGACAAACAAACAAAAAAATATTCACAATCTTCGCATTGCATCCTACTTAACCTACTATTTATTATCCTACTAATATTATAAATGTGAAAGTTTAGATGTTTGGATGTTTGTTACTCAATCACGCCAAAACGGCTGAACGGGTTTGGCTGAAATTTGGGACATGGATACTTTTTAGCCTGGAGAGAAACATAGGCTACTTTTTATCCTGGAAGAATATCACATTCCCGCGGGATAACGTCGCGTCGTATAGTCCACGCGGGTGAAGCCGCGGGTGGAAAGCTAGTTTATAATATTAGTAGGGATTATTCTTATTTTTATTTTTTTGCCATCGCAATGCAATTTTTATTATTGAAAATGAGTCGCTCCGCTTCTTAGCGACTCCGTAGCTCTGTAGTTAGGGTATTCGCCCGGACAGCGAAAGGTCGTAGGTTCGAGTCCCATCGGAGCTAGTTGTGAGACTGATCCACTTTTTGTAATACTTCATTTCCAATATTTTCACATAAATTCACGTTAAAAACAATTATTTCTATGAACTCACTAAGTAATTTTCAGTGACGAAGAAAACTATAAAAGTTTTGGTTTTCGTTTCCGTTTACTATAGGTTAGATGTCAAACCAGTAACTCATACTTCCAAATTATCAAAAACTACTCGAAAACTTACAAAGTTTTCGAAAACTTTTACTCGATTCAACTCATACTGCCATTTTTAGTGCATAGTAGTTTCCGCTAGAGGCGCTAGTGTGAAATGTATGAAAACAAAACGATACCATCAAACTGTTCGAAAACTATCAAAACTCATACTAGGGGTACTGTATTGTCTAAACTCGATTTGTAAACAGACCTCATTGAAGCACCTGACGCGGACGCGGCGCGTGAAATCAAAGACAAGGTAGAGTTCGAGTGACACCGGTTGACAGCGGAACGTTCCATTTGTGAATCAAACTGCGCGCCCAATTGATTTGCTGTGTTTTGACGTTCGAGTTCCTTTACACGTTATGTAAAAGATGGATAAATTCGGGTGCCCTTGTAATGAAAAATTTTTAAACCGATTTAATACCAATTCGAAAAAAGGATAGAATATAGGAATGTGTTCTACTAGTGTCGATGGTAAATCTTTTGCAATAAACAAATGAATCAATAAATTCTTAAAATAATTAGGAGACAGATACATGTTTTTACTGGACTATGACTGGCATGGCAAAGGTTACTTTATATAGGTCACTTCACGCGATCGAAGACGCAGGCCGCCGGCGTTAGTTTTAAATAAGGGTCGAATTAATATAGTCCTTTTAAAAAAAGTAGTTCATAAAAAGTTATTACTTACTGCAATAAAAAAATAAACAACCTACTTTAAGTCGTCGACTCCTTTTTCGCACTCTATTAATTAAAGTTTTTCCTCGTTTAGCGGCGGGACGGTGCAATTATTATAGATATAGCTTATCGAATTCCCCTCTTGGCAGTGTCTTTGCAATTACCCCGCCATTTTTAACGTCAATTACTCGAAAACATATGGCGGCGAATTGCGCACGAGATGAGGCATCTGTCTCATCTCTATTTATTTTATTAGATTTACGTTTGTCTTTAATTTCACAATTATCGTGTTCCGTATAAATCAATGATTCCATATTTGGGTAAATTTTCAGAGCAGGCTTTTTTCCGTCATTGCGGTGGCAAATTTTTTTTCTAAACATTTTACCCCTACCAAATACGCTAGATTATAGATAACGATGCTGTGAATCTAATAATTGGTGCACCCTTTAGAACACAGTACTTTCAAAGAAATATTTATTTCTATTTTTTGCGCCACCGAAATGATGATAAAAGCCACTGAAATTACTCAATTGAGGAGGTTAAACTTTGTTATTAATAATAGGCCTTAGGAAATTAATTTTATTTTCTTAGACAATTATTTTACTTAGTATTAGGGTATTCTATAGCTTTTTTATTTTATTGATTTATGCTGTATATGACTAGAAATATATGACTTTATAAATTTCAATAGACACCCTTTGATTCACCTCACAGGTAACCTTTTGTTCTAAATGGTTCCAAGCTATCTATAAAAATTTCACTTTTTGACTTAATCTATCCAAAGAATATCACCAGGAAATAATATGCCTTAGAAAAAGCTGTGATTACAAACTATACAAAAATGTCAGCTTATGAATAAAATTTTTGCAATTTCCCATATTAAAATACCGATACCATTTAGCTCGGTCAAGATTTGCAAAATTTATTACCTTTTGACACAAACTCGTGTTTTCGAACGCTTTTTTTGTACTGAATTTATCATCTTTTGATGCGAACTATTTTAGATTACATAAAAATTTAAGGAAAAGAGCACGAAGAAGAAAAAAGGCTAAGGCTAAAAATATAAAATGTCACCTTTTGATCCTAATTATCATCAAACGAACAGAAGGATTTGTAACATTATCATAAGGAGGTCTCGCTCTCGAGGAAGATGATCGTAGTTGAATTTGAACAGAAGTTGATGACTCAGTTAAAGGATTCTGAACTTCTGTATCTGTACTGTCATTT
Source organism: Crambus lathoniellus (assembly GCA_949710035.1). Lineage (NCBI taxonomy): Eukaryota > Metazoa > Arthropoda > Insecta > Lepidoptera > Crambidae > Crambus > Crambus lathoniellus. The sequence continues at coordinate 2,612,282 of OX453325.1, read as the reverse complement.
ACAATATCTATCAGCTCTTCATTTTGTGTAATAAGTACAGTATTTTCATTTCGTTCCCTATACCTCATTGAATTTATTCTATTTCTTTTCCATATTATTTTTCTTTTTTGAGAAGGCAATTAGGCTATAGGGAACCTTTTTCTCTGCCTTGTTTTATATTGCAATATCTATCCCTGTCTTCTTTAGTTTCTCATGTTCTTCATGATAATTTTTTTATTTTGCTTTTCTTTTCTGATCCGCAATCCTCTTTTTCTCCAGGTGTTCTTCTCTAATTTGACATGTTTTTCCTATTTTTGACTTTATCCCTTAAGAACAAAGTAATAATAATATGAAGACTGAGGCAGTGTGACTGCGGTGAAAAATTTGCTTAGACTAGACACTACATACACCGTTATTTAGCCCCAAACTAAGTCACATGTACATCATTGTATTTTAGGATAATTACCTAAACACTTTCAATATTTTATATTAATATTTATGTATTTAAAGTAAACAAAAAATAATAGTACATAAAAATAAAATAAAAAAATAAAAATATGTAGTTTTATTTATTTATTATTATTATCACGGTGGCACATTCGTCATTCCAGTGGTCAACTACGCCACCGCAATGACGTCACCGTGATGACGACAAAATGATTTTTTCATTATAATTACCCAACTACCTAATTAATTTGTAGATATTGTCAGGTCGTAATATCGAGGCAATTACCTACAACATGCTAACTTGACGATACAATATACCACTCTGTTCACTATCTAAAACTTGCCACCGAATTGACCGCACACGGTAACCAAAACACATTTTACGAAAACCTTACCTCGGGAACGAGTTAAAAAATGCGTATGCACCGTCCTTTCTACACACAGGTTGGGGCTGGACTAATGCTAAAGCTGGTCCGAAACAAAAATATGGCGTAAAATCACTTGACCAATATAAAACAAGTAGTCAACTCCAAGCATCGGAAACGCAGTTTTACGAGGGACAAAGACATATTGGCGTCTCAGTTTATTAATTTAATATTTTGTAAAGTTTTTGTGCTTTTAATGTGAAATGGAGTAATTATCTTTAAAATGAGATACTTTGATAAAAAAATCGTTAAAATTTCGTGTAATAGTGAGTGATTTTGTGAGCGCAATTTGTAATGAGACAAGCCTCCCAGGGGTAGGCCGCTTATAGAAGTCGGATATTCAACGTGGAATGTCTTGTAAGTTTTATATTAATTCTAATCTTTTTTTTTTCATATACTGTTACGTTACGAGGTATATTTTCAAGGACGTGTGTGTTTTGTCTGTTTTAAATGATAGTTTATTTTTAAAGGTCATAGGACGCCCAAAAAAGTACGGTCGAAAATTTACCCATTTATGTACCGACCGAGCGTTCCACCCGCTACTAAATTGCTTAGATTTCGGTATTTATGAAGGTGAAGGTGTTTATAAAATCGTACTTATTTGTGGTCTTTCAAGGTGACACAACCTAAACTATCTGGAAATTCGATTTCAAATTATTATTAGTACTTACGGATTACAATACATTCTTAAATGCTAGTATCCGAGCAATGAGACCCGCTGCACTAATCGCCGTGAAGAAGTCATACGTTACTGCCATAATATAGTACATTTACTTGTGCTACAAGTACAGTATTTGTATAGTATGGATACTAGCGGCACAACCTCCTCCCGTATGTCGCAGGAATCCAGCGTTACCTGGCAACCCACAATTATCCCATTAGACGTGACCCGCTGCAGTAATCGCCGTGAAGAAGTCGTTCGTTACTGCCATAATATAGTATTTTTTCTTGTGCTACAAGTACAGTAACAATATGTATAGTATGGATACTAGCGGCACAACCTCCTCCCGTATGTCGCAGGAATCCAGCGTTACCTGGCAACCCACAATTATCCCATTAGACGTGACCCGCTGCAGTAATCGCCGTGAAGAAGTCGTTCGTTACTGCTATAATATAGTATTTTTACTTGTGCTACAAGTGCAGTAACAATATGTATAGTATGGATACTAGCGGCACAACCTCCTCCCGTATGTCGCAGGAATCCAGCGTTACCTGGCAACCCACAATTATCCCATTAGACGTGACCCGCTGCAGTAATCGCCGTGAAGAAGTCATACGTTACTGCCAGACGGATAAATAAGGTCCGAGCTTTGACATCGGCTGGTTAAACGCTGTGCGAACGCGCGAAATAACCTTATATTTTTTAAATTATTGAAACAGAAGAGGTTTACCTAGAGTCCGTGCCAGATAACTCTGCGCTGCGCGTGACTGGGGCGTTTTTGGCGCTAGTTACAGTACATTTTTTTTGTTAGTTATAGTAAAAGCTTTTTAATTCGATTTCGACCACGCGCAAACAGATTTGGCACCCACTCTAGAACCTATTGGTAAAGTTTAAGGACAGGCGAAGATTTCAAATCGTTCTGCCTGTTACAAAAGAGGCATAATTTCTGCCGAATCTTGCCTATGGTTTTTACTTACCTGTACTGTACGGTGCGACGACGCCAGTATAAAATACTTAATTAATAATTTTTTTCTGTGGGCTATCGCGGAATACGTCTTGAAGTAAGATCTCTAAATTGTGGTAAGAACATGCCCGATAAAAAAAAATGTGATACCTCCATAGATGTCTGGATCATGAATGGGCAGTCTTTGAATTAACTGTAACTAACTTAGATTCATAAGTCAATGATTATGGACTTCACCATAATCATAACATAACCCACTAATAATATCCAGTATATAAAAAATGACAGTTATTAATATAGTTTCATTACAATGGCAAAGAACATTATTAATTTTAACATTTATAGAAAACGAGAAAAAAAAACTGTTTTTAGTTTCAATTTTCGCCCAAACAGTCAGAGGTCTACGCCGCGACGTTTGAAAAAAAAAAGAAATATTTTGACAGGTAACACAATGGCCGACTTCAAAATGGTGGCCACATGCCGCGTTAGCGTCTTTGAATCGTTTTTAAGCTGTGATTATATTATGCCTTTTTAGCTTTTATTCGAATCGTTTAGATTTCAGAGTCTGGTTCTAAAGGATGGTATGCATTGTTTTAAAACTTTTGAGTTACGGGCGAGTTAAGGTCATTATTGATTCCATTGGGTTTTTCACCGTGTCGTTGCTATTTTTGGCGGTAATCAGCTAATTAAGTAGTGTCCAACCTCCTTTGGAAGGTTGTGTATATTTTGCTGAAAGAAATTTGACATAATTAACCTCAATTTGTTTCGAAAAGGCATGGGAATGCAATGCTTTTAATGAGAAGTATGAGTAAGATCACAACGTAAATTATACAGCCTTTATATAAATTGCTCAGTTAAAGTACAATGTATAAATTGATTCCTTGAAACTTATACAGTACTATAGCTCATTTAATTGAGAAAAACACTTTGATCGAAATACTGTTGTAGGTATAATCAAATATAAGGTTGGAGTGTAGCAAAGGGGTGCAGGAATTTAAATATATATATATATAAGCTGAAGGCGTACCTAAAGAGTTGTCTGTGGGTTAGAACAATTACAAAGAAGTGTGTGCGTAACCAGAGTGAGGATACCTTTTTTTTAAAAATGGTGTGTTTTCAGATATTCACCTCTTGCTCCAACTGGAAAATAATCACTCTAAAGGTCCCACACACGATCAGTCCGCCGGCATCAGGCCGCCTGCAGTCCACGATCAAACAGGCCGTCTGACATTCGGTTTTGTACCAATGTGAAACTGTGAGTGTGTTGCTGATTGCGGCTAACTGACAGGCCGTTCCTGCAGGTAGGCGACTGATAGTCTGTGGGGCCCTTTATAGTGCACTAGCTTTCGGCTTCGCCCGCGTGGACTACACGACGTTATCCCGCGGGAATTTGATATTTTTCCGAGATAAAAAGTAGCCTATGTTCCTCTCCAGGCTACAAAGTATCTGTGTCCCAAATTTGAGCCAAATCTGTTCAGCCGTTTTGGCGTGATTGAGTAACAATCATACAAACATCTAAACTTTCACATTAATAATATTAGTAGGATTACGATACAAGTGACATAAGTGGCACTTAATTGCACGGCGCGGTGTTAGCCGATACCGTCGCGCTTTGCAATTATGTTCCACTTAGGTCATGCGAATCGTATACTATTTTACCCGCACTTAGGTAACGCTTATCCGTGACCTTGGTGGCTCTAGGTCACGGATAAGCGTTACCTAAGTGCGGGTTAAGGTCACACAGTGCTATAAAAATACTTCAAACACTATACAAATCAACCATTAATCAGCTCTAGCTTTTGTTGCTCTATATCAATCTATCTCGACTTAAGTCGCTGCCGCCTCCGCTTATCACTAAGTGTTAGGCTGGTCGCATGCTAGCCCCGGCCGCGGCTTTCACCATAGCTCGTATCGTAATTAGCGACCCATGGGGCTGCATTGTGGGGCTCCGCTGCTTTCTTATGGGGGTTTTGTAAATAAACTTCGTATGGATAGCGATTTACATGATAATATTGTAGTTGCGTTAGGAATTTTGGTTAAGTTGGATCGCGCTGTTGAATTGGTTTGGTAAAGTTTTAGTATAGGAACTTGTTTTATGTTACTTATGAGGTTTGCTCGGTAAATGACGATCATAAACATTGTATTAACTATTTGTTTGATGAGTGTTAACAACGTAAATACCTTTTACTCAGTAGGTGAATTTCTAAGTAGTAAATACCGTTAATACATTTATGAATATATCTTTAATCATTTATATAACGATGTGGTCGATGCATTTATCTAATAATATTTGCATGCTGTAGTACTATGGCTAAATAGGTTTTAAGCGACACTTTTTTTCTTTTGACCATCTGTATTCTTACCTAGGTACTCCTACCCGATTTATGGTAAATAAAATATTCTTATTCTTATTCTTGCTTAAACAGTTTCTACATATATAACTTTTCCTAAATCTATTTATAGACAATCCAATATTAATCTATACTAAAATAATAAATGTGAAAGTGTGTTTGTTTGTTTGTCCGTCTTTCGCGTCGAAGCGGAGCAACGTACCGACGTGATTTTTAAGCGGATATTTTGGGAGCTGGAACTAGAATTTTTTATCCCGGAAAATTATCAAGTTCCGGCGGGATAATGTCGTGTAGTTCACACTGGTGAAGCCACGGCCGCTGGTGGAAGGCTAGTAAAAAAAATATTTATGATTAACGCAAAACTTATGACAAGACAAATTTTACATGCAGACAGGCCACGAGTCGGAGTAGGTTATATTATGAATTTTGTCCCGATTTTTATACGGGAACGGAAACGACTCGGGTGAAACCGCTGGCGGCCACTAGTGACGTAGTAATAACTTACGTAGGTAACCATAAAATATTTAATTGCACTACTGTATTCTTTAGCCTATCACCATGAGAATACGCATTCCAAAGTACCCACACGCAATTGAATTAATTAAGTATGTGCCCTGTTTATCCGCACTGCTTAATTCCAATGAACACTATAGTAATAAGAAGATAACAATCTGAACTAATTAACATCTCATACCTACTGCATACTTTGTGGAGTTGTTTTCCGACAGCATCTCATTACTAAATGCAGTTTTTATCAATTGCAATACAAATTCTTTTTAACCGACTTCAAAAAAGGAGGAGGTTCTCAAGTCGACTGTATTTTTTTATGTTTGTTTTACCATAACTTAGCCTGTTGTTAACCGATTTAAAAAAAATATATTTTTATCTTTTATCTGTAAGAGAATAGTTTATGTGTGGTCCCATGAAAAATTTAAAGTAGTCAGTTTAGTAGTTTTTTCACAATCCTGAAAAAACACATAGTTTGCGACTGCTTTACACGTCAAATATTCGCGAACTATTGACAAATTTCAATGATTCTTTTTTTATTCGAATGAGTAAACTCCTGAGGTGGTCACATTGTTACCAAGTAAGGATCTGATGGTGGAATCCAGGGGAAATCGAGGAAAACTCGCAAATTTCATATGTAGTTTACGTGTTTTATAGATTTTCTAAAGTTTTTTAAGTATTTGCATCTGGTAGTCATCATCTCATGCTGATGAGCTAGTGATGGATGGTACAACCCTTCAATGGTTAGGAGTTAGAGGATAATTCTTTCAATATCGTTTAATCGTTATTTACCTAGATGAGCTGATGATGGAAGGTAAAACTCCTTAACGCTTAGGAGTTAAACTTCGATCATTTATATTTTTTAAAGAACCATATGCACGAATAGACCTTTAGTTGTATTTTTTTAAGTTAATATAAAGTGTGTCCAAAATACCTAAGACCATTTAGTACTTAGTGCTTAAAAGTTAAAAATTCTTTAAAGTGGCCACAAAGGGCTCCCCTGCTCTACATTTTCTTTTTGTAAAATTTTATTTACAATTAGATATATTTTTACTTATCTTAGAATGCCACCCGTCTAAATTGTTTGTGGTTCTAAAAGTGGTCATTTTATGGGTACCTAGTACCCATAAAATGACCACTTCAAAAAAAATATTAATGACAAAAATTCACACACAGCTATGTAACTTAGTTTTTGATGTTAAATAAAATGTAACTATAGTTTTAATGACCCCGAAAAAACACTACTACTATTAATGATAAATGGAGAACATGCTGGAAGCCAAAATGCGTAAAAATGTTTTTTTTTTAATATTTATCTATAAAATGTCTAAATGTCAATTGTCAAAAACAGTTACAGTACAATTTTTCTGCAGACTGTATCTTTTTCTTGTTCCATTAGACAAATTAACATGTCGGATGAATGGGGAATCTTTATTTTTTGATGAATGGGTAACAATTTATTTATACTTAATTTTCGGATGAGAGGGACATATTAGCTCGGATGAGTGGGGAAGGAAAATAGTTCGAATGAGTTTTTGCGGATGAATGGGGAAAAGATTTAGTGGTTAGGTAGTTAACTAACCACCGTGACTTATGGTGATAATCTACATGAAGTTTAAGGATATTACATTAGTGCTTAAGGATGTTACTATATAAAATATTATTAATGTAAAAGCGTGACTGAAAGAGTTAAGACAAATCTGCCCCCCTAGACAAGTGGCATTCTATTATCGAATTCGCCAGTCGAATAGAAAGAAAATGTATGGGATTGACATTAGCGGTCACGTGACATTTCGATCGCTAATGTCAATTCCATACATTTTCTTTCTATTCGACTGGCGAATTCGATAATAGAATGCCACTTGTCTAGGGGGGCTGATGATCAAACTGGATGGGTAAAGAGGGTTAAGTCGCGAGTGTCTCTACTGGTTCGGTACCTAGTAAAAAAGAATAATCTTAAAATAACAATCTTTGAATAAAGCAAAAATATTAGAACGAAGAGTTATTAATCTAAGGCAAAAATATAAACTATTTCACCAGAAGCGTAAAAATAATCCAAATGCGCAAAAGAAACATTTTTCTTCACTATTATACGAACGTAATTACGTTTTAAGCTCGTTACAAACACTGAAGGCGGGAAATACCTCATATTATGCAAGTTTTTCATACAAAATGGCTCTCTTTTTCAGAAGCTCCTCGCGTGAATGTATGGGGTGCGAGCCAATTAATCGAAATGACTTATACAATACATAGTGGGGCAGAAGCCCCCTTTGTAGACACTTCAAAGATTATTTCACTTTTTTGTGCTTAGTGCTTAATAGACTTAGATATTTTAGACAAGAAATATATCTAGAATTATAGATAATAAGTATTGTTCTAAAGGTACATTTATCAAATTAAAAAAGTTTTAATATATAATGCAAAATGTGTAAAGATTTGCCCTGGTCCTGCATGGCCACTAATTGATAATTTAAGCTTGTGTACAAACAGCGAGAAAAGAATAATTAATCCAGATTTTTTATAGCTTAACATTTTCCCTTAAAATTCACATAAAATATTATAAATAAAACGTAAAATGCTAACTGCTGTAAGTACCTAATTATTACATAAAAATCCATTATTTTAATCACTATTGATAAAAATGTTCAAAATTATTTAAATACTTTAACAGCCTTATTAATAAACAAAGAGTAACTTTACACCTAGGTTTAACCAAAAATATTGCTTAGCAATATTACTCCTGACGTTTGACGTTTCAAAGCGTCATATTCCTAAGCAAACTTTTTGGTTAAACCTAGGTGTAAACTTACTCTTCGTTTATTAATAAGGGGGTTAAAGTTTAACTATAACCAGAGCAGTGGCCAAAACTGGGGCTTCTACCCTACATAGCATTTTTACTTGTGCATTCTTCGGGCTTTCAGAGAACTTATTATTAACAATTTGTAGCTATTATATGGGCTTTCATATTTATATCTCTGGGAATCTGTTGATTCTAATTAAGGATAACTAAACTTCTTGTAAGAAAATGACTGCGAGTGATTAGGTTATTTCTATTTACGTGATAAATAAAAAAAAAGATAAAAAAAATTTCAGCATTATCTTCACGTCTTAACATCAGATGTGATGAAGGGTAAGTGCTACCCGGTTGTGTATAAAAAAAATATTCTTGCCTAAAATTACCTTTTTTAAAGTTTACTTTAAAAACGTATGTTATTGATTGATGCTACTTAGATAACGTGTAAAGAAATCATATTGTAGGTACACTTTTTTGTCAAGACATATCTACAACTTTAGATAAATGATAGAGTACAATAGAGAGCTGCAATATACCTTATAGCTCTTACCTATTTTATTCCATAAAGAAAAACAATACCAGAACGACCAATTTATCCACTGAGTAGGTAATTGATATATCGAAGTAATTAACGTAAATGCATATACGTCCATAGTCCACATACAGTAAAATTCAATTTTTTCTCAATCCACTCGGCGACATTATCAAAGTCAATCAGGAAAATTCCCACCAAAAAGTATCCAATTCCCAGTACGCCAACCTCTTCGGTATTAAGAAACAAAAACAAAAAGGAGCCTACAGAAATAAGCTATACCCTCGCCTACTTTATTACTGGCCGATAACAAACTAATCTTCAAAGGCAGTCCTTAAGAGAATATTTAAAAAACTATAAAAACCGATACACAGCCAGCGTCGGTGCATCAGAAGCGTTTCAACCTAATAAAACAGACTAATTTATGCCTCGGACCGAAACCTCGGCCGGTAATAACACAACCACAACAACATTATTGGTCTTATAACATTTTTTCGTGGCCAATGTAAAATGCGTCCGTGTGTTGGCTCTATGTATAAAGCTAGCGCACGCCGCGGGTTTGAGAAAAAAAAAGAAATTTGAAAAAAGAAGCCGGTGATGAGGTAACGAACGAGGCGCGGTTGGCGCGTTCCTTTTTTAAAAGCCCTCGCGACGTGTGTGGTCCGACGCTATAGACTTAAAACAAAATACCACCTTTATCGGTAGAGATTTAAAGTTGATTTTTAAATAAAATCGTTTCCACATTTTCCAGTTCGATTTCTGGTATGTATTAAAATTGGAGATGTTTTCGTTGAATAAGTTAATTGGTAGAAAATTGTACGTAATCTAAGCCAAAGCCGTGCTGAATTTTTAATTGTTGTTGTTTAATGATATAACTCAATATGGACTGCCTACAACAAAACGTACAATTATTAAAGTTTTTAATAGAGCGTTGCCGTCTTTGATTGTGTTTTAATTAACGTTTCCAGTTTTAGTTGATAACTAAGACTTTTTATTTCGTTTTTAAGTATACGGTCTTACGCTTGTCAATAATAGCACGTTGTGTTTCTTTATTGTTTCGATATTTTAATAGAATAACAAAAGTTCAATAGCGTAGAAGAAGAAATAAAGATTTTTTATTTTAATGTCCAAACAAAATTGTATCAATCCCTATTTAGTGATGTGGTGTAGATATGTAACTAGTATGTATACTCTACGCTACGTAATCCTACTAATATTATAAATGTGAAAGTTTAGATGTTTGGATGTTTGGATGTTTGTTACACAATCACGCCAAAACGGCTGAACGGATTTGGCTGAAATTTGGGACACAGATACTTTGTAGCCTGGAGAGGAACATAGGATACTTTTTATCCCGGAAAAATATCAAATTCCCGCGGGATAAAGTCGTGTAGTCCACGCGGGCGAAGCCGCGGGCGGCAAGCTAGTAATAAATAATTGTATGAGCAAACAATTCTTCATACATTGATCTGACTCCGATATAGTAGCTTCAGGCTTCAGCAGGCTTCAGCAATAATTAAAATTGCATTGTGAATGCAAAAAACTATAAAATTAAGATAACTAGGCTTCAGCACTTTTCTTTCACGGATATAAGACAGAACCAACAAAGCATTAATAGTACATTACAGCCGAGGACAGGTAATTTGCTTACCGTACAAGGCTTGTATAGTGCTTTTCGCAAGAAATGCGAGGAAATAAAAAAACTGTTTAACTAAATAAAATTTATTAAAACTATGACAACACATGTTCGGGCAATTATTAAAATGTACTTAAATGTTATTGTTTTTCCGGGCACACTTATGTATAAATCGCTCATAATAATATTATTTTAATAATGTATCATTAAAATACGCCAACAACACAGATTCCGAAAACGTATGCGCCTTTTTTTCACTTTTCCAAATCAGATCGTAGGTTTTCATATATCTTTCTTTTGATTTTGCTGGCAGTAAGTTTTCTGTTATTAATTTTGCTTCTGCTCTCAAATTTGGTGGAGTAGGTACTTACAATGTCTGTATATGTTTCATTGGCAGAACTCATTTTAATAATTTATTACACAATATAAACTGTATTGATATCAAATCAACCGCTGAAAATCATTCCTGCCATTTTTTTTTATATTGGCTTGTGAGACCATGTGGAACGGTCATACAGCCTATTGATACTTACTGCTTGCTACTAAAATGCGCAACTTCAATACCCGCTTCTGGGCGGTAGATGGCGCTGTACATATTTCCCATACAAAATTACTCGTAAAGGATATTTTGTCTATGATAAATCTCATTTTGTTTTTTCGATTGATGTTCGTGCTAAGGGTACATTGCGCTTGCGGTACAATACGAAGTAATATAATCTATGCGCACCGTATTTAAAAAAAAGTTAACCTAATTATGTTATAATAATAATAATGTGGCTGTATGGTGCAAATGTCCCTTTGCTTTTTCTGTTTTTATACACAGGAATAACGAAAGAAAAAATAAAGAAAAAAAGTTGGTAGTACCATTGCAGATCACTGCAGTAATAAATTTCAGTACTTACTTACTGCACTAAAATCAGTGCAGTAAGTACTATGCGATTAATATAAGAATAGGATAGGGAATCCGCCATGTTGTGACGTCAAGCTGTCAAAGTGCTGTCAAACTAACTTCACTTCACTTCAGTATGGTGTGCAAAAAAATAAATTTATCGTTAATCAGGTAGGGGGCTGATCATGTCATAGCTTAGATACGATAAATAATAATGTTCGTGCAAACCAAAACATATGAATAATTTGCAGATAATAATTATACAAATCATTAACTTGATTTTTTCGGAAAGTATAGGACTCATGAAAGTATGCTTTTACGAAAATGATCAGGTAATTTGAATCTCAATTAAATTAAAATTTTGTCATATTTAACTGAAACCATTTTTTTCATACAATGTTCTGATGCTTCAATAACACAGAATAAATTGAATTTTGATTATTTACTGGTTTAAGAATTTAAATAAAACAGGAATTTAAGTTATGAAAATAATTTAATAATCAACTTTACAATAAAATTGGTAAATTGGGGGTCTCGTGAAAAATTGTTTTGATCTATCATGGTAAAAGGATTGGCCAGCTAGAGTCTGCACGTTGATTGAAGTTAGATTCGGCAGAATCTAGCTGTTACCAGGGTGCGCCGGGTATTGGTATCACGGGGAACCATTCAATCGAGTCACTCGGGGAGGCGCCTTTCGTGAATCCGCCAATTGTAAATCAAAACACAACACATTATGCTTGCTAATGCTATTATTGCTATTCCACCTCTGACTGAAGACTTTTTCTTCTGACATTGCAAAGTACTGTAGAAATATGTTCTAGTATTTTATCAAAGCTTTGAACAAATACTCAAATACCACATGTGTCCAAACATTAGTTCAAATGTTTGTGCTATGTCTGGCGCCGGCGGCATAACGAAGGGCATGAGCAGTAAAGTTGTGTACGAAGAAAAAGGGAAGTAGATGGATTTAAAAAATAAAAAACTTCGTTTTGAAAGTGGCAATACCCAAACCACCTTCTGCCAAAATAAAAAAAACTATTTTCATTTTGTTTTGCACTTTCTTGCGAACTGTACCTTTTCAGAGTGAAGTTTGTCAACAACCCGTCCTATTCTTATAATAATCGCATAGTAAGTACTGAAATTCATTACTGCAGTGATTTTCAAATTTAGAATGTTTACCTCGGAAAAGTGCCACGTACTGCATTCTTTTCTCAAATATAATATTAACATTTCATAGCATGAGTGTGAAAAAATATTTAATTTAAAGTTAATACTTACTTACCAACAACAACTATAGACACGAAAAATGCAGGCATCTTAGTCCTAATGGGGATTGAACCCATTGTAACCTTGGCTCGAAACGTATAGTCGTCTATTAGGTAATCTGTACCACTGCCCCATCGAGATATTAATTTATCACTGTAATCAAATTGATACTAAAAGAAATTGTTTTAACAACAACATTAGAAATCAAACAGTATAATCAGTTTCAGAGGCGCGCTAATGACATGAGCGAATAAAGCGCTCGACTCCCAGATAGATGACGCGAAGTAACGCGACCAAGCGTCTGCAAAGCCTGAGCGACCTAAGGGCGTTTGTGCACTACCACTGAATTTTACCGATCCGGAAAACAACGGATGCTTGTATTTAATTAATTACTAATACAAATGATTAATTATTAAAATACAAGCATCCGATTTTTTCCGGATCGGTAAAATTCAGTGGTAGTGCACAAACGCCCTAACTTTGTTGCAAAATATATCGAGTCGCGCGAATTCGCGCGTCGACGCTCATCGACGCTGGTTGGTTTCCGTAAAACAAAGATAATATGTTATTTTAATTTTTAGTTTTTGCATTCACAATGCAATTTTTATTACAGAAAAATGAAAAATGAAGTATTAAGAAAAAAATGAAAAAATGAAGTATTTGTGAGACGGGTCGATTTTTTCTAAATAAGTACTGCATTTTTCATTTTTCTGTAAAGATAATATGCTTAGACAATAAAAATGACGCGACGCTTCGACTCTGCGCCAGTGTGAGTTGACCTAAAGCTTGTGAAAGCTAAAATTTTGATACAAAAATATTTTGTACTTTAAAAAAAATTCAACTGGAAAATATTTATATTAATATAAGTACTTACCTATCTATTTTTTAATAAATAGAAACTTAAAAGTTTTGATTGTAAATTAGAAAATCAAATTAAGTACAGTGGAATCAGTCAGAAAGGGACCTGGGTGCCTACCATCAACTTTAAGACAGCGATTCAAAAATAGCATGATAGGTTCCTAAAATGAATTGCTTTCTTTCGTACTATGACCTTCTTAAAACTGGATCGCAAATGAATTGCTAAATGTGAATGACCGAACGATTTGTGCCCTTTTTCTTCTACCCGTCTCTTTCACTCGATTCTGTCATGCCCGGAGAGTGAAAGGGACGGGTATAACCTGCAGATGTCATGTTAGCTTGGCCGAGTTATAAGTCAAATAAGAGTTGATGACAGCTCAGCGGCTGTGAAATGTCATTGAATGAACACTGAGTCGCTGTCATTGATATTAAGCTGTCGTGGTACGAATAAGCGAAGCAGTTCAGTTTAGGTCCTAAACAAAACCGCAATAAGAGTTGATGGTAGGCACCCAGTTGCCTAAACCTAAATTAACCCGTATTACATAATTTACACCACCAACCGCGTGATCCAATGACAATTGATGTAAAAAGTGATACATCATCCCATTCTACTGATCTGGGGCGGTCATAATTACAACTAACTAGAACAAATTACCCACATCTTTTGTAACCCCGTATGGGGGCAGTGTGAGCGGTTTTATGAGCGAAGCGGAATACTACATTGGCAGGCAGCTCATATTGCGTCGCAAATTTCATCATAAGCGTCATAGTTAACCCACTACGCGGGCCCAATGTGGATCGGTGGGTATAACGACTGAAAATGCATTCGGGACCGACGACTCTTAAGTTAACGAATTCTTGTGTGCTCACAAGAATTCGAAATGGTAAATTTTTAATCATTCGCCATTTTGATTGGATATTAAAAGTGATAAGTAAGTATATTATAGCATTTATGTGATCTGAGCCGTGCATAATTACAACTACCTAATTAGCTCAATGGCGATGGCTCGATGATACTCTTGGAGAGGCCTACGTCGAGCAGTGGACATTAATTAATAGGCTGATGATGATGATGAATTAGCTTAAGTTAATATTTTGTGAAAACCCTAAAGTGGTTTTATAAGCAAAACCCATTAAATTCCGCCTGTGAATTCGAGGGTTAAGTACCTATATAAATTAAGTCCCTAACAGTGATCCCTCATAAGCACGATATAAGAGGTGAAGTGCAACCTCCGGCCTAGCATAGCGGCTTTTATCGAGTATTGACGCATGATAAGAACCTATATCTTGCTTACACCTTATTGGGGTCAGCAAGACAGCATGACGTATCATATCGTATCGCGTGATATAATGATGGTCATGCTAGGCAGTCTGTTACATCGTGCTTCTTAGGGATCACGTCTTTCGCGACAAAAACTAGCGTTTCTTTTTCTACAAAGTATCTACTACCTACAACTTAAACTACTAAAATCTCGTCTACTGCCCGCTATCAAAGGGCCACACTTCAACTCTCCAGGGCCCCCTACCCGCGGGGTTCCGCACTTAATGCACTCTCTATTAGGGTGATTCAGCTATAGGGAGTGACACCGCACTCCCAATCCGTAGGCCAGAGTTTCTCAAACTGAGGTTTGCCATTGGATGGTAGGGGGTAAACGTAATGTAGGCGTAGAAGTCAAATACGTAGTGGAAACTAACTTAAGCCCGCGGTTTCGCTAGTGTTAAATTCGGGTAACGTAGTTTACTCTATAGAACTTTTTTTATCAAGCGCTTTTACTTATTCAGTAAAGTCTATGGGCAAAATTAATCACATTGTTAAACAACGACAATTTAGTGAATCCAGTGTAATCAAAACTAAAGATTTTGGTATAGTCACAACGCTGAGACCTTTATAAAGGTAACTGAACCATAACCCTAGGTATTGTGACACGGGCTGGTCTCAAAATAATACATTGATGAAACTCTTCAAGCAAACATATTTAAGAAAAAAAGTTATTTGACTTTATTCACTTTATTTATGTTACCTTTTATTGAAATACAATAACTTTGGAGGTCCCCTATCATCTGAAAACACTATCAGGGGTACTAGAGCCATAAGTTTGAGAAACCCTGCAATAGAATACAGACCGCGCCATAAATTCTGCCGCCATATTACAAGGGTGCCATCTTTAAATAATAGACAATCACGCCTCTATACAAGCGTGAATTATCTGGTTTGTTTATGAAAATTGTTTATAAAATAATTTCATGATAAAATATTCTTTTTACCGACGCCAAGAGCAAACCTGAAAATTTAAATATGAGACATCTCTTCGTTTCTTGAATGAGTGAGTTTATAGAAATACCTACACCAAGTTTAAAGGTTGATAACAATTAATTATCAAAGTTAGTAAAAAACACAAAACTACGTAAAATACCTATTTTAAATAATGTTACTTATTTCAATCAATAGTGCCCTGGAAAGTCTTAAGATAGGTATCTTAATATTTGAACTGATTGTCCAGTTTAAGGCGCTACTCGGAAAAATATGGACTTTTTGATTTAAAACTATAGGACGGTTACAGTTGTTACAAATCTGGTAATAAGGTATATATTTCTTCATACCTTTATCTAGATTCGTATAGTTTCAAAAACACGATTTTATGATGTTGCCTCGACACTTTTTCTTTTCGAAAAGACCTCTAAAAAATACGAAAAGTCAAGATTATTCTTAAATGGGGTTACTTACACTATTGAAAATTGGTTTAATTAGTGGACACCAATAATATTGAGGATCGTATAGAAGCATTTTTTTTTTTAAATCGCTGTAGTTTTTTAATACGAAGTGATTTTGTATTTTTTTTGCCTAATCTGCAAAATCGGTCTCGCTCCCGCGCGCGTCTTTTTCTCATGGCTATCTCGCTTCAGCACATTTTTTCCGAGTATCGCCTTAATTAAGTTTTTTATTGGCTAGCTTTTAGGATTTAGTTACATCCATACTAATATTATAAATGTGAAAGTTTGGTTGTTTGTCCGTCTTTTACGTCAGTACGGAGCCACGGATCGTCGTGATTTTGGTATGGGGAAAGTTTGGGAGCTGGAGAGTGACATAGGCTATTTTTTATCCGGTAAGACATCACATGCCCGCGGGATAAAGTCTGTGTAGTCCACGCGGACGAAGCCGCGGCGGAAGACTGGTTATAGTAGGTGTAAAAAATAGGCAATCTTTAGGTAATAGGTTGTTACTAAAAATTATTAAAAATCATATACACGGTATAAAAAAATAAGCAATAATATTTTAGGGAGTGATTATGTACCCAAATGTATCTATAGTAGAGACACCAAAGAGTACGCGCTACTAAAGAGTACGCAGTGTGTTTAGTAGTTTTACTGTGCGACAAGTACTACAACGACATACAAATTTCTTGGCGACAAGGATCTTTTGACACGCGGTCGAAAAAGGAACTAACTCTTCTCTAGCTATTCAATCAATCATCTAGCGCTCTTGTCAATGTTATCCAAGTGCCTAAATATAATCCTTGTCGCATATGAATAAACGCACTGCGTACTCTTTGGTAGCGCGTACTCCTTGGTGTCTCTACCCTATCCTTACCCAACTAAATGTCAAGACTCGGCTGTCCACTATCTGCTTACATCGCGTACTCTCATACTCATAATGCGAAGAGGAGATGAGTCTCGAAAAGCTGGTCATGGTTGGTGGAATAGAGGGCAAGAGGGCCCGAGGTCGTTCGCCAACCAGATGGTCTGACCAAGTAAGAGTAGCAACTTCCTCAAGCAAATTCCATCAGCATGCAGTGAGAGGAACTATGGACCGAGACCGATAGAGGCAAATCGTAAAAGCAGCCGGTGATCACGATACTCAGATATGACTATGAGGGAACGATTATGAGAGAGAGAGATACCCAAGTAACTGCAAATCTTTCCCTTAGAAACATAAGTATAATCTTTTTTTTCCGTCATCCCATACAAAATGTATCAGGTTGATGGGCAGTATAGTACCTATGGGACGACAAAAAAAATGATAATATTTCGACCTATGTTACTAAGGGAAAAGTGCACTTTCATGTGTAGAATCACTCCCTAAAATGTTATTGCTTATTTTTTATACCGTGTATATAATTTTTAATATTTAGTGACATATTAAGTACCTAACAGTGTACTGTAATGTAACCATGACCAGCCAGAAATAGTGGGTCGAATATTATTTGTGCTGGTACGAGTTACCTACCCAACACACCTCTATTGGAAAACAGTAAGACCCCTTTTATTTGTGCGTTTGAAACTTGATCTCAAAGAGAAATATTTGCATTCAAAAGGTCGGTTTTAGTTTTCTTAATATAAAGCTGTGTAAGGAGTTTATAGTATACTGTGGACCTCTTTCTTTTATCGTGGGTTTGATGTCATAAGATTCGTCTCTCGAAAGTTCTGAAAGAATGGTTTTGTGATACTTATAGCTATGAAATAATGGTGTCGCCGTTGTTTTGATATCAGATTCGTGATTCCAAGTTTTGTCAGTGTCACGTTAGCAATGCTAAAATTTATTATTTTAGGAAGTGCCTCGGCTGCCAGGGTACCGGTTTCAAAGAAAAATATACACGGGAACCGGAAGTCCTGTAGAACACGTGAGAGGTTAGGAATTTAAGGCGATCGCGTCGTTTTTTTGTTAAGCAAAGCTAGGTCTTAAAGGCAACTACAGGCAGCGGAGGCACAGCCATTATTTTAACCTTTTAAGCGTTAGACACCGTAGTAGTAATAATTTAAATAGTGTAAGTAGTTATAGGAAAAATTGATAGTAAAAAAACCACGAGCCCTATAAGTAGCTTTCCTATACTTACAAAAATTGCATTGTGAATGCATAATAGTATACTTCATTACAAATGCGGAAAGCCTGTCATTGCAAAGAGTTCCGACAAATGTCTACCCGAGCCGAGGCGCAGCCGAAGGTGAGGGTTGACAGTCGGAACAAGTTGCAATGACGGTTCCGCACGTGTACTGAACAACTATTTTTAATACAGTTGCGAAAAAATGAAGCAATTTAAAAAAATAATAAAACACAATAAACTCAACTAACTAATCGTAAAAGAATATAAGCAGAGACTTTTTTTTGTTTTCTTCACCCATTCTGGGTTGGCAAAGGAAACTATGGGGCATTCCAGCGAAGATGTGAAGCTGTGCTGAGATGCGA
Source organism: Crambus lathoniellus (assembly GCA_949710035.1). Lineage (NCBI taxonomy): Eukaryota > Metazoa > Arthropoda > Insecta > Lepidoptera > Crambidae > Crambus > Crambus lathoniellus. The sequence continues at coordinate 2,593,791 of OX453325.1, read as the reverse complement.
AGCTGTGTCCGACGGCGCGGCCCGCCTGGTGCGCGCTGCCGCCCGCGGACGAGCTGTGGGTGAGCATCCCATTGCGCGGTCGGGGCAACTACGAAAGTCATTCGGCGCGTAGATGCGAGTCACATTTTTTACATTTAGCATGCACTTACGTACCTCACGGGAGCGGACACGAATCTCTGCTGACTACCTTTTATAATAAGGCCACTGATATATCGCATTCTAACCCTAATGATACGGTTTTGATTTTAGGAGATTTTAATATATCCAATGCAGTGTGGCACTTCAATAGCGAACTTAATAGTATGACAATGGTCCCTTCAAGCGATTCCTTGTGTTGTTTAACATCTGACTTCATGAACTTAGCTTTATTAAATCAATACAATAGTAAATTGAACAAAAATAATCGAATATTAGACCTTATTTTTTGTATTGAATTGTGTAATGTTATAACCAGTGACTCACCACTTGTGCCAGAGGACTCGCATCATAAAGCGTTGGAGATTGATTTGTCAGTAAGCTTACCCATACCTTTAAAGGTGAATAACTTAAAAAGAAAAATGTTTTTTAAAGCCGACTATGATGCCATAAAGCTAAAGCTCGACTCCATTGACTGGAGCGATACATTTTCAGCTTGCAATGATGTGAACAATATGGTACACATTTTTTATGAAATAATAAATTCCCTGATTGATGAATATGTTCCATCTTGCTCTCAAATCAGCAATAATAAATATCCACCTTGGTATACGCGACCTCTGATAAAATTAAGTAATGAAAAACGTAAATACCACAGAAAATGGAAGACGTATAGAAGTCCAAATGACTATCACACCTTTTCTTTGCTTCGGTCTCGATTGCGTAAGTTGGAGTCTGAATCTTATAATAATTATATAAGTTTTTCGGAAGATAGAATCAAAGATAACCCTCGTTTCTTTTGGTCTTACGTTAAATCAAAGAAACAGACAGGTGATCTACCGCAAAAAATGAATTACAATGGCATTACTCTGGATAGTGGAATTGAGATAAGCGATGCATTTAACGAATATTTTCACTCCGTTTTTATTAAAAGTACTTCCAATTCTGACGATAAGCTGAATAACACTATTTTACAGTCTAAAGCACCGTTTATACACCTTGAAAATATTAATTTGGAACAGGAGGTCGTACTTAAATATTTGAAATTTGTCAATATTTATAAGGGCGCCGGCGCTGATGGTATACACCCTATATTTATTTCCAAATGCGCTGAAAGCTTGGTAGAACCTGTTTTCATGATTTTCTCGTTGTCTTTGAGCTCCGGTGTTTTTCCCGATCTTTGGAAGAAGGCACTCATTACTCCCATACCAAAAACAAAAAATCGTGATTCGATAACTCAATACCGTCCAATATCAAAGTTATCTATCCTGGGTAAATTGTTAGAGAAGATTGTCACCTTACAATTGTCTTACGCTATTAAGAACCATATATCAGAGACGCAACATGGCTTTATCAAGTCTCGTAGTGTCGATACCAATATGGCTGTCTTTACCGACTTCGTACTCCATGCTATGGACCATAACGTTCAGGTGGATGTCGTGTACACTGATTTCTCCAAAGCTTTCGACAAAATCAACCACAATTTGTTGTTAATAAAGTTGGAGAAATTTGGTGTGCACGGCAACTTGTTAAGATGGCTTAGCTCTTACATCCTGAATCGTAGCCAAGCTGTTTCTTTAAAAGGATACTGTTCAAGCTTCCTCCCTATACCATCAGGGGTTCCGCAGGGCTCTCATCTTGGCCCTGTTTTATTTTCCATTTATATAAATGACTTAAATGAAGCCTTAAAGACAAGTAGATATCTACAATATGCTGACGATACCAAGATATTCCAAGCAATAACTAGTTTAGAAGGTTGCCATAAAATACAAGCTGACTTGGAATCTCTTTGTAATTACTGTGTCGAGAATCGACTGTTTTTAAATATTGAGAAATGTCAAATAATTACATTCTCTCGAAAAAAGTCACCTGTTCTTTTTGATTACAAAATAAATGATGTAGTTCTTAAAAGAGTTAAGCACGTTAGAGATCTCGGAATAATTGTTGACGACGAGTTATCTTTTAGCTTGCACTGTGATACCATAGTCCAGAGAGCTTTCCGTAATCTAGGATTCATTAATAGAATAACCAAACCATTTAAAAAATCGAATACCCTAAAAATTTTATTTTTTAGCTTCGTAAGGTCTATATTAGACTTTGGTTCTTTAGTTTGGAATCCTCACTATAATAAATACATAAATAGAATTGAACAGGTGCAAAAAAAGTTTGTAAAAATATTAAATTATAGAAATAATCATTATGACTTGTCGTATGAAGAATCTTTAAAAAAATACAAAATATTAACTTTGCAAAATCGCCGTAAACAATTTGACATATCTTTTCTTTACAAATTGTTAAATTACCACATCAGTTCGCCTGAACTCTTATCTAAAATTAATTTCATCACTAAAGCTCGACTACCAGCACGCTCCTCACGTGTAATTCATGCTTTTATTACTCCTCACACTCGGAAAAACTACACCTCTAACAGTTACTTCTCACGTTGTATTCGCACTTATAATAAAGAATTTCATGAAATAGACCTCTTCAGTACTTCTATAAACAAGTTAAAAAATGATCTAATCAATCGACTAACTTAGGTTGGGTAAAGTACTGGTTCTGCATCCAGCTAACTTAATAAACTACTTAACTATTTATTTACTTGTCAAAGGTAAAGGATAAATAAAAAAAAAAAAAAAAAAAAAAGAAACAATGTTTTCGAATATATACGTAATCTGCCACGTTTTTCTACATTGTAGAAAAAGTTATCTGTAAAAAAAAAATTTTTTTTTTCTGTTTGTTTGTTTTAAGTATAATTAATTTTAAGTTCGTTTTCTGCTAGCAAATAAATACTATGTTGTTAATAATAGTGGACACTCCTTGTCTATCATATAAGTAATTTGTTTAAGAGTAATGTGTTTTGTAATGACTGTATGTGTCAAAATAAAGAGAAAAAAAAAAAAAAAAAAAGATGTCACCTGAGCCAAAAAAAATAAAATCTATAATTTGCTATTGTATTGTTCAGTACAATAAAGCCAATGAACTAATTTATCATAAAACAGCAACAGTTTTTTACTTTTCTACCAGATTTTATTTTTTTCGTGTCCTTGAATGCAGTGGTATCGGGGCTGTCTATGGTATGATATTTCTTCTTCATGTTTGCAAAACTTTTTTGCGTGCTTTTCATGTGTGCTGGTAAAACCAAAGATATTATAATATAACAAGATTGCGCACTCATGAGTTACAGCCGAGCCGAGCGAGATAGGCCTATTATGGTGTGCGTCCCTCTCTAATTAGAGAGACGTGAGTGACTACACGATTTGGTTTTTTCGAGGACAATTTATAGTTAACCAGACTTGGCTCACGTAGGATTCGAACATCACGCTTCCTAGAGAGCTCTTGTATAATATTAGTTAAGATGAGGACTCCGCGAGGCAAAGCATTTGCACCACTTATGAGGCAATAATGTAACAATCGACACATACCTACATACATACGACGATACAAACGACGCATACATATGCTTTATAAGCATACTTACTTTTGAACCGACTTCAAAAAAGGAGGTTGTCAGTTTGACCTGTATGTACTTATATGAAATGTATGTCTGTATTTCTGATAGGCGTATTTTGCTAAAATGTATAGAAATAGAAAGTCCACGTACAGTAATAAAAATCTGTTTATTCGTTAGACTATACATTGCTAAACAAAATTTTCTTGCGGATCTTTTGACGCATGGAGGCTTTGTGTCCAAATAATTGTAAAGATTCGTTTTTTGCGTACCTACTTTTTTAACCTTAAATTAAGATACAGATGTTATAATACATTTAATAAGTTTTGTTTCATGCCTATTTTCTGATAAAGTTCTTCTTTTTCTTCTTCCGCTGAGTATTGTGTAATTTTTTCATATATGAGGTTAAGCCAACCTTTTTTAATTTCTTCATCTTTAGGAAATCTGAAACAATGAAAATTAATGTTTGGGTTAAGTAAGAAAGTAAATTCCTGTCTATAGACTAAAAACGAAATGGACACCCTACTATAAGCAAGAATAAAAGTTTGGCTAAATACTTACCTATGAAAAGATACACCGCTCCGTTTGAATGATTCGCTTTTGCATCCTTTCACACATCAAGTGAGAACCATTTTTATTGATTTAAACGTAATTTTAAAATGATAATTAAGATCCACACACTAACTTTACATACATAAATTAATTTGCCGTCGCCATATTGATGATGTTTTTATTTTTATTAAAATTGTCCAGACGCAAAGTGTTGCAAATTTATTATAATTAAAACTACCATAACACCGACTCTTACATTAAAAAAATGGTTTTTTAAGGTTTTAAATAATACAAATGATATGGACTTTATTATTATCCGCTTAACATTCCTTTTAATTAATTAATATTTTGAAAATTCTCGAGAACAAGAAATATGAATTTGAATTAAGTTCTACTACAACCAAAAATATTTCATGGTGGCAGCCCAGTAGACAGGGATGCAATCCTATTTAGGAGCCTCTCGCTCGGCTCGTTTTTCCGTTTATCGAAATGTCATACGAAAATAAACCTTATTGTAACTGCATAGAATCGAATTGACATTGCTTTTATTTTCATAGTGCACAATCTTGTTATATTATAATATCTTTGGGTAAAACATTGTTAGGAAAGAAAAAAATACAATTCCTGGCGTTTACATCAGTCGTAATTAATTGTAAGTTAGTATTCGTGATAAAAAGTTATCAATACATAAAGAAATGCATTAGGGATGTCCCGACCGTCACTGTTAAACATGTGTTTGCTTATCCTATCCTATAAATATAGAACTGCTTGTTTACCGGCTTTGTCAAAGTAACAATTATACCTAAGTTTATTAATTTGCATTATTATTACACATTAAAAATAAAAGTGCATCGAAATATTGATACTGAAAGGTATGTCCCGACCGTCACAGTGACGGGTGGGACAAAAGTTCAAGTGCATGGATTCAAGCTTTTTTAAGTTGATTTAGGTATTTGTTTATTTACAAATAGTGTTTTTTATTATTTTGTTTTATACAGTGTACATTTTTTTATTCATTATGTTTTGCGTAGATATTAAAATGCCTTTTCATATTTTTTATTGCATATCATATGTCAGTTTGGTTTAAAGGCTTATCTAGTTTTGGTTTCTTTGCTTTTTAGTGCATCCTGCAGAAAGAAAGAGAAAGTCTAGAGTAAAATTAGAACAAAATGATAAAAATGGTAAGTTTTTAGTAAAAGAAAGATTAAGAAAAGCTGCGGAGGCAGAAAAAAAAATTTTTAAAGTCAAGACGAAGAAGGAAAAGCTATTTGGGGGGAAAAAGAAAAAATCCTGAAAAGAAAACCTAGAAAAAAAAAGTATTTTTGTTCTTTTTTTGGACAGTTTTCTTCTGAAAGAAAGAATTTTCTAATGCTGTTGATTTTACAGAAAAATAGTCTGTATTTCCATTTAATTGTTTGAAATATTCATTAATTTCATTGTTTTAAACATATTTTAATTAAAAGTATGTAATAAATATGCATAATATGTATTTTATTCACATACAATTGTGACTCGTCCCACCCGTCACAAAATGCTGTCCCACCCGTCACAACTTAAAATATATTTTATAAATTCTGATTACAATAATAATACAACTTGAGTTCTAAATTGTATTGAAGGCATTCTAGAGGCAACTTATACAAAAAAATCTCTTAAGAAAATGTTTCTAGTTTGTCTTGATTAATGGTAAAACTCTCTACTCAGATAGGTAGGTGACTTTGCTGTCCCACCCGTCACTTTAAGAAAATGGGAATTTTAGGCATAAAGTAATTAGTATATTTTTTCAATTTTGGAAGTTTTATTTTCATAAACTATCTGGGTACATATGTGGTCAGTTTTTATAGTCATTTTGTTAATAATTAACGATAAATTACTACTTTTAGGAGCAAAAATGAGTCCCAATGTCCCACCCGTCACTTTGGAATGCCCCCTATGATCATACAGCCAAGGCTTCAGTAGAATTTTTTTATTGATACCTATGAAATGAAAATAAAATAAAATGAGATGAAATTAAATGAAACCTAACAAAAGCAATCCGAATGCTATAGGAGCGCCTTTCCTTATTTTTCTCTTTACCACATCGTTTTCCATTAAAGCCACATTATTGCACTAATTCCACCATACTAAGTACCTACCACAATAAAAACCAGAAAAAACTAATTTAGAAAATTAAGAAATAAGGTCCCTCATTTTCTTTTCACTTGCGCAAACTCCTATAAGCAGATACTATGGTAAATAGTGCACGTCATACCATATTTAGTAATCTGTGGTCATACAGCCAATTTTATATATTTTTTATATTCATAAATTTAATTTGGCCGATACTAATATTAATTTAATGTATAATTAAAATTAAGTACTTTTAAATCTGATATTGAAACAAATTAGTAGCTTCTTTTTAGAAATATTTTCATGAATCATAAAAACTTCTATGAATTTTCTTTTAGTAAAAACTTCGTGGTTGGTTTTTTCTTTTTAATAGACAATATTTTGACAGTTGGGAAAGAAAACGCACGAGTTCGGGAAAGGTAAAGAAAAAGTTCTAGTGTGTAATAGCCCACATCCCGAACGCTATACGTCCCTGCAATACGCCACTTTTTGAGCAACTGTATTAAAAAAATAATTTAAAATCTTATTTAATGGCTGTTTCATCTTAATCGACTGTTAAGAGCATTTCTACAAACGGGTTCTTTTTTTCTCAATTCGGTGCTTGATTTAATATTTGGTTTTTGAAGTAGTTTAAATAATAAAAAATTAAGTTTATTCCATCCTGAATCTAAAACTAACAATGGGACTAGATATTGAAAAGTGTTTTATGAGAAAAGTTAAGCACCTAATTGAGAATGCACCGAATTGAGAAAATAAACCACCGAATTTCAAAATTGCCCATCGAATTTAGAATTGATGTACCTAATATAGAAACAATGGATTTGAATGATCAAAATAATAAATACCATAAACGTTTTGTGAACTGACTGCTGGTCTATTAGTTTATTAGATGGTTAATTTTAGGATAAAGTGCGCCTATCTTTAATGTTTCTATCTTTAATTGAAAAATAAATAACAAAAACAAAAATTCAAATCAACATGATTAATTTTTCAATAGAGAACAAAGAATGAGTCTTAATTTTTATTTAAGAAGAATTTTAATAAGTTATTAAGAATCTAAATCGCAATTCTATCCATTCCAATACAAAACTATTTAATTTCTTTCCTAACAAAAATATCTTTCAGAACGTTCCATGGTTTGTTATGTAGCATCAGGTATTAATACATAACCAAATAGCAAAAGGATCTACGTGATAATGGCAAGGCACCAGCCGGATAAACTACACAAAACAAGCAAACCGGGTAGTTAAGATAATATCGAATCAGGGTCCTGGCCTACTGGGCAACCTGCGTAAACCTGATAGCTCTATGACTTTAGATCAGGAGGAGACGAATGCCGTTCTCCTACAAACTCACTTCCCAAACTGCCAGCCTCTACAGCATATCGAGTGGCAGGACGTAACAAGTCACCCAACAGAGGACCTCTGGTCTTTCGCTAAAAGGGTGATAACAAAGAAAAGGTAAGATGCGCAATAAACAGTTTCCTTTTAAGTAAACAGGGACGGACAACATCTTTCCTGCCCTTCTACAATAGGGGGATCAGCAACTCGTTCCAGTCATTACCCATCTTTTTCAAGCCTGCCTGGCGCATGGCTACATCCCACACCCCTGGAAGGAAGTCAGGGAAGTATTCATACCAAAACCTGGTAAGTCCGACTACACGAACCTGAAAACTTTCCAACCCATTAGCCTTTCCTCCTTCCTGCTGAAGACCATGGAAAGGGCATGCGAATGGTTTCTACGAGATACAATACAATCTGTACATCCTTTACATAAGCACCAGCACGCCTACAGTGCTGGCAAATCCACAGAATTGGCACTCAATGAACTTGTCAGTAAGATTCAAAACAAACTGATATGCCTTGGTGCGTTCCTCGAAATTAATGAGGCCGTTGATAAGACTACCTTCAGCAGCATTGAGAAAGCGCTGGTAAGGAGAGTTGTCAACAGATGCATTGTCAACGTACTTTGCAACAGACTGATACAGGTATCCGGTGATGGAAACCAAAGGACGCATGTGGCAAGAGGAGGCCCCAAGGGAGGCGTCCTCTCTCCACTGATATGGAACCTGGTTGTTAGTAGACGACCTGCTCTCACTCTTTAACTCAAGTCACTTTTACACCATAGGTTACGCTTATGTCACCATCCTAACAATAGGTAGTCAAGCATAGTCTGGTGGCCCAAAGCTGCTCAGACTCTAGGAGCAAAGAAATGCAGAGTCTTCTACGACAGGCCTGCTGTGCTCTCACTGGCTGCATGAACACTGCTCCAGTTGCAGTGCTGGAGGTAATGCTTAACCTTACTCCACTGCATCTTCACGTGCAACAAGAGGCAAAAGCAACACTTAGACTGAAACACCCAGGTACCCTCAGGTTTCCAAAGGTAAGACACATAAAGGGCCAACTGGAGGAATGGTTGGACATACTCCTTGTGGAGGCGGTGTGTGATAGGCTCAAACCATCCTTCATCCTTGATAAGAAATACAAAATACAACTGGATGACTTACAAAGCTCTCAGGCACAACACAGAGCGCTTCTGATATACACCAATGCCTCCAAGACCTCTAATGGAGCGGGGACAGGTATGTTCTCAGAAGACTAAAACATACAAATTGCGCTGCCACTAAGTTCATACAACACTGTCTTTCAAGCTGAGTGTATGGGCATTTTACTGGCAGCTCAAGCAGTCGTAACCAGGGAAGTAACCGACTATGATGTGCTCTATTGATTACTATTATCATTTACGAATGGCCCTTATAGCTGCATTCATAATATGTGAAATCTCAATTCGGTGTAAGTTTTCTCAATTCGATTCCCCATTTTCCATGGAATTGAGATCCACGGAATTCAGAAAATATTACAATTCGTCAAATTACTCGAAAATATTATAAATTACAACAATTTCTATAAAACATACTGGCAGATATCAGCTAAACACTCAATTAATTTACCACAATTCTCATTAAATATTTCATAAACAAAATTAATGGCGCACACCGGTTTGAGAAATGACCGGACCCCAAAAACACCGAAAGATTTCGAACCTTCGAAAAATGCTCCTCAATGCGACAGGTCCCCCATCCACACACCTCGGCCTCGTGACGAGAATCAGTAGTGTGCATTCGTACTGCGCTTAGTTAGTGATATAGGTAATCAAAAGTAAATTTCACCGAATTGAGGCACACCCCTCGGACAAAATTTAAATGCGTTACTGTATGAAAACCCAAGGATGTACGTACTTATATATATATACGTATAAATATAATAACTTATATGGCTTTATTGTGTATCCCTTGTTCTGTGAATGTGAGAATTATAATAAGCAAGTTATTGTTTTAAAAGTTATGAAACAATAATGAGTAAATTCTGGAAAACGGACACTCCATTTTAGGCGAAATTCTGCCCGTTTTTGAACTTTCTGATTTTTTGGAGGAGATATGTAAAACCTGGCGGTCTTCTAGATATGTTCTCCATCAGGTCAAGAGTCCTATAAATATGTGTGATTTTTTTCAAGTACCTAATTCAATTTTAAAAGTACTTTTTTTGCCCCAGTAGGTCAATCGGTCGTCTCCGTAGAAATGCCCTTAAACATTTGTAAAAATGTTTCTTTCGGATGCGAGGGTTTCCTCACATTGATGAAACAACGCTGGCCCACAGCGTAACAAGTGATAGCAAAATTCGACGAGTCATGTGAGCCTTTCGGTAGCTTAGTTGGTCAGAGTATCGGGCATCGGGCCGGATTCCCGGAGGCGCGGGTTCGAATCCCGCCTGAAAGCTACTTATAGGGCTCGTGGTTTTTTACTATCACATTTTTCCTATACTTACAAAAATTGCAATGTGAATGCATAAAAATAATTTAAAATCTTAGTGTAAGTAGTTTTTTTTCTTCAAAAATACATCTTATACCCAGTACCTACCCCTAGCATGAAAAACTCTCGTAACGGTAATCGAATAGTAAAATATTCGATTCCGTTTTCGACGGTTTGTGAATCTGGGGTCTGAAAACTTTGGTTAACAACTTTTCTATGTAGGTACTGTGACTAGCTGTAACATAAAATTAAATTTTACATTAAAGAGTCGCTGATGAGCAAAGGATACTATAAAGTAGACGATTATTTGAATGACCGCAATGCATGGTCCTGATGTAACACATAACATAATCACTGTTTAAGGCTGGCATTCCCCAAAATACGGTATCTTAAATTATGGATTACTCGCAAATCACAAGTACTTAAAACTTGGAAAAAATATATGTTATTTTACAGTTATTTATCTAGTGCTTCCGGCCGTTTTTTCTATTGGTGATATTTAACTGTGTCAAATAAAATCCCAAACATCCGTCTAATCGTAATCCAAATATCGTATTATTTGCAGTATACTTGGTTTTAGTTCATGAAAAATATACGAAAATAATTGTCTTTGATTAGCCGAGGGATTCCGGCCGTCATAAGTTTATAATTTTTATTATTTGCTTTTTAATTGAATTTTAAGTGATTTTCGATTCGCGGGGCGCTCGCGAGTTCACAGTTCACTGCCGGCTGCCGCTGCGTCCGCGTGAAGTGTATCGCGCGCGGCCGAGCAAGCGTTAGCGTGCCTGTTTCAGTCAGGATTCATCGCCTTAATATGATGTATTTTTATACTAAGCAATTGTTGTATTAGTAACTAATATCTATTTTTTTTAAATGTCGTTACCTAACTAAGAAACGCTGGCAAGTTTCTTGCGCCCATTCTTCTTGTCAGTTAAAAAAGTCTTGAATGTATTGACGATTCATAAGTACAATCAGAAAATCCACCAGGTATACACCGTAAGGGTCAACAGCAGTTTTAGTATACTGCACTAAAGACCTTTTGCAACGGACTGCCATCTGGTAAATATACCAATAGTGTCACAGATGGGCGGTCCAAACCCTACACACATTGTTTTTAAACAAAGGGTCATTTGGTTTGACCAGCTACCTACTTGGGATCTAAAACTTTTTCAAAAGAAAGAGCTTATGAAAGATTATAATAACAAACAACAGATGGTTCACAGAACAATAAAATTTTTAAAGAAACAATGTCGCAATTAGTGAAAACATAGACTACGCTAGTCATTGATCCGTTTTTTGGTAGAAAAAACAAATGGGGCGGGACCAAAGATGGGCAGCCCTTCTTGTTCATGCACGCGATAAAGTGTGTTTAGTGTATACCTGGTGGGTTTGCTGATCGTACATATTTATTATGTCTAAGAGAATAAAGAATTTTTTCATTTAATTTCATAATGAATGAATATGAATATTATTATAGAAAACTGTTGTATTATAACACCAATAGAAACAGCATTAAGCAAGAGGCGAACCAAACATTAAATTTTTTACTATTCCCTAATTTAATAAAGAAGTAATGGCGTAACCATTTCTATGAAAAATCAAAAAGGTTGCGTGTCGGCCCTCATTCTAACTCCGAGCATTAATCTATGGTACGAAACCTAAAAAAATAACAATTTTAAACCTTATCTTCTTCAGTTTAAAGTTTAAAATAGCTTAGTTAAGCTACAGGAAGGAATCAGTCAAATTAATTTTATGTTCCATGATTACACTTTTCAGTCGCCATTTTTTATTGTGGCTGAACTTTTGCTGTATAAAGAGGTTTCTTTAGATTAATGGTTTAATCATAATAATAAGTAATTAAAAGGCAATTTTATTCATATTTAGAAGGTATAAGTATTAGAATTATGATATGGTATGCAGGTATGGTATGATATACATATAGGCAGTGTTATTGTGATGTAAAAAAATGTGTTGGTGATAGAAAGAAAGTGATTACTTATAAATAAAAGGTTTTTCAGTAAAAACAGGCTTGAGACAAATAGTTTGTTAAGATAACCATATATGAAAAGGTTTTCCCTTCAAAAAATATTTCAATAATTAGTATATTATGTAAGTAATTACATTTTGTCTTTTTTCATTATATTAGAAACTTTTAAGGCAAACTTTATTATTAGTTGCTTATTTAAAAAAAATATTGGTCCTTCTTGCTTGCCTTTACAGAAAAGCCTGAAGTGAAGTACACTATAAAATAGAAAATTTAAGTGTTTTATTGGGTGAAATATTTGTTTTTGTTCTTTAAATAGAAGTCGAAAGGCAGAATTAAGCCAATGTTGAGTCTTCTTCGTTCGTGTCAATGATTCACTAAGTCGAAAATAACATAATTGTGACACCAAATATTGATGAACACGCTTTCTGTACGAAAAGGTCATCATAAGTTTTTCAAATTTACTTTTAGTTTTTTGCATTATAATGCCATTTTTATTAATGAAAATTAAATATTAGAAAGATTTGACTCGTAGATCAGCGGTCAGAGCATTCGCCCGGACAGTAAAAGTTCCCGGGTTTGATTCCCGGTGGAGCTACATGGAGGATGGGTATTTTTTTTTGTATATTCCATTTTCAATAATAAGTTTTTCAAATGCACAATTAAAATCTCGTGTCTCAGCTGTGTTTGTTTACGCACTCCTCCGAAACGTCTTGACCGATTTTTATTACCTAATTTTCTGTGTATATTTGGTAGAGTCTGAAAATAGGTCGTAGCTTACGTAACTCGTATAAGCTACTTTAAATTACGAAATTCCACGGAAAGAAGCCCTGGGGCATAAATAGTTCCTATAAAGAACTTTGCAAGTGAAAAATGAATACTAAACCCAGTGACAATGTCACTCGTCGCTTGTAGCATCGCGGCTACGAGCAGAAAGTTGTTTTAGCGGCAAATTATCATATAAATTGTAGCGCGCCGCGCCACAGACGAGATAGGGCACGCGTTCACTGCAGTACCTACTGTACTTACCTGTCACAGAGGAACTCTTGTTTTTTTACTTTCTTATTTAATGTCTTGGCCAAGTTTTTTAAAAGAAACCCCTCTGTGGTCTTGATGTAAACGCTGACTACAGTGCGACAACGTTTTCTGTTTCGGTGGTCAAAAACTGTAAGTACCGTGTTTTTGTTAATGTTATTTTGCTTGTTGTCCTTTCATAGCGCTGGTGCCAGCTAAAGGTTAAATGAACTGCTACAAAAAGAAGAAAAAAAAAGGTTGTATGCTATTTTTTATTCCGAAATTACACGGAAACGAAGCCCTGGGGCGCAGCTAGTTCCTATAAAGAATTTTGCAAGTGAAAAATGAGTACTAAACCCAGTGACAATGTCACTCGTCGCTTGTAGCATCGCGGCTACGAGCAGAAAGTTGTTTTAGCGGCAAATTATCATATTAATTGTAGCGCGCCGCGCCACAGACGAGATAGGGCACGCGTTCACTGCAGTACCTACTGTACTTTCCTGTCACAGAGGAACTCTTGTTTTTTCACTTTCTTAATTAATTTAATGTCTTGGCCAAGTTTTTTAAAAGAAACCCCTCTGTGGTCTTGATGTAAACGCTGACTACAATGCGACAACGTTTTCTGTTTCGGTGGTCAAAAACTGTAAGTACCGTGTTTTTGTTAATGTTATTTTGCTTGTTGTCCTTTCATAGCGCTGGTGCCAGCTAAAGGTTAAATGAACTGCCACAAAAAGAAGAAAAAAAAAAAGGTTGTATGCTATTTTTTATTCCGAAATTACACGGAAACGAAGCCCTGGGGCGCAGCTAGTTCCTATAAAGAATTTTGCAAGTGAAAAATGAGTACTAAACCCAGTGACAATGTCACTCGTCGCTTGTAGCATCGCGGCTACGAGCAGAAAGTTGTTTTAGCGGCAAATTATCATATTAATTGTAGCGCGCCGCGCCACAGACGAGATAGGGCACGCGTTCACTGCAGTACCTACTGTACTTTCCTGTCACAGAGGAACTCTTGTTTTTTCACTTTCTTAATTAATTTAATGTCTTGGCCAAGTTTTTTAAAAGAAACCCCTCTGTGGTCTTGATGTAAACGCTGACTACAGGGCGACAACGTTTTCTGTTCCGGTGGTCAAAAACTGTAAGTAACGTGGCGATTGCCAAATACCTGGAAAGGTATTTCTTTCGCGTGTGAGGGTAGTAATATCTCCACATTGATGAAATTAACGCTGACTATACAGCGCGTAAGAAGTATTGGATAGATTCGACTCTTCTCGTAACGACTCCGTAGCTCAGTGGTTAGAGCAGTCGCCCGGAAAGCGAAAGGTCGTGGGTTCGAGTCACATCGGAGTGAGTGAGTGAGTTGCGTGAGACGGGTCGATTTTTTCTAAATACTTCATTTTCCATTTTTCTACATACTATTTATTTAACTAACCGTACCTAAACACCTCATATGCCTCAGGCGCCATTAAACCAATCTATTTCCAATTTCCACTAACACGTTACAAAGTAATCAAAAAATTTCATCTCAGATACAAATCTGGAACAGAAATTCAATTTTCCCCCACCCATCAAAACGACATCATCATCTCTACAAATCATCTACAACAAAAAAAATTACATTAACGCATCCCCATGGGCCCACAAAATGTACTTATAAAAACACCTAATAATACATGTGATATTGGCCGAAAACATGCAGCTGCTGTGGCATAGAAAAAAAAACACACGCTCTGATTGGCTGGCGGCGATGGCGGGAACATTAACCGCATCTGTCAGCCTTCATAATATTGTCTATGGTTTAAGGCGGGGCATACACTATCCCATCCATATGGCGCGCGAAAAATAGCAATAAGTACGCGTACCGATGTGACAATGAGAATTTTTACGATGCGACCTATTGTTTGTACTTTATGAGAGTTTTGCGGTAATAATGTTTTTATTATTGTTTTTATGGCACTGTTAAGTTTCTAATTAAGAGTGTGCTATGAATGTCCCGAGCTAATAAAACTTTATTGAATATCGGGGAAAACGTGGGAATTTTGCAAGATTATTAATTTGTACTTATTATTGGTCACGTTTTATTTGATACTAGACTTCCGCCCGCGGCTTCACCCGCATGGACTACAGAGTATTTACATGCTTATTTGGGATAAAAATTAGCCTATGTCCTTCCTGGGGTCACAAACTATCTTCATTCCAAAGTCATAAAAATCGGTTCAGCTGTTTTTACGTGAAAACGGAACATACAGACAGACAAAAAAACAAACATAGGTACACATTTTCGCATTTATAATATGTTTTCAAGAAATATGTAAGTTTATTTATTTCAAACGTCAAATGCGGGTAAATAAGTAAGTACCTTTATTAACATACGTATCTATAAAAAAATTGTTTTCTTTTTCAATGTTTCTTCTATACTTATTTACAATTTATCTCATTTTCATTCCCTAACGGTCTATTCATTCAATATTCAAATGAAATCTAGAACGATAATAAATTACTTAATCGCACTGGCTCTACATTTTATTGGGATCAATTAAAAAGCAAGGTGATGGAGGAATGATAATAAAGAAACGGATTATGCCCTAAAACTGGCCGGTAATCTGACCGATCTGAGCCATAAATATTGGCGGGAAAGTTATATTTTTACGTCTATCTTCTAGGGCTGCCACTGTAACCACTTAAAACTATTTTTAAAGCAAATTGACATAAGTAAAACAAGGTTCATAAAAATCAACAAATTGAATTTTTTTGTGACCAGGTTTTAAGCAGTGAATGTGATTTGCACAGTTGCACTTCATATTATCTTCGCATAAATATTTTTACAGATTTCTGAGATGAGCTGTAACATTCAAATATTTCAATAAATTATAAATTTCAAGTGTTAAGCCTCGAAAACAATTCACGATTTTTTAAAGTTTTTGACATATGTATTACTTATTTTGCCGTTCAGTTGCGATTGGCGCTAGTTTCCATACAATGTAATCGCAAATGCTCTAAGCGAGCGATCATTAAGCGATTTGTGTCCGTTATACCGTTTTAGCAATCGCAACTAGTAGCAGTCGCGTTTAGCAACTGGTCGCTTAATTTCGGTAATGCGCCGGCGCCGGCTGCGTTTGCAGTCATTACATTTGCGTGATGGTTCATTCTCCCTATCCATCCATAAGGAAGACCAGTGCCCCCAATAGTGGGGGTATTAAGCAGCTGATCGTGGCAATTATTATGGATTTTGAATAAAGTAACTACACGTATAAAGTCACGTGCCACCATAAGTTTAGAGCATTTAACAAAAAAAACCATTGGCGAGTTTCTTGTCAGTTCTTTCCCAAGGTCTCCCGCTGCCGTAGGGTTCGCGAACCGATGGCGTAGCTTCTTTGACGTTCACGAGTTCTGAATTAGTATTAGCCTAGGCTGAATAGCGATGGCTGGCTCATGCGTCATGCTCGTGAACGGGTGCTGCCAGTGGGGTGGGTCTGCTCATGTCTACTTGTGTTAAAGGTGTTCGGGATATGGTTTATAATAGTATTATATAGTTTTATGAGCGAGCTGGTGTGTCTCATGGTAATTTTGGTACCCGTGTCTTACAGTAACAGCATTTTTTCTAATAATTGTATTATTTATTCAAAAATTCCTTTTACTTGTTAACACTTATAGATTTGAAAATACGGCGCAGCTTGCAGTTTCCTTTTTATTAACCTTATAATATAATGTGAATAAGATTAAGATTAGTGTGTCCATTAAACTATTTGATTCCTTGTTTAGTTGAAAATTGTTTACTGTTTTAGGTAATAAGCAAAATTGTACTTAATTTACGCGGTATTCTGTATTGTGATGGAAAGTCACCTTACTATGTGAAAGTAATTTTTCAAATTTGACGACTCTGTATAAATTAAAACATGGAAAAAAAATAGCCCTTGGCGAGTTTCTTGCCGGTTCTTCTCGCTACAAGGTCTCCTGCCGTAGGATTTGCGAACCGATGGCATAGCTTCATTGACATTCATAAGTGTTGTTAAACAAACCTAAATTGAATAAACAATATTGAATTTTGAATAGAAGTTTTTGATTTTGCATTTTTAACTTTGCATTTTGACGGCCTCCGAGGCCGAGTGGTGTACGCACCTGTTTCAAGTTGCCGCTATCTCTAGAGGTCCCGGGTTCAATCTCCGGTCAGGTAAATGTTGAAAACGAACTTTTCAATATTTCCTCGGGTCCGGGTGTATGTGGTAATACCCATCGTTGTTGTTTCCAATTTCCATAATACTAGTGCTTACCTTGGTATTGATACAATGTATGTGATGGTGTCCAATATTTATTTATTAACTTTTCCATTTCCTATTAGCGGCAGCCCTACCTAATCCATAGTTTAACGACAGCTCTTTAAACCTCCGTCAAATAGAGTATCCACTTAGGGCACGCATAAACTGTTAGCTTACCATATATCTGAATCGTGTGAAATACTCAGCCGATTTTAACTACGACCAATTTCCAACTGAAGGCCGATAGTGGCGCTACTATCGCCTTTAAACATAGGAAACAGAGCTCTATTACTATAAGCATAAGGAAAATACATTTGAATTTCAGTAGTAAGGTATTTTTAAAGTGAAAAGGGTTTTAAGAGCGGGTTGTTAATTTCACATTTCATTGATCTCAGTGTTGCCATTAAGCTTGCATTTAAATTAATTAACCTGTTTTATTAGTAAGGCGTGGTTTCTGTATGTTATATTGAATGACGAAATATTAGATTTTTCGTATTTTAGTTAGTGCGTTTGTTCAATGTGTTGTACAAGTTTCTCAGTAGGGTAAACCAGACATACGTGCCCCAGTGGATAACGCGCCCCACTCGCAAAACTCACAGATGCATTTTGAATTTCGCGCTAATTGGACCCGAACACCTGAGGCGTTATTTAATCCCAATATTCCCACGGGAAGGAGAACTATGAGGATAAAAAACCGCGCAAAGCATTCTCCATACAAATATTTAAATGTGAAAGTGTGTTTGTTTGTTTGTCCGTCTTTCAAGTCAAAACGGAGCAACGGATCAAGGTGATTTTTGGTATGGGGATAGTTTGGGAGCTGGAGAGTGACATTGGCTACTTTTTATCTCGGAAAAACATCACATTCTCGGCGGGGTAACGTCGTGTAGTCCACGCGGGCGAAGCCGCGGGCGGAAGGCTAGTCTTAAGGTACCATAAACTGGTAGTTTGATAGGCCGTGGCACTTACAGAATTCTGATAAAGTTAATTGATATAAATGTAAGTGGTTTAATTAAATGCGATTTACAGATGCGCTGGCGCATAAAACGAGTTTCATTTAAATAGATTTTATATGCAATAGTATTTTAGCAGCTTCAGTTTATGCTTACATTAAAAGAAAAAGGTTAAAATCTAAAAAAAATTACACTCAGACTCAGAGTAGTAATATTTATATCACCCGTTTTTTTTCTTTTTGTGAAATTGGATTTTTTTATGTGCTACCTACTGCATTGAAAAATCTAAATATGAGTTTCTTCCATAATTATACATTATCTATCCACCAATTATCTTACACACACCTTTTAAATAATAATCACATTGAAATGCTATCTATTTCTTTGACGTGATAAATTTAAAAAGAAAGTAAGTAAGTACCTATGTACTTTTTATTATTTCATATTTTTATTATTGAAGCTTGTACGTACCATAAGATACGCATATCTCAAAAAATACTGAACCTATTTTGATGAAACTTAGACTGTTCTACACCTGATTAAAATCAAAATAATTATCTCGATACGAATTTTAGTTTGTGAGAAATTCGTGGACAAACACAAACATAATTGCACACGGGCTTGGAATCCTAAATACATAGAACGGTATACTCAGATATTATCCAATTCCAAACCGCCTTTTTGAAAGTCGGCTAAAAATATTGCGCAATTATGCTCCTTAACACCATAAAAATGTCCACATCTAACGTTACCAAACAAATAACTTCTCTTTCTTGTTCCACCGCAAACTTCGCACAGATATTGCAAAAGAAATCCAATCTGAAAGTTCCAGATCTTAGTCAGCCAACAGAATCCAATAACGCCTTTGCCCGACCGACTCGGAAAATGGAGGGAAAATATAAATTTTTGTCTATGGCAGCGTTGTTGCGGACATGTGTGACGCGCCAAATCGCTTTCAAAAAGTTCTTGGTCCATTATTGGTTTTGTCAAATTGTTTTATTAATATCTGTGGCTGTAGGTTGCGTTACCCATAGATACTGTTAGAAAAAACGGAAGCAATATTGTGAGCAAAACGCTTAGACTAAATACTGAGGTAACTGGAGAGTGCAGTACTAACACTTTTTTGTGGCACTGTGGTTGTCTTCCGTCTCACCTACACTTTGAAAAAATACGTATGGTCATATGAGACAACTGACAGCCACTACGTACTAAATGTCAAATTTGCTGGGCACACTTTTTATTCAGGGTGAAAACTCCAGTTACCTCAGTATTTAGTCTAAGCTTTTTGATTGTGAGTGAGAAAGTCGCAGACATACAGTGGAGAAAGTACTCTGTTAATTTACTAAAGTTATGTTAATGTTAGAATGCTGTTTACTTAGGTACCGCCAACTTTTTGATGATATTCGGTTTGTGATATGATAAGTAATTCTTGTTCAGTAGGTGTACATTACAGTTCCTACCTATACTTAGTAGAGTACCTACAATCCTTGTTCAATACCATAGGATAAGTTTTGGTGAAAAAACCAGGAAGTTTCAATTAGGTACTTACTAAAAGTTTTTGGTATTTTTCACTTCTGACTATTACTTTTGCCTGGTATATTACTTATATGCTAGTTTTTGCGCGTTGAAGAACACCTTTTTCAGGCTATAAATTTTGATTTTAAAAACTGTTACTTAATCTTACCTATTTCATTGGTTAATTTATAAGAGGCAGACACGTCATTCAGAAAATACTCACAAACGCTTTTTAAATAAACTTCATTATCGTTCCTTTGAACACCCAAAACTTGTCTATCAACTTAATTCAAGTCCTAATACGCTTATGCAACCTTTGTTTGCACTTGTAAACGCATAACAGCTTAAATCCTCATCCAATAAAAGGGCCCCGAAGCAATTTCAGGCCGCATTTAATCACAATACAAATGGGTACTCAAACGACAAAATCCAATGATAAAAATCAGATTACATCAAACGACGAACGACTTACCTACCGCATAGCTGAATGTCAAAACACCTCAGCCTGTTACCCGAAAAAAAAAACAAATTGTCTATGCCACAGAAATGGCGAATTTAAAAAAAAGTACTTTATAACGCCGCCCATTGAGTTTCGGCCTCTTTGACACCGGCTGGCGCGTAAACATCTTGTTAGTACGCACCAAATAAGAAAGTTTATAAATATAAATAAGGTGGAAAAAGCTAAGGGATATAATACTTTACAATACAATGGACCTAACAAATGTTTTGCGTCTTTCGTTGTCACTTTTTCTATGTAAATTGCCCGCGTAATTTGTGAATGTACGCTTGTGGGTGCGTGTGGGTTCTTTTTGTGTCGACTGACGTCTGAAAGGACGCATGGGATGTTCAATTGAAGCGGCATCGGCGTTGCAATTTGATGTCAGCCTTTTGCTTTAATTTTTTTTTGTAAAGCTAGTGGTGTTAGTTTAAAAGAAGATAGTGTTGCAGGACTGTTCACTCTTTTGATACCTATGCACTTAGTTCATCTCGACCACCTGGTAACTTCTAATGCTTAGGGATTGTCAAATTGACCTATCTGTTCTATCTTTTAAGGGATATCAGTCTTGTTGTTGTTGTTCTTGTTGTTGTTTGTGTTTGTGTCGTATGTTCATAAACGTTAAAGAAAACCAGCACACACAAAACACAATAGTAGAGATGATGCACTGGTAAGAAAGACTGAAGGAATGTCTGCCTTATGGCAGTCGCCATTTGCTTCTGCAATGACGTTTAAATAAATAAAAATAAAATAATAAATAAATGTCTTCTTTCTGTGCTTGGCGTTACTAACCCGGGGACCACGGTCCAACGGTTGTTTACAACTTTAATATAAACTAATAAACAAATAAATAGCCAGGGTTTTACATACAGTCTGTATGGTGGTCTGTACTTTAAGCTACTCACTTTGTACTTGATAAATTTCTGTTTCTATTTGTCATTGTCTGTTTGTAAGTACTGTGTGTGTTCTAATAAATGTTTTTCCTTTCTTATTACAATTTGTTAGAGTAGCGATATTAATAAATGTCATTTCCAGTGTAAAACATCGATGTTTCCACACCGTTGCTCTACCTTTCAACTCAAGTACATGTGTTGATACAATTTAATTCTTATTCCCTTCATTGTAGGGTCCTTTTTTCATGCCATTTTCGGTTGAAAATAATTGTTTTAAGAAATCACGACGGTCGACAACTGTCGTCGCTTTATATTTATTTATTTTTTATGTTTGCGTATATTGTCCATATTCATATTTACAAATTGTCTCCTCAAAATTGGGTTGCAGTGGCCTTTTGCATTTAACAATCAACGTATTACCTATATTTAAACATAATTGAATTATATTGCACCTTTCGACTGAAATATTGAGATTAAAGTTTACTAGGTATTCTCCAGTTTCTCATGAAGTTGTTGTTAAAG
Organism: Crambus lathoniellus; assembly: GCA_949710035.1. Taxonomy (NCBI): domain Eukaryota; kingdom Metazoa; phylum Arthropoda; class Insecta; order Lepidoptera; family Crambidae; genus Crambus; species Crambus lathoniellus. The sequence goes on along the minus strand of OX453325.1, from coordinate 2,572,109 downwards.
AACTGATATTTTCATGCTATGTCAGTTAGGTATTCAAAATATGACACAAAAAGAAACAGAGAAGTTCCAGTGTGTAAAAAACCTAGAAATAAAATTAAAAAAGTAAAAAAGCCCATCTAACATTTTTGTTGATTCAAAATTAACTGCATGGATTGATGCCATGGATCGGCTTTGAAATAGGAAATGAACTTTATAAATAAGTACCTAAAGAACTATAACCTAAGATTCTTCCCCTTCATCTTCCTTTTAAGTTTCATATTGTTTTCAAAATCAAAATAAAAAGTAGGCAGTGTGCAGTTAATTTCAGTCAAGTATAGTATATGCACAATCTGAGATCCTGTATTCGATTCCCAGAATTCCCACTTCCCAGCCAGTTCTAAGTTAGGAATTCGACTTTTCTTAATTTATCTGTTCGTGATTCCATTGTTGTTAAACAAGTGCTTACTCAAATCAAAACAACTTGTGTTCTCAAATATTAAAAAAAAAGAAAAGTCAAAGAGCTGTTTAATTTTTTATTACACACCCTAAAATCTGAAGTACTCTCGTAAGACCGGTAGTCGGCTCGGATCACAACCAAAACAATCATTCAAAGCCCGTACAATTTACATTTTACCTGAATTGTTTAACCACCAACACTTTTCGAACTCATTTCATGCAATTTCAAACGAAACCCTACCTTATTATAAAGCAATAAGTGTTACACAAACCAAAACGTATTGGAGAACAAAGATTTGTCTGTCTCTTGTAGCACGCGCCATTTTTCAAACAAATTTCAACAGTGACACCCATTGTAAGTTGAAATCTTTTACACTTACAACTGCTTCTAAACAGAGATCTTTTGAAAACGGACGGGGTACAGTAAGACTTTTATATTTACAACCAAGCTTTATAAAAAATAAGGATCAAATTGAAGTGAGCAGCAAACAATATAACTTGGACTGGCGATATAACTAAAAAAGTAGGCAAGAAAAAGTTAAGTTATACTGGCCAACACTATTGTTTTGAACAATGCAAAATTGTCGGTATTGTATTACAGTCATTAGACTGGTCAGTTTGTGGTTGACAGCTGATGTTTGTACGTTTGTCCAAGTTTAAAATGTTTTTGTTTGCAAAACAAATTTTGTTTTTACAGTCCACTAAACGGTTGCGCGGCGATACTCTACTCTGTGCATACAGTTTTGACAGCCCGCGCGCGGGAAAAAAGCTTCGCGCGCTTTCTTTTTACAAACCATAACCAAAGAGTTTTTTTTTAAAGAAAGTCCGAATTGTTGACTATTTCTTGGCGGTCAGTCGTTTCCTGTTAAAGGCGAGTGCCTAATACTATTGTGTGTGGTTTTATTTTAATGTTTGCACACGTGTTACAATATAAACAAAATGCACCAGGTGATGTTGTAGGTAGCTTTTATTTGTGCTTTCTAAGCACGCGCCTATTTATGTAAACAGATGTTTACAAGATAACACGCAACTTGAAATGAATGGGTCGTCATTGGCGGTTTCCATTGCATAAAACCTTTATTGTTCGAGCTCTATTCATTTTTCAATTTTATGTAATTGTACTGCATACACTGACTGTCCGGTTGTTTTCATGTATTGGGGTGTGGTGTGGTGCGTGCTATCAATTTGTTGTTGAGGGAATATGTGATCTGGTTTAGAACTACCTAATAAGATCGACCTCTACGATTTTTTAAACTATACACCTTATTTTTACCCGATTACGGCGAAGCCCAAAAGGAGGGTTATCTATTTGACCTGAATGTATGTATAAGTGTCTATTCCTGTGTTCCCTCGTCACCAAACAAGCTGTTGTGTCAACCTTCACAAACGTACTCAGACCCCCCACACCTCAAACCAAGGAGGTCAAACATAAACCCTAACAATCATCAAAAAAAAGCGGCGTTTAGGACTCTTTTTAGAGCCGCACACACAAAAAGTTGGCATTACAACGCTTCAACGCTCAAGCCTTGTACCTTTGCAGAAAAAAAGTGTCGGTGGACGCCAATACGTCACAAAGCCTGCCAATAAACGTCAAAATATTTTCAAAATACGAACGCCCGTGGCGCGTTTGCCGCTTTGCGACACCGCTCTGACTTTGCGGAATTTTAGGGCTGGTAGGTTGCAGAGAAAATAGAAAGATATGCTAAGAATGTAGTAGCATTTGAAACTACAGCGATAAGTAAAATATAACAGTTCTGTAGAATTGTAGTTTAACAAACACTTGCCCAATAATGCCTAAATTAGATATTTCAATTCCGACAGCACAGCGGTGCAGTAGTGAGACAATTGACAACATTTCAAAATTTTAAGGTACTTGTTTTTATGGATATAATGAAAGGGTATCGTTTTTTAGGAAACACGTATTTTTTCTTTTCTTTTTATTTTCATAAATTATTGAGATAATAATCAAATGAAAATGGTATATTCTAAAAGGACGTAAGTACAATATCAGGAATAATATAGTAAGCGATTCCTTAGCCTCAACCTTCCTCTCCCTAACTTTCAAATTAAAAAAAACTGTCCATGACATGAAGTTTTACGTAGAGATGTTCCTAGCACGCTAGTATATTGTGTCGATAATAATAACATTTTTGTTTAAAGGGATTATTTATTTTTATTTAGTCAGATGCAATAAAACAACACTACACTTGATTATTTCGTCTCACATGTGATATACAACTGTAGTTCTAAAAATGCTATACTTTTCATGACTTGTAACCTTATTTAACCAACTTGCTCAATACTTTAAAACAAGGTGTAACTGTGTAAGTACTTACTTTTAAAAAAAATATTTTTATAAAAAAATAAAACCGCCTTCTAAAAAACCACATCAAAAAAGTAAGAAATAATTCCTCACCAAATAAATAACGTAAGTACTTTGAAGTCGGCCGTGAAACATGTACAATTTTTTGAAAACCCGCCCGACTTCAAAGTACTTACGTTATTTATTTGGTGAGGAATTATTTCTTACTTTTTTGATGTGGTTTTTTAGAAGGCGGTTTTATTTTTTTATAAAAATAATTTTTATTTCACTCTTTTTAGTGCATCGTGCAGGCAATTTTGCGTGTTTTCTGGTAAATAGGTATGTGATCAAACTCAAAACCTCCTTTTTCGAAGTCGGTTAAAATACCTTGAGGTATCCCCTTTTTAACAAAATAAGAATCATCTAAATCGGTTTATAAACAAAGGAGTTATGCCTAAAGATACGTATTAAATTCACATAAAGTGGTAACGAAAACGACAGTATTTTCAAGATTTTCTGAAAACTACTGAACCGATTTCAAATTTCAAAAAATGGGACCAACTTGGAAACCAACCTGATGTAATAACGTTTGAACCATTTCAATCGGTTCAGCCGTCTTCGAGTAATCGGTGGACACACACAAAAAAAAAAAAAACATACAGACGAATAGAGAACCTCCTCCTTTTTGATTTAGAAGTCGGTTAAAAATCTTTGTTTGTGTTATAATAAAACAAAAACAACTATTAAAATGACAGTAACTTTGACAATTGTTTGTTTAATTCGTTTTTTTTTCTTCTTGGGGATTAGTTCCAGGCAAATGCATACACGCTAGAACTTCCTGACATTGATCATTATACACATTTTTTTAAATATCTTTTTTCATGTTTAATTAGTTCTAATCTCGAAATGGTTTTCGAATTTTACTGCCTTGCAAAAAATGAAATGTTGTCAATTTAGGTCCATTCCATAATATTTAATAAGGTCTTATAGGAGTTGGTTATCTAAATCTTTTAATTAAAATCCATAAAGGTACAGAAATGATCTTTATTTTCGGCTGTTTTTAAGCATGATTTCTATTTTTATTTAAGAATTTCTAGAATTAATTTGGGTGTAACAAACTGAAAATTTAATCATTTATCTACTAAATCTAAGTGACAACCCTAAAATAGAACCCTAAAGTGCAACTCACCTCCTGCTCAAAGTCTTGAAGAGCAAGCGAGACAGAAATAACACACAGTAGATTTGCGTGCATTTGAGTTTTTTTTTTACTAAAACACCTTTGCGTTTGCCGAAAGCACCTATTCATAAGTTGGGGTTTGCAGACGCGTTATTCTACGTTGATTAATATCACTGGTTTCATTGTTATGGTGGTGGAAAAAAATGACCTTTAAGTACCTACCTAGCTATATCGTATGCCTGAGTGACAAAAAATTTAATCACTGTGCGAAAACCAGCGCCACTTTTGTGTTGGTTTTCGCACAAACTATCTCTTGAGGATGCCCCGGATTGGGGTGAAACCATTGAGTTATAATGTACTATGGGTGAAACTCGTGTAGAGTAGTCTAATCGGCGAAAGTGCAAGGTGTAGATACCTACACTGTCTTGCTAAATGCAGGTATTGTGCACTTGTATTTTCTGCGGGCGGGCGGGCGGTGCATCTTGCATGTTGTGTTTTTGCGGAAGTAAGCTACATATATTTCGTTTTTGTACAATGGTTAGGGACATCCGCCAAGTCACGCTTGATCAAAAAAAATGTTACGGGGTACCTATGGGCTTACTCCTGACCTCAATCTGGCCCAAGAGCGAAGAAGAGGTCTTAGATGGAGAGAGTTCATCCAGACTAGAAGAAATCTGTTTACTTGCACCTTGGAATAGGTTTGGGTTGTATAGGTAGTCGGGAAAACAGACGGTGTAGCAAACGGTCCCCACACAAACGACGATAATTTCCATCCTCTAAAGGTCACAGCACATACATCAACTCGGAAAGGGATCGTAAACGTATCAACTCGAGCGGTTCAGTATTCTTTGTATGAAACCCCCTACTGCAAAGCACACTAATCGGAATCGTAACGTAATCGCCTCGCCTCGGGACCAGCTCACGAACCGCTTTGCGGGTCGCTACTTGCTATCCCCGCGCTTACCGCTAGTCGTCCACGCGCTCACGTCTCTCCGTACCCGAGCTTACGGCTCTACGCACAGTGGTCTGAAAATGAAAATGAACATCTATTTTTTTTCCATTCTTTTCTATTTTTTTTGTCTTTTTTATTTTTTTTACGATTTTTTTCTCTCATTCTTTTTTTTTTATTTATTATTATATGGAACCACTGTGCGGCAAGCCGTAAGCGCGGCGTCGCCTAGCCGTAAGCGCGGCGTCGCCTAGCCGTAGCCGAGCCGACGTACCGACGCTGATCCGGTTTGGTTACGTGCTTGCGTTAGGTTGACGCCTGGTTGACGGCGAGGCGAAGGCGATACGGTGTCGATCCCTTTCCGAGTTGATGTAATGTGCTGTGTCCTTAAACCTTATCATACAGCCTTCGATCAACAATAACAACTAGTTCTAGATACATAGTTTAGTTGGAGTGACAGATATGGCCGAGCGTATACTCCCACTTGAGAGTATAATTATAAGTAGATTATTTTGACAGTGTCAATAATACTAAGGTATTTCAAACTTGGAACGGTTCCTGTCATTTAAGTATAATGTAAGATCGTAACATTCGTAACCTTTTTTCTCCGTTTAAAAAAAAGTCTGTCTGGCCATATTAAGTTTTCATTTAATTCGTGAGCCTTCATCTAATACTATTTTTGATCGAAGCATACACCACTGAATTGAATAAATTTTGAAATATTTTCATTTTAGTGATTTCAGTGAAATATAAAAGTGCCAAAATTTTCAAATCTACAATGAATAAAAAACCATAGAGCCCTAGTTCTTATGCATTTCAACAACACCGAAAATTCATTATTGTATGTTTTAAGGTTTAAAAGGTGGAAAACGTCATCGCCGTTTGTATGGAGACCGTTTGCAACACAATCCCCTAGTGCCTGAAAAAAAACTTAAAGAGCTCTTTAAGATTTTAAATTATTTTTATGCATTCACAATGCAATTCTGTAAGTATAGGAAAAATGTGATAGTAAAAAACCCCGAGCCCCATAAGTAGCTTTCACATTTTTCCTTATTTTTGCTTTTTTACTATCACATTTTTCCTATACTTACAGAATTGCATTGTAAATGCATAAAAATAATTTAAAATCTTAATTTAATGGCTGTTTCATCTTAATCGATTGTTAAACATTTGTTAAAATGTTTCTTTCGGATGCGAGGGTTTCCTCGCATTGGTGAGGCAACGCTGGCCTACAGCGTGACAAGTGATAGCAAATCTCGACGAGTCGTATAAGCCTTTCGGTAGCTTAGTTGGTCAGAGCATCGGGCCGGATACCCGGAGGCGCGGGTTCGAATCCCGCCTGAAAGCTACTTATGGGGCTCGTGGTTTTTTACTATCACATTTTTCCTATACTTAAAGAGCTCTGTGCTTAAGTTTGAAATGACAACCAAGTATGGTAACTTGCAGTACGTTTGGAAACCCGGTGGAAAACAGGAGAAGGCGAATACAGTTAAGAGGATAAATCCAGGTGATAATAAGTCTTGATTTTGTTTTGTTGAGTGTTTTATGACACTCTTGTTCAACCCTCACCTGTTTAAATATACTTATTTATAAATTTTTAAACATGAAATATAATTGCATCTTCAAATATATTTCACTACCGAAAATAAATATCCCATCTACAAACTAGAATAACAAAAAAATGGCCGCCACCAAGTCACTGACCGAAAAACCTATGAATAGTTACCAATAGGAAATAATATTTTAAATTATTTAACACATACCACGAACTCAGCGTACAAGATCTAAACGCTCATAATATATTTAAAATAACATTATACAACATTAATTTAAAAACTTATGAACCAGTTAATGTAACAACAGCACTATTCAACATACAAAAGCAATTTCAATAATGGCAAACAAAATATTCAGCGTTTAAAAACCCTTTTTATTGAGTATAATAGTTTATTTTATCTCATCTATTTATTTCCGAACGAAATTCTTACATAATACACTAGTTTTTTTAAGCCCTACTGAACCGAAACTCAGACCGGATGCTATAAAGTAGCATTAAAGACCGATTATTCGAAAAAAAACTTTGTACTTCCGCCTCTAAAACAGTGTGTCTGTGACACGAATAGGAATGAAGGAATTAACTTTATTATACCATTGATACCGCATGTAGGTTGGCTATAAAAAAAGATTTGGGAACTAAACCCTTTATCTATGGTTTCGGTGCGCGCGAAAACGAATGTCAGCGTGACATTTCAACAAAATGGCGGGACTAATTAATTTGTGTGTTTGCAGGCGAGATAGCTATCTGAGAACGTGTTTTTGCATCGGTTTAGGGGTTAATAACATTAGTTTAAACTTATTTGGTTACGACGATAACACACATTAATGAATTAATTACTACATAGCATGCATTCAGTATAATATGCGATTTATTCAAAAGGCAATACAATAAAATGTTTGTTACCTATTTAATTAGTTTTAATCGCAACAAAAATATCACGGCCTTAACGTCTTCAGGAATGTTCTTCACTTACCGTCCTGTAAGTCAAGATCCACTTCCGGTCGCTAAAACAGCGAAGTAAGTAAGTAAGACCTGTAATCTAAGACTGGATGAAATCTTCAGTTAGTAGTAACGTTTGGTTGTAATCACCTAACTAAAGCAATGGTGATAAAAACCTGTTTATGCTAATAAAAAAATATCAACCCCACAATGACAGACTCAAAAAGATTGAATCACAAATGCCACCTTAAATGTTTGCAATGGATTAAAAAGAATCACAACCGAAGGTTCTGCATTAAAACTTTTTTAACACAATTAATTGAACGTCAAGGCAGAGCGCGTCAAACACAGACTAGTATAATAAATGCTTCAAACGTGCCATCTCGCGTAACACGCGTATTCTAACGATGTGTGGGGTCTGGATTCGCGACAATATCGTCGTTCGAATTTCAAATCGTGGACTTTTTAACGGTGCATGGGAGTCGTGGGCATTCTGCCATGAGAAACTTGATACTGATATAAAAAGAGGTAAAATAGGGATTTCTCAGAGTTTGTTTAATTTTAAGAGCTATTTGTAAAATACTACGTCCAAACTACTTTTTAGTCTTCAATAAGTCATTTAAGTCTTGGGGGGGGACTATGCCCAGCAGTGGGCGTCGTTCAGCTGACATGATGATGATGATGAAGTCATGACAAAATTACAAAAATAACACAAGGATTTTTCACCCGTACTATTATTAAGTAGTAAGTATTAATAGTAAACATTCTTGGCGAAATTAAATGGTAGAAGGTATCTCTTTGACGAAATTGTAAACGCATCAAACATTCCAAGCTCAAAACCGTGAGCCGCAAAAATCGTCACCACGGAACCACAGCGGTGACACTCCGTGTCCGTGAGAGTTCGAGCGCCGGTGACGTTTAGCCGACGGTAGGGTAGATACCGAAATTGAATATAGACTTATGCCAAAGAAGGTTACGTGTAGGATGTTATATAATTTGTGTAAGAATATTTAGGTAATAAAAGACACGTTAAGTTTTCAATCAACTTTTATAGATATTTTTATTAAATATCTTTACAAATGGGAAATAATAAAATTTCCGACAAAATAAAGTATGAACGACATTGAATAAAATACTCAAATAAGAAACCGAGCAGCGTTATATTTTGTTTGCGAAAAATTAACTAAGCTAGCGAAAATTTACGAATGACTAATTTCGAGTCGAAAATACTTTATTAGAATATGATCAGGAATACGTAGGTATATCTCGGTAAACAAGTATCATTTTGGTGAAACCGCAGGTTTTGCCTGTGCAGTTATGGATAAGGTTGTGATGACGAATAACTACCGAAAGTATATCCTAAGGGATGGCACAGTGGATATATTTTGCCTAGCGTGCCATCGTCCGGGTGAATCCCTTAGACATATAATCTCCGGTAGTTCTCGTCTCGCAAACGGCGAGTATTTGCATAGACATAACCAAGGATAATACACCAATAACTTGCTCTGAAACATAATCTTGCGGCATCCGAGGTGCCGTACTACAAGTATGCACCAGAACTGGTTCTTGAAAATAGCCATGCTACATTGTATTAAGATCGATCTATCATAACAGCCAGGCAGGACTATTGTAGCATTAGCTACAATACAACAATATTAGGCTTATTAAAAGCCTGATATTGTATTGATAGATCGACACGAACGCCACGCAATAATTGTTTATGTCGCTGTTCCCCATGACATGACAAGTTGACGACAACCTTGGGAAAGCTGAAAAAGATAAAGAAAACAAATATCTTGATTTAGCTCACGAGATTGTTGACATGTGGGACATTGATTCAGCAATTGTTGTTCCGATAGTCATATCTGCCCATGGTCTGATAGCCAAGAGCCTCGATAAACACCTTAAGGGGCTTGCGTTAGGTGGATGGATCGGGAGTCAGATGCAGAAGGCAGTACCTACTTCTGTACACGGCCCGTATCTGTCTCTGGATCCTTAACCATTGCTACCGTTTAGCCCGAGAGCCAAACTAATTCGCTCTATGGAGACTCAACAATAATTCTATATCAGTAATTTCTTAACATTGAAAATTAGATTATCTAGTTGAATAAATAATTCATTAGTAATCCATCAATTTTTATGACAGCGACATAAAAAAAAACAAATACAAAGCTTTAAAAAATCTATAAAAAAATAGGCAAAAATGGTATAAGTTTTATTCACTTTACATTTGAATACATTTATTATCTTTATTATTATCTTTCGTAAAAGTATATAATCCCCCTATATTTGTAAATGAAAAACAAATAAACTTAAAAAAAAACTCTCTACGTAAACTCAAATTGGCATTACACCTTTGTTAAAAATGCTATCAGAAACAACCGACTTCTTCCTAAAGTATTAGTTTCCCGTTTTATATCTTTATGGATTTCGACTTTGGTGCTTAGATATGGTGAACATAAACACATGTTAACGACAAAATTGGTGATAGCATATTTGCTGAAAGAATCGCACCATTTTTGGGGTAAATCTTTTTTTTATACCTTCCAATGCGATATTATGTTGGATTCCAAAATATAGTCTCTTTAAATTATATTTAAGGGCCGTTTACAAAAATTTGGCCTGTTATTGAGGGCTTTACAAAAATATCGGATAGTTCTTGGGGTAGTTGGGGAACTGCATTTTTGTATTTTTAAATGTTATATTTTTTAATGTTTTATAATGTAAAAAAATATGTTTAGAAATATAATTTTGTAAGTATTTTAAATGTAATAAAGGGAATAATAATAATAATATATGTACGTAAAATAAGCTACTAACAGTGGGACACAGTTAATGTGTCCGAATAAAATACTAAATCGTCCAATGAAAATACTAAGTTAGCGACAAAAATATTTATTTATTTATTATTTATTTAACACTTTATTTTAACACCACAGTACATAAAAAAGAGAAAAAGAAAACAATTTTAATTAACTTAAACAGTATTTAACAACTAAATACTGAGTAAGTGAATCAATAATCGCCCAAATAAAAATTAGTCCTCTCAATAATTATTTATTATCGACTGAATTTTAATAACTTTCGCATATTTTGGCTTCCTAGTAGTTCCTATTTGAATGTATGAAGATTGCGCCAGCCCTCGGCCAAGGCATTCACCCGACTGCCCGTTCCCCGCCCCGCGCGCCTCTCACGGCCCCCGCTCACATCCAGACACCCACACATAGCTGCAAGCGATTTTACGTGCACACATGCTTAAGTGTCGTTTCTTTTCGCGTAAGTGTATATATTCTTTGACGGAACGTCTCAAAAAAAAAACAAAAGCCCCTCTAAAATTCAAAAAAGGAACTACAATTGGATCGTCTAGATACTTATCTACTCTGTCTACTGCTCTAATGGGGCATTGTCTTTTCGGAATCCGAAACGAGTTTTTCTTTTTAAAGTTTAATTGTGGTAATTTTTATAAACGTCACGGGGACTATTCGTTTTTTTTTATTTTACTTTTGTGTTGCTATAGTGGTGGACTAAAATAAGAATAACCTTTATCGACTTGTAATAAAAATATTCTTGATATTGTATCATGACCAGTGATCGGATAATCGGATGCATATTTACCTAAAGTTGAGGTGTTAGCTGTTATGGAATGCACTTTTGTATCGATTTTTTTAAAATAAATAGCTCATGTTAAAGACATCGTTTCCACACCATGTTATTGACTAATTTTGCATTCACGAATTTTCTGAAATCCCGGGATTTATATAAAAAAAACGTGTTTTAAGAAGCCGCTTCCATAATTTCCTAGCTAAATATTAACTTTAGGTAAATATGCATCCGATTATCCGATCTCTAATCATGACGTTATCACAGTCTACATGTAGATAGACTGTGACGTTACTTTGAAGGTCCTTGTGTCTAAGTGAAAATTCTCTTTTATAGAACGGTGATTAAATCGGACGACTGATGCAGTAAAGTTGAATCTGTAAGGTTTATGTTTGGCCTTAGGTTAGGGGATGACCTTGACCCTTTGAAGATCGTGAGAATTTATCTGAACTGTGTGAAACGCAATAGTACCTACATACACTGACAGAACAGTATTTCATGTTCCTTTAAAAGAAGGAAGAAATAGACAAAGAAAATAAGCTTAAATAAATCGTTTTAAAATCCACAACGGGGTAGCACTTAGCCTTCATCACACCTGATGTTAAGTGATGATAAGGCTGAAGGTGGAAGCGCACTACTCCCGGAATCCTCATTACTGGAACTGGCTATCTTATCTCTAACTGCCGGAACATGACAATGCTGAAAACATCGTTGCTATGGCGTCAGACTTAGATAAAATGGTGGTAGCTAGCCAGGCCGACATTGAACAAGCCCTACCACCAACCAAACCGAATACAATATATTGTATAGTCTTACTAGGAATCGAACCCGGCACCTCTGGGTCTGATACCGGTGGTGTGTATTACCACTAGACCACAGAGGCGCTTAAAATTGTCTTGTGGACATTACAGTTAAAGGTTAATGTTTTCAATACCTACTGTGTTCAGTTTAAGTAATTTTTTTATTTTTCTTAAGAGTCTTATGGCGGAAATACACGGTTCACTTTTGCCTTTCAATTTGGATGAAGCAACCAAATTGAACAAAGTATACGTAAAAGTGAATCATTCAATGTCAATGTACGCCTGTATTTCTGCGCCTTTCAACCAAAGTAAATCAATTTGGTCGAACCGTGTAATATTAGCATTATGTACACAACCACTTCTTCTTCTTCAACGACGAATTCTCGACACTGTCCACCACTAGATATGGAGAAGGCGCCATATTGGTTGTCTCTGATCTGCCTCGTTCTATTATCTATGTAACTACTAACTACTTAAAAGCAAACATATACAACTTAAAAAAGACATACATATTTTTAATGTAGATTAATCAAACTGACCAACAATAAGAATAATAAGAAAGTTTGAACACGCAAATCTCTGGAATTAATAAATAAATAATAATAAATATTGGACATAACCCACCATGCGGGCCTATTACGTATGAGTGGGTGTTAAAGACTGCAGAAGAGCCCGCGGCGCAGTGGTTACGCGCTCGGCCTGCGATCGTTGAGGTTAAGCAACTTTCGCAATGGTCGGTCACGGGATGGGTGACCAAAAACCTTTCATCTCGAGCTCCTCCGTGCTTGGGAAACCACGTTAAGCCGTTGGTCCCGGCTGCATTTGCAGTCGTTAATTAGGTAATACCCTCCTCCAATAGTTTCCACTTTTTTTCTGTCTTGTGCTACTGTTATCCAGTCCTTTCCGGCTATTCTGTCAATTTCATCAGACCATCTTTCCAGTGGTCTGCCTCTTTTTCGCTTACCGTGAGGACCGGCCCAGGCTGTTATTATTTTTGTCCACTTTTGGTTAGGCATACGAGGAATATGACCTGCCCATTTCCATTTTAAGCTTTGGCAATGAGCTAAAGCATCTATTTTTATTACTTTTGTTTTTTTCCTTATATCTGTACTTCGTGTTTTATCTATCAGTTTTTTGTTTAATATTTTAGGCCTATGCTCAAAGAGAGGTCCTTGATAACTAGAAACATAACATGCATGCATACCTAATATGATTTCTTTATACAAGAAATTAAGAATCACAATTTTAATTGTTTAATTATAATATAATTTTCTAGTTGCATGAAAAATAATAATTAGTACCTATAATGTAATTTAATTTGATGTAATGTATCAAGGAAATAAATGGCTTTAATAATAATAATAATTAATACCTACTTGAAAAGAATGTAATAAGTAATTATTAATTACTCCACATACAATTTTTCCCATGAACCCCATTAATATTTCATCTGCGGTACAAACACCTAATCTTCTCCGCCGTTTTCCTCCGGCCCCCTACAGATAAATCACCGCGTGTAAACAAGCCCTAAACCGATTATAGTATTATAAGATTTGTTTATTGTTCATTGAAATACCGCGTAATTGTTTTAGGGGGTGAAAACAATTACGAGGGCTGGAAAGGAGATTGGGGGTGTTTTTCATGTACCTACTGCGTCATGAAAATGTGATTTATGAAAATGTGATTTAAGAAAATGTACTTTATCGAATGTGAGTAACCGAATATTAAAGTAGGTAGGTAGTTGGACGAATAAGTTCATGATCAAAAAAAAAAAAACACATCAACCGAAGATTTTGTCATTTAGTCGAATTTGATTTACCGAATCATAAAAATATGAGAAAGAATTACGGTTCATGTAATTTACCTTCCAAATCTGTTGATGGATGGAGACTTGCATGGTCCTTTCTGAAATAAATAAAAGTGTTTTTTTTATTTATAATGATTTTGGAATCAAGAAATTGCTTTCAAGTTAGTTCTTAATAATTATTTAAGACACCTTTCTAAAACACCTTTCTATGGACAATAATAATATATATACATTTTGATAAAGCTCATATTAGAAAGGAATATAATCGTAAGTACAAAAAATGGTAACAAAAATCAAAACACCGTACTAGACATTTCGTCTAAGACACTTATCTGTTCCTAGAATTCGGCATCCGTTTCACCGAAAATGCGAGTCGCTTACGGTCGCAATTCTGTGAAACCACCGCACTTTTTACTTCAAAACGTCTTATTACCGTTACTAACACACGATCCCGTTAACAGAGTTACAGGGAAATGTGCAAGAAATTCGAGAAATTAGCGTGGACATTCGGCGAATTACGCTTGTTGAGAATTGCGTAGCTTTACTAGACGAATTTAGTTTAAGGTGGTTCGATGAGCTCAGTAGCGCCACCAATGGAAATAAATCAATTACATTTTATTAAAGGCTTACATTAAAAGTTTCGGTTATTTTGCGCAAATAAAAGAGTAAAATGCATTTTTTAATAAATTTAAATTTAATAAATATTTTTTTTTTAATTAAAAGTATATTTAAAAATGCTCTTTTTAAATATACTTTTAAGAACTCAAACTTACGCAATAAGTTGTGAATCTCAATAGTGCCAAAAGTGGCCACATTTAGCAATATCGAGATCCATAACTTAATGCTCATATTTGAGGCCATGAAAAAACAATTAAAAATTGCATTTTACTCTTCTATTTGCGCAAAATAACCGAAGCTTTTATTCTAAGTCCTTGATAAATCGAAAATGATTTATTTCCATTGGTGGCGCTACTGAGCTCATCGAACCACCTTAACGATTGAAAAAATAATTTTGAGGCGACTTATATGGAGCAAATTCTATGTCTGTCTGCCTATCCTGCTCAAGGGTGCGATCACAGAACACGGAAAGATTTTTTTTCTCTTGTAGAGCGATCAATTCTTTCATCATCATTCATCGATTCTTTAATAAAAACAAAAAGCCAGAAAATCCATGCCTGTTAATTTACGGATAATCTAATTCAGACTTAATTGATTCCGATGATTTTGCTAGAGAGGAATATAGTTTTTTTGAAGATGTTTTTTCGTGCAAATACTTAAGTATTGTGTAAGGTGTTACATTTTTAGATAGAGGCAAAACCTCTACCTGTTCCCAACAAATTGGAAAAATAAATATTATCTGAAATGAATATTAATAAAGGTAATATTTATAATAATACTTATTATTTTTTTATTTACGGGCGCTACTGAGGAGCACTAGCACCCGCTATAAATAAATAGCAGCCAAAAGCTCACGCATACAATGATAACGAGGTCGAGTCTACGATTAATGCGGTACTTATCGACTGAACCTTACTGACTACTAGATCTTAAAATAATCTTATCCCCATACAAAGTAATAAATTGACCTTTTACACCTTATCAGTCTGAGATAACGCTAACCTCCTTGTATAAAGAAAACCTGCTTCAAGAAAAAAAAGAAGAAAAAAGTTGTTAAGAAATATAAAAACAAAAAGCGGCGCTCAATTCCTTTTTCGAAAGGGGCCAATGAGAAATCGTCGCGATACGCGCGGTGCCCTACCGGGTTTTGAAATTGGAGACTGATTTGGACGAAAAAAATAATTAGAGTGGTTTCCGTTCTTAATTTTAGTGTTTTAATGGATTTTGTGGTAGGCAGTTGTTTCGTAGTCTACGAAAAGTAACTGCAGCTTTATCAAAGAACACAGATATTAATAATGTGAGTGAGTGAGACGTTTTGCGATGCGATCTTAAATATGGTATCTATATACCGTTTATACTTACTAGCCACTTTGATTGTATTTACTCTAAGTGATAGCTTTAGGCATTAATAATTAAATGTTTTCGGAAAAATGAATTCGTCGCCATAGCAACGAAAGTTTTTAGCATTGTTGCGTTCCGGCAGTTAGAGATAAGATAGCCAGTTCCTCGGTAATTAAGGATTCCGGGAGTAGCGCGCTTCCACCTTCAGCATTATCATCATTTAGGTATTACCGGGTGTGATGAAGGCTAAGTGCTACCTCGTTGTGTATAACAAAAAAAATCACGCCGACTTAATCGCGTCTTTCGGCATGGTGTGTAAAAACAAATCTTACTAATTCCATTACCTACAACAAATGTTTGCCTTCGGAAATGTTCATTGCTTCGAAGTGTTCAAGAGAACTTAGAAAAACTTTTATGAAAACTTTTCTAAGTAACACTAAATTCTGAATTACTTTTTTTAAAAAAATTTAAATATTTATCTGAGGATACCTACTCTATGCCTTCTACTTAGGACACACACAAAAAAAATACTTACTCGCCGAAAAGCATTTCAAAATAAAAACAAGAATATAAAATTCAAATCTACCGCACCGTAAATAAATTTGTTTGCTGCCTTCTTTAATAACTAAGGGCTTAAGTTGCGATAAAGTGCTTACCAACTTATTTGCCGACAGTAACATTTTAAAAAGTTACTTACCAAATTCTTATACTTTGTGAAAACTTGCTTTCCGCCCACGGCTTCGCACGCGTGGACTACCTACACGAGGTTATCCCGCGGGAATGTGAAATTTTTCCGGGATAAAACCTATGTTCCTCTCCAGGCTACAAATTAGGCATCTGTGTTCCAATTGATGCATTGACATACTGGTATGATTGAGCAACAAACATCTAAACTTTCACATTTTTAATATTAGTAGAATGATATACTTATTAGAAAAAATCGATCCATCTGCTAAGTAGGTCTGGTGAGAATCAAACCCGCGACCTTTTATTGTCCGAACGATGCTCTTTCCGCTGAGCTAGTAATTTTCCGAACGAGATTCCCCTGAAAGCTATCAAATTATTTAAATTTTACAAAGGTGCTACTTGAGACCAAAAAATAGACTTGAAAAATATTATCAGAATATTATGTTCCAAGTTATAAGACAAATTATAATTAGGTACTGACATCAAAAAGATGTTCTTGTCCGAATCTTAATACCATTTGTAATCACTAAGTTTAATAGGTCAAGTGCAAGTATAATATAAAATAACTAAGACTATAAATAAATACATTATGTTCGCCTCTGTGTGAGTGGACTTGGGAACAAATTATCACATTTGTTAGACTCGAGATTTCTTTAATACAGGGTGCTGTTTTTAGTTTAAGTCAAAATTAACATGAAAGAAAAAATTTAAAATTAAACTTATCGTAGGAAAAATAGTGATAAAAAAAGTCACCAGCTCCGTAAATAACTTGCAGGCGGGATTCGAACCCGCGCCCCTGGGAATCCAACCGAAATGCTTACAAGACAATGAAAATGTTAATGAAAATGTGAAACCTATCTTCAAATTAAAAGTCTCAATTGATGGAGCACAAGCCTCATATGTTTTACGTATGGATGGATTAAATGCTTGTTTTCACGACGACGTTTGACAAATCGTGATTCTTTTTGACGGGCGGCGGTAATGCTTTTTAAATGCATTGACACGCCAATCACGAATCGTGAAAAATGGTAGATTCGTTTTTCCTACTTTTGACATTTTTATTTTTTGACAAATCGTCAATGGCTGATCCCTTGTAACTACAACCCGCCCGCAACCTCCATCCTCGTAGAACTTATGTTAAGTTTTGATAATGCTGAAGATAAAAGCGCAATACTTCCAGAATCCTCATCAACTGACGAACTGGCTATCTTGTCTCTTACTGCCGGAACACAACAATGCGGAAATATTGCTCAGAAGGTGGTAGCTAGCCAGGTGGACTTAAACAAGTCCTATCACCAACCATACCAACTAAATAAAACCTGCAAAGATTGAGCCTCTTAATCCTCTAAAATTTTCCAATCATCAAACATCAATAAATCAAACTTTAATGCTCTCAAACAAATAAACTTTACAGATTTGTAATATTAATATAAGTACGTATTAAAATTTTTAAGTTAAAATTTTAAAGTATTAAACCTTTAATTTCTTGATAGTGGCCCCTTAGAACCAACGCTTTTTCTTTTATTATGTGTGTAGGCGATTATGTATGCAATAAAGAAGTTATTTTTCATGAAAAATTCTGATAAATAATCCCTACGTCAGTCTAGTAATTACTGTTCAAAACTCATTAATCACCCTGTATATGCGAACCAATAATGACCTGGACTATTCCCGCCGCCCATAATTTTCTTTATCTCAAAAATCCCCCTCTCACTCCAACACACCACTAATTGAAGCAGCTTTCTCCCTCACTCGCCACAAAAAAGGTTGATCTACAAAGTTAATAATTTATAACCCAACCAAATTACAACGAGCTTTTATCATTAATACATAGAAGGCTACAAAAGATCTTCATAATTTGGTCGATTTACCAAAATACCGTGACCTCCAGGTTTTTTAAGTTTTTTATGGGAATAGAGCTCTTCGTATTTTGGTAATAGAAGTTTTGTTGGGCCCAAGAATATATAATTTACTTGGTATACGTAAAATAATAATTATCACAGCTGGCTTTGGTTTTGATGTTGTCGAAATTGTGGTGACCATTATTTGGAATGAATTAGGACAAATTGTTTGCGCTAAAGTTTGCACGGGTAGAGTAAACGGTAGAGTAGAGCGGTAGAGTAGCTTGCCCGCGGTGCTAGCTACTCTACTCTACCAAATTTCAGCTATTACTCTGCCAATGATGTCTACATTAGTATAGTTAGTAGGGTAGTTAGTACTCCACCACTCTACTCTACCGTTTACTCTACCCGCGTACAACAGCCTTAATAGTGAGATGGATTAGATAATATTGCTTTAGTTTTTCAAAAGATTTAATATTTTTTATTAAAGTTTTTTATCCGCACGGGGTTGCACTTACCCTTCATCACACCTGATGTTAAGTGAAGATAAGGCTGAAGGTGGAAGCGCACTACTCCCGGAATCCTCAATCACTGAGGATCACGCTATCTTATCTCTAACTGCCGGAACAATAATAATGCTGAACAATAAATAAATACAATAATGCTGAAAACATTATTGTTACAGCGTCAGACTTAGATAAGATGGTGGTAGCTAGCCAGGCGGACTAAGAACAAGTCCTACCCACCAACCAAACCGAATACAATAAATGTACCCCCACTAAAATCAATCTGAGAATGCTAATACCTAATTACTAAAATATTTGTGATATTTTGCCAAATTGTAGATGGAATTGCGGTTGGCCCGGTTGGTATCCAGAATCTCCAGATTGCGACATTCTTGGATATGAGAATTGTATTATTTTTTATTTTGTTTAGGTCTTTTTTATGGATCAAGGAATATAATGTGATCAATGTTCAGCAGCGATCTAGCTATACTATTTTTTGTTGTATTTTAATCAGAAAAGAAATGTATCTTCACAACTGTTGATTATTATCTTTTAGTCCATGGAAATCGTACATTTTGCCTTGCGTTAAATGAGGTAGTTCTGATTTTTTTGTATGTTAGTAGTGATGAGATAGTAATGACAAGTCCAAGTTTTCCACCTCGAAAGCCCTCCGGATCATTGTTAAATATTTAAAATCCAATAAATTTTTAGGTTTTTTTCAGGTTTTGTCAACTTTTACCACCAAGGACCTGTGTTACGGCAAAAGTTTCTATGCACGCTTTAAAGTAGACTAAATTTGTAATAAAAAGAGAACAATTTGGTTCTTGTAAGTCAAATAGTTTTTAAGATGGGGCTATTTAAAAGTTTGCAAAAATTCAAAAAAAGGAAGTATTACAGTTTTTTTAGTTTTCGATTTTTTGACCCATAGTAGTGGGTTTATGGCAAAAGTTAAATTATTAGTTATTAAAGTCCATTAAATTTCCAACAAAATGAGACCAATTAGTAATATCAACTTACACTTGATAGTTCCTGAGACTGCTGTTCAAAGTTATTGAGGTAAGTAAACAATTATGTAATAGAAGGGTTTGCAAAATGAAGTACGCCCTAAAGGAAGGAGGATCTGGGAGGTGGTGGGATCAATTATGTACCTACATTGTATGTATAATTTTGATGGACCAGGCACGTCCTCTGAATCCACAGCACACTTTTTGGGGGCAGCTTGCTGAGGTACAATTTTTTCATCGAACTGCTCAGGACGGTCAAAATCGTCCTTTGATGGTGGGTTATCAATCAATGGTTCATCAATGTCATCACACATCAGGTCTGGTATGTTCTCGCATGATTGGCCAATGCAGTAGCTGCAAACACCGGAACATTTAAGTTTTGCTTTCCTGCAACCACATCTGCTGGTACAACCTTACATCTTTGGTATGCTTTCAAGGTGATTAAGGTTTGCGTGTCATTAACAAGGTAGAACGGGAACGTCTCCCAGATCCTTTTCCTGTAGGGCTTACTACCTTTTGCAAAGCCTTCTATTACATAATTGTTTACTTACCTACCTCAATAACTTTGAACAGCTGTCTCAGGAACTATCAAGTGAAAGTTGATATTACTAATTGGTCTCATTTTGTTGGAAATTTAATGGACTTTGATAACTAATAATTTATCTTTTGCCATAAACCCACTACTAAAGGTCAAAATGTCGAAAACTAAAAAAACTGTAATATTTCCTTTTTTTGAATTTAAGCCAACTTTTAAATAGCCCCATCATTAAAACTATTTGACTTACAAGAACCAAATTATTCTCTTTTTATTGCAAATTTAGTCTACTTTAAAGCGTGCATATTAGTAATTTTTGCCGTAACACAGGTCCTTGGTGGTAAAAATTTACAAAAACTGAAAAAAAACTGAATATTTATTGGATTTTTAAATATTTAACAATGATCCGGAGGGCTTTTGAGGTGGAAAACTTGGATTGGTCATTACTATCTCATCACTACTAACATCTTATTTGGTACGATTTCCATATACTATTTATGGCTATTGCTTTGCTAATTATTTATAATTTTAACTTTATTATTATACCTACATCTGTTCTATGTATTTGTGAAATCTGTGATTATTTTATTCTGTATGTGTTACTATATTATACGCTTGGCCTAATGGTATAATTACGTAAAAAAAATTCGACAGAGACATTTTCCGGTCCAAGTCACACCAATTATTTTATTAAAATTTGGTGTTTTTGGATATTTCAAATATTGTTTTAATACGTTACATGAATATGTCCGGTGAAGAAAGTGTAGACGGAGGATTTTTCCTAAAAAGATATCAATGAAATAAGGTTTTCATTAAAAAATACCTAGCTTTCTATTATTATTAATTTTGGAAATTTATACAATACTTTCAATTTATTGATACTTTATCATGCTGTAAAGTTTTTCTGACTGAGAAATTACTATGGGGGTCAACTAGCTTCATTGCCTACACTAGTGGGACGAGTTGGCGAATCACTCAAACACATGCATATTTTATGACATAAATAACGTAATAAATAAGTAGTAGATTTTCAAAGATTTTAATTGGAAATCGACCTCCAAACAGCTTGGTTAGTGTAATTTCCATTGGTCTTTACTTTTCCACTAACCCATGGTTACAACAAAAATAGACACGGCCATATTGGATTTTTTAAAATAATAATGGCGTCGGCAACCCGTAGCCGCGGGATGACTTCATATAATCTATGGTCGGCGCGATGACTCTATATTATCTATGGTTTTTTTCTTAATTATAAGATAGGCAATCAACTTTACCGCGGTTCCTATGGGATCCAGTTATTTATGGGCAAGGGAAAGATATAAATTTTGGAAAACCGACATGCTAGAATTAAACGCGGTTTGAAAACTAAATCAATTTTTTGTTTTCGTTTTGGGTACACGGGAGCCATTTTGGGTAATAACTTAGTCTAAAAACTTTAAAGTTATTCAGGTACTTAATGATGAACTTAAAGTTGTTTGGCTCTAATAGTTCGATTGTGGTTTAAAAATTGCCATTTCACTGAATTGCATTATGAATGCACAGAGTTCATTAAAAAAACATAATTAAAACTTCGCCAAAATATCAATCATCAAAATATACTTACACGGTAATTTTTTTATCACCTGGATAACTTTAGGGATTATTCTACTAACAAATAACTTTTATTATAGGACCAAAACTGAAATCGTGAAAAAAAAACAGCTGTTCCATACATTTTGATTAAATATTTTTGCACTTTTGTTTGGAACAGCTGATGTGTTTTTTTTTTGTTCCGTAGTAAAAGTTGTCTGTTTTGATGAGTAGAATAATCCCTAAAATTATACGGGGTGATAAAAATTACCGTGTATTGAAAGCACACAATAAAATTAAATACTTAGGTAAGTAGGTACTAGAAAAATCTACCGGACAGGGAAGGTCGTGGGTTCGATTCCCATCGATTGGAAGTTGGCAGGCACTTAATAATATAATTTCAGACAACTTGATTTTAGCCAAGTTACCTTAAAATTAGTTGAAGCACCGCATTATTTCACAAACACATTGAACAAAAATCATTTCCTTACTCAATTTTCTCTCACGATCCCACAATGTCTCAAGATGTCACCTCTGCCATTTCTAAAAGTAATTTATACGTCGCGGCGTACTTTGTCGTGAGTTTTTTTCTCCAAATTGCCCAAACGTATACGTACCTGTTCTATAATAAATCAGGTTGTCACAATATTCGGTCTGTTTACACATGGGTGGTCTATTTAGCGGCTATTGACAAAATACTCTTTTTTCTTTGGCTTTAAGGCTTTGCCCTCTTGTGCTTTTGCCGCGGCCTGTATTGTTAGATCGGTTGATAAATTAATTTGTTTCTTTGTTTTTTTTTGGGGTTTACTTTTGACTTTTTGTTATTTTTGTTAAAGGCTAGTTGATATTTTGCGATTTATGGGTTGTGGTGGATATGATATTTAGGGAAACATGTTAGCTACGACACAAGTTTTGTAAAAGTATGCTGGGCTGAATGTATTCGGCTTTGACCTAATTTCATCAACATCCAATTCAATTCAAATTTATTTGCATACCATAAAGTGATTACATAAGGTGTTATTTTATAAAAGAACATTTATGGACCCAGTAGGGTATAGCAAGTGAATGAGGAGAGTACGTCCTATTTACTTAAAAAATAATATAATAAAGTCTGCTTTTAAGTTAAGAATAGTTTAGGATCAGAGCATAATAATTATATAATATTTGTAAATAATTGAATTGGATATTGTATAATGTTTGAGTGTATTAAGTGTATGTAGGTATGTAATTTTTTAATAAGTTAGGTTTTTATTTTATCATTTAAGTACTCTTCTATAGTATAGTAATTATTCAATAATATTTCTTTGAGGTATTTGTAAAACAATTTATTATTTTCTTCATTTATTAAATTTTCTGGCAAGTTATTATAAATTTTGATAGACATATTATATGCGCTAGATGAGCACAAATTTAGGCGATGGGTTGGAACTTTTAGCTTGAGGATACCTAAACTTAATATGCTACCTACTAATAGTAAAGGCGATACTCGGAAAAATTATGCTAAAGCGAGATAGCAATGAGAAAACGACGCGCGCGGGAGCGAGACCGATTTTGCCGATTACGCAAAAAAACACAAAATCACTTCGTATTCAAAAACTATAGCGATTTAAAAAAATGCTTCTATACGATCCTAAATATGATTACTAATTAAACTAATTTTCAATAGTATATGTATCCCCATTTAAGAATAATGTTGATATTTCTTATTTTTAGAGGAATTTTCGAAAATTAAAAGTGTCGAGCCAAAATCATAAAATCGTGTTTCTGAAACTATACGATTCTAGATAAAGTTATGAAGAAATATATATCTTATTAACAGATTTATAACAACTCTAACCGTCCTATAGTTTTATATCAAAGAGTCCATACTTTTTCCGAGTAGCGCCTTAAGGACATAAATCAAATAAAATCATTTATTCAGTCAAGGGTGTTACAAGACAAATCGTCAAACGAAAGTTATTTCGTCGAAAGCCGTTTTACCCACACGCCATATCACCGAATGTCCACTTCATCGATGGGCCATTTTACCGCTGGATCATTTCACCGAAAAGCCATTTGACCGAAAACTCATATCACCGATTCTGCGAACATCATTATCGAAGGGCAAATAAAATTATGCATTTAAATAAAACGTCTAAGAAGCTACGCCTTCGGTTCGCAAACTCTACGGCGGGAGATCTTGTAACGAGAAGAACCGGCAAGAAACTTGCCAAGGTCTGTGTTTTTCTAACATAGGCATTACTAATAGATCACCGAACATTTCAACCGCCTTGTGGTCTAGTGGTTCACGCCACCGATTTCAAACCAAGAGGTGCCGGGTTCGATTCCCAGCGGTGGTTTTTTTTTCAAGATTCAAATTTTTTTATTCAATTTAGATTGTTATTTACAATACTTGTGAACGTCATAGAAGCTACGCCATCGGTTCACAAACCCTACAGCGGGAGACCTCGGAGAAGAACCGGCAAGAAAGTCCAAGGGTTGTTTTTTTTTTTTTTTTGTACATATTGTATTCGGTTTGGTTGGTGGTAGGACTTGTTCTTAGTCCGCCTGGCTAGCTACCACCATCTTATCTAAGTCTGACGCCATAACAATGATGTTTTCAGCATTGTTGTGTTCCGGCAGTTAGCGATAAGATAGCCAGTTCCTCAGTGATTGAGGATTCCGGGAGTAGTGCGCTTTTACCTTGAGCCTTATCATATCACCACTTTAGATCAGGGGGCCTAGCCTGCTAACGTTAAGTCATAATCGTGTCTCAATCGTGTTTCAATTGTAGTTCAATTGCAGTGCTTTTTTACACACTAGTTACAAGATTTATGACAGTCAGTATGATGTGATGTGATGTGAATGTAGTGTGTGGTGTGACCATCAGAAGTATTGTGAAAAAAGTACAAATTTCTTGTAACTAGTGTGTAAAAAAGCACTACAATTGAAACACGATTGAGACACGATTGTGACTTAACGTTAGCAGAATTGGCCCCCTGATCGAAAAACCGATACAATGTCATTAGAATACGAAGGAAAATTTCGCCGCCGTTTCCAAAGTTGTAATAGCTCAGTTAGAAAACGGGCGGCATTGAAGCCAGGAGACCTCGGTTCAAATCCAGTCCGTATTTTTTCTTTTTTTTTTGTCGATTTTTTTTTTGTGAAAAAGTCTAGGGAGCCCTTTTCACTTCTGCCGGCACTCCCCGAGTGCAACCCGTTGTTTTTTTTTGTCTCTTTTTCAATTTACATCCTACCTGATCCTACTTACTAAAATGGCTGATACTAATAATTATTGGTTTCAATAAGTAAATCTTAATTCTTCACCCAAATCATTCGTCTCGGACTTTCACCAAAGGACCTGCGGTCACATATGTCTGACCACAAACGGTCAGCACAAATGACCGTCTGTAATGACGCTTGATTACAGGACAGGACACAGATGACAGGTGTAGTGCTCTAATTTAAAACTACGTTTTGTAGACTTGCCGAAAGCAGTTGCCAAAGACTTTGTATGCAATTTCTTTTTCCAAACCACATACAATTCTTGAGCAGGCAGGCTCAATCCCCCTTATCCAGAAACGTGGACTAAAGTTAGACTTGGTTTAAAACTGCAAATGCTAATAATAATGCTAAAAACGCTAATTCTGTCTTTCATTTGGAAAATGAAAGTGACAGCACCAGTTTAGTACCAGTTTTAAACCAGGGGGCCCAAGTCTGCTAACGTTAACTCACAATCGTGTCTCAATCGTGTTTCAATTGCAGTTCAGTGGTAGTGTTTTTTTTATTTTAACACTAGTTACAAGAATTAGGACAGTATGATGTGATGTGAATGTATTGGGTGGTGTGACCATCAATAGTATTGTGAAAAAAGTACATAAGTATTTCTTGTAATTAGTGTGTAAAAAAGCACTACAATTGAACTACAATTGAAGCACGATTGAGACACGATTGTGACTTAGCCGTTAGCAGACTTGGCCCCCAGGTCTATTTTAGTCCACGTTTTGGAATAAGGAAGAATGGTTATTTTAATTTTTAGTTTTTTGCATTCACAATGCAATTTTTATAATAGAAAAATGGAAAAAAAGTAGGTACTTATTTAGAAAAAAAAAAGTTGTGAGACGGGTCGATTTTTTCTAAATACCTACTTCATTTTCCATTTTTCTAAGGAAGAATGGGTTTATAGGTAACAAATACCTGTACCTAATTGGAATAGTAACTGGAAC
Source organism: Crambus lathoniellus (assembly GCA_949710035.1). NCBI lineage: Eukaryota > Metazoa > Arthropoda > Insecta > Lepidoptera > Crambidae > Crambus > Crambus lathoniellus. Next base: position 2,546,236 of record OX453325.1, on the reverse strand, counting down.
CTGAATAGGTTATTTTAGAAGGTAGTAGATACAACCTAATAGAATAATTTAACCAAGAAGAACATAGACTAACAAAGAGACAGCTACAATCCACCTCTTGACACAAATCTTCAATTAGAAATGTCATATTCAAAATTCTAAGTTACGAAATTGTATTGTAACCAATGTTTATTTTATGAAAACTGTGTTATTGATTTATCTACTTCTACCAATACATTAATAAGGATAGATTTAATTTTTTGTTTTTTTTTATTGTAATGGATAAACTCGAAAATACTGGACCGATTTGGAAAAGATCTTTAAAAAGTAACAGACATATTTACTTACACGCTTACTTACAATATTAGCACGAATAATACTGCCCAAATCTTTAAATTCTCAGTCCTTAAAGTAGGTCCTACGTTCCTTTCTCACGGTTTAAAAAGCATCATGAATTGCATACAATTTAATAAAATATGTACTCGCGAATTGACGGTTTAAACCATCAATACAATTTTGCGGTTTACCCGTATTGTCAATATTTGATCGCATCGAGTCAGCGACCACAGAAATTTAAACGATATGTTTTTAACAAGAAAACGGGAGACTGAAATTATTGAGTCAAAAATTAGGTAGTCAGTAATTACGTAGGTAGTAGGTAAGTATGTAGGTATTGTGTTATGTTTTAATACTTTGTCAAAAGTAGCCAGTTGGTAATAATTTGTAGTACCTTCCTCTTCGATCTTCCTACCTATTAAATAGGTAATAGTTAGTCAAATTGCTATTAGTATCTACCTAACCTAGACAGTTCTAGTACGTACCTAAAGCCCTTTACCTATTGTAAACAAAATTTTTAAGTAAAAATTTCATTTTCATAACAATCTTTTTTGCTGACTGTACTTGAGTATTGTATTGTCATCTAAACCAAACCTGTATACAAAATTTCAGCTCCGTCGGACACTGGGAAGTGGGTCAAATTAAGCTTGCAAGATTTGTCCCCCACTAACTAACTAACATGGCAAGTTAATAAAAAGCTTGTAAAAATGATTCATCTACATAATAAAGTTTTGGATTCACACATAAGTAACTACTATTTGCTTGCGTGGTTAACAAGTTTATGGTTTATTTCATAAGTGATAAATAAATGTAGAGTTGTTTCTGGAACCAAACTTCGGGTCATATTTTGATGCCACAAGCTTTCGGGTCATACTTTGATGCCACTATCAGGGGCCCGGAGCGAAAATGAATAAATTGTAACCGCCTCTCTTTGGTCTAGTGGTTCACACCACCGATTGAAGACCAAGAGGTCCCGGGTTCGATTCCCAGTGGGGATACATTTGTATTCGGTTTGGTTGGTGGTAGGACTTGTTCTTAGTGCGTCATCTTATCTAGGTAAGCTTGACGCCATAACAATGATGTTTTCAGCATTATTGTGTTCCGGCGTTAGAGATAAGATAGCCAGTTCCTCAGTGATTGAGGATTCCGGGAGTAGTGCGCTTCCACCTTCAGCCTTATCACCTCTTCACATCAGGTGTGATGAAGGCTAAGTGCTACCCCGTTGTGGAACAAAAAAGAATTGAACTCCAGAGTAACCCCAGTAGGATTTCATCAAGGGAACTTTAGGGGCCCCAGGACGTTCACAAAAACAACATCAGTTCCATGTGGTTCCATCCATGCATTTGGCCAAACTCAAACGATCCATAGTAGGTACCACAGAACACGGAAAGATTTTTTTCTCTGTAGGTAGCTACCTCTGTAGTTGTGTTTTGCGCTACACAACAATAGGAAAAATATAATGGCTGATGACAATTTGTTTCTTAATCGGCATCTAAAATTAAAATTTTGTGGCTCAATTTTATTAATATTTTATTAAAATCATTTTAAACAATGTCGAAAGAAAACCTTTACAAACAATTTTTCTTTCAACTGAATAAAATATTATATTACGTTATGTATTTCAATAAGTATAAAGCAATAAATAAAGCCACTGCCACATTAATATTTAATTTATATTGTCATCGGGTGCGCTTTCATTATGTTTTAAAAGATCAAATATTTGACATCGTTCCAATTTGTCATAAATTTTATATGGATAATTTACACGCCTACAATGCATGACAATTATGAATAGGTACCTCTTTAAATAGTAGGTAGGTATCATAAAACAATGCAAACGAACACCATGCTCAGGCGCGGTCCGAAGGGGATATCAGAGAGATCATTTTCTACGTTATGGTGCGTGTAAAAACTTGGTTAGGGTTAGAGCACAGAACACAGAAAGAGGTTGAGAGCTAACATGTTAGAAGAGAGGATGACGACGCCTGTTGGCCCAGAGCCGATCGCGCCCATCCCGACGAGCTGGTATGCAAATAAGATCCGTGAACGCACTATAGAATTACACCAACAGAACTGGGGCTCGCTGGATTCGTGCAGACAGGCGAAGCTCGCACTGCCGCGCGTGGACGCGCGTCTATCCAGGGCCCTGATACAACTGTGCAGACCGCAGCTTCGCCTGATAACAGGTGCCATTACTGGTCATGGACAATTTAACAGACATCTTTTTAATTTAGGTGTCACCGACAGTCCCCGGATGCATGGAGGAATGCAGGGGGGTGGCCCCCTACCGGGCGACGTACCTCGGCTCGCCGGGCAGCGTCCAGGAAGCGATCACGAATGTGAAAGCTCTTGGAGCAATCCTGGCTGAGCTGGGCTGGCTGGAGTGATCTGGCCGCGCACCCTCCGGACGCAAAATAGGCGCAATAGACGTCGAGTTGCGGAAACCGCCCGTAATGTTAAGAAGAAGAAGAAGAAGAAGAGAGGATGACAGGTTTAGCACTTCTAAGAGCCCCCGCAAACTGCAAACTTTCTATCGCCCGATAGTTTAGTCGGGCTCTTAATTAGAATGAAGATGTATGCAAGTGCGCACACTAGAACTACTCGGTATTGACTTCAAACTAACCAGTCGGCCAACTATCGACCGATGGAAAGTCTGCAGTTTGCGGGGACTCTAAATACTTATTCATCCATCGAGAGAAAGCCCCAACCCAAACGTCTCAAAAATATCACCCGATTTACCAATACAAATAGAAGAACTTCCATTTTTGTTTTATAATGTGTGCAATAAAGTCTTATTTACTCGACATATTTTATTTATTATTATACAAATACAAATACAAATATTTTATTTGCCACTAGCTTTCCGCCCGCGGCTTCGCCTGCGTGGACTACACGACGTTATTCCGCGGGAATGTGATATTTTTCAGGGATAAAAAGCCTATGTTCCTCTCCAAGCTACAAAAGTATCTGTATCCCAAACAGCCAAATCCGTTCAGATGTTTTGGCGTGATTGAGTAGCAAACATCTAAGCTTTCACATTTATAATATTAGTAGGATTCCTTTCAGTCATACAAAGGATTATCATAAGTATTACCACAGATAATATAATATGGTATTACGTAAAAAAGTAACAAAAGTCAATTGTTTATGTAGCCAAAACGAATTTTTCATACTGCATCCAAATTCACTACGGCCAATTTAGAAATTTTTGTACTATATATCAAACGTAGGACAGTAAAAAACCGGTCAAGAGCAAGTCGGACTCGCGCACCGAGGGTTCCGTACCGTACCATCATAAATAAATAGAAAAAACTACAACTATGCTTCACCCAAACAAAGCAACCTGGGAGTAGGTAGTAGAAAGGAGGATATTTTGGTTGTAAATAAAACGTAAAAATGTTTTCATCGGCGAGGCATATTATATTCTTCCAAGAATTTGCGATGTAGAATTTTGCAGTTTTTGGTCAGCGCCATCTCTTGACCGATAATGGAACTAATGTAATTTTTGTTCATGATTTCTGAAAAAGTTTACTATTTAGAGACATCGTTTTATTTTTCCCGTAATCTTTACATAAACTTCTATCACCTAAAACAATTTATCTTTGCAAACTTCGGAGATAAGGGGGGACGGTATTATTTTTACATTTTTCATCATAAGTCAAAAACTATGCGGCCTAAAACAAAAAGAAAAATTGTTTGAGAGTGTGCAAGCAGCGCTCTTTTATATGATACCCCATTTGCCCTAGTAGCCCCACTTCAAATTTTTTAAACCCCCTTTCCGCCCCTATTGCAAAAAAAATAAAAATTATTTAATTTTTTACTTTTTTGCATTCACAATCGTCGTGGGTTCGAGTCCCATCGGACCTGGTTGTGAGAGGGTCGATTTTTTCTAAATACTACGGATGCATGGAGGAATGCAGGGGGGTGGCCCCCTACCGGGCGACGTACCTCGGCTCGCCGGGCAGCGTCCAGGAAGCGATCACGAATGTGAAAGCTCTTGGAGCAATCCTGGCTGAGCTGGGCTGGCTGGAGTGATCTGGCCGCGCACCCTCCGGACGCAAAATAGGCGCAATAGACGTCGAGTTGCGGAAACCGCCCGTAATGTTAAGAAGAAGAAGAAGAAGAAGAGAGGATGACAGGTTTAGCACTTCTAAGAGCCCCCGCAAACTGCAAACTTTCTATCGCCCGATAGTTTAGTCGGGCTCTTAATTAGAATGAAGATGTATGCAAGTGCGCACACTAGAACTACTCGGTATTGACTTCAAACTAACCAGTCGGCCAACTATCGACCGATGGAAAGTCTGCAGTTTGCGGGGACTCTAAATACTTATTCATCCATCGAGAGAAAGCCCCAACCCAAACGTCTCAAAAATATCACCCGATTTACCAATACAAATAGAAGAACTTCCATTTTTGTTTTATAATGTGTGCAATAAAGTCTTATTTACTCGACATATTTTATTTATTATTATACAAATACAAATACAAATATTTTATTTGCCACTAGCTTTCCGCCCGCGGCTTCGCCTGCGTGGACTACACGACGTTATTCCGCGGGAATGTGATATTTTTCAGGGATAAAAAGCCTATGTTCCTCTCCAAGCTACAAAAGTATCTGTATCCCAAACAGCCAAATCCGTTCAGATGTTTTGGCGTGATTGAGTAGCAAACATCTAAGCTTTCACATTTATAATATTAGTAGGATTCCTTTCAGTCATACAAAGGATTATCATAAGTATTACCACAGATAATATAATATGGTATTACGTAAAAAAGTAACAAAAGTCAATTGTTTATGTAGCCAAAACGAATTTTTCATACTGCATCCAAATTCACTACGGCCAATTTAGAAATTTTTGTACTATATATCAAACGTAGGACAGTAAAAAACCGGTCAAGAGCAAGTCGGACTCGCGCACCGAGGGTTCCGTACCGTACCATCATAAATAAATAGAAAAAACTACAACTATGCTTCACCCAAACAAAGCAACCTGGGAGTAGGTAGTAGAAAGGAGGATATTTTGGTTGTAAATAAAACGTAAAAATGTTTTCATCGGCGAGGCATATTATATTCTTCCAAGAATTTGCGATGTAGAATTTTGCAGTTTTTGGTCAGCGCCATCTCTTGACCGATAATGGAACTAATGTAATTTTTGTTCATGATTTCTGAAAAAGTTTACTATTTAGAGACATCGTTTTATTTTTCCCGTAATCTTTACATAAACTTCTATCACCTAAAACAATTTATCTTTGCAAACTTCGGAGATAAGGGGGGACGGTATTATTTTTACATTTTTCATCATAAGTCAAAAACTATGCGGCCTAAAACAAAAAGAAAAATTGTTTGAGAGTGTGCAAGCAGCGCTCTTTTATATGATACCCCATTTGCCCTAGTAGCCCCACTTCAAATTTTTTAAACCCCCTTTCCGCCCCTATTGCAAAAAAAATAAAAATTATTTAATTTTTTACTTTTTTGCATTCACAATCGTCGTGGGTTCGAGTCCCATCGGACCTGGTTGTGAGAGGGTCGATTTTTTCTAAATACTTCACTTTCCATTTTTCAACCATAAAAATTGCATTGTGAATGCAAAAATATAAATATTTTTATTTCTCTCTTATCAGCAAAATAGTTGTGCAAACGTCGTCTAAAATTATAACAAACTTAGGTCGAACCTTATCTTTTAACCAAAGCAGGATATGTGCGTGAGGCAAGCCGCGTTTTTGCCACTCAACACTATACATATAACACAATACTTCTCCAAAAATGTTATCTTTGGTGAGTAGATCTATCATTGATTATAGCGTCGCGAAGGTGCACGTATTCTTCAGCGCGCAGCTGCCTTTGATTAGATCGTATTTTAAACTAATCTTTCGGTTTAAATTTTTGCGTACATGTCAACAATAAACTGATTGAATAAGCGCTTTAACCGCCTCTGTGGTCTAGTGGTTCACACCACCGATTTCAGACCCAGAGGTCCCGGGTTCGATTCCCAGTGGGGGTACATATTGTATTCGGTTTGGTTGGTGGTAGGACTTGTTCTTAGTCCGCCTGGCTAGCTACCACCGTCTTATCTAAGTCTGACGCCATAACAATGATGTTTTCAGCATTATTGTGTTCCGGCAGTTAGAGATAAGATAGCCAGTTCCTCAGTGATTGAGGATTCCGGGAGTAGTGCGCTTCCACCTTCAGCCTTATCACCACTTAACATCAGGTGTGATGAAGGCTAAGTGCTACCCCGTTGTGAATAAAAAAAAAAAAAAAAAAAGCAACGAAAACGTTGAAAGTATACAAATCTATTCCTTCTCACTTGCAAGTGGTAACAATAAAATTGAAGGTTCCTTTTTATTATAATTGTATGAAGCTCGCGCTCGGACGCCCCGCCTTTTTATACCTTCGGCCGCGAGACGCGTCGAGCGAAGCTACGAACTGCTAAGCTATCGGGAGTTACACGTGTTGTTGTGAGTCTACCATAAAAGATAGACATATGCTGTCGTGGGATAATTTTTATATAATTTTAAGGAGAACATTTCCGTCATACATAATTTCTGTGTAGCTTTAACCATGAAGGTTGCACACGCGACGGAAGCTTAAAAAATGGAGTAACCCGCTCCCGCTTTCCCAACATTTCCCTTCACTGCTCTGCTCCTATTGATTGTAGCGTGATGAAAAGTACACTATAACCAGCTCAGGAGTGTGAAAAATAACTGTACCAAGTTTCGTTAATATCCGTCGAGTAGTTTTTGTTTCTATAACGGTTATACACACAGACAGACAGACAGACAGACAGAAAGACAGACAGACAGACAAAAATTTTACTGATTGCATTTTTGGCATCAATATCGATCCCTTATCACATCCTGATAGTTATTTTGGAAATATATTTCATGTACAGAATTGACCTCTCTACAGATTTATTATAAGTATAGATAAATAGGGTACCTACATTAGAATACAGATGGCCAAAAGAAAAGAGAAATGACGCTTAAAACCTATTTGGCCCTAGTACTACTGTGGTACTACAGCATGCAAAAATTATTATGTCAATGCAACATCATCATTTCAGCCGTACGACGCCCACTGCTGGGCATAGGCCTCCCCCAAGGATCTTCTCAACGATCGGTCCTGCGCTGCCCGCATCCAGCGGCGCACCACGACCGCCATCAGATCGTCGGTCCACCTTGTAGGGGGCCCACGGAACGTCGTCCGGGTCGCGGTTGCCATTCGAGAACCTTTCCGCGCCAACGGCCATCGGTTCTCCGCGCTATGTGTCCCGCCCACTGCCACTTCAACTGAGTAATCCTTCGAGCGATGTCGGTCGTTTTAGTTTTCCTGTGGATCTCATCATTTCTGATTCGATCGAACATGGAAATACCAAGATCTTGAGCCTTCTTATGAGACCCATAGTAAAAGACCCCGTCTCGCTTCCATAAGTCATACCTAACTGGCAACACACACTGGTCAAAGACCTTAGTCTTGAGACATTGAGGAATTTTGGACGCGAATATATGCCGGAGCTTCCCAACCGCTGCCCATCCGAGCTGGATTCGACGAGAGTATGTCAATGCATCATGATCAATTATAGTGACCTCCTCCAAAATTTCAGGCTGCGACCGCGCCTGCACATGTTCCAATTCGATTATTTACTATTCTACTAATAAAGAGGTATAAGTAGGTACAGGGTGAAATTATTTCATACCACCGAGGGAAAGTACTAACTCAAAATAATAGAAATAGCAAATTTCACTAAAAGGAGACATCCTACTTCCTACTAATACACTCGCGTGCAATAAAATCGACTCATTGGACTTTTTTCATACAAACATGCTCACTTTAGCGTCTCATAGATAGGAAATGATTTTTACGTCGATAAAGAGGCAAAACATCCAATTATCGAATCGCTGTTTTAAAAATTTACAAAAAGCGCTGAATTTTCACAAGAAAGAAAAACAATAAAAATAATAAATTCGGTTTATTCATTTTTCTTTTTTGCAAAATTGAAGATTTTTGAAAGTGTTATTCGACGTAAAAATCATTGCGCAGATGCAAATAGTTTCTTATCTATGAGACGCTAAAGTGAGCATGTTTGTATGAAAAAAGACCAGTGAGTCGATTTTATTGCACGCGAGTGTATTATAAATGTGAAAATTTAGATGTTTGGATGTTTCTATGTTTTTTACTCAATCACGCCAAAACGGCTGAACGGATTTGGCTGAATTTGGAACACAGATACTTTGTAGCCTGGAGAGGAACATAGGCTACTTTTTATCCCGAAATAATCAAATTCCCGCGGGATAACGTCGTGTAGTCCATACGGACGAAGCCGCGGGCGGAAAGCTAGTTCCTTTATATAGAAACAAAAATGCATTGACCGCCTCTGTGGTCTCAGTGGTTCACACCACCGATTTCAGACCCAGAGGTCCCGGGTTCGATTCCCAGTACATAATTGTATTCAGGTTGGTTGGTGGTAGAACTTGTTCTTAGTCCGCCTGGCTAGCGGACCGTAGCTACCACCATCTTATCGAAGTCTGTCGCCATAACAATGATGTTTTCAGCATTGTTTGGGCTCCTCTTAATACAGGTTTAACAATGATGTTTATAACAAACTTCAAAGGAGGAGCCCAACTCCTATAATAATGTTAAAAACTAGAAACAATAAATAAATTTTTGATTTGTTGATTGTTGTGTTCCGGCAATTAAAGATAAGATAGCCGATTTTTTTCACTGATTGAGGACCCCGAGTGCGCTTCCACCTTCAGCCTTATCACCACTTAGGTGTGATGAAGGCTAATTGCTACCTCGTTGTGTAGATAAAAAAATCTAAGATTTTTAAAAATAAGCTTGCCGTATCTAGGAATCGAACTGGCTATAATTTGAAAAAAGCAACACTGTACTTTTATGTCATCAATCGATAGGATAAGGGCGCATGCCCATAAGACGGTTTTTCGCCGGACACTGAGCCGGATTTTCGCCGGACACACAGGCGGTTTTGTATATTGTTTGTCTTTGTCAGTCAACACCTGCACCTCAATAATAAAGACAGTTGTATTGAACCGGCCGGCGGCGGCGACGTTCCGTGGGCAGGCCCCCTACAAGGTGGACCAAGGCGATCTGGTCAAGGTCGCAGGAAGCCGCTGAATGCGGGCAGCACAGGACCGATCGTTGAGGAGATCCTAAGCCGCCTATGCCCAGCAGTGGCCGTCGTATCGTACGGCTGATATGCCCCCTAATTCACGAACCGTAGGACGCAGAATCGGATTCGAATTCTGTGCTTTGTCTTTGTCTATTCTATAGTGAGTGACAGTGCATTCATTCCGCTATCGGGAGCGTTTCCGATGGTTTGTGAATCGGAGGATGATGATGATGATAAAAAAATAAGAGACATCTCGGAGAGAGTAGCAGAACTTTTTGTTATTTATGTTTTCGCGCCATCTAGCGACGAGTAGTTGTACTAAATACGCTGCGGTAGATGGCGCTATCTTTATAATAGTATTTAGTCCAAAATATAGATGTCTCTGATCTCGAACTATTTTAGGACTCCCCTGAAAACGGAACCTTATCGCTAATAAAAATATGAATGTGAGAAAATGAGGATAAAAATAAAAACGGTTTTACTTTAACATAAATATTCATATATTTCTTATAACCTAACTAATACACTATGTTAATATTAACTAAATAATTGCCACGCGCCGTCATCGGTCGTCGCTGGCATCCATTTCAATTTAATTGCACAAAATATCATATAAGTTTTACACCTTTAGCAACGGATTTCCTACAATATAAATTCGAGAATATTTCATAATATATTTCACAAGGAATGTATTTTGTTACAACATCCAATAGTGCGAATTAAACACCAAATATACTACTAAAGAATCACTAAGCACAACTTAAGTTTCTGGTAAACAAAAGTAATTATGTATCTATATTGTACAGTCGAACCAATGAAATCATGACCCATTTTGCTAATAATTTATTTGAAAGCGTCAAAACTTTAAAGGTGACTGACTGACAGTGTCAATGTGTCAGATGCGATGGTGTCCAATATTTGTTTATATATTTACCTATTTATAATGTCAACAAGAACATGAACATATAGTCGGTTACGATTCAATTGGTTACACTGTACGTTTACAGTAACTTAAGCTTTAGACGTCGTTTTGCAGCGCGCCTTTACCGCTTAGGTAATAAGAGCTGTTTTAAGGTGTAATATGATTCTCCGTCGAGTGTTCAAATAAAGCCAGTAGTTTCAAAGGATACTATAGAAAATATATCATTAATAAAATTATAATACGTAATACGTCTTGAACATATACCCTTCGTTTTTACTATACGATACCTTACAGCACGCGTAGCATGACAAACCCGAGAAGAGTTTTGTCTACCTCGTAAGTCTATAATTGACAGCCGAATAGATTTGTCTCCGATGAAATTTAATGTCTTTTTTGACGTTTCGATATAGACTTTTCTCGAGTTACAATGCCACAAGCAGATACACAGACCCGTAAAAAATATAATATAACACCCCTCTTTTTTAAATCGGGTAAAAACAATAACCAACTCGACCAAATGTATGGAACAGCAATTTTTTCATGATTTCGTAGCTGACCCTATATTTAAAGTTTCACTCCTTGAAACTATTATTTGATGTAGCTACATCTGTGACGGTTTATAAAGATGGTGGTCGTGCAAATAGAAAAAAATGAATTTTATTTTTTTAACCTGTAAGTCTACGATTGAAACGCAACCTTATTTTGTCTTTTCTTTTTCTTCTTCTTCTTAACCTCCTTGTATTCAAACTCCACAGTAGAACCACTAATATCTTGATACCCATCAGACTTCCTACTCTCATAATCAGGAAACGTGATCCCTTCAGTTTGCTGATAGTTTTCCGAGAAAGTTTCCGAGAATTTGGTGCTCAAAGTTTCCGAGCCGAAAAATTTGTTTGCGAATTCCGCTGGTTTTTGTAGATTTTGATACTTCTCCGTTTGCGGGTAGAATGTGTTGAGGATGTTGTTTGCTATGGCGACGGGCGTAGCGGGGTACGCGCCTTGCTGTAGCGGTCAGAACTTTAGATCCTAGAAAAAATAAAAAAAATAAAATTAAAATAGAGCTATACCTACACGATTGAATCCATATTTTCAGTAGAGTCGATGTTGTACTTGTGTATGATGGAACAGCTGATTTTTTTTTTAGATTCCGTGGTTGGCCCCATAGTAAAAATTGTTCGTATTGATGAACACTATTATCCCTTAAAACATTTGTACTATAATTAAAATTTTGTGGTGTTAATAAAATCTATTGAAATTTTAAATTATTTATATGCATTCACAATGCAATTTTTGTAAGTATAGCAAAACTGTCATAGTAAAAAACTACGAGTAGTAGTAGTAATGTAGTGAAAGCTACTTATAGGGCTCGTGGTTTTTTATACTATCACATTTTTCCTTTAAAATACAATCCAGTTTAATACAAATACAAATTATTTTAAAATAAATATTTAAATGGTGGTATTTCTACCATTTGAATGGTTGTCACGTGTATTATCTGTAGAACATATTTTTATACTAACTGTTTATAACAAGTGAAATTATGGTACATTCAGCAGTATCCAGGAAGTATCTTAACGTTACCACAAGTAGATAGTAGATTTTAAACTTAATAGCCAATATATCAAGGTTATAAATAAAACACTTTCACGGATTTTTTCACGCAATTTATTCAACAGCTTAGTTAAATTTTAGTTGTTTTTTTGAGATTTTTTTGTTTATCCGACGTTTCGGCACCTTTCCAGGGGCCGTGGTCACGGAAAACTACCCACTATTTTTTGATTTTAATAAAAGAATATACCCACTCTAATTGTCTTTGTTTTTCGTTCGGAAACAGGATACGGTTAGGTATTGATTATTTTAAAATTATATTTAATTATAACAAAATGATTTATTAATTTAATATTTTGATTTGTTTAAGTAATTTGGATAATAATTATTTATGGCAAAGCAAAAAGTTACTGACTCGACCACCAGTTCACAAAAGTTGGAGCCCTTCGGAGAAAGAACTGGCAAGAAAACTACACGAAGGGGGACGATCTCCGTTTTAATTATTTGTAATTAAAATTATTTGCAAAAAGAACTAACCGTATCTTTAGTTCTTGCAGTGTGTGGTTTAGGTTGTGACTTTACTTGATGGATTATAGGGTCCCAAGCTGGTGGTATCTTCGAACCATCTTCTCTGTTGAAATTTGGGTATTTGCTAATTTCAATAGCCTCGCGCATCAATCTGGGATCGCGCATCAATATGTATATCAAGGTTGTTTGGTAATCTTGCATATTCTTTAGCATTGAAAGTTTTATCATAATTTTTCGGTTCGGTATTTTTAATTTGATTTTCGTTGTGGAAAATGAATGAACTGTATTGTTTAAAATTTTTTTTTTTTTATATTTAAATATACGCTGTCATAATAATAGTGTTATTTACTTAAGTCCTAGCACTGTCATTCCTTTACATTTCTTCCTTCCTTCAATTATTATAATATCCACATTTTCATTGTTTTACAATAAAAGATTTAATAACGTTTTCCTGTTGTATTCTTCCAAAAAGAAATCAAAAAGTCCAACGAAAATATTTCGTTTTTCTTTTTTGTATTCCAATACAAACCTTTGTTAGTCAATAGACGGTTTTGTGATTTATTTTTGTTGACAGAATAATAATATAACTTGAGGCGCTTTACACATGGAGCAACTAAGTATTGCAGCAACTGGCAACTAGCTGTTTACGTATCATCAAATGGGATTGCGCACACATATAGCAATTCCGGTGATCGTCAACAGTTTTCAGTTGCTGTAATCGATGAGTAAGTTAGTTGCTAATTGCCGCAACTAGCAAATGTTGAATATATACCCGCAGGCTTATTACTAAAACAAGCAACCAGTTGCTAATACGGTATTTTACTGTTTTTTTTTTTATTTCTTTAAAATGTTTTTCGAAATATTAGCTACACAAAACAAGTTTTCATTTTGAATTATCTTGAATATTTTCAAAGATATAGGACTTCAAACTTTATAATTAGACAAGGACAGGACGCTATCTTAGTGACGTCAGTGGGTTAGTAGCGTCATAGTCACGCCATAGAAGATTTCGTTTTAGAAAGAGACAGCTATAGTCAAAATCAAACAGACTATAATTCTTTTATTATAAAACAGATTCAAATTATTTTTTCACATTTGGTATTCTTAATTGCAATATTTTTTAACGTCATCATTAAATATCTACATTTCAACAACAGTAAAATACCCTATTGTACAGTTGCAACGCGACTGCCACTAGTTGCGGTTGGTTTGCAATCGGTACAGGTCGGTACAGTACCGCAGTCTTATTACCAAAATAAGCAACCAGTTGCTAATTGTACAATTGCAACGCGACTGCTACTAGTTGCGGTTAGTTTGCAATCGGTACAGTACGGTACGAGCGCTTTCATGCAATTTTAATTCACAAATCGCTCGCTTGTGGCGCTATCGTAGCGATCTTCGTTCCGTAATACGAATATATGTTTTGGGAGCGATTAATTGTTAATTTTCGCGATTGCAACTGTCACTTTAAGATCGGTAATAAGCCTGCCTTTCATGCAACTTTAGTTCACAAATCGCTCACTTGTGGCTATCGTAGCGATTTACGTCCCGTAATACGAATATGTGTTTTGAGAGCGATTAATTGTTACTTGTCGCGATTGCAACTGTCACTTTAAGATCGGTAATAAGCCTGCGGGTTTTTAAAGTTGCACACCCTCCCTCGCTCTCCCTGACCCGGTTTGTTCACAGATTGCCATAAAATTGCTGCAACTGTAAACCAGTCTATTTGGTTGTAGCATGTGAATGAAGCGAAAGAAATGTGCAAGGATCGTAGCAGGTGGCGATCCATAGTCTCTGCCTACCCCCGTGGGAAAGGGGCTGTCCATTTATCACGTGAGGCCGAAAGGGGGTAGGGGATCCGGGAAAAAATTACCAAGTATGGGCGTTTGTGCACTACACTGAATTTTACCGATCCGGAAAAAAACGAATGCTTATATTTTAATAATTAATCATTTATAACAGTAAGAATTTATTTATTTCGTGTAGTTTAGGGTTTAAAACATTGAAACTAAACGAAATAAATAAATTCTTACTATTATAAATGATTAATTATTAAAATACAAGCAACCGTTTTTTTCCGGATCGGTAAAATTCAGTGTAGTACACAAAAACCCTACCACAATCACATAGTTAAAAAAAGCCTCAAAAAGTATCACCAGGGGGGAGGGGGGTCTAAAAAGTTGCTAAAAACATCACGTGATTAATGGACAGCCCCAAATAGGCGTGAGTATATGTATGTATGTATGTATGGTTGTAGCGACTAGCAATTTGTAAAGAAACCTTTCAAAAAGTTGATAGTTGCCTCAACTAAAGTTGCTCCGTGTGCAAAGCGCCTTAGAATTATGGGGATTCAAAAAGGACGCGTTGTAGGGTGCCCTAATTGTTGGCGTCCATCGTATTTATTGGCACCCTAAATTTTAGCTCGAAAAACAAGAAAAAAAATAGATTTCTGATGAAGTTCAACTACCGAATTGGCCCTTTGTTTTGCCATTTGAGCTTAAACTCTTAAAGTTACTCTAGGGTGCCAATAATGGGATGGGTGCCAAGAATAGGGGCAGTTTACTCAATAATTTTACCTTGATAGCCTGCGGCAGATCGGGTAAGCGCATATCCCGCAGTTGCTGCGGTAGGTTCATGCTCTTGACGGCCGATACGGCGCGCGCCGGCGCCGCCGATATACCCGCCTAAGGAAAAAGAAACAAAAGAAAAACATTTATTTGGGGCATCACAAAAGAAAAATTTCATAAACAGCGCCGCCGATATACCCGCCTAAGGAAACGGATGACAATAAGAAAGAAAGAAAAACATTTATTTGGGACATCACAAATGAAAAATTACATAAACAAACACCGCCGCCGATATACCCGCCTAAAGAAACGGATAACCATTAGAAAGAAAGAAAGAAAAAAAATTTGGGACATCACAAAAGAAAAATGACATAAACAGAAAAACACATACCCCCTTAGGGTCGGCGCAGACAGAACGGAAAAATTGTCGCGGAAATCTTTCAGGTCATTGAAAATGAACCATGTCACCACCCATAGCCTAAAATACAAAATTGTACGAATAATATGAGTGCGAGGCGAGACTTCTCTGTCGATATTCATACTATTTTGTATTTTAGGCTCAATTTTCAATGACCTCAAAAATTTCCGCGAGTATTTCTCCGTTCTGTCTGCGCTGACCCTTATTCCAAAACGTGGACTAAAATAGTCCTGGTATAAAACTGGTACTAAAATGGTGCTGACACTTTCGTTTTCCAAATGAAAGACAGAATTAGCATCAGTTTTAAACCAGGTCTAACTTTAGTCCACGTTTTGTTTTGTTTATGTAAAAGTATGTCCTAAAACGGTCCCGACTCAGCATAATGCTTGCCTAGTGGCCAGCGCAGATTTTCTGTCGGAACCGTGTTTGGTGGAACTGCGATGTTCAACACAAAAACAAACAAGACTGGAACACTAAAAAGCCAGGGCGCCAGCGGCATGATTTTTTTTTAATATTCATCGGAGATTTGAAATATTTACACTTTTTTGTTTTATATGAGATCACTAAAGTGCAAATATTTCAAAATCTATGATAAATTTAAAAAAAAACAAAACGTACATCCCTAGTTCTTATGCATTTCAACAACATACCGAAAGGACATTTTTCATTTTCGGCTAGGACATTGTACACTATTCGTACTAATAGTAAATAATATAATAAAGTCAAATAAAATATTAAAATTCTCATTGTCTTTCTGGATAAATGGTACAAAAATAAACTTTGAAATTAAAATTCTTTGCCATCCATGGTCACACTGGCAACCATATTTAAATCACGTTTGGAAACTTTGATGTTTCTGTACGAAAAAACGATGACATAGACGACTGATGATAATCTGTCAATGTGAACCTATTTTTTAATGTTAGTGTGACATTTTACCGCCATATTGAATCGGGGTTGCATAATTATTAAGACTAGATAATGCTTTTGTACCATCAAACGCGTTAGCTTATTGCGATATAATTAGTTTTCAGTTATAATATTTATCTTTTGCTTGCCTATGGTATAGTGTACAAGGTCCTAGCCGAGGCTCCATACAAAACTTAAAAATCTCCATTCATTGCTGTATGTTAAGGTTTAGAGGGTGGACAACGTTATCGCCGTTTGTATGAAGACCATTTGCTACACACTCCTCTTAAGAGCCAACGCGCACTTGTGATTTTTAATCGGACGATAGTTTGATCGTTCTCGGATTCAGTATAGAGTTTTATGGCTAAACTATCGACCGATCGAACTATCGAAATTGACTGGCCGATAGTTGTACGATCAAACTATCGCACAACTATCGGCCGGTCGGTAATGTGCACGCACTGCATTCGAATAAACTGTCGCCCAACTATCAGTAGACTAAAAATTACAAGTGCGCTCAGGCTCTAAATGGCAGATGACAATGATAAACCCACCTCAGCCTTCTGCATCTTGTTCTGCTCCTGCAGCCGCCACAGTATGTCGGCCATGTTGGTCTGCATCATGCCGCCCAAAGAGCTTAGACTAAATACTGAGGTAACTGGAGTTTTCACCCTGAATAAAAAAGTGTGCCCAGCAAATTTGACATTTAGTACGTAGTGGCTGTCAGTTGTCTAATATGATAATGATAATGATAAAATGATAAAAATCTTTATTACTGTTATGTACATACATTACAAGAGTGACAAGAGTCCCCTTTTAAGCTAATTTGCCCGTGTCAGGGGGCCCCGCTCTTCAATAACAATGCCTTATTTATCTAATAAAAGTTTGTATATTTACAACTAGTTTTTATTACTTATTACATATACATTTTTTTTTCTATTTCTCTAATAATATATGCACCTGTGTGTGAATGCGCACGAGTGTGTATGTGTGTGCGTGTGTGTTTGTGTGTGTGTATGTGTGTGTGTGTGTGTGTGTGTGTGTGTGTGTGTGTGTATGGCTGTTATGTGTGAGACGGAAGACAGCCACAGTGCCACAAAAAAGCGTTAGTACTGCACTCTCCAGTTACCTCAGTATTTAGTCTAAGCTTTTTTATGCCGCTCATCACCAATTCGTTGGGACCTGGTGCGCATAAACCCACCTCAGCCTTCTGCATCTTGTTCTGCTCCTGTAGCCGGCACAGAATGTCGGCCATGTTGGTCTGCAGCACCATGCCGCCCATCACCAGCTCGTCGAGGACCTGGTGCGCCGCGTCCGCGTGGAAGATCAGATCTAACTCGCAAACGTTCTCGAAGCATTTGTCTAGTGTCTCGACGAACACCTGGGTGTCGCAAACAATAAATATGATACACTTGAGACAAATGTATGTATGCAATGTCTAATGGTGAAAGAATTTCTAGAAATCAGTTTAAAAACTACAATTTGTGTTTATTTATTACAAACAAAAAATATTTTTTTTTATAAAGCTCTGTGGTACATTACTTTTTATTGAATTAATTATAACTTTTTTGTCTGCCCAATCATATTATTGGTAAAGTTAACCCTGACAAAAGATCTTGTTAAAAAATATTCATTAAAGAATAAAGTCAAAAACGTATTCTTTAAATAAATTTACAAAATGAAATACTTTTGAATCGTCCAACATTTTCTTTTTACCACTCTTTTAGTTTTACTCAAGAATCAAATTAGTTACCTGAATCAGATCTAATATGCCAAGTTCACTTTCCGATGAGTCTACACAAAAGACGAAGTAGAGAGTAGCATAGTGTCTGTAGATAAGCTTATAGTCCGAACCACCAATCAAACTGAAATATAATATATATTATGTTAAAGGTTTATCTATTTAACACTAGCTTTCCGCCCGCGCTTCGCCCGCGTGGACTACATGACGTTATCCTGCGAGAATGTGGTATTTTTCCGGTATAAAAAGTAGCCTATGTTCCACTCCAGGCTACAAAGTATCTGTGTCCCAAGTTCAGCCAAATCCGTTCAGCCATTTTGGAGTGATTGAGTAACAAACATCCAAACATCTAAACTTTCACATTAAAATTCATAATATTAATAGTAGGATAGGAAGTAGGATAAAGTCAAACATTTGTTAAAGGTTTTTCTTCCAAATCTTGATAATATTCTTCATAGTACATGGAAATCGTAGCAAATAATTTAACAATGATCCGAAGGGCTTTCGAGGTGGAAAACTTGGATTTTTCATTACTATCTCATCATTACTAACATACAAAAAAATCAGAAATATATATATGTGATATAAATAATACTGATTTTACAGTGACTTGCCTATTGCTAACAGACAGCCTATGGCTGGCAGACAGAACTGCTGATATGGTATTGCCGGTGTAGGATATATATAACTGTGCCTCTTATCACCAGACACCAGCAGTTCTATCTGCCAATCATAACAGTCAGGCAGATCAGTATGGTGTATGCTAGCTTATACTTACAAGAGAAAGGCTTGCATGTATATCTGTTTGCGTTACTATGGAAATTTTGAAGTACTAAGCACACAAGAAAATAATAAAACTTATTATTACAATCGCCTATTAATCCTTATACAATTTCACTATATTTCTTCTTATTTACTGTATGTTTTGAATTTTAAAAACTCAAAGATCTAAGAGAAAGCCAAACATTGGTGAAAATCAAAAGATTTCGTACCTTCCACCCTCCAAGAAGTTACAAACATTGTCATCCCTTTTAGATACAAGCTGGAATGTCTCTTTGATTATCTGTTGCTGCATATCTTCATTCTGTAAAAAATAAATAAAATTGATTTTAATTAAATTAAATTTAATTTATTTGAATAGTTTTATTGTAATACTATTTATTTTAAAATTTCAACTCTTGTAGCTGTGATAATTTTAATTAAGTAAGAATTGATTTATAATAATCTGACATTTTCTTTCAAATTATTGTATTTAACTAAACTAACATATTTTTAAGTCGCTACTAACAATAATGGATCTTAGTTATCTGGAATAAATAAATTACTTATTATTATGTTATTATAACCTCCTGACACCCAATGTACCAAAGGTTTGACAAATCCACTTTATAGACTAAATCCCAACGCCTACCACTCAAAAACGGAAGAAGCAGAAATGCCTTTTTTTCGTATGTGATTAAAGGATTGTTTGTATCACCGGTAAACAAACAATTTCTTAGAAGTTAATAGCTTTAAAACTAATGCCCATTGTTCAATATAAATGACAAATAATATCACTTTTACTTATAAGACAAATGTGATTTATATGGGATGGTGGGCGATTTTAGAGAACAAAACTTTTGATGATTGGGCGTCCGGAGGTTAATACAGTTTTTGTTTTAAATAAGTCATCTTGTTACTCTTCTGTTTTTTGTGTTAGTAAATACATAAGAGTAAGCTTGGGATGTCCACCCACACTTTTATTCACAAAGGCAATTAATTTCCAGGCATTGCAAGCAATATAGGTACCTATACAGAATATACTAGTATAGATTCTATAAAAGTTCACACCCAGATAAAGTCTCGGAGCTAGGTCTTCTTTTGATTTCAAGCACTCAGTAGTATGAGTAAGTACTCTCTTCTACTGTCTTACTTTGATTAGCTGACAGTGAGAAGCGTATGGCTGATAATAATGACTAGGTTATACACTGAATACATTATTGATTTATGAAAAACCTAAAAGTAGGTAAACCATGACAACCAAGAAAATATCTCAAAACTAATAAGAATACGGTGCTAAGTTAATTCAACGGATCAGATAACAATAAAGAGGACCAATATATCTATATCAATTTATTGTACACAATAAAATTACAACAAAATGATAAGCAAATTCTAGTACCACTCGAGTTTCACTTACGAAATATTGGTAGAACTTTGATAATCTTGGCTTCCCATGGTTGTTGAAAACTAAAATAGCTTTAATCATTTTTAGAGAGCGTTTATCTAATTTAGTTTGCACTAATTTATTCTAACATCTATCTATTTAGAATTTTAGTGTTTTACGATAGAAAACTGCGGACTGCGGCCACAATTCGATCGATTTTTGACGTATAGATTCATGACATTGACAGTTGACAGCATCAGCTCGGCACAGCAGCTGGGGTGCGTTCCGTGGCTTCACTCGAGTGCACTCGAGCGCACTCCGTGCGGCGCCGGCGCCGGCGCGCGGCGGCGGGCGGGCGCGGGCGGCGGGCGGCGAGCGATCTAGCCGTTCCGTGGCTTGGTGAAATTTTACTTTGACAGCTGTCAGAGTGTAGTTTCACCCGTTCTGTGGCTCAGAGTGCAGACTTAATACTCTGAGGTAACTGGAGTTCTCTCCCTGAATAAAAAAGTGTACCCAGCAAATTTGACATTTATGTATGTAGTGGCTGTCAGTTGTCTCATATGACCATACGTATTTTTTTAAAGTGTAGGTGAGACGGAAGACAGCCACTGTGTAATTTTTGGTGACAAAAAAGTGTTAGTACTGCACTCTCCAGTTACCTCAGTATTAAGTCGAGCTTCATGGCAGTAACCAAATAACCATCAAATCGAATGGTTATTTTGCACTCTGACAGCTATTTGACGTTTGAACAATAAAAAGTGTCAAAGTTTGAATTTAAAGTCAAAACGTTTTACTTTTTAACGCCGTAATTACTTCGTCTATCTCATCTTCCAGGAGGATTAAAGTCAAAATGTTGCAGAGATAGCTATAAAACTCGAGCAAAAGTAAATCATATCCAATTCCAACACAAGCGTCGTCAAAAATTTTGAGGTTATAAAAACAACTCGATCGTTCCGTGGCTACGTTGCAACTCAATGGGAGAGTTTCCTGCAGTTATTTTTCGATGCACTAGATGGCGCTGTAATCCTAGCACAACCTCCTTTTTTCAGCATTTATGGCAAAGGATTAGTTCATTGAGCCTAAAAAAGACTTGTGTGTCGGTCGGTTGTACTGTCAAATTAATCTGTCTGTGGTAAAGTTTTTCTTCTGTCAGATCTGCGGATTGCTTTGCTTCTATGCGTTGGTGTTGGTGGTGTTTTGTGAGCGTATTCGTTTTTCTTGATAATTTGATTGAAACCTGGCATTGAATTCTGGACTTTGTTATTGGCGTTTTTGTGATTGGAGTCCACTTTCTACCTAATCTGTGGGATAATAATGTACTCATAAAATAAATAATCATCGACCAACGATGATTAATTATTTTAAGACCCCAGTACAGGATGGCCGATCATGGTCGGCGACCATGTTGGGCCATCGTGTACATGGCCGGTTTGCGTATGATTGCTGACTGTGAGCAATGATCGCCGGGATCCGTCCCGTGTCGGTTTTTCGTGCACGATTCAAAGGGAGTTTGTCGCAGGCCACAAAGAGCGTTCACACGTTGGCCGATCATTCAGTTCATCTGAATATTTCTGCGTTGACTGACGTGTAGGATATTTTAGATTTATTGTTTTTTTTCGCAATCAGGCCATTTTGTGGAGCATATTACATTGTCAAAAATATCCTTGATGTTGTATATCTTTGATAAAATATATTTTTTATTCAAATGATAATAAAATACACTTAAATTCACAAGATGTATAGGAGTATTCTGTTTTGTTATCTAAAATTAAGTAAACAAAAATAAAATGAAGAAAACGTTATAAATACATTATTATTATTATTATACTGGGTTCAATCCCCGCCCAAGAAATATTGATATGATGTAAGTATTTGTTTTTTCTGTGTCTGGGTGTTATGATAACTATGTCTATTATTACTTTAATGCATAATTACATTTATCTAGACATATTATACAAGATCCAGACTCTATTAATATAGAATAATTCTCGTAATAAATTAAAAGCGCTGTAAATGTTAATACCCACCAATCCGCACTGAGCCCGCGTGGTGGGTCATCATGGCTCATTCTCCTTATTCATCCATAAGGAAGGCCAGTGCCCCAGCAGTGGGGACATTAAATGGCTGATAATGATGATGATGATGATGAAATGTAAATTGCATAAGCCGTCATTGCATACACATCCATCCTCACGGCCAGTCCAACGCAGAATGAAACCGGCGATCGTGTGAACACTGACACTAAATGATCGCCGGTCATGGTCGCCGACCATGGTCGGCCAACCTGTACTGGGGCCTTTAAGCGGCCCATTCACGACAGGCCGCCCCGCCGTCCGTCGCCTTATGCAGGATGGTGAATGCTGTCGCAGGAGGCTCCTGGTGAATGGACCGCTTTAGTCTACCTACTAGGCGCCCATTAGACGGTAGGTTTTGCTGTCAGTTTACTATCAGTTCACGATTCTTTTAGCCAATCAAAATGAACCATTCATAACGCTGCCCGAAGTTAGATAGTCATGAGTGATGGAATTGACCGCCTGGCCACGGGACAGCGAATTACGCATCAGCTGGTGCGTTTGATTGACTTATTTGATTAGACGTCTGGCGCGAGCACGCAATGATTGCGCAATTCGCTGGTCGCCGCCGCGCCCGCCGCGCTTTCCCGTGGCCAGGCGGTGACTGATGGTTGCATGACCGTCTAATGTACGCCTTACTACAAACCGACTATTTTCTTTGCTATTTTCTATTAGGTACTTTTTCGTTTGCTGCTTCAGAAAAAGTTAGGTCGCTAATAGTGGGGTAGCGCCATCTAGTACAAATTTTTGAACTAACGATGAAACGTCAAAAAAAAACTCCCTCATCGGGTTAAACTTCAACCAAAAAACTACACCCAAAACCACGGAACGCAACCCTGAGGATGCATTCCGAGTCGCGCTATCAGCGATGTCATCGCGCTGATTTGCGTACCGAATCACCGTGAGCGCGACAACGACATTCCGTGTGACGTCACTGATTGCGTCATAACATCCGCCAACTTGTGCTTACGTTGCCCATGCTCCAGGTCCTCTCCACCTGCAAGGCATCGCCCCAGGAACAAACACAGAGTAAGGGAAGAAGCTACCTCGCAACCTCCTGACTCCTGGTCTCCACTCCACCTACATCACCACTTCCCTCCTAAAACTCCCCCCCTCAAACAAATTACCTTCTAAATAAATCGTCCCTAGGCTCATGCTGCGACTCGCTCGCTGGCGCTTGCTGGGCCTCCCACCACGGGGTCTCCCCCGGTAGGCTGACTACGCCGAGAGTCGCAGCGTTAACATCCCTCCCTCACCTCCCTCAGAGCCACACTCATGGCCGACAGCGAGGTGAAGATCCTTAACAAAAACATTACCAGCCATTCGTCCATAGAAGGACGGCCATGACATTCACGGCCAGTGCTCCAACAATAATCACTGTGAGCGTCCTGTCAAAACTGACGGTTGTTTGTTTATATTTAATTCAGCAGGTGTATTTTTTAATAAAAAATAGTTAAAAAAAAACCGTATCCAAGTGCGAGTCGGAATCGGCGATTAGAAGATACGTCCTCAGCGTCAATGTTTCTTCAACATATCAACATTGCTGTGTGAGCTTTAATGGGCGATTTTCTGAAAGCTCAGCCACTAGATGGCGCTGTCCCACCTATGCAATTAGAAGGAACGGAACGTTATAAATTTTACTTTGACGCGACTTTTTTACGTAAAACGGAACGTCAGACAGATGTTATTTATTTACCTAAATCTTTAAATTTACCTATTTCGTTTCCGTTCCTCACAGTAGTACTTATTTAATATATTATTAGTTTCCTTTGGGTTTTTAAAAAGTAATTAATTTAAATATGTTTCATACCAAAATATACCATAGACATGTACATACTTATTCAACGCCATCTAGTGAAGCAAATGGAAGCTTTTTTTTTTTAAATGGCCTCTTAAGCCCCCAGTACAAGTTGGCCGACCATGGTCGGCGACCATGACCAATACATCGTACATTGACACTTTTGAACGAACAAGTTTAAAAACGTTCTTTCAAAAGTGTCAATGTACGATGTATTGGTCATGGTCGCTGACCATGATCGGCCATCGTGTACTGGGGGCATCAGAAAATCGCTCATTAGGCCATCATTTAAGATGGTTCTGTAATTTTTATTATTTTTTTGTATGTGCCTTAAATGTTTGCTGTAAGCTTACCTTTTTAAATAAACATTATCCATCTTCCTCTAAATTCTACTATTGGTTGGAATTTGAGATTATTCAGTGAGCGTTATGTTATGAGCGAGATCACGAACGTTCCAAATCGCTGACAGGTCCCATCCCAACTGTCATAAGCGCGATATCTGAATCTGTTCGGTACGCCCATGAAGTTTGACTTAATACTCTGAGGTAACTGGAGCTCTCACCCTGAATAAAAAAGTGTCGCCAGCAAATTTGACATTTATGTATGTAGTGGCTGTCAGCTGTCTCATATGACCATACGTATTTTTTTAAAGTGTAGGTGAGACGGAAGACAGCCACTGTGTTATTTGTGGTATTCAAAAAATTGTTCGTACTGCACCCTCCAGTTACCTCAGTATTAAGTCGAGCTTCATGGGTACGCCTGATAACGCTGTCAGCGCTGAAATTGATTTTAGTCTGAATCGGAGTACACCCTGAGTACCCTGACTAAGTTGACATTTTGGTATCGATATCCGAATGAGCGATTTTCTGACAGGCTATTTAAACATAAAGCTTCGAAAAGCTTCACTAGATGGCGTTGAACGAAGTATGTACATGTCTATGGTATATTTTGGTATGAATCATATATAAATTAATAACTTTTTAAAAACTCAAAGGAAAGTAATAATAAATTAAATAAGTACTGATAGGTACTACCATGGAGATAGACTTAATACTGAGGTAAGTGGAGAGTGCAGTACTAACACTTTTTTGTGACCAAAAATTACACAGTGGCTGTCTTCCGTCTAACATACACTTTAAAAAAATACGTATGGTCATTTGAGATGAGACAACTGACATCCACTACATACTAAATGTCTAATTTGCTGGTATACGCTTTATTATTCAGGGTGAGAACTCCAGTTAGGTACCTCAGTATTAATTAGCTTCATGGATACTACTGTGAGAAACAGAAACGAAATAGGTAAATTTAATGTAATGGCCCCAGTACAGGTTGGCCGACCATGGTCGGCGACCATGACTGGCGATCATTTAGTGTCAGTGTTCACACGATCGCCGGTTTCATTCTGCGTTGGACTGGCCGTGAGGATGGATGTGTATGCAATGACGGCTTATGCAATTTACATTGACAGCGCTTTTAATTTATTACGAGAATTATTCTATATTAATAGAGTCTGGATTTTGTATAATATGTCTAGATAAATGTAATTATGCATTAAAGTAATAATAGACATATTTATCATAACACCCAGACACAGAAAAAACAAATACTTACATTACATCATATCAATACTTCTTGGGCGGGGATTAAACCCAATTTAATAATAATAATGTATTCATAACGTTTGATTCATTTTATTTTTATTTACTTAATTTTAGATAACGAAACAGAATACTCCTATACATCTTGTGAATTTAATTGTATTTTATTATCAATTGAATAAAAAATATATTTTATCAAAGATATACAACATCAAGGATATTTTTGACAATGTAATTTGCTCCACAAAATGGCCTGATTACGAAAAAAAACAATAAATCTAAAATATCCTACACGTCAGTCAACGCAGAAATATTCAGATCAACTGAATGATCGGCCAACGTGTGAACGCTGATTGTGGCCTGCGACAAACTCCCTTTGAATCGTGCACGAAAAACCGACACGGGACGGATCGCCGGCGATCACTGCTCACAGTCAGCAATCACACGCAAACCGGCCCTGTACACGATGGCCCATCATGGTCGCCGACCATGATCGGCCATCGTGTACTGGGGGCTTTAAGGTGAATAAATAACATCGGTCTGACTCTGACCTGACATAAACAAACGTTCCGTTTTATGAAACAAAAGTCGCGTCAAAGTAAAATTTATAACGTTCCGTTCCTTCCTTACTCAGCCGGCCTAGCATGAGCGGCTTATAACGCGCGATATGATATGGTACGGCAAGTTGTCTTGCTCACCCCACTAAGGTGTAAGCAAGACGGAATGCCGTACCATATCATATCGCGTGCTATAAGCTGCTCATGCTAGGCCGGCAGAGGTTCCTTCTAACTGCATGTGTGGGACAGCGCCATCTAGTGAGCTAATCACAACGAGCTTTCAGAAAATCAGCCATTTTCCGAATCGATGCTTTTTAAAATTTTAAGTCATAACGTTTACCTAACGTAACGTCTGCTTAACATGTGTTTTAATTATTATTCTTTATTATATTGTTTAAACAATACGATTACATAGTTCTTTCGATCACTCCATATTTACTCGAACAACGTCAGTATTTTATTTTTACTCTTCTAGCATCTACACACGTTCCGATCCGACCACCCGATTTGGTCTCCCATATTTTGTCCTGGGCATAATGTGGGCTTCAAATGTCAAATGAAGCCCATGTTCATATCCATATTTTTTTGCCGGTAGCCCCCCTGCTCGCGCAGCATGACAAACCTGAGAAGAGCTTTGTCTACCTCGAAAGTCGAGTGAGAATGAGTGATTTTCTGAGAGGCCATTTAAAAAAAAAGCTTCCAATTGCTTCACTAGATGGCGTTGAATAAGAATGTACATGTCTATGGTATATTTTGGTATGAAACATATTTAAATTAATTACTTTTTAAACACCCAAAGGAAACTAATAATATATTAAATAAGTACTACTGTGAGGAACAGAAACGAAATAGGTAAATTTAAAGATTTAGGGAAATAAATAACATCTTTCTGACGTTCCGTTTTACGTAAAAAAGTCGCGTAAAAGTAAAATTTATAACGTTCCGTTCCTTCTAACTGCATAGGTGGGACAGCGCCATCTAGTGACTGAGCTTTCAGAAAATCGCCCATTGACAGCTGAACTATAGGTTTTTCTACGGTGAAATGTCATTTTTGACGTTTCGATGAAGACAAAACCTTTCTCGAGTTCATCATGCTACCCGTGCTGGACGTGTGTAAAAAGAAAGAAAGAAAGAAAAATAATTTATTTTGACACACACAGTTCAACGAGTACTCAGTATTACACACAAAACAAAAACATAGGCACTAATTTATGCTAACATTTAAGACTGTGTACCGCCGCGTGACGCCAAAACTGTGCCCAACTCAGTATACGCAGCAAACAAAGCTTACTGCACTGTTTTCAGTTGAGCACATTAGTGGCATTAGTAACGGATACAACAATAAAAATAAAAATTAAAATAAAAAATACTAACTAACAGAAACAATGACATGACACAGTAATGTCAGACATACCAGGCCTATTTCACTCCCCGTGTCGGATCGAAAACGCGGCGGCAACGCCAGCGTTGTAAATCCATAGAAATTAGGTCCGCAAAAGAGCTAGAATATATGCGATAGAAAGAGATGCAACGATAACGAGTGGCCGTTCGTAATTTGCCTGCGTCGTTCAAGCTGAATTCTACTTTATTGCGTTATACTTAGAGTTGCTATTTATTTAAATGACTTAGCGGAGTGAACTATCTGTTACATAGTAACTATTTAGTAATCTGTGGACATACATTCAGTATAATAATCTGTGACTACATTCGGACAGGAATTTGTTTGTACAGAAAAACAAACAAATCAATGAAATTATACAAGTACTAACTATAAAAAAGCTTATCGTAGTCGTCTGACCATAATTATTATTATTCGTGTTTAACGTGGTGTTCGGGTATAACTAATAAAACTAAACTAAGACTTACAGTTTCTATAGATTTGTCATGGCCTCGTTCGGGTATCGCGCCACGGATATTTCGGTGATCCTATCACCCTGGACTACCCCTGGTATACCAAACCAACCCCAGAAACGTACCTACTTGAATGCAATTGACAACATTTCATTTTTTGCAAGGCAGTAAAATTCGAAAACCATTTCGATATTAGAACTAATTAAACATGAAAATCATTTTTTTTAATTTTTTGGTCGCCTATTTATAAAGATATTTAAAAAAATGTGTAAAATGATCAATGTCAGGAAGTTCTAGCGTGTATGCGTTTGCCTGGAACTAATCCCCAAGAAGAAAAAAAACGAAGTAAACAAACAAATGTCAAAGTTACTGTCATTTTAATAGTGATGCCTGCTTGACTCAGTTATCGAATTATTATCGATTATTTTCAATTAAAAATGGGTAAGACACTGAAATGTTTTTGTTTTATTATTACACAAACAAAGATTTTTAAAAGTAAGTACTTACACAGTTACACCTTGTTTTAAAGTATTGAGCAAGTTGGTTAAATAAGGTTACAAGTCATGGAAAGTATAGCATTTTTAGAACTACAGTTGTATATCACATGTTAGACTTAATAATCAAGTGTAGTGTTGTTTTATTGCATCTGAATAAATAAAAATAAATAATCCTTTTAAACAAAAATGTTATTATTATCGACACAATATACTAGTGTGCTAGGAACATCTATACGTAAAACTTCATGTCATGGACAGTATTTTTTTAATTTGAAAGTTAGGGAGAGGAAGGTTGAGGCTAATGAATCGCTTACTATATTATTCCTGATATTGTACTTACGTCCTTTTAGAATATACCATTTTGATTTAATTATTATCTCAATAATTTATGAAAATAAAAAGAAAAGAAAAAATACGTGTTTCCTAAAAAACGATAACCTTTCATTATATCCATAAATAAAAGTACCTTAAAATTTTGAAATGTTGTCAATTTGAACTGTCGCCTGTTTAGTGAGTCCGCTCACCGTCCACACGCTGACTCAAATTCACATAAATCACGTTTTATATCACTCGTGTTCTACAAACGAACACACTTATAGTAGTGAACACCAAAAATATAACTTCAAACCAATCGACTCGCGGCCGCCGCACCGCCGAGCCTCGCCAAGTTCTCGAACGGATGAATCCGAACCGAACGCAATATGAATCTTACTTAATAATACCAAATGCGTCCTCGCGAATCTTTTACAAACAAACCAAACAATATTCGATGAGAAAGTCACAAATTATGAATTAATTCACGTCCACGCGCCGTGCGATAACCTTATCCCTTCACCTGATGGCTGCCGCGCGCGCTGCATGCGTAATCTGATAGCTACTTGAAATGTGACACCGCTAATCACCGCTAATTTCAAGTGGTTCCACTTTTAATGGATTTTTTGGCTTCACCGTTTATAAACACCATAGATGTTGTGTATCGTTGGATTGCTGGAAGTGTCATCTACAATTTAAAAGTACTTTTATTAAAAACTGTTTTAATTGTGCGGTGCAATTTATTTATTCATTTAGAATAGAATAGAATAGAATAGAAAAACGTTTATTGGGTACCAGCACATACAAAATTATTAAAAAGAATGAAATATACTTAAACAATGAAAAAATGTACTAAAAATAAAACTAAAAAACTAAAAAAAAATACACACCAACTTTGGCAGGTACACCAAATAGGCCTCTGCTCAGTTTGAGCCGTGACAACGCGTGTTGTCATGGCACTGGTATTCTGCAGATACCTTTGCTGAAAAAAAAGACGCGTGCCACTGTGCAAACAACCAATTTAGCTTACCTAAAATAAATCAAAATAAAAATTTTCTACGGTTATTGTTATAGTTACCTACAGTATTATTATTTCCGAAGCTTACAAATTAATACAATCATATTAACGACAAATTAGGTATTAATACACACTCTGGATATTATATTAGCCCCAAAAAGTAGTTATCAGCAATCAAGAAGACTTTCACACTGCGGTATTCTTTTGTAGATTAAGTAAATGTATTTTATAATTAGCTTTAAATGTATACATCGTTTTGGAATTCCTAAAAGGTGGAGGGATGTTATTCCAACACTTTGTAGCCAAATACCGAAAGCTACCTCGAAACGCACTAGTGTTATGTGAGCAGCATTTCAATCGAGTAGCAAAACGCTGAGGACGGCCAGAAAAATCTAGTTTTTCGTACAAATAAGACGGACTCTTATTTTTTATTACTCCAAAGAGCAAACTTGCAAAGTGCATTTACAGGTGCATTACAGGTGCAATAAAACTTAATTTCCTTAATTAATAATTACCTTAATGACAAGCAATAAGGCATCAATTTCTCTAGAAATAAAAAAACACTTAAGAAAAACTGCATTCTTATAAGATTTTTCTTGAAATCTGTTCACTTTGGCCACCGGAACAGAAAAGTTTTTGGCACTGTACGCCTGTTATCGCTGTCAGCGCTGAAATGGGCGATTTTCTGAAAGCTCAGTCACTAGATGGCGCTGTCCCACCTATGCAGTTAGAAGGAACGGAACGTTATAAATTTTACTTTTACGCGACTTTTTTACGTAAAACGGAACGTCAGACAGATGTTATTTATTTACCTAAATATTTAAATTTACCTATTTCGTTTCCGTTCCTCACAGTAGTACTTATTTAATATATTATTAGTTTCCTTTGGGTTGTTAAAAAGTAATTAATTTAATTATGTTTCATACCAAAATATACCATAGACATGTACATACTTATTCAACGCCATCTAGTGAAGCAATTGGAAGCTTTTTTTTTTAAATGGCCTCAGAAAATCGCTCATTGATTTTGGTCTGAATCGGAATGCACCACTGACCTCTATTGTTTATTACCACACGAATGCACTGACCATTCTAGTAACTTTCTAGAAATGTACTGCCAAATGAATACGATTGACTTTACGCTAAAAAGCTTAGACTACATACTGAGGTAACTGGAGAGTGCAGTACCTACTACCACTTTTTTGTGGCACTGAGGTTGTCTTACCTACACTACACTTTGGAAAAATACGTATGGTTATTATGAGGCAACTGACAGCCACTGCATACTAAATGTCAAATTTGCTGGGCACACTTTTCAGGGTGAATTCAGGTTGAAAACTCCAGTTACCTCAGTATTTAGTCTAAAGACCCCAGTACAGGTTGTCCGACCATGGTCGGCGACCATGACCAATACATCGTACATTGACACTTTTGAAAGAACCTTTTTAAACTTGTTCGTTCAAAAGTGTCAATGTACGATGGTCGCCGACCGTGGTCGGCCAACCTGGGGGGCTACCGGCTAAGAATTCTGGATATGGGTATGGGCTTCAACTGTCATTTTAATTCCTTATTCTGATAGATTTTTGCTGCTTTGTTCTGTTGAACGTTGCTAGCTAGTTATCTTTATATAGTAGAGTTCACGGAACTTGACCACAACCATAGACGAAAAAACCTGCGCAGAAAAAACTTTTGTACTAAATATTGCAACTGCGCAGGTTTTTTCGTCTATGGTTGTGGTCAAGTTCCGTGAACTCTACTATACCCGACGTCACAAAAGCGGCTATTTTCTTTATAAAATTGACAAGTTCCCAAAAACGTATGAAGTTCATATCCATAAAGTTACGCGGTAGCCCCCCTGTACTGGGGGCTTAAGCTTTTTGCTTTACGCAATCCTTATTAATCAAAAGCAGATGCAGCCAGCGAACTTCTTCCGTACCAAATCGGCGGCGGCGGCGGCGGCGGTCGGATCGGAACGTGTGTAGCGGATATTAAATCAAGATATTACAATACATTTTTCCAGCTGGCAACACCCACAAAAGGTGAACGCGTTGCGCCAAGCGCCGTGTCCGCGAATGTCACAAAAAGAAAAACGTAAAAAACTAAATGACTATTGTGTGAAATAAACAATAATTGTTGTTTCTAGTGGTTTTTGTCTTTTGATATATTGAATAGAAAATTGGTGTCGTGCTTCACCTGCCGAGGAAGCTGTAAAGAGGTCAGTAGTTAGAATGGTGGTCGGTCATGTCATTTTGTTGTCTTTATTTGGAAGCCGGGATCTCTCCAGGAGTGTCGTGTGTCGTAATACAGTGTGTTGAATGCAACATAATATTTATTTGAGGAGAATATGAAACCTGACGCTTACATAAACACATAATTAGCAGCAACAAGAAGGAATTTTATGACATCTAATTACGACTTACGGCTGATATTTTAGACTGCCTTGCGGCTAACCAAAAGTTAAATTATTTAAAGATATCGGTTTATTTTCTTGCTATTTTCAGTAACATTTAAAAACGCCGCTACTTATTTGATTTCTTTACACACTTCATGCAACAAGCTTCATGTGTAAAAACCTTGAACATAAACAAAGGTACATTTTCTACTTGAAAAACTTGAGAAGTACCTAGCCATAATTTAATACTTTTAATAATCTTTACATCTCAAAATGTTAAACAAATCTGTGTAAACATTCCTTGAATCATACAAGTGTCATGTGACTTATGTTTTGAAATTCAAAGTCTTATGCTTTTGATATTTTAGTTTTAACTCTATTAAAACTGATAACAAAACAAATATACTTTCTGCAAATTATTAGGTTTAGAGCAATATTTATATGCCTTTTGAGTTTTTTAATTACTTTTCTAAATATTTGAATAACTCAACTGAATTAATTACATATAGAAAGATAGTCTTCATACAAGCGCTCTGTCAAAAGTGAAGCACTAAATTAATTCAGACTTTCGTGACAATTACTTGCTTGCCCTCACAACACGCACACATACACTTGTAACTCCGTACACTACGGAGTTTCTATACATAGTTAAATTATTCCATGTTCATTTACCAGTACTTATCTTAAAAATAACCAATACTCAGTTGAGAATTTTTCTGTATGTAAAATATTTATTAAGAGGATGTCTGTCTAATAGGTTTATATTTTTTATTAAGACCTAGGGTGGATGCCCCGAATACCAGCCCCGTACCTAATACCAGCCTTTTCACTTATTTGTTTTGATATTAGAATTACTTTCTGTTTTCACTAACCAATGTTGTCATCTAAAAAACAAATATATTCTGTAGAAAATTTAAAACCAAATTTGGCAGGATTGGTATGATCAGTTGTGTGTCAGTTTTAAATCGAAACTTGCACAGGACGGATATCGGCCATATTGCAATTTTTTCGATAGATTTGAAGTTGGCTAAAACAAGGTATAATTCACATTTCTTCTGCTTTATATGTCATGATTTGTGAGATTATGGATTATGATATTGTAATGCATGCATTTCTCAGTAAAAATACAAGTTTTGCTTTTTCTGCTCGTAGAAATTGATAGGGCTGCAATTAGATACACGAAACGTATGGAGTACCTGATACCAGCCCCAGGGGCTGGTATTTGGTTGGAGTAAGTACTTAATTACAGCCATGTCTTAATAATCAGGGATGTCACAAACTTCTTAACAGCAGCAGTTCTTTGCAACAGTTCAATATTTTTACAAACCAGTTAGAAATATTTTAGCTTTGTATTAATAAAGGTCTCAAAATGCCCGTTTTCAGCACTTTATAAATACAAACCCGAGACGTAATATATGAATTAAAATGTAGTCAGTTATACAGATAAAGAACTGTCTCATATTGTCGCGAAATTTTTGCATAGTGTAAATAAACGAAAGACTGACTTTATGTTACGCATTTAGGTATTTATTCATATTCAGAATGCAGCACAAAGACTTAAGACATGACCCTATGCTAGGCTGATATTCGGTACACAAAAGGCTGGCAATAGATACAGCCTGGCTGGAATTAGAGACACGGGGCATTTTTCTGTTTGACATTATTTTAAAAATGTTCTATGTAATTTACTATCAATTACCCTAATAAATACATTTCTCCATTAGATAACTTACCGTTTAAAAAAACTAATACTAGTTTTGACCTATAAGTTTATGCAGAATATTTTTGTAAACATCAAACTTGCACTAAAAGGCTGTTATTCGGGGCATCCACCCTACTTCTTAAATAATTGCTTGAGTTAATGTGTTACCTAAACTGTGAGTATCGCTGATACTCTATAATGTTATAACTATGTTATAACCTAAATGCTAAAATTTTATTATATGTATGCTGTTGGTGTTCCAAAATAAATAAAATAAAATAACTAAATTGAAAGCTATTCTATGAATTAAACATTATTTGAATTATCTACATAATCAAATGATTATAGGGAAATTAATCTGAAATATTTATGTACAACTTTGGTATTATTAATCTAACTAAATCATAAATCTTCTTCATTTACTTCGTCATTAATATTGTACTTGAAAATGAAATATTAGAAAAAAACAACCCAGCCTCCAAGCAGCTCTGCCAGAAATCAAATCTGAAACCTTTTACCCTTTTTTCATTAAAAATGAAAGGTTTTGGGTTTGAATCCTGGCAGACGTACTTGAAGGATGGGTCCTTTTGTTCTAATACTTAATTTTCAATCGTGTAATGTCATTGTAAATGCAAAAAAGATAAATATTACAATCTGTATTTGTAGTTCAAAAACACTGACTAGGCTAAATAAGCCGTATGAATTGTAAAGGTTTTCTATGAATAGTACACTTAGTATTAACATGTGTACTGAAGTTTTGCTAACCTACTAACACTCCACACTTGAACAAATAAGGTGTAGAAAGCGGGTGAAAGTCATTGTGTGCTTTCTATTCATGGATAATCTGATAATATTAATATTTTTGCCCATTTTTAATGAATCTTATGTAACTTCCAAACTCTAAACAAATGTAATTATGAATTACTTTTTTGAATATAAGTTTTAAGCATAATCTTGTTATTTATTAGTAGCTGTGCCGTGCGGTTATGCTTACATAGTTCCCCTTACCGTCGCAATATCAGGATAAGCCTATGTCACTCAGGAATTGTAGCTACCTATCTAAGGTACAGAAACTTCACTCCGCTAAATAATTTAAATAAATAGCAACTCTAATTAAAACGCAATAAAGTGGAATTCAGCTTGTACGTTGCATCTCTTTTTATCGCATATATTCTAGCTCTTTTGCGGATCTAATTTCTATTAATTTGCACCGCGCCGCGTGCGGGCAAGAGTTGCGCGCAAGTACATCGAGTGACAGACGCCTGGTGCTGCCACATCTTCTAATGCTGGGGCTTCACCTGCGTGACGCCTAACGGCCTTAATAACGGCATGCGCGTCTTAGCGCGCTAATTGTACTAAATTAGTGCGCTAAGACCCGGTTACACCTGCGTATTATATCAAATAGCGCGCTAATTAATGGCATTAGACGCAGGTGAAGCTCGGGCATAAGCGAAAACGTACTAACAGACCATAAAAACAGATTTTGTAGGTAGATCTTATCAGCTGTAGATTTTATTGGGAGCAAGGAGTATGTCTGGTCTTTAAATCTATACTTCTAATTTCTATACTAATATTATAAAGAGGAAAGATTTGATTGTGTTTGTTTGCATCGAATAGGCTCCGAAACTACTGGACCGATTTAGAAAATTCTTTCACCATAGAAAGCTACATTCTTCCCGAGTGACAAAGCTATATTTTATCCAGATATTCCCACGGGAACGGGTACCACGCGGGTGAAACCGCGAGGATCCGCTAGTATGTAATATAATTGCAAAGAACTAGCAGCATCCTTCGACTTCACCTGCATGTATTTGTATTTAGTACCATAATTATGATGTTAATTAGCTAACCACCCCCAAGAGACAGGATTTTTTTTTATTGTTAGTTTAGTTTCCAACTTTCTAAGTGTTCAAACTTTTCTGCTTTATAATAATACTGGTTCTTACTAGTGGTTTTACCTGTCCCCGTGGAAATATCGGGATAAATCATAGCCAACGTCACTCAGACATAATACACGGTCAAAATAACTTGACACCTGCAGGTTATACCAGTCCCTCTTACTCTCCGGGCATGACAGAATCGAGTGAAAGAGACGGGTATAATTTGCAGGTGTCAAGTTATCTTGACCGAGTAGTAAGTGTCGACCCACACGAACCACAACCATACCACATCGCAGCGACAAAATGTGGTTACGCGTGAATAGTGTCGATGCAACTTTTTGCTGTTGCGTTGTGGCTGGTATCACCCACGTGGTCGATAATGACTGCAAAATGTGGTAGGTGTGAATGTACGGTCGCCAGCACGTTCGGGTTACTACAAAATATCAAAATTATTATTTGAAACTGAACTCTATCTGTTGGACATAAGGTTGAATTTTATTTAAAGAAATTTGACAGTTTGTAGTAACCTGACGTGCTATTCATTTCCAATACAAAATGCGCCCCGCCCACGTGTTGTAGTTGTGGTTCTGATTCGTGTTGATGTAAGTAGCTCTTCACTGGTGAAAGAACTTTCAAAATCAGTTAGTTTTTATAAAAAACTAGCTGACCCAGCGCGACTTCGTTCCCGTGGCCTTACCCCCTACTCCACCCTATACCCTACCCGTACTCTACCCCTACCCTACCCCTACCCTACCCCTACTCTACCCCTACCCAACCCTACCCCTACCCTACCCCTACCCCTACCCCTACCCTACCCTACCCCTATATCCTTCCTTGGACTTCCACGAACATTTCAAGACCAAAATTAGCCAAATCGGTCCAGCCGTTCACGCGTGATGTCGTGACCAAGGGAAATAGGGATTCATTTTTAACCGACTTCAAAAAAAGGAGGAGGTTATCAATTCGACTGTATATTTTTTTTTTTTTTTTTTTTATGTGTGTTACCTCAGAACTTTTTAGTTTATGAACCGATTTGGATAATTCTTTTTTTATTTGAAAGGTGACGCTTCTCGTGTGGTCCCATTCAAATTTCATCAAGAACTGGCGAGAAGTTCTGGAGTTATCCTGAATAATGCGTATTTAAACTTTAGTTTGGTTATTTAGACGACTTCCTAATTTCATCAAAGTGGGGATCATTTTCAAATTATTATTTTTTCGAAAGTTTGTACTTCTGATGTGATTATGTGATCTTATTAAAACCAAGTCAGGAACAGGAGAAAACATCCCCGGGATAATTGAGAGAAATTCTCTAATATAGGCAAGCCTTATGCGTTCCATTTATTTTTGAAGTTAGTCAAGTATTTGCATCTGGTAGTCATCATCTCATACTTATGAGCTGGTGATGAAGGCTACAACTCCTTAACGGTTAGGAGCTGGTGAATAATTCCTTAAGTATTAATCGTACGTATGAACTAATAGTTATATTCTTTCAGGTTATTAGGGTGAGCTGATGATGAGAGGTGAAACTCCTCAACAGTTAGGAGTTATTATGATGTTTTATAAATACCATATGCACGAATGGACCTTCAGTCGTATTCCTTCAAGTTATCTAAGAAGCTAAAGATGGAAAGCTGAACTCCGTAACGGTTAGGATATTTACAACAATTTATCATAATAACCATGTAGTTTCGCTACAATTAGGTATTTACACTAAAAATCGAAAAATAAAACGTTTTTAAAAAAAAATTTAACCGCCTTCAAAAAGAATCTTCAAACAAAATTATTAACAAACACTAAAAAACGAAAAAAATAATTAGAATTTTTAATTAAAAGGATGAAAATGTGTGACTTTTTCTAACTATCTTGGTACTTAATGAACTGTTTGAAGTCGGTGCCAAGCCAAAAAGAATCAGAACGAATTATACTGAGTGAAATAACAAACATTTTAAAAAAACCCGGTCCCAAGCTTGAGGTGTAGGACGTATTTACCTCAAATACAGACCTATTAGTCGGTGCCAAGCCAAAAAGAATAAGAACGAATTATACTGAGTGAAATAACAAACATTAAAAAAAACCGGTCCCAAGCATGAGGTGTAGGACGTATTTACCTCAAATAGGTACCTATTAAACTTGGCACCGACTTCAAACAGTTCATTAAGTACCAAGATAGTTAGAAAAAGTCACACATTTTCATCCTTTTAATTAAAAATTCTAATTATTTTTTTCGTTTTTTAGTGTTTGTTAATAATTTTGTTTGAAGACTCTTTTTGAAGGCGGTTAAATTTTTTTTTAAAAACGTTTTTATATATATAGATATATATAAATTATTTTTATTATATTAGTATAGGTAGATAGATAAACGGTATAGGTAAGTACATGATTTAACAATGGAATTAAAAAGAAATAAAATATTGTACATGATTTAACAATGGAATTAAAAAGAAATAAAATATTGTATCCCGATTCAAAGATATGCAATAATTTAGGTACATTGCTCTTGGCATTACTTGGCAAAATATCAGTAAACGCAACTTATTGTAGCTATAATTTATGCTAATTCAGCTGAAAATAGTTGTGCAAGGTCTGTGCGAGTGTGTTACAGAGGGCGAGACATTACGAGAGTGTTTGTGTGGATACATTGCACTTGTTCCAATATTAAAAAATGCGAAGCGTAGCGACATTTTAAATAATTTTTATTTTCGTTTATGTTCGAAAACCCGTATCGAGCGCATTTAGAAGTTACATGCGATAGAAAACATTATAACAAATTCTCAATTCGACAAATTACAATCACGAATAGTCCTTTTGACGTATCATAGATTTTACACTAGTGTGATTTGAGTGCCCGCAAAAAGTAGAGTCAAGCCAAAAAAATATTAAAATATAAAGTTTTAATTTTAGTTGATAAAAAAATATGAACAAATAAATATTCTATACCTAACAAATTTGCTACCCCGGCCATCGCATCTTAAGAAAATAACAATGGATTCGGTCGACAAGATTGAAATGCTATTAAGTAGGTATTCATTAATTTCAAATTAAAGCAGATAAATGATAATATAGATGAACTACAAAAAATATATTTTAATTTTACATTACAATTAAAGAAAAGAAAAATAGGTAGGTAAGTATAACATAAATAATAACATAAAATATTAAAAGTTTAAAATTAAAATAAGTCAAATTATAATCAACTAGCGGCTGCCCGTGGTTTCACCCGCGTGGTTCCTGTTCCCGTGGGAATATCGGGATAAAAAGTACATATAAACCTTCCTCTTGAATCACTCTATCTATTAAAAAAAACGCATCAAAATCCGTTGCGTAGTTTCAAAGATTTAAGCATACAAAGGGACATAGGGACAGAGAAAGCGACTTTGTTTTATACTATGTAGTGAAGATAGATCCTATCAAATGGCAATAATAATAAGTCAACCCAAATTTAAATTTTTCGATAATGTGTAACTAATACTAATATCTCACCATCATCAGTCGTACGATGCCCACTGCTGGGCATAGACCCCCCATGTAGCGTGTGTTTTGTTTACTTATTAATTTATAAATAACAAAATGTCACCTTGTCATTCTATTTTACCAAAAAAAGTTTGAATATCCATTTGTAACAAAAAATTATAAATTAACAAAACACACGCTAAGGATCTCCACACCGATTTATTTTGTATTTGTCTGTCTTTCACGTCAAAAACGGATGTATCTGGCCATTTAATTCTTGCGCCCCCCAGAGTCTACGCCCTGTGCCTGGGCACCGGTAGCACCGCCCTATTTACGGCACTGCTGATATCCATCTTTCGGTGGCGATTTTCCCTCTGTTGCATCTAACGACACTCACGGGAAGATGGGAGGTAGTGCCATTATTTTTCTAACCCGGCACTACACAACTAGGGATTGTGAAAGTCGAAAATGTAGCAACATTTGGAGCTTCAGGCTTGGCTAGTTTTAGGTCCTCGACACGTCACTGAAATACATTACTTATGACAAAAATAGATGATATGGCTAAAATATAGCCTACGGCCGCGGCTTTGCCCGCGTGGATAACACGGCGATTTCCCGCGGTAATGTGATATTTTTTCGGGATAAAAAGTAGCCTATATCACTCTCCAGCTCTCAAACTATACCCATAATAAAAATTACGTTGATCCGTGGTTCCGTTTTGACATGAAAGACTGACAAACACACTTTTAGCTTTCTTCTGGTGATCCAAATAACTTTTATGCTCAGAACAAAGTCTGGATGTCCAAGATGAACACAAATATTAAGAAATAACATTCCTTGATTGATCAACATTTGATCGATTGATAGTAATCAGGTCATTTGCCCGTCTTTCTGTAGCTGTACATAAATCGTCATGCACAGATGTCATTTGTTTGTATGACATCATGAACACGTCTCTGCTCTGTGCATAGGATAGATGTTATAAAATTTGTACTTAGCTCTTAAATAAATTTATTGATATTTTAACTGCACCTCGCGGTATTACCTATTCCCTTGGGAATAGCGGGATAAAATTAACCTATGGCGCCCAGGAATAATGTAGCTTCTGCTGGAGATATTTCAGGGATGCCATTTTGTGAGGATATTTCGCCGTTATATCACTTTCACGTCGCATTCGATTCGAACACGAACCCCTGTAATAAACTAGTAACTTCTTGTGGTTAAGGCGAGGATTCCCGACCGAAATTGGCACGCTAACGCTTGCTCGGCCGCGCTCGATACACTTCACGCGGTCGCAGCGGCATAGCCGGCAGTGTACTTTGAACTCGCGAGCGCCCCTCGAATCGAAAATCACTTAAAATTCAATTAAAAAATAACTAATCAAAAATTTAAAATTATGAAGGCCGGAATCCCTCGCCTAATCAAAGACAATCATTTTCGTATATTTGGATTACGGTTAGACGGATGTTTGGGATTTTATTTGACACAGTAAAATATCACCAATCGAAAAAAAAACGGCCTGAAGCACTATAAAAATAACTGTACAATAACATATATTTTTTCCAAGTTTTAAGTACCTACTTATGATTTGCGAGTAATCCATAATTGAAAATCCCCAAAATATGGGGAATCGGCGCCTTAAACCCGCGTCCGCGTGTTTCCCATTCCCGGGAACCACGGCCACGTGTGGCACGATGCGGGATAAAATATACCTAGCCTATGGCACTCAAGAACAATGAAGCTTGAAAATTATAAATAAGTAGTTTTTTTTAATCATTTATTCATTTAGGCTGATACAGCACTTGTGAACGTGAATAAAGATTCGCAATCGGTTCGCAAATCCCAAGACACTCACCTAGGGCAGCTGTTTCCTTGCGATTCGACGATAGTGTAGCCTTCACCATTCACTTCAGCTTTCACCATTAGAAGGCTTCATCCTTCCCGAGTGACATAGGCTACATTTCATGGGATGAGGCCCGATATTCCCACAGGAACGGGTACCTCGCAGATTTAACTGCGGGAAGCCACTATCCTACTAATATTATTAACGAACATCCATACATCCATATAAATGTTTGTTACTCTTTCACGCAAAAACTACTGAACGGATCTAGATGAAATTTGCAACAGAGATAGGTTATAGGCTGGAATATCACATTTTATCCCGATATTCCCGCGGGAACGGGAACCATGTGGGTGAAACCGCGGGCGGACGCTAGTCTACCTATATAAAAAGGAAAGATTTGATTTTCCTATTAGTAATTAAGAAGTGCCACTGACTTCCTCCCTGCTCCATCATCAGACCCTAACCACCAAGTGCGACTAAAAAGTCTCATCAGAACGAAACAACGGAGGCCAAACTCGAGGGGTTTCCTAGTGGTCATTAAGAAGTGCCACTGGCTTCCTCCCTGCTCCATCATCAGACCCTCACCATCAAGTGTAACGAACAGGTCTTATCAGAACAAAAGAAATGAGCCTAAACTTGAGGGGTTCCCTAGCAG
Source organism: Crambus lathoniellus (assembly GCA_949710035.1). Taxonomy (NCBI): domain Eukaryota; kingdom Metazoa; phylum Arthropoda; class Insecta; order Lepidoptera; family Crambidae; genus Crambus; species Crambus lathoniellus. The sequence continues at coordinate 2,504,381 of OX453325.1, read as the reverse complement.
CCATTGAAGAGTTCTATTGCCCACCTCTTGACTCCATCATCAGATCAGCTCGATGGTAGCAAATTATTGTATTGTCATCGGATTCATATAGACTTGCAAAGTTTCAAATCAATACAACAATTAGAAATAGGTTAAAATTGATTTCCAAGATTTTGCATCGAATAAGCTCGGGAACTACTGGAATTCAAAAAATTCTTTGAACATTAGAAAGCTTCATTATTCCCGAGTGACATAGGCTATACCTATTTTATCTCGATATTCCCACGGAAACGGGACCAAGCGGATGAAACCGCGGGCGGCCGCAATTCGTAATAAAATCCTAATCGTTATTTATTGCACTGCGAAAAATAACATATAAATAAAGCTATCTATGTTTTCTCACATCTATTTTCATAACAGCGATATGATGCGCTCAAGATAATTACATAGTGGTCTTAAGTAACACTATAACCAAGTGATTGTTTACAAATATTGATGTGTCAGAAATCGAACCAGCCACCCACGCGTACACTGCCACGTGTTGCAGACACAGACAAGCTATAAATACAACGCTACTGTTACATCCGATTATGCACAGATTGTAAATAAAATTATGTGTCATCTGAATGCTGTGTAATAGAGATTGGTCTGTGAATATTGGCCTTGTTATGATGATGTGGCTCGGCGAAAACAATATTTTTTACCGATATAAAAAAGGAGGTTATCTGTCTGACATTTTTGTTTGTAATATTTTTGAAATTGCATAGTATTAGTTGTAAAATACTATAGAAATGTGGGAAGAGTGAAAGTTACATAGGTATCAACAAAAAAAAAACTACTTGGACACATACAATAAGTCCTATCACTAACCAAACCGAATACAGTACTGGGAATCAAACCCGGGACCTCTAGGTCTGGTACCGTTTGCGTGTACCACCACTAGACCACAGAGCGGTTACTTATTATAGCGAACTATGTCATATTTAATTTTATCTTTAAAGCATGTCCACATTCGAATGTTTATTCTTTAGCTTGCGGCAGTGATGTCAAGTAAATATTAATTATTAACCTTACCCTTGGGTGTTCCTCGATATCCTTAAACATGCTACGTTTAATTAAACCCGGCTACTCATTAAGGCCCGTGGTATCGCCAACGACCTTGGGCATAGAAAAGTGGCCTAATTTTCCCGCCCGCTACCCGCACCAAAACAGCTTAAACACACGTTTCGTCAAAACTATGTATTATTTTAAAACGAAAAATGCTCAGTTTTAAGTTAAACAAGTTAGCAATCTTTTCCTGAAAGAAACGTGAAAATATCACTTGTAGTTTAGAAGCAGTAGCGTATTACAAGTTGAAAACAGCTTCATTTCAATGTTTTTTTTTTAATAGTATCTTAAAGACTATGTTTTTTTTAAATGCTCAGATTGAAGTTTATATATCAATATTTAATATATATTAATTCTGGATTCATCAATAGGCTAATTTATGGGTTTTAGAGCCTCAAAAATGATCGTTTCACGACTACATGCACCTTAACAAGCTGGAACCAAGGCATAGTAAAAGTATATTTTACTATGACCAAGGGCAATAGCACAGATAATATAATACTATACTAGTAATAGCAAACGTCTTTATTTGCGAACGATTGTGCGACTGTATCGAGTTTTAGCTACTCTCAGCATTCCACTGCAGTATTAAAATTGGACGTTTTTGCGATTCTATACTGCATCGCAATCGATATCGCGATTTCTTGCGATGCGATCGGCAGGCTTATCACGCATTTGCGATTTTAAAGCAATAATTGCGATATTTTCGCTATCGCTTGGCTTTTGCAAGTTACGTGATAAGCCTGCGGATCGGACACAGTATCGGTATGGTATCGCGCGTTTAAGCGACTGCGACGGTTCTGTATCGACTGGCGGAAAGGTGACCGGAGATGCAAAATCCATAAGTCTCCCATTGACGCCGGCCCGGCCGAATGGGGCCGGAGTTCAATGGAAAATCTATTGTGTCTCATTTTCCTGGTCTTTGAAGACTGGTATACGAATGTGTGCGTACATTCGGAGCGTAGCGTTCAGCCGCTGTTTCGAACTTCGGAAAACGACTCAAATCGCGGCGCTAGGCATTTTTAAATCTAGGTAGGTACTGTGTATACATGATGGTTTTTTTTTTATATTTAAAAAGAAACAAAACGGCATTCGTAGATTTAAAAAAACATAGATAAACAAGTCGATGTTGAACTCTATGAAAAACATTTTCATAGAGTTCAACATCGACTTGACACGACATCGAAGCCGTAATTTTTTTTCCTTTCCATTTTTGCCGGTTCGATTACTGGGCGAACGTAGAAAAGCTCGTTAGAATGCGGCCAATAAATTTTGTTTCTATTTAAAAATAGAAGAATGTTTCCTATCAATAAAATGAGCAAATTAAAGTATTTAAGACAGTTTTCGTCCTTCCAGGACCCATAATTTTTTTCTACTACCCTGTATAATGTTTGCTCGCAGTATCTAGCTTCTGAAAAGCGGCAATTTAGTAGCATGTGGTCCTTAGAGCTGAAAATGATGAAGTTCATATACCTACACTGACTGGCCATCTGTTGGGTCAACAAACCGTACTATGTAAGGCAACTACGCCTCAGCCAACGTTACATTATTAGCAGCGAGGGATATCAAAGCCGAAATAATGTTTAAATAACAAGACAGTCTCGCATTGACGTCACAAACACTGAGATTACGTTTAACGCTCGTCATTCGTTACAGTGACGATTTTATCACTTGCGCTCCGTCCAACGGCGCGTGGGTGAATGAGTCAAATCGGGTGTAGGTCACTGGGCCAGTAATGGATATTATTACGCTAGTTTGGCGATGTAGATTGGAGTGTGATATAGTTTTGATATTGTTCAACTAACGCTTCCTAATTGTGTAACTCTACTGTCATCTAATTTTGGATATTGCACTGCCCTGTCATTAGAAGCTGGTGAAGAATATTCTAAAATTAAAAAGTTGTGAGCTTAATTAAGCACATATGGTGGAGAGCTTTGGAATGCTATCAGAGGTTCTCGTAAAGATATCAGCATAACTTAAGATACTGAAGCTGTAATGACTATGTACAATTGTACATAATTCGCAGAACTGACACTAAATGAGTATGAAAATTTTAGGGCACTTGGATTTGTTCTTATGTTAGGTTAGGTATTGCTTCATCTGAACCGATAATTGGTTTAAAACTCTGTAACAAACTAGCTAAGCAAAACTCTCATCAAGCTGGTATTTGGTTGGATTCGCCAACCTTATAACTGAAATCAGATGGCACCCTAGTAACCCAAGTTATGAGCATGTAAGTCTTGCTTCATCTGAACCGACAATTGGTTTGAAACTCTGTAACAAAATAGCCTAGCAACACACTCATCAAGCTGGTATTTGGTTGGATTCGCAACTGTGATTAATAAAGCGTCTCCACCTAATAGCTGAAATCAGACGGCACCCTAGTAACCCAAGTTATGAGCATGTAAGTCTTGCTTCATCTGAACCGACAATTGGTTTGAAACTCTGTAAAAAACTAGCCTAGCAACACACTCATCAAGCTGGTATTTGGTTGGATTTGCAATTGTGACTTAAATAGCGTCTCCACGTTCGATCAACAATAGTACGTTGATCAAAAATCTCTACCTAATAACTGCTAATCAGATAGCTAGCACCCTAGTAACCCAAGTAATGAATACGTGACCTTCGACCATGGTCAGACCTCATCCATTGTCATTGCTTGTTATTCAAGATTCGTCACAGAGCAGACTGACACACACCAGATTCTTTTGTTCGTAGTGTTCAGTAGAAAGGTCTAGCAGTCAACGGCCAGCAATGGTTGTGTTGTATAATAAATTATTGTCTCCATACTGGTAGTACAATCAAGATCCTCATCTTCGGGTCTCTGAGTCAATGATGTTTCGTTGATTGATACCACGACCAATAAAGTTCTCGTCTGGTTGGCTACAATATTTGACGTCTTACTCAAGTGTCAATGCAGATATTGCTTAGTTTCTGGATTTTGTTCGACGTTTGAGTTTTTGGTGTTTGAATGCCTTCAATGATTCACATATAAGCTGCGACTTGTGGTTTTACGCGCGTGGTACCCGTTCCCATGGAAATAGCGGGATCAAAATAGCCTGTATCACTCAGGAATAATTCAGCTGTCTACTGGTGAAATAATTTTAAATTCGGTTCTGTAGTTCCGAAGTTTCTATGTATGTACAAACTTAACCTCTTTGTAAGATTTGATTAGATTGATGACACTAACACCCAATTGCAGGAAGCTCCATTAAAGTTAATCCTTCATTAAATCTATTGCTGTCACTTTTTATTTCTTGACAACGAAAAGTGACAGCAATAGACTTAATGAAGCATTAACTTTAATGGAGCTTCCTGCAAGTGGGTGTTTGAAGAGCAAAAATGAAGTCGAAAGTTGAACACAACACAAGTGAATAATGAACGGACATTATCTACGCAACTTGTATGCCCTGTAATTGTCGTAGAAAGGAAAACACTATAATGATATGTAACAAGCACTGCTGCTTATGAAGGCTTTACGCGACCAGAATATCAAATTAGGTCGACAGCCACGATTGGTCTAGCGTCGGCCACATCCACATAGGTGTTTCAGAATCAATAAAACATTATGTTCTATACTTAGAAGGGAATAAATACATTTTCTGCTGGTGCTACTGGTGTTAATTCCGTGTTTGGTATTAGTATGTAGATTGTGGAAGGCACGAAGTCCAGGAACATTATTATTAGGATGTTAGGGGCTATCTAGCTCCCGAAGGAGCTGTGGTCAGGTCACTGTGACCTAAGAGGTCTCTTGTGATTCGCCAACTATTTACAGTAAGTCTTTTAGCCTGGAAGCTTCCTTGGGCATGTCCAGCAGAGGCATACTTACTTTTGTGTCTGGCATTGAGTGTTGACGGTGCGAGGTCCGGTGCAGTAATAGAGCATACAAGGGGCACTACTACAGCCTCAAAAACAGCACACATAAATCACTCCTGAAATAATAATATAATAGGTCTTTACATATGAAATTGCCGTTTTTTTTCTTTTTACATATAACTTAACAACTTTTATAATATTAGAAATATATAATTTCTTTAATATTGCGTTACATTAAGACCGTATCGAGCAACTTTTGATAATTTAATAACCACGATATTTGATTATTTACATAGAAAAAACTTATTCCGAAAGTTACGACTATTTTTGTTTCCAGAATTTCGTACTTTATTAGTTGTAACTTAGTGAAAAAATTTTTTTTTCTCTTAACGAATGTGTCATTTAGTAGTTAAAATGTCCATAAATACGTGTGTAAAATTTTGTAAATTTACATAATATTAGTCGTTAAATAATAACAAAAACGTTAGTATGGAAAAAAAATAATTACAGAAATCTCCATACAAAACGGCAATTTCATAGGTAAAGACCTATTATGAAAGTCTATTGTAATTTCAAAAGCATGCCATAGCAAGAATTAGAATGTTGTCTCCCTACGCCCTTGGTTGCATAGCGCAACTTTAAGTGCAGGCTTGCACAACCATCTTCTCTTAAAAAGAAGAAAGAATGCCAAGAAACGAAAATTATAATAAGCCTACTTACCTAAACAGCCATAGGGACTGAGCGACTTAGCTGAGTCAACTCATTGGGCACCCCGCCAAGATACACCCACAAATAAAGATATGACAAAAACTGCTGGAGAGCTGGATTTGGTGGCGAGCCATAGGAGCTGTTCAAAATTGTGATAACAGATGGCGCTGTGCCATTTTGAATCACGGTATTGATATACCTAACTTTAGTTTTCTTTCCTTTGGGAATGTCGAGATTAAACAAATAAAATAATTGCGAACCGATGGCATAGCTTCATTGACGTTCATAAGTGTTGTTAAACAAACCTAAATTGAATAAACGATATTAATTTTTGAATTTTGCATAATCTATGCCAATGTAACTCAAGAATAAAACAGCTGTCGGTGTCGGCTGGATATTGGTTCAGTCAGTTGTTCCAGATTACATTGCCTAGTCCAACAGAAACTAACTTCTTATATTATTGGGTTGGGTTGGGAAGATCCATAATAATATTATGAATGTGAAAGTGTTTTTTTGTGTTTGTCCGTCTTTCAGACTTTCACGTCAATATGGGGAGTTGGGGAGCAACACGGATCGATGTGATACAGTGACACAGGCTACTTTTATCCTGGAAAAATATCACAAAGTCGCGAAGCCGCTGGTAAAGGGCTGGTTGTTTATCACTAGCCTTCCGCCCGCGGCTTCGCCCGCGTGAACTACACGACATTATCCCGCGGGAAAAGCTATTTTCCCACGGTAATGAGCCTTATTCCTGCGGTAAAAAGTATAAGTATAGTAGCCTATGTTCTTTCTAGGGTCTCAAAACTATCTCCATTCCAAATTTCATTAAAATCGGTTCAGCCGTTTTGACGTGAAAACGGAACATACAGACAGGCAATAAACCCTTCAGTCGCAGAATGTACCTTTCGCAAAATGTACCGCGTGCTCAAAACGTCCCTTTCTCATATTGCACCTTTCGCAAAACGTACCTTTCTCATAATGCACCATTCGCAAAATGCACCATTCGCAAAATGTACCTTTCGCAAAATGCACCATTCGCAAAATGCACCATTCGCAAAATGTACCTTTCGCAAAATGCACCATTCGCAAAATGTACCTTTCGCAAAAGGCACCTTTCGCAAAAAGCACCTTTCGCAAAATGTACCTTTCGCAAAACGTACCTTTTTTAGTAAAGCTTCCAAGAGCATTTTCATGGAGAATGTTCAGATTTTTTAATTTATTTGTAATAGCAAATAATGCACTACTTAAGCATTAAAAAGTTTTTAGGGGATAAGTCTTTTGAGAAAAAATAAAACAACTCATCTCATAAAATCTTTTAAAATTTAGTAGTGCATTATTTGCTTTAACAAGTAAGTAAATTAAACAACCTGAACATAATATATTTGTTTTATTGAAAAAAAAAAACTAAAATACCTACAAGCAGACTACGAAACCCAAGGAGATTATGAAATCTGAATATTGTTTAAAAAAACTAGTATACACACAAGCAGATAATGAAATTCGAACATTGTTTAATTAAAAAAAAACTAAAACAACTACACACAAGCAGATTACGAAATCTAAATATTGTTTTATAAAAAACATTTAAATATACACAAGCAGATTATTAAGTCCGAACATTGTTTTATAATAAAATAAAAAATAAAACTACTCATCTCAGTAGTTTTATTTTTTCTCAAAAGACTTATCCCCTAAAAACTTTTTAATGCTTAAGTAGTGCATTATTTGCTATTTCAAATAAATTAAAAAATCTGAACATTCTCCATGAAAATGTTTTGGAAGCTTTACTAAAAAATGTACGTTTTGCGAAAGGTACATTTTGCGAAAGGTGCTTTTTGCGAAAGGTGCATTTTGCGAAAGGTACATTTTGCGAATGGTGCATTTTGCGAAAGGTACATTTTGCGAATGGTGCATTTTGCGAATGGTGCATTATGAGAAAGGTACGTTTTGCGAAAGGTGCAATATGAGAAAGGAACGTTTTGCGCACGCGGTACATTTTGCGAAAGGTACATTCTGCGACTGAAGGAAATAAACCTTATAAACATTTACATTTTCACACTTAGGTATAGTTTTATAGTAGGGAGGGAAGTAGGGATTACAAATTGTACCTACATACATTATAATTTACTTGCATGTTATTTGAATTTACCATTGAATGGAAGATTAAAAAAAACACATTTATAAAGGAAACTACCGAGAAGGACAAGGATTAGTGAAATTTTGGCAAGAATGAAAGATTACTAGGGCTGCAACTGACACTGACTCTATTTTTGAAGCTGTCGGAAATAGACCATTCGTGATAATAGTCATGGGAGCTTAGGTCAGTCATCATAATGGTTCAATTAAAAGGAAAACTAAGTGAAAAATAAAAAAACACATTTATAAAGGAAACTACCGAGAAGGACAAGGATTAGTGAAATTTTGGCAAGAATGAAAGATTACTAGGGCTGCCACTGACACTGACTCTATTTTTGAAGCTGTCGGAACTAGACCATTCGTGATAATAGTCATGGGAGCTTAGGTCAGTCATCATAATGGTTCAATTAAAAGGAAAACTAAGTGAAAAATAGTATTTAAGCTAATTTTGTTACCTAAATGGATAAGCGTTTGTAAAACACATCGATACTGTAATTTATTAAGTATTGCTATTATGTGCCAACCCTTTTTTTTATAGTGAGGGGAATGCATTTACGCATGCCCTGTCCGCGTGCGGTGTGCGGACGGTGGTTATGTGGGACTCACCAGGCCACTTCCTGATCCTCCATCCAGTGTCAGATACTCGATGGGGGATCAGGGAGGGGGAATACCCACTAAACCCCTCACTTCTTGCTCTCTCCGCCGTCAACTAGGTCATAATGTGGAGGGCCCGAGGTGGCAAGCTCCTCCTTCATTATGTGCCAACCCTAAGTAGGTAATGACACTATTCTGGCTAAACGCCTATTAGGTCGCGAATGTCGCGATGTGTCACTTGAAATGTTATAATATTCCTTCTGATCTTTATTAGTTTCGGGAAAAATATCGGCTATTAATTTATCGTGTTATTCAAGACGGCATGTTTTAAAAAGCAATATGTGACTGCGTAATACTAACAAAACAACATTAAACATTTTTCAGAATAAACGGGCACTTGCATTATTTTCAATATATTTTCGTTATTAATTTTTGTTTGAAATATCTGTTTTTTTTTCGCGATTTCAGAGTTAGTCCCATAGTAAAATATGTTCAGTTTAATGGTCCTTATCTACCATATTCTGGTTGTGCCATTAATTCTGTTACACGTTGTATATGGATGGAGTGAGTGAGTGAGTGAGAGAGTATACCTAACCTACCTGGCTCTTCTCTAAAAGTCCTGCAGCTCACAGAAGATATAATATCATTAATCATATTTCACAATTTATTACGTACTTACCTACTTATATCCTTCTATACCAACTACAACTCACTAAATCTTGTTATTTATAGAATAGGTACCTATAAAGAATCACTATGTACGTACATCCTAACTTTTTCAGTGAAGTTCCTTCACATTTCCATACAAACACATTTTAATTTCCTCCAAAAGAAATGAATGCGAACGCGTCATCATTCTCAATTGATGTAAAACAAAAAAAAGTAAAACATTCTCCTTCCGCAAAAAAGCATCGTCGGCGAATATAGTTTTTGCACCAATTCAACTAACTCGATTTAAAAAACAAACTGTCAACAAAAGGGCGCGAACAATTCGCGCTAATAGAGCGTTCGGATTTCGAATTGTGCCAAATCCTTCCTGTTTCCGTATCGGCTCGTTCGTTTTTCGCGCCAATTTTCACTATTTATACTGAGGGTACTTTGATTTGTTATCAGTCGTGGGGTGCTTGCGGCGCCCTCAGGAGCTCTTGGCGTTTACCGATTTATCTTCGATCGGTAAGTTTTAGTCTTTTAGATTGCCTACATATTGCTAAATTGGCAAAATATCATTTATTACACCTTAAGCTGGTAATACATGTCCGATTTTTGCTTGTTAACAACCAATCAAAGAAGAATCGGACGTGTATTCCCAGCCTTAGCGATGTCATAAGTGCTGATTTACTTAATAATGAAATGAACCCTTCTTCACAATAACAATTTAATAGGCTATATAATATTACAATGGTGTGCTCTTTCCGTCATACGATACTCATTGTGCTGTTCCAAATACTCGACACGTGATAATTTAATCACTGCTACTCTCTTTAATAACACGACACCATGTTATTTACTGGACAGTATGTCAGAGTGTGCATGCTTTTATTATATTCCTTGCCAAGCCAACTGTGTAAACAAAATATGATCGCTGTTTAACTTATGTAATAAAAAGTTATTTAATGCACCTATTCCTACAAAATTTTGTCAAACCAACTGAACGCGATTGCGATATGGTCACTATCGTTTTCTAAGTATGTATTGGTATCTTAAAATGCGTGAAAAAAGTGACTTTTACATACATAATTTCATTCATCCCTTTCTTTCTTGGAGTTTTCTTCATGCCTGTCAGTTCCGGTGTCAGCCGTGACAAAGGAACCACTTGCAATACAATATCAGCTGTCAAAATGGACTATCGTATGAAAAATACTTTAGTTCCAAAGGTTATCACCGGAACAGATATGCTTGTCGCACTATAAGATCGGCATTTCCGATCATATATTGCCGATTAGTCGGCTAGTCGGTTAGTCGGCAAATACTATAGTCGGCCCATCACTAAAAATTACCATTATTTACCCAATAAAGTCAGTCAACTTCAACCCTGACTACGTTTTAACATGTTATAAATTTATTAGTAACGGTGTATTTATGCACACTTTTTGACGTAATATTATATTGCGGAAAACTAAAGCAAGTATAATCAAATTAGAGCGAATAAAAAATAAATTATGGGAATTAATAAATTGCATTGCACCACAAAAATTACTGAGTTGCACATCTAAAATACTGAAATGTACATTGTAATGTGCATTTTGTATTTTTAGACTCGATATTACCTAAAATTCTTAGTTTCCTCATACACCGTCGCGGCAGGTTGATACTCCCTTGATGAGATTTAGCGACACACAACACACAAAAAAAAAACACAATAACACACATTAAATAATATAGGCATACTTACATTAAATAATAATAATAATAATATATTGTATTGGGATCGATCTATCATTACAGACAGGACTATTGTAGCTAATAAGCCTGATATTGTATTGATAGATCGACACGAACGCCGCGCAATAATTGTTGATGTCACTGTTCCCCATGACGACAACCTTGTGAAAGCTGAAAAAAATAAAGAAAACAAATATCTTGATTTAGCTCACGAGATTGTTGACATGTGGGACATTGATTCAGCAATTATTGTTCCGATAGTCATATCTGCCCATGGGCTGATAGCCAAGAGCCTCGATAAACACCTTAAGAGGCTTGCGTTAGGTGGATGGATCGGGACGGGAGTCAGATGCAGAAGCTCTGAGTACTGAATCCTATGGAGATGGCATATTGATCTATATGAACTATCGGTTATACAAATATGAGCTAAATCGACATAGTACTCATAAACTTGTAGCCATCTCGTTCTATCTTACATTCAATACTTCATGTAAAAAGAGACAGCAATATATTTATTCGACCTATTTTTTGGCAACATTGAAACGTGACGTCATCGTAATGCATGATTGAAGCCGGTCGCCATTTAGGTTTCTCGGTAGGTGAGCTGTCAACGCGAGTTGTATTTGCAGTGTTTTGTGATAAAAGTCTTTTAATTTGAGACTTTCATGTGAATAAAAGGTATTAATAAGTGAGAGAAAGCAACAAGGAACATGTCTAATTGCAGTGTGGTAGTTTGTGGCATCAAAAAAAGTGAAAATCGTCCAAACATTACATTACACCGGTACGTACTATTTATTTTGCAAAAACACCAAAACAATACAATAAATGCCTTGTGTTTTGGTTTTCCTGTGAATAGTTTACTTAGAATTAATACCAAATGTAGCTTACTACTTATTTTGGTGAGTTTTTTTGGTGTATTTCAAGAAAATATAAATTTGTTTGTTTTGCGCTAGGGTTGCCCTTATAGCATTTTTCTTATCGAATTATCGATGTTTTCAAATTTCAAGTGTAAATTGAGTGTATTAATTTTAAACTGTTTTTATTGTTTAGGTTGCCTAAAAATAACAAAAAAAGAAAAATATGACTGGAACAATGCAAAAGGAAAATTTAAAGACTCGTACGAAAACTATTTTTATGTGCTCTTTTCATTTTGAAGAACAGTTTCAAACGTCAACGACAGTTTAAGTTTTGAAAAAGACGTTAATTAGGCCACTGGCAAAATCGAAATAATAGTGCGACAACGTTTTCTGTTCCGGTTGCCAAAAACTGGATACTTATATATAACGTGTTTTTTTAATGTCATTTTGCTGTAAAGATGTTGTCCAACTTTCATTCATTCTAGCACATTAAAAGTAAGTATATTTTTTACCACTAGATGTCGCTTCGCTATATTCTAAATATATAAAAAATATGATTGCTAGTAAAGATCTCGATTCAAACTGTTTATTATTTTATTACTTAATAATGCTTGTTTTTTTTTTTGAGACATTTCTTTTTTCTATGGTAGGTAGGTACCTAGTAGGCATTCTCATTTGCGATTTATATTGTAATGTGTGTTATGTAAAAAAAACCAATCCTTGTTGTATAAACATAATAGGTTTTTACAATATGGAGCTTTTTGTTTTATTTCATTACCTTTTTTTACTTAAACTGGTTCTCGCGACCTTTGATCTGGAATTCTATGGAGGTCTCGCATGTGTATAGACGCGTGACTCGGAAAACATAAAAAATTTGATCATAAAATTGCAGTTTCTAAGTAAAGGCGAGTAGAGCCGACAAGTGGGGCGCCCTCAATCAAATTTATTGCTCGCTAAGTATTAATGTATCTACAATCGTACAGATTGAAGCTAAGGTCGTGTAGTTTATTTACAAACTATAACCTCAGTAAAATATAGTAGGTTGGTCTTTTATCTACTACTACATCTAAAACATGAAATATATTTTACTAAGGTTAGTTTGTAAATAAACTACAGGACCTTATTTTTAATCTGTATCTGCGTTTGAATTTTTGATACATTATGTACTTAACAAGCAATAAATTTTATAATAAATTGAATAACATGCGGATCCTCGCGGTTTTACCAGCATGGTACTCGTTCTCATGGGAATATCACGATAAAATATAGCTTATGTCACTCGGAAAGAATGTAACTTTCTAATGGTCAAAGAAATTTCTAAATTAGTCTAGTAGTTTTGGAACCTATTAAATTCAAACAACAACCAATCAAATCTTTCCTGTTTACGATATTACTATAGATGAGGAAGCACTTGGCGGCTCTTCTCACCTTGAAGCCCCCAGTACAGGATGGCTACTCATGTTCGTCGACCATGATGGGCCATCATGTACAGGGGCGGTTTGCGTTGCTCGCAGGCGGCAATCACACGCAAACTCTCACACCGGGGGCTTTAAGCCCCCAGTACAGGCCATGGCCGATCAAGTTGGCCGACCATGTTGGCCATCGTGTACAGGGCCGGTTTGCGTTGCTCGCAGACGGCAATCACACGCAAACCGGCCCTGTACACGAAGGCCCATCATGGTCGGCCAACATGATCGGCCTTCCTGTACTGGGGGCTTAGCCCCTCAGTACAGGATGGCGTTACTCGCAGACGGCAATCACACGCAAGCCGCCCCTGTACACGATGGCCCATCATGGTCGGCCAACATGATCGGCCATCCTGTACTGGGGGCTTTACAGTTGTTGCGTCTCACGCGCGCGGTCGGGCCAATGATTGTGTGCGTACATGCACAAACACATACACATTGTGTCATTGTCATAAAGAAAGCACATTATTAAGATTTATTTTTCAAAAAAACTAGGTATATAATTATACACTATAATTCCGTTTTAAATTATCGAGGTGATTACGAAACTGCTTTTATAAAATATAGGGTAATATAGGTAGGTAGTCACAAAAATACTTGATCTATAACTTCATCAATAAATATATCGATGTACAAATAGGGCAGCACTACGGAAAGGCGCCATTTTGGTTTCTCGGTATGTGTGCTTGTGTGTGTGTGTATGCTTCAATTTTTCGTAGGTATGCCATCTCCATAGGATTCAGTACTCAGAGTGCAGAAGGCAGTACTTCTGGATACGGCCCGTATAGTGAGAAGGTTCCTGTCTCTGGATCCTTAACCATCGGTAGCCGGGACCCTGATCTTGCTGCCGTTGGGGAACTGCATTTTTGTATTTTTAAATGTTATATTTTTTAGTGTTATACATTGTAAAAATTTAATGTTTAGAAATATAATTATGTAAGTATTTAAAATGTAATAAAGGGAATAATAATAATTAAAAAACATCACGAAAGCAGTAAGTACTATAGGAAAAATGTGATAGTAAATACTTACAAAATTGCATTGTAAATGCATAAAAATAATATAAAATCTCAGTAAGTACTAGTTTGTAGTGCGTGTGTGTGACGCTTAAAGTAGGACTGCCATCTCCAAACTTTGAAAGCCAGGATTTGAAAGTAGAAATACCAGGACATTTCGGTTTAAAGCCAGCCTGGAAAAACAGGACAGATGGCAACCCTTGCTTAAAGGGTCCTTCCTTACTCAGCACAAAAACTCCTTCAAAACCATTCAACAATTTTTGAATTGCATCAATTTGATAAGACAGTTTTGCGACTATTTAAAATGAAATTGGCCCTAAGTAATACCAAATTCTTTGAAGATACTCCTTGCAAGTGACAATAATATGACATCAACATAATATATTTCTTAAGTTAGGTTATTGACATCAGTCGGTAAATAATTCAAACTACAAGTTGCATTGTGATTGAGACGACTTATATGAAAACTGAGATATACATTATTTATGACTATGTTTTGCTATAAAAAACAAGCTCTTATTACGTGGTCATAGGGTTTATATTAAGTATTACAATACAATCATATCCAAAGTTACCGGTCAATAAACTAATGTAAAACTTCTTTGCTTAGCTGAAGGACAGGCGTTAGGGTTGTCTAATCCAAGTTTATGTATCTTATTTTATTGCGTTATTATACAAAAAAAAGTAAGGTACAAAAGTTGGGCTTAACGCTAAAAGCATTCTCTACAAGCCAACCTTCGCGAAAACAGAGAAAGTTCAAAAGCGGTTTTCTTTTGTTTGTAATGCAAAATTCATAATAGATTATATTAATTAATACTTACAATTTATGCATATGCTAACTTTTCTACATCTAATTAAAATATCTCAGACAGCTCACATACCTTAATTACGTTTTGAAATATACTTATGTTTGTAACTTTAAGCTTTAATGTTTATCTGATAAATAGAGAAATTATAAAATTTATTATTATTATTATACAAAATACTAGTGGGGAGTGATGCCCGTGGGAATATCTGGTTAAAATGTTTTCTATGTTACAAGCTTTTTATTATCTTGCCATGTAAGTTAGTTAGTGGGGAACAAATCTTGCAAGCTTAATTTGCCCACTTCCCAGTGTCCGATGGAGCTGAAATGTATAAGTACAGGTTTGGTTTAGATGACAATACAATATTTAAGTTCAGTCAGCAAAAAAGCTTTATGAAAAATTCTTCTAAATGCCTCAGTCGTATTCGAGATTGAGTAGTAAACGAACTAAGTTATGTATGTACTTTTTTTTAATACTTTATTAATTTATCATACCAAAGGTGTCAACCCTAGTTACATCAGACAGGTTTTTGTTGTGCTGCTTGAACAAAAAGTAAAAATTTGCGAATGTAATACTGTTTGAGATGAATCAAGTGATTTGACGGCTGCCACTACCACTTAAAATTTAAATGTACCTAGTTAGATAATAATTGTCACTTGAATAAGTTTATTTGGGTTTTTCACCAACTGGACACACAGTTGGTGAAACTCAATATTAGTATCACTTATAATTTCGTCATCCTGGACACGCCAAGATTTTGACGCGTGTCCAGATTGTGAAACATAAATTAAATAACTTTTATGTTTTCGCCAACTGGACACACCATGATCTAATCTAATCCAATAAGTTATCATCAGAAACGTTTTACATACATAGTCAGTTGTATTTTCATGTAGGAAACTGGCTACCTATAAATCACTCGCTTGTGATTACAAGCACTAGCAAAGGAGCAATTTTATAACTAAACCTAAGAAAAAAAAATATATTCCTACTATACATTTACGCACGCTTCTTATAATTAAAAAACCCAATCAAAAGGCACCGTTGTTTGCCGATACCTACACGATATTCATTCTACATTGTAATAGTTGTAATTTTACCGAACGTGCAGCAAAAACGTGCGACGTAACGCAGACTGGCAACCTTGATCATTTCCCTGCACATAATCAATTGGGCAAAGATCAACGTTTGTACCGATAGGTAGAGGCACATGCCTTAATGCCTAAGTGTGTGTCATTTATTATTTAGTTTACTGGTTATCATTCTTTACCTTGATCATTTTCCTGCACATAATCAATTGTGCAAAGATCAACCTTTGTACGAATAGGTAGAGACACTGCTTTAATGCCTAAGTGTGTGTCATTTATATTTACTTTACTGGTTATAATTTTTTTATTATGGTTACTAGCTGCACCCCAGGGCTTCGCTGCCGTGGAATTTTGGTAAATAAAATAGCCTACGACCTATTCTCCGATCTTGCCAAGCCAATAACCCGTTTTGGAGGTGTTCGATAACAAATTCTGTGATGTGACACGCACGAGATTTTTTATATATTAGATTGTCGTTTACGAATTATTTAAATACTAGTGGCTCTCTGCGTTTTCACCCGCGTGGTTCCCGTTCCCGTGCGAATATCGGGATCAAATATAGCCTGATAGTGAAAGAATTTTTAAAATCGGTCCTGTAGTTTTTGAGTTTATTCGTTACAAACAATAATACAATTCTTTTTTCTTTATAATATTAGTGTATAGATGATATTTAACAGAAGTATTTGATTGGAAAAGCGTATTTAAAAATAGTAAGCACTATTCAGTGTAAATATTTTAATAAAAATGCAAAATGAAACATTGACAGCCTAAAAACTAGTCTATTTATAATATACTACTACTACAATAATCTAATGCTACAATAATCTGAACTCCACGCTCCATATATCGTTTTATATTATGGGACATGAAGTTTGATTTATTGTTTTTCCTTTTTGAGAAAATTGAGCGGTTTTTGGCAAATTTTGAAAACAAGATTTGACAATTGGGCGTTTGGTCTCTCTCTACCTACATTGCCGTAAAAATCATTGCAGAGCAGAAATGCAAAAAGTTACTCATCTATGAGATGCTAAAGTGAGCACGTTTGTATGAAAAAAGCCCAGTGGCCTCTATTTTCTTTTGATTAGTATATATCTAAATTAAAGTCTATAACTGTGTTGAAAAATCGATAACCAAGTTCTTTCAATTGTGAAATTGTTACGTGAATGTCTACTTATCACAACATTACTAATAAACCATAAATATAAATATCTTCGCTTCGTGACCTTATTAACGAGATAGTAACATTTAGGTAATTGCTTAATCGTCTTTTTAGTATATGTTGGGGAAGACCTGGAGAATCATACCTAAAATTATGGTAATAGTAATTTTGAAGACTATTGGTATTTTCCAGCTCGTTTTTAATTCAATTTTTTTTTCTTTTGTGTTTTTTTGATAGCAATAAAATACCCCGAGCCAGGTGTTTGTGCAAAAGTACTAGTACTTAAGCAAAATTAATAATGCCAAATTAAAAACAAAACATAGGATATAGGCTATCCACAGTCACATTGTATTTTAAAAATCTCACAACATAAAGTACCTAACTACTTTAACCGCCATTTAAATACCACGCAGGGTATATATTCTTTGACGCAGGTGTATCGCGTCTTAACTACTCTCAATGGGCGTTTTCACATTGGACGATAACGGTAACGACACGATATCGGCACGATATCGTCGGACTGGCAGTTTCATACAATCACTACTAAATGCTTTCACACTGTGTCGTTACCGTCAACGATATCGTCTGTCGTGCCGATATCGGTGACGACACAAGTGCGGAAGATGCGAAGCCGGTTATTAACGAAAGTAACCAAGGGTAATTAACAGTTTATCTGTTATTTACTGCATTTTTGGGTTTTTACGCTAAAAGCCACCGCTAGGTAGCGCTTGTTTCTTGATTTGCTAGGTGTGAGTTCCGCGACGATTATGCCTGCTTGTTGATTGGTGGAGAGGAGAGAGGAGGTGGATCTCCTCCCGCCTCACCTCTCCCTTCTATTTCGAGTATGTAATATCGACAATGACCGAACGATAGTAATAATTTTTAAGTGACTTCAAACAAAAGAAGCTTCTCAGTTTGACCTGTATTTTTTTTGTATGTATGTTTGTCCGCGATTATCTCGCTTTTGGATGAACTGATTTAAATGCGGTTTTCAGGAAAGTATTTGTTACATTTAGGATAAGGTTTTAGTATTTTAACCGACTTCAAAAAAGGAGGTTCTCTGTTTGACCCGTATGTATGTATGAAGGTTTGTCCGCGAGATGCGGTTTTCAGAAAAGTATTTGTTACATTTAGGAGAAGGTTTTGGTATTACAACCGACTTTGAAAAAGGAGGTTCTCAGTTTGACCCTTTATGTACATTATGTATGTTTGTCCGTGAATATCTCACGTTTGGCTGAATCGATTTTGATACGTTTTACATCAGATGAGTATATTTTGTGATTGATGCGGTTTATGTGTACATTCCTAACATACTATAGGTGTGCTATAGGTATAAATAAAACACTATCACGGATTTTTTCACGCAATTTATTTAACAACTTGGTTGTTGTTAAATAAATTGCGTGAAAAAATCCGTGAAAGTGTTTTATTTATATGGACAGTTCGCGCAGAAATCTAAGATGTGTTTATACTATAGGTACTATTTACCAAGATAATAGGTAGGTACACGAAAATTGCCTGCATGATGCACTAAAAAGAATGACAAAAAATATTTTTATAAAAAATAAAAGTGCCTTCAAAAAAATGCCGCCAAATAGTCAGAAATAATACCTCTAACTCTAATACTGTATTCACAACAAATAACTTAAGTAGGTAAGTACTTTGAAGTGCCCGACGTCTTGAAAGTACTTACTTACGTTATTTGGTGTTAATTCAGTATAGAGGTATTATTTATTTTTTACTTTTTGGTGGCATTTTTTTAAAGGCGCTTTTTTATATAGGTAAGTAATATGTGCATGTAAAAATAATGTGCCTTATTGGTGTGGATCTATAATTGGTTTACTGTAGCTATTAATAGTTTCATAATTGGTATTTTAACTATTGATCCACCAAATAAATAAAATGTCCTCGAAAGTGTCCTGGCTCATTCGAAAAAATTTATAAAACATTTTACTTCGCGCACACAGTTTATCGAAGAGAAGGTAATATATTCCCTCTAAATATCGCACTTGAAGAATAGGATCAACCCAAAATGTTCTTTGACGATATCGTTTTTTTTCGCCGTAAATATAAAAGATAAAGCAAACGTAATTTGTTTACTGCTGCCATTATTACCTCGAATATCTATACTAGTATAATAACTAATATAAAACTTGGAGCCGCGCGGTTACTTTAGCTGGCGTAATGCGATTAACCGCATAGCAAGCTGCTGGTTATCGTTTCACACACCGATATCGTTCCGATATCGTGACGATATCGTGACGATATCGTGCCGATATCGTGCCGATATCGGCGGACGATATCGGGACGATATCGGTGTAATATCGTGTCTTTACCGTTATCGTCCAATGTGAAAACGCCCAATCTTTCTATCTACTACTACTCTATCCAAATAATCGGCAATAGGATATTTGACTGTTGTTAAGAAGTATTACTTCTTACTTAATTAATTATGTCATATTTTTTTTACATTTAAGTTCTTAAAAGTTTCACTAAAAGTAAAAATAAAAAATAATCTGTTTTACAATAAACGACTTATGGGGCGCTAAAGGAAGGTGACGACATGCCTGTAGCGCTTTCCTAATCTCAAGTCTAATTAGAGATATTGATGATCACCTCTGAAAATATTTAGGACTTTGGAAAATAAATACCTATACTATTGTGTTACTAACATTTCGAAAGAGATATTAAATATTTAAAAAAAATCGGCCAAATGTCCTTTTAACTACCACGCAGGTGTAGGTGTGTCGCGTCTGCACTAGGTACTCTAATCTTTGACGTAGGTAGCGTATCGACGAGTCGCGTCGTTACGTTACGTGGTATAACGGGCGCTACGGACGCGATACAACGTCGCCGCTTATCGTAGCGGCCGTACCGCAGTGCTTCGGCTGGCAGCGCGCGCGCACCGCGTTCTAAATCTGGACATTCATAATTTTGTAATTCGAATTCGTTGCTATCGCGTTTTGTTTTGCCCGTGACGTGTGGCTTTGTTTTGTTTTCTGTTGGAGTTTTGCGGATTTGGGTTTGTTTTTTATCTTTTTTGTTTTTTTTTTCTTGTGCATATGACGTGCCATGTATTTCTGTTGTGTGTAAGGAGATTGCGTGTGCAATATTATTTTTATCGTGATTCCTCGATTATACTTTAAAGTTGGAATCGCGTCTTGGGATTGCGTTTGCGTATTCATTTTGGTGCCAACATGAGAGATAGGATCAAATTCAGAGTTTACTTTTCTGATTAACGTGTGTATTTATAACCAAAGGTGACTTAAGAAATCATGCTACTAATTAATACATAAAATGGGAAAGTTTATAAGTTTATTTTGTTACTCAATCATGCGTAAACGGCTGAACTAATTTGGATGAAACCAAGACCAGGATATTTCCACGTGGGTAAAACCGCAGGTGCAGCTTGTATAGTATACTTTTAGCCAATATCATGCACATGTCAGCTGATAAGTACGTATGATGTACTCATATCGCATAGAACAAAGGCTTTCATAACGCCCGTTACGATAACACCGTTAGCTTATCAGTCTCGTTATTAAATAGATTAATGATAGCTACAGTGCGATAAATAAAGGTACCAACCAACCTTAAAAAATAATGATTCATCATTTTTGATAACTTAAAGTTATACCTAGGTTGAAAGTAGATTTTTATATTTTTCATATTTTTTCCAAATGCCAAAACGTGATTTCTCTATGTAAATGTTAGTTCCATGTCTCTGATACATATTTTTATGATACCTACTTACTTACTGTTTTTTTTCCTGTCCTGTTTATGTGTATGATTATCCCTGTATAATTATATTAAATTATGTTTGAAAAATATATTTTTTCTCGCATTTTGGATAGTTAAGACGCGTTACTCCTGCGTGGTATTTAAATGACGATTGTTTTAAAAGTATATTTTGTTGTTTTGGCTACTTCGATGAATGCTACTTTTATAAAGAAAGTAGATAATGCCTGGGTTTCATTTGTTCTGAACATGCACCATAAGCTAATAATCCAGAAAAAGTTACAATACTTTCATGACAAATTTTACTTCCTGTTATTTGCATGTGTAATTCAAGTTTGTACACGCAATACAGTAAGTAAATGTGCAAACGTTTCTATCGCCTATGGGTTAAATTTTGACAGTCAGATCGAAAAGTAGAGAAATACTTAAGATCTAGAGCAGTACCTAAGTTAAAAGCTACTAGACACGCACGTTATTCTTAACCCCACGTGCCATGATGACTAAACAATAATATTTTACACAACATAGTCAATTGTTTTAAATTATTCCCAGTTTAACTTACAAATGTTTACTATATTGCACCTGTTATATAAGTTACTGTAGTTTCCAACTACTTATAAACATAAAAAATTAATATGATTATTAATATAAAGGAAACATAGTGAAAGTAAAAAAACGTATTGGTCAGAGAGCATAGGGTCGGATTCCCGGGGGCGCGGGTTCGTATCCCGCCTGAATGTTACTTGCAGGACTGTGGTTTTTTGCCATCACAATTTTACCTTTAAAAATAATTTAAAATATTAATATGAGAGATGTTTGTAGCTGTACCACGTATTTTGTTAATAGTTAAATAAAACCTATACCTACTCGTACAGGGTGTCCCATTTAGTTCGATCAGTCAGTATGCGCAAGTCAAAGATATGTTCTTAGGAACACTGCATTCATAGATTTGACAAAACACATTTAGGCTAGTAAACACGAAATATCTGTCATTTTAATCTCTTTGAAGTAGAAGTCAGACAACACCAACTAGGTATATTGGTCTGATTTTCATGAGGAGGAGATTTGGGCGATTAATGTCAGATTCTATATATTATGTTATGTCAGACGAGTTTATAACGCCAGGTTTTATGAATACCATATTATATTTATGTCAGATTCCATAATCGCCATCTATTAATTAAAAAATACTGTTTTAATTGCAATTTAATAATTGCCTTAAAGCGTGCATAAAAATTACGCGAATTTTAAAAGATTGTATTTAAGATGCGATTTCGAACCGACAAGTTGTCGCGACACTAGTGTTTTTTATGTATTTGTTTGAAATACCTACCTTCTGAAGCGAGCGACAGCGTCGCGCGACACTGAATGAAAGAAAGAAAGAAAGAAATCCAGACAAATACATAGGAAACGGTAATGACGCGACGACATGTCGCCAACTTCTGCCACGATGGCCACGGGCAGTCCGGTTCGATCTTTAGGTCAAAGTAAATTTGGAAAAATCCTTAATCGGTTTCCTACTTATGTTTTTTTTCATTTGAAAGACATTAAAGAATTCGGTTTTTATCTTTATTGCTTCGTATTACTTTAATAATGAATACATCCATTGTGAATGATAAACGAATTAAAGAACTACTGTTCGTTGAGTATATTTTTATGCCTCTCGATAAGAATTAAAATCCGACGTGGATTTACTATTGAAAACGGAAGTACGATTACGAATACGATACGATACTTAGTTCAAAATTTATAAGTTTGTTTTTTAATAAGTTCAGACAAGCTTTTTTGTTGACTGCACTTTAATATTGTATTGTCATCCAAATCAAACCTGTACTTATGCAAAATTTCAGCTCAATCAGACACTGGGAAGTGGGTCAAATTCGGCTTGGAAGATTTGACCCGAACGGAAATATATAACATATACATTTATTAAATACTAGCGATTTCTCGCGGTTTTACCCGCGTAGTACCCGTTCCCGTGAAAATATCGGGATAAAATATAGCCTATGTCACTCGGGAAGAATGTAGCTTTCTAATGGTGAAAGAATTTTTAAAATCGGTCCAGTAGTTTCCGAGCCTATTCGATGCAAACAAACAAACAATCAAACCAACAAACAAATCTTTCGTCTTTATAATATTTGTATATTTATAAAGCTTGTAAAAAGAAAATCAATTAGGTTACACCAAATCTCCAAATGTAATATTTGTAAACAAACAACACTTATGTATTGTTTTTAAACACCGAAACAACAACATTGTTGTATGTATGATTCTTTCTACGTACATAATAGTTTTCGAAGTTCGATACAACGAAAAATAGTAAATTTTTGGACACCTTATACTTAGGTACCTCATACATCAACATAAAAAAAAAGATTAACTTGCTTAAATGCCAAAATCACAGGATAAAGCACAGTCATACCTGTATTTGAATGGCTTGTCCAAGTAAATAGGTACTCACCTTTTTTTAAAAAAAAGGGCACTTGCATTATTTTTATACAAACATGTTCTCTGCAGTCTCTATTGCAGATCATCTACTTGTTATTTCTCTACACTATCTCTATTATCAAAATGCAAAATGACTCATCTTACAAATAAACACTTCGCCGTTTCCCCACAGCGGAAAAACAAAATAAAATGTAACACGTTCCATACATATGAAACTCAAAAATTTTTTGGAAGTTTTGAGTTTGGGAATGTGAAGAGATACCTAAGTAATCAAAGTTCTTTATTTTTGTTCTCATAATTCTGAGGAGCAAACAGTTACACAATTTTAAATGATTATTGGAAAGTCAAACATTTATTCGACACATTCGACAAAGAAAACACTTTAGAAATTTAAATAACAATGATAGATAGAGTGCGCGCCAGATGTCTGCGCGCGGTCAAAATCTAATACTAATCTTTTCCATAAGTTTAGAACAAAAAATGTAGGCACTAACAAGCGCCAAAAATACCCCAGTTGCGCGCAGAGTTATCTGACACGTACTCTAGATTAATTATTTATTTGCATACACTACAAAAATAATCACAAAAAGAAAAAAAGGACAATTAAATATGTAGAAATCATGTTTCTATGAAAATAAGAGCAAGTTACCGTTTTTTCTGCAACGGAGTTTATGTAGGTATAAGTATGTAATATTACATTACATATAAATATATCCTATTTCAATAGCTTTGTCGATATGAATTTTTGCCGATATAACGAAAAATAATACTTCTGTTTTTCCTTAACGAAATGCTCGTTACACGGAAACTGACTCATCAGTATACAAAAATAGATTTTGACGCAATGCCTGAAAAGCAGACGATTTTAGCCAGTATTCTTTTAGAATTAAAGTTCATAAACCTAAAGGTACCTACCCTGAAACTCTAAAAGATAATAAATTCATTTGCTGTGGTATCTAAAACCACAGAACAACGGGAAACATTTTTCCGGAAAAAACGGAAAACCTTTTCCGTGTTCTGTGTCTAATACTATTATTAAATTTTTAAAATGATTGATTCGTTATTTATTCACTTATTTGGCGTTTTTTTAAGAAGATTTGGTTTTGTATGTCGTTATTAGAATAAAGTTGAAATGTACTTGTGGAATTATGCTATTTTTGACTTTGCTGACTAACATATTAGGACCTTGTTTCACTGTGCGATCACTTTGTTGCGATCGAGCGCTATATTTCTAATGTTCAGGTCCCTTTAAATAGTCCCTTTTTCCCGATTAAATTAACCTGTCTATTAATAAAATAAATATTTATTAACCCCGTTTGACAGTTCATATCGTATTCAATCGGCTGCAATTTGTATGGAATGACATTTATTATGATACAATATGAACTGTCAAATGAATAATTGCGTAAGGTAATCGTATTAATTTGACAATTCATATCGTATTCAATTGGCTGCAATTTGTATGGAATGACATTTATTATGATACGATATGTACTGTCAAATGAATACGATTGACTTTACCACAGCCATCTTCTACCTCACTCGTTGCAAGGGGCGCAAGCAGCCGAGAAATAATAGCGGGCCATGACTTTACGCAATTCCACACCAGTTCAGACGTTTCAAGTTCATCAGCTCTTTTAGGTAGCTGAAGTAGGGGTTTGACACTCATAATGGGTATTTACTTACAAACTTTTGTGTTTAATTTAAAAAGGCTAAAATAGAAAAAATAATGGAAAATGAAGTATTTAGAAAAAATCGACCCGTCTCACAACCAAAAAAATTGCCAAACAGAAAAAAATATTTAAAATCCCCGACATAAAATAAAACTCATATCATAATACTATCAAGAAGAAAGGTTTGACATTTTGTTCGTTTGTTGGTTAAACTCAAAAACTATTATTCCATCCCGAAATTCCATCGGGAACGGGTTTCGCGCGGATCAGCTAGTTATAGATAAACTAGAATATATAATAAATTGACCTTTATGCACCTCCGTTATTGACTGAACCGTATTATAGTTGCTATACATATGTATTAAATCAACAGTACCTTGTTATAATATTTCCGTTACAAGTCGTACCGATAACATTCACAGCGCTCGTTATTGCGTTTGTTTCATGATAAGTTTCGTTTATCGCACGATAACAAACGTTGTGTGACTTTGTGCAATCATGTGATATAGGTTTCAACAGTGTTCTTAAGTTTCGAGGTAAGTATAGGGATTTATTTTAAGTGCTTTGTGAAGTGATGCTTGAAAATGAAGGCAACTGAATGCTGCATGTAAGTCTTCTTCCTAGTTTTTGTGCAAACTTTTGTGCCATATTTCAAACTAGCGGCTGCCTGCGGTTTCAATCGCATGGTTCCCGTTCCCATGGGATAAAAAGTATCCTATGTTTTAATCCATGCTTTCTACTATCTGTGTGTCAAATTTCAACCAAATCCGTATAGTAGTTATTGCGCGATAGAGTAATAATCATACATTCATACAAACTTTTGCGTTTATAAATTTAAGTAAGGAAGTAAGGATATAAATCAAATAAGTTTCTTGTAAAAAATAACTATTTTATGACAAACTTTTTGCTGACGGTACTCTGATATTGTGTTGTCAACCTGAGTGCACAATTTCAGCTCAATCGCACACTGGGAAGTTGATCAAGTTTAAATTGCCACAATTTGACCCGATGCGCGAACGAACGTACACTGCAAGTTAAATAAAAGCTTGTAAAATAGCGATCTCGTGACTACCTTCGTCTATCTTTAATAAGGTTAAACCTATAAGGCTTTAAAAAATAGCACCTAGACTAGAATGTATTTCTGGACTAAAATTTATCGACTCTTTTAATAGTTTATGCATGCAAAATGGTCTGACTGACTGTAAGTAAATTCTGTACTTATATCATAGCATAGTAATTGCCGGAAAATCCAAACAAGCAGCGGTTTTGTTAATAAAATTCTCTGAATTGAATTCTTTATTTTTAAAATATTCAAAACTAGCGGCCGCCCGCGGCTTCACCCGCGTGGTTCCCGTTTCCGTGGGAATATCGAGATAAAAAGTATCCTATGTATTAATCCAGATACATCCATTACTCACAAACTTTCGCATTTATAACATTAGTACGACAGCATACCATAGCTTCCGTATCTCTCGAGATAGCGAAGCTACTACACCACTGGCCTTATAAACGAGCGCACATCCTGTTGTCGTACAGTCTACGTAACGGCGTTATAACGAGCACGTGTCTGCCACACATTTAACGAACACTGAATCTTAAAACAATACTATTAAGATTCAAATTGTGTTGAAAAAGTATTTTTGTGAGTACAACTTTATTTTTAAAAAAGTTTTTAAACGATTCCATGACATTGGCAGACCTTGGTCTTGCGCATAAATTATTGTAGCGTTAGTTGTGTAAGTTGGATAACGATTGTGAAGCGACATTGGTCAAGGTCTAAAATTGGATGGGTGATCAGGTTGTACTTTATTAATTTTGGTTGTTTTACTAAGTTTTACTTGTTTTAGAGTATTTTTAAATGTATCTTAAGTCATTCGGGAAGAATGCAGCTTTATAGTAGTGAAATAATATTTCAAAAAGTCTGACGCCATAAAAATGATGTTTTCAGCATTATTGTGTTCCGGCAGTTAGAGATAAGATTTGCCAGTTCCTCAGTGATTGAGGATTCCGGGAGTGGAGTAGTGTGCTTCCACCTTCAGCCTTATCACCACTTATCATCAGGTGTGATGAAGGCTAAGTGCTACCCCGTTGTGGATAAAAACCTAGGACACAATTGTTTAAGATCGACTTTACAATCGGTAAGTGAACAACTTTCACCTAGAAACATGGATCGAAATACGACAAAATTTTTATTACTTCCCATACTAAATTGATCGTGAGATCAGTCTGATTTGTATGAAGAGTTAAAAAGTTTCTAGGAGAAAGTTGTTCACTTACCGATTCTGACACGATCTTAAAAAATAGTGCCGTGTTTAAAAATTCATCCTGTAGGTATATATGTGTATGTATATGTCTGTCTGCATATATATATATTATATTCTAAGACAAATACATAGACAAAACAAGTACAAATGTTTATAGAACTGTTTTCTTTTTATGAATGCTGTGCATGTCTATTAAACACTCGTTTTAAATTGATGTCATGATAAATGTTTAAAATGTTTTGTGTTTGTGATGTTGATGTGCCTTAATGAATAAATTAAATTAAATTACTCGAGTGTACTTTGTGTCAGGTGGGATCAAATCCGCGACCCTTGTCAGAGTAGGCTCGATCACTACCCATTGCGCTATCAGTGCCCTTAGTATGAGTTGATTTAAACTGTCAACGTTATTTTAATTTTTAGTTTTTTGCATTCACAATGCAATTTTTATTATAGAAAAATTGAAAATGAAGTATTTAGAAAAAATCGACCCCTCTCACAACCAGCTCCGTTGTGAGAGGGGTCGATTTTTTCTAAATACTTCATTTCCATTTTTCTACTGTCAACGTTTACGAAAACTATCGGATGAACTGCTCATGTCGGTAAAGCAGTCAAAGGACATGAAACAGATGGGGCGATAGTTTTCGATTACGAATTCAGTTTGCCACAGGGTACAGGCTAGTCTATTTAAACGCGTCACTTCCTCACGTATGGTAATTTCTTATCACCTAGAGGATGATGACCACCGTGGCTGACTGGTCCACGCACCAATTTCCAAGGTGCCGCTATCTCTGGGGTCCCGGGTTCGATTCCCGGCCGGGTAAATATTGAAAACGGACTTGAAATTTTATATTATTTTAATGCATTCACAATGCGATTTTGTATGTATAGGAAAAGTGTGATATTAAAAAACCACGAGCCCTATAAGTAGCTTCCCGCCTTCCCGCCGCCTGAAAACGGACTTTTCAATATTATCCATACTATTATTATAAATGTGAAAGTGTGTTTGTTTGTTTGTTTATTTGTTTGTTTGTTTGTTTGTCCGTCTTTCACGTCAAAACGGAGCAGAAGATCGACGAGATTTTCGGTATGGGGAGAATTTGAGAGCTGGAGAGTAACATAGGCTACTTTTTATTCAGGAAAATTTTAAAATAAATATGGTAATTTTGTAAATAAAATCCTTGTTGCCAACCATTGCGAAAGTAGCTTAATCGCCACAATCGCTGAACACCGCCACTGCGCTACCGATCACTTCAGTTAAGGATGTTAGTGACTACTTTGACTGAGACATGCAATAAATATATTATTTGTACCAATATTTGCAGACGTCTACCGCAATCGTCTTAAGAACTTTAAAATATATTTCTTTGCACGTGTCGGTGTTCCGGTCGTTGACTCCGATCTAATCTATGCCAAACGTTGCGTAACAATCGGTCAGTTATCTTTTGCAAATCGAACCGATTTTAACTTTTCGACTGTATACATATAGCACGACGACTTTCGATTTAGCACTCGCGGTGTTTGATATGTTTGCTTCTAATATTGCGTTCGTGTAAGATCTCTGTGTTATTGGGTGGGATTCCATAGCAGCGACGTTTCCAGCAGACGACGCTAATAGAAATGAAAAAATTGCATTACAACATTTCTAGCCCTTCCTCACTTGGCGGGGCGGTTTGGTTGCGTTGCGTATGCGACGCCAAGCCGTCAAAAGTCAACCTTATGCTGGGGCGTGACTGGCGTCGTTGTTATGTCGTCCCAATGAGATAGAGCCCTAAAGTATGTTAATAACGATGAGGTTGTTGGCGCGTTTGACTTGTGTAGCAATTAGGGAAGACTTGTACCTAAAGTAACGTTACTAAAGTGGCTAATGAGCTCGCATTACTAATACGGTAATTTCGATATGAATTTATCGCTACCGAAAACCGATATAATACGTTTCACAATAGGTATATATTTTTATTATAATTGTAATTAATCAAATCACACACTTTTTTATATAAATTAATATTATAGTTTTCATCTCTATTAATATCAATTTCTAAATAACTGCTAAACATTGAGACTGTCCAATTGCATTGCAATTGCTTTGTCATGTGTAATTGATATGTTAATACACATACGTTCTATATCAAGCGTATTCTTGATATTCTAGCGTATCTTAATCAAGTTACTAATTCAGTTAATCAATCATTAGTGAGCGACATCTATACTATAATATTATAAAGAGGAAAGATTTGATTGTTTGTTTGTTTGCATCGAATAGGCTCCGAAACTACTGGACCGATTTCGAAAATCTTTAACCATTAGAAAGCTACATTTTTACGGAGTGACATAGGATATATTTTATCCCGTTATTCCCACGGAAACGGGTACCAAGCGGGTGAAACCGCGAGGATCCGCTAGTAATAAATAATTATGTGAATGAGCTAGAGCTATCTTGTCTTGTCCAAACACATAACACATATGAGTTTAATTGACTGCTAGATAAAATGCAAATAAAATCGCTCTTTTTCCTGTCAGATCAAATATTTGTCAGTCAGCAATCGAAGTAGCCACAAAAATATTTACTGACAACGTAGATATGTTCGTAGGTTCCAGCTAATTTCCCTGCCATTGGCGAATGATTTATCAAATCATTTCTTAGATTTTCGATCGAATATTCACTGAAATAAATTATTTTAGAATTAAGATTAGTTTTCTTGCTTTTTACATATTTAAGTTTCAACATTATGTCTCATTCAGATTGTTTTCCCGACAGAAGTTTCGCTTACTATGATCACAAGATGATTAAAATTATTATCAGTACCCGAAATCGATTTAGTTGTTTATATCACGAATCTACGTCGTGCAGCGTGCTTACGTTTTCTTTATCTCTCGCATTTTGAAAGAGGGTGTGTCAGTTTTTGTGTGGTCGTGTTATAATGGCGGCGACTTTGATGATAATATTTCTAATCTATTACGCTCTTCCCAATTTACCTGTTGCTAATTATACTTATCTGATTTGCTTCTGTCACAGATATCTAATATTTGTCTGCTTTTAATTGTTATTATCACGTGTTTGGCATGCTTTATCATTTATACATTGCCTAACCATCATAAACATAAAAGTGAGAGTATCTATTTATCACTCCGGAATCGACGGAACCTATTTTGAAAAGGATAATGGTATTTGTTTAACCAACAGAATCGAAACACATTTCATATTATGATAGCTTATAATATTTAGTTCTTCATTTCGTAGTATGGCAGAAAGTACCCAGGGTACTGGAGTGCAAAGATATGGTTACAATCGTCCGTGGCTTGTGTGGATTGTGCGTGATAGCCTCACAGTCAAAGACATTATATATTCCTATTTTAAAATCTCATTAACAAATTGTTAATAATACTGATTTTGCGATCCCTCTCCAGTACAACAACACACATATATGCACTTAGTCGTTGTTTGCTTGTTTAGATTAAATATCATTCAGTGTATTTTGATGTTTTGACCTTGCCTTTTATCCACCCTTTGGAGGGGGAATATGTTCTTCAAGCCCTGGTGATAATGAAGATGAAATTCATGGAAACGTTATCATCATACTATGCAGTACTACATATAAGAATACATATAATTTCTGTTGGTTATACGTCCAGTCGCCATATAAAAAAGCCCATCATCCTTTTAGTATTGAGGTCTTGAATAAAGTAATAGGTACCTAGTTAATGTTCAACTACAAACTAACATGTCGCACGCTTAATAGAAAACTGACCTATTAATACTTATGCCCGAATTGAGTTCCGCATAGACAAATACTCCTTTCAGTGCACAGATCACTTGTAGTTGTAGTGTTTTAGCGCCACATATCGTCCTACTTGTCGAAAATACTTTACTTACTTAATGTATTTAGATAAGAATTTTGAAAAATAAAAAATAATTATTCTGTTAAAAGTCATTGATATTTTGATTTTAACTATGAAATAATCATTCCAGCTTTAAATAGCATGTAAGTTTACAAAAAAATTGAGTACTTACCTATCCTGACAACTTCAATAGAAAACAAAAGTCAGCAGGATTTTCAATTCCAATTTTCAATACAACCTTGTAATTTGTATCGTCCATTATCAACGGGCTGAAAATACATTATTTAAATAAAGTGGTATGTCGTCGATAAGTCGAAGGTAAGGGCAGACCAAATTGACTTGATACTTTGTTTAACCAACAATTTAGAAGTAAAACGGGGATTATATGCAACATTTGTAATTATTGCTTTGTCCCATCTAAACTAAGATAACTGTATAGGAGTGAATATCTTTTTAATGGTTTGGTTCTGATTATGCAACTGTCTTAAACCTAGATGTTTATGATGTTGTCTATTGTTAGGTCTTAAGGTCACTTGTCATATGAATGCTTGTATTTATTACACATTTATTTTATGTACTGTGCATTTGGCATTTAAACAAAAGGTTGAAAAACAAATTGACTTGTGGAACATAAGGAAACTCCTTTTAGAGATCATTTTAAGGAAATGTTAAAATAAACATTCTATTTTATAGAAAACTAAACTAGTAACAATCTTCTTCTAGTAGACAAAAAGAGTACAAACAAATGTCCCAAGGCTGCATCATTTGTTTTTTCCATAACCTTATCTATCTGTAGTTATGTGATGTTTAAAAGCCTTGCAATCATGTATTTCGCATTCGCCTATATCTATACTTTTATACTAATAATGTAACGAAGAAAGATTTGCATGCATGCATTTTCATTTGTTAATAATGTAACGAAGAAAGATTTGCATGCATGCATTTTCATTTGTTAATTCCTACATAAATCAATAAAATATAGGCTATTATAGTTTTTCCTTGTTAGATAATGTAATTTAAACTCCTTTAAAAAATAGAAAAGATTTCGTCACAACGAGGTTAATTGCTACTTTCGTCAGTTTTATCGTAAAGAAATGTCACTCGCACTTCGGTAGTAGTGAAGTTTGTGGGAGCATAATCTTATCTAACAAATTATCTTTTAATATTTACTTTATTTCGTGACAAGTGTTTTGTTTACATTTTTTGGAGCAGTGATTTTTTTGTTATCATCATTTGATTCAGCTATCTGCTTTTTCATTCATTCACGTGCTGCTGTCATGTTCCAACACTGATATTTATTGCAAATGTCTGTCATTCGTTAGGTAGTTTGTTTTGATAGTGGTTAGTACTATTCTTTATTATTATATATTTTTGCCGTAAAAAGTGTATCAAGTTAATATCTCTTTTACTTTGAAACTAATTTGTAAAAATCATATATTTTAACTGTCATGAAATATGATCGCAAGTCGAATGTCCACGTTTAAGAATATTGCATACATAATTTAAAAAAAAAAACAGGTAAGCAAGAAGTCTCACACTTGAACAGTTATTTGGTTATTTGCACTGCAATGCGCTCTTTTCGAAGTCGTCGTGTTATAACGTCGGTTATTTTGATAAAAACCTTTTAATCTAGTCCATGCATTTTTTTCCTGTATAGTTTTTTTAATCTTTCTAACTTCCGGCGGGGGAAGTCGTCGGTATGTTTGTCTGTCTGTATATTATCATTATCAAGTGTAATTTTGAGGCGCACAAGTTCTTTGACCTGTTCGGAAGTTGCATTTTTCTGTGGGATTTGTAAATATTTCGAGATGTTTCGTAACTTTTTACAAGTTAGTGGCTTTTTATAAGATAACGATGAAGTTGTCTCTGTTAGGTATTTTAAATGATATAAGTTAGACATGATAGTGAAAAAACTGGTTTTAAACTTTAGTACCTATTTGTACAACCATAGCATTAGCTAAAGCTATTTATATGTTTCAGACAAGCTTATCGTGTGTTTCAGTTTGAGCTTGTGTTGTTAGCAAAACATCAATATTTTTGGAGCCATCTTACTTAACATCGTTATCAAATCAAATCAAATAACTCAGTAATTCTAGTATACCCCCTAGCTAGTCATCTGTTCGTGACTACCACGTTTGGTACACTTATTAGATCAATTCACGTAGGTACGTCACGGAGTTCAAGGCCAATTTTATATTCGTCTGGCCTTGGCCTAGGGCCTTGTCTCTAGTATGTTTGACTTGGATATAAGGCAGTGGGGTACCTTCCATATAGAGACAAAAAACTTCGGCTTGCCTAAACAAAACACGGCTAACTACTGGACAGGACAGTCATGTTAGCACATCAATTTTAATCTTCCACTATTCAAACAGTCGATAATATTAAATTAAATTATTAATGTTTTGATAAGGTAATTGTTAACTAGCACATATTACTAAATAGTTACTACGTAACAGATACTGCACTCCGCTAGGCCATTTAAATAAATAGCAACTCTAACTAGAACGCAATAAAGTGGAATTCAGCTTGTACGCCGCAAATTACGAACGGCCACTCGTTGCATCTCTTTCTATCGCATATATTCTATCGCGATCGGGCGGGCGGCCCGCTGTAAATTGTATTGAATTGGTATCCCGAGATATACCCGAAGCAGTAGGCACTTATCTCGGGTTCCTGAGCGAGTGACGGACGCCTGACAGGGCAGTCATGTAAGCACATCAATTTGAATCTTCCACTATTCAAATAGTCAATAATATTAAATTAAATTATAACGTTTTGATAAGTACAAGGTAATTAACTAGCTAACCCTATAGCGCGCTCCACTTAGTGCCTTTGTATAGGACAGTCTGGTCTATCGGCATCAATCGCCTTCAGGATGCCATTCCAGCTGTGACGCAAATGTGTACAGGTTGGAAGGTTAGGGCTTGCACTGCACACAGATCACAATATTAAAGACATTAGAAATAAGTGGGCGGGAACCCATCGCCACCCATCAAAACAGAAGACTGACCCTTCCTAAAGTGCGATAAGCATTTCTTCTTGTGACAATTTTTGGAACTAAAACACTTTTCATACGGCAGTCCATTTTGACAGCTAATTTAATATTGCAAGTGGCTCCTCCTATCACGCCTGTCACCGGAACAGACAGAAATGTGGGACTTTAATTTGCATTTGTATAATTTTGAAGTTCTTCAGTTGCCATGCATGTCAGCATCGAGTGAACGGGACGGGACTTACGAAGTTTCAGATTTTGCGTTCCGGAGTACAGTCCCTGATTAGGAATTAAAGCCTGAATCATGATAATAAAGTTTTCCAGTGCCTTCATCAGCTCCAACCGTTGTTCGTATCTTATCGACTATTGACGCGTGATAAAGAGCCTATGTGTTGCTTACACCTTAGTGGGGTAAGCAAAGACAGCATGACGCGACGACGTGCTATTTCATATTGCGTGATGTAATGATGGTCATGCTATTAGGGGGGCTGGATGGATTTCCCTCTTGCTGATCCCGCATAGATACATACTTCCTTAATTTAAATAGCGAAAGTTTATTTTCCTACCGGTATTAAAATTCAATTCAATATTCAATTTCAAGTCGAAATTCAAGCTTGCTGACATTGACATTGACCTTTAAAGCTTTTACGCTTTCAAACAAATGATTAGCAAAATGGGTCATGATTAAATTGGTTCGACTGTACTTTTACCGCATGTGGTCTTATTTTGAGACGAATCAATTTAGTCCTTGCTATTTGTCCAGATGACATTTCGTCACTCGGAAAGTCAAGAAGATACGTGTCTAATGTTGTTTGTTCGTGATGCTTCTCAATCCAAGCTCTTTGTTCACCATTCGGTATGGAGTTGACGACTGTTATTGTTTTTTCAAAGATAAGATATACTAAGGTCCGGTTGCTCGAAGCTTGGTTAGGGTTAAATTATGGTTAAAGTAAAATTAACCGGCGGTCAAATTTAAAAAGCGTTGTTGAAGCAGCGGTTACTTTATCGAGCAGTCAAATTACAGATTTAACGGCGGTCAAAATAACCGACAGGGTGGGGGTGGTTTAAATTTTGCCATTAGTAATTAAGGGAAGGTTAATAAAATAGTACAGACAACACTTTTAACCCTAAAATAACCAATGTAAGTATTTTTCTTTTACCGATGTCAAAATTGACATCAGTTAAATTTTAACTTTTGTCAATTTTGACAAAAGTTAAATGTACGAGCAACCGGACCTTAGTTGGCTACTTGTCATCATCAGTCATTGCGTGACGTGACGTGACGTGATATGTATGTTTTTACAAATAATTATTCTTTTATTCTTCGTCAATAACTATCGGTATGACAAATATTAAAGTTCCTAATACTTTTACGCTCTTTATCTACCTAATTTCGATGGCAGGTAGAGGTTTACTTTTGAAAGAATTTGGAATTTACAATAATTTTTGAGTTGATGTCAAACATCGGAAGTAAAGAGTTTATTACAAGGCAATAAAATAAGGTTCACAGACTTAGGCCCGTATTCTAGAACGACAGATCTCTTCTCTAGTATAGTTAGAAAGGGATGAATGTATTCGTTGCATGTATTTGCATCACTTTCTAACTGTACTTGAGCAGAGATCTCTACTTAAGTGTGTCACGGGACGTCCTCGTCGGCCAGTGGTACACTAGCCGGAACGTCGGAAGTCACCGCCCAGTATTTAATTTGTAGATAATAGATGAATAAAAAGATGATGTTTATAGGGACTTGACTTTTTATTGTAAAGGTAGTAATAAAGAACCCTTTCCAAGGGTCAAGGGTTCCACTTATTTAATACTATAAAAAACAACTCAAACTGGTATAAAAAACTGGTAATGCTCCGAGAGCTCTGTACGGCTTGGTGATTTTAGTAGAACTGGATCAAAAATGATGAACAGGACACGTGAAACGAAGATTTTGAATTTGAATTGAAAGAACAGGATAGGATTCGATAAAATTAATGGCCAGTATGTAGAACTAGATGGAGTTTCCAGCCATCATGGAGTTTTTAACCATCCATAATGACTGGTACGAATCGACATCGTTACAATACCGGGGCGGCCGGGGCAAAAAAATCTCTAAAGATTTTTTTTAGTTAGAAGATAGGTAGGTTTTTACAAACAAGTCCCTTATAATAGTAAATACAGATCAAATAAAAACATATTAACTAATTTAATGAAAGTGCATGATAGAATTTTGAGTGTATGAATGGTTTTTACAGTGAGAAATTTACGCTAGGTTGGTTTCGGTTCCATACAAATACTAACATCCGTCGTATCTAACAAAGTCTTAATTCCATAAGTTTTAGAATTAAGGCATCAGTTACGTAGAGAAATCTTTTATAATAGAAGATGTTTCTCATGAAACCAACCCAGATTAGTGTAGGCTTATTTAAATATGCCAGTCACAACCCGCTGGCTTTTGGTGATCATGTTTAGTGTTTATGTGTGTGATGAATGTCATGTGTAAATGTTTGTGTAAAGTGTCTTCAAAATTTACAAGTTTAGTAGCCTTAACAAATGGCTAGAAAATAAGACTTTAATCTCTTTAGAGACTATTAAGTAAGAAGGTACTTGTTAAAGTACTAAAATAAGTAAGTGTTACTAACTTACGCGTACGTATTAGGTAAATAAGTAATATTATGTTTTAAAATTAAATATGTTGCAGTAGGCAACTTATTATAATAATCGTAAATACGATTTAGTATTGTAATTAAATTAAATAAATGTAATTATCTTATATGTATGTACACAATTATGTATACTATTATAAAGTAGTTGATGGGTCAGCCGAAGGGATGGAGGTGTATATAAAAACAGTACCTATATAAATCATAAGACTAAGTGTGCATGTCACTTAAAGTAATAATAAATAACAAATTAAAGTAGTTAAACAAATAAAATATCTAATTAAAGAGTAGGGTAATTACCTTAACTTAGGAATGGGTTTAATGTCTTTGACATGCCAACGACCTAAAGATTTATTGGACATGTCCGATAAGTCATAAATAAGAGGTGAAACTTTGTTTGATATTTTACATTTAATAAATTTAGGTGCTAATTTGCTAACATCGTTACAAGTGTAGTTCTAGAATACGGGCCTTTTAATGACATTAACGCAAAAAATTACCATTGCAATTTCGTTCAAGAATAAGACTGGACGGATTTGAGATAAAAATATCTAAAAATTTGAAATACAATCTACTGACTATTAATACTTCAAAAACCTCCTTTATGATTTTTGCTGCAAAAAATAAACAAATACCAGATTATACTCCACTTACTATAAATAATACAATTATACAACAAACTAACAAAGAGAAATATCTTGGTTTATGGCATGATGACAAACTAACGTGGACCTTTCATATTGATCATGTAAAATCTAAACTGATGTCCTTACTTGCTGCATTACGTAAGATAGCTAATTGCATCCCCACCAGAGTCCGTCCTATGATATACAACTCGTTAGTCAAGTCACATCTCGATTACCTTATCGAAGTGTGGGGGATCTGCTGCAGAAACAAATCTAAAAACGTTACAAAGAACACAAAATAAAATTACAAAAGTATTGTACTGTTTTAATTATCTAATGTCTACTGAAGAAGTATATAGAAAAACCAAATTGCTGAATCTTCGGCAGTTATATATATATTCTACTTGTGTTCTTGTCAATAATATTGTGAATAATTCTGTCCGATCTAATATACTATTGCACATAAAAGAAAATAAACACAATTTAAGAAACAAACATAAACTACAATTAATTAAAATACGAACAAATTACGGTAAGAAAACAATATTATTTGAGGGTGTCCAATCCTTACTTCACTACATAGTATAAAACAAAGTCGCTTTCTCTGTCCCTATGTCCCTTTGTATGCTTAAATCTTTGAAACTACGCAACGGATTTTGATGCGTTTTTTTTTAATAGATAGAGTGATTCAAGAGGAAGGTTTATATGTACTTTTTATCCCGATATTCCCACGGGAACGGGAACCACGCGGGTGAAACCGCGGGCGGCCGCTAGTATATTATAAATGCGTCTCTGTCTGTCTGTGTGTTACTCAATCACACCTAAACTACTGAACCGATTTGAATGAATTTTGGTACAGAGATAGTCTAGAGCCTGAGAAAGGACATAGGCTACTTTTTATTCCTGAAAAATATCACCTTCCCTCGGGATAACGTCGTGTAGTACACGCGGGCGAAGCCGCGGGCGGAAGGCTAGTACTACAATAAATTACCCAACGAAATAAAAGAATGTAATCACATCAACTCATTCAAATCTATGCTAAAAAAACACGTATGCACAATGTAACATAGTTATTATTGATTTGTTTGTTGCCGTCACGCCAGAGGCACGATATTAGTATTAAGTTTAATAATGTATCTTTTGTATCTCATTGTAAATGAACTTTATGTTTGTATGAGAAATAAATGTCTTTAAACCTTAAATCATTAAAAATCATTAAATGTTATTTGTCAAAAAGAGTCGAGAGTCTACTCTTCATGAAAATGAAAGGAACTATATTTTTTCACAACATTTTGCATGTTTAAATGCCAGACTTGCAAGCTTATATCACGATCCTGAGATTCCTGAGCCGTGTATGTGTATGTAACTTTCACAGTCAAGTTTAAGTAAAAGCTACATGTCAGTACTTTCCAAGGTTTTCTCTGACGTCAAGACTGTGCTTATACGTGCAAGGTGGTGGCGACGTCGGTGCCACTGCGGCACCATCCAAAATAGCCACCGTGTTGGTAAACAATAGGTATACGAGTAGATTCTGCGGGTTTGTTGCTAAGGCTGTGTGAAAGGGCTATTATCATCTGTGGCTTTTAACTTGGCTGTTGAAATCTTGTTACAACTAGACAACACTGCTACAGCAGTCAAGTTCTTAAAGAAGCTACTTGTCAGAACTCTGGAAGCTTATCGTTGACGTCAGGAAAGTGCTAATACGAGCAGGTTTCGCAATGATGCTACCACTAGAGCTGTCTGCTGTTACATACAGGCATATCATTTCAGTGCTGTTGACTAGGTTGTTGAAATCTGGTTGTTATAGGCAAGTTTAAGTCAAAGCTACATGTCAGAACTTTCTATACGTTCAAGGTGGTGGCGACGTCTCGGTGCCACTGCTGCCAAATCAAAAATAGCCACCGTGTTGGTAAACGATATACGAGTAGGTTCTGCAGAGGCGTAATTTGTAGGGCTGCATGGTGACTGATACGGGCAGGCTTGTTTGGTTTCTGTGACGCTGTCACTGTGCTGGTTCTGTGAGGCTCCCGTGACTTCGTCTAAGCAGATTTATGGATCGTGAATGCCGTTTTCTTTGGGAGTGCGAGATTTAATTCCATGAAAGGTACCAAAGATTCTATTGCTTTGTTTATATTCTATACTAGCGGAACTTCGCGGTTTTACCCGCGTGCTACCCGTTCCCGTGTGAATATCGAAATAAAATATAGCCTATGTCACTCGGGAATAATGTAGCTTTCTAATGGTCAAAGAATTTTCTAAATCGGTCCAGTTGTTCCTGAGATTAGCGCATTCAACCAAACAAACAAACTCTTTAGCTTTAATTAGTATAGATCCCAACCATAATACGCAGCAATAATGGTTTTTAATGCTTCAGTCACAGATTCGGTTATGTTACGTATGTACTTTAACATCATCATTCTCATGTAAATAAAGAAGTGTTGAAGTTCCTGTACAAATTACCTAAAGTACCCTGTACTGACGTCGTTATTTACGCCGTAGGTATACCTAAAGCACCAGCTGAGGAGAACTAGCGACACAATGGTTTTTGTGGAGAATCAATTAGCCACGCCGCAGCCAACCAGCCGTGACAACTGCGCTCCTCCTGGGACCTTTGTATAGACCCTTTTATATATTGAATTGTGCAGCACGTCAAAAGTTTCATTATTTTTAGTAGTTTTACCTCGGGATTGGAACCGTTTTATAGAGATTAGTGTAGAATAGATCAATAAGTCATCTACGTATCCAAATAGTCTCTGAGCACGTTGAACATGTAACTAAAACTCGTGTAGGTATATGTGAAACAAAAATGTATATGTTAAGCTTTCAATTCACAAAGTAGAGTGTGGGCCATTGCACTGCAAATTGAAGTGTTTTAATATTATCACCAAGCTAGGAATGACATTCGCAATATTTTAAAGATTTCGTTTGACGCGACGACGCCGCCAATACCTGTCTTATGGCTGTCACAGTTGTGCTCCTACGAAGCATCATACAACAAGTGGGGGTTGTATTATTTTTTGCCATGTCGTCAGTAAGAGTAAACGATATTGTGCAAGTATTCTAACCTGTTCAATTAACAGCATTAGAAAAATTTACAATTTACTCTCAATGGAAGAGTGCTATTAGTCGTCATAAACGTGAAATTGCATTTTCAATGGTTAAACGTAATAAGCTATATTGCAAGCGTAGTTAATTATCCAATTATATGCCACACATAATGAGATTAAGTAGACCATTTTTCAAATAAAAGACACATTGTAACCGTGCCGCGGTCACAAGCGGAAGCGAACAGAATCCGCTTCGGTTGTGACTGTTTTGATCGATCTCTGATTGATTAATTATCTAGATCAAGGCTGGTACGTGAAAATTGAAAAAGTATATAAAATCAGCGGCGTCGAATCTTTTTTTTTCGTGCTTAAAGAGGTTTTTACGGGCGCTAAGCGGAATAAACTAGGGTTTTTTTTCTGGATTTCTGGTTGGTTGTTTAGATATATTTTTTTGTATCGTTTGTCGCCATTAGAAATCTTTTTAAAAGAAAGTGATCAGTGTTGGAAAGTGACAGTATTTGTGTTATTTTAGTAACTTTAACCGTCTTTAATTGGTTAAGTTTAAGAAAGCACTACTTTCGAACAACTTAATCACTGACTCCTTTAACTATTACTTTTTTGTTTATTGTGTACAACTTTAGTTATTTGTGCGATTATCTCTAAACCTTCTTTCTTTTGTCCACAGATAAACCAGATATGACCACGCAGTGACACTTCAACACTAGCACCCCTAACTATAAGCCAATACATTAGATTAAGCAAAATGTCTCACCACTTGGTAACAGTGTGTATGTTCTGTCTGCTATGTGCTGCACACACTTGCGGTTCACACATTGACATACAGAAAGATGGCTTGCTCAAATTCGACCGCAACACCGACGCAGGACACATAGCAATAATAGAAGACAAAAGCAGAGCGGATTTAAAGGCAAGGTACAATCAGAAACTGCAGAAAATAAGGCACAAAGATCGAGCAAAGAGAGAACTCAGAAATGTGAACCCAAGCTCTTATGTGGAACAGATATTCAGACTCTATGGTGATGCTGGGAGCATGACTATGAATCTGACTGGCTTTAATAAAATGCTAGAGAAGCTAGATCTTCATAAGTTGGTGGAAGGTGGAGTAGAGAAGACTGAAACGATCGAGTTCATTGGACAGACGGGTGCTAAGAAGGACATTGTTAATGTAAGTGGTGTTCCTCTTGATGATTTTAGATCTTACCTTTTACAATGAGTTTTAATTTTATTTTGATTGTTTGAAAATTAGCTGCAAGTAAATTTACTATACCTGTATAGTATAAAGGAATGCAAGAACTGAAACATATTTCCGTATATTTAATTAATTATACATATACTTATATCTTAATTAATTGTTTACTCCACAGTGCGTCAGCAGCGCAGAACTCATCACAACAGTTAACACTAGGCTAAAACCTATCGACCACGGCCACAGCCACAGCCATGGCCACGGGCACGACGAAGCAGACCACGAATCTGAGCTCCTCCTATCAGAATCCACGCTGCAAGCCATTTGCCCTATACTCCTATATCAGAAACTAGCAAATACATCGATAGAACAACATGGTTGTGTAAAAGAATCTTATTTACCAAGCAGGCGAACACCATCCATTACGAACGAGAAAGAGAGTGCGTATTCCAAAAACATGCTAGCGGTCTGGCTGTACTCAGGCTTAAGTATAGCAGTTATCAGTGCTTGTGGACTTTTAGGGGTAGCTGTTATACCAATCATGCATAAGACTTATTATAACCACCTGCTACAGTTCTTGGTAGCGTTAGCTGTCGGTACTCTATGTGGAGATGCCTTACTACATTTAATGCCTCATGCGATGAGTCCTTTAGAAGACGCCCATCATCCTGGCACAGATGTTGAAATTAGAGCTTCACACGACGATGGTATGTGGAAAGGACTGGCAGCTATGCTTGGTGTAGTATTCTTCTACTTCACTGAAAAAGGCCTAACAGTCATTGTCGAATGGAGGAAGAGGCGTCAGAAGCTTGAAGACGACAAATTGCCTTCAAGAGTGCGCGTATTGAAAGACGAAACAACAGGAGGTTGCTCCGGAGGTTCCAAAGCACCTATTCCGAACTCCACATCGAATTCTTTGATGAAAATCTTTAAAAGGGACGAGAAAGGTGATCCTACCACAAAGACTTGTAAACATAAATATTCAGAATATCCTTATTGTTATGACGAAATCGACACAGACACGCACGATGACCATCATTTGAGAGATGGACAGATCCCACCTAGCCCAAAAGCTAAACATAATAATTCTGTTAGTGTGGTATCTTCTAACGCTTTAAATCCAGACGCGAAAGAAAACGAACCCACCGCGAAAGATTGGTTGTTGAAACCTGAAAATACTCCAGCTGTGGTTGAAATGAATAATATTAAACACAAAGAGGATGGAGCGAAGGATTTAAAAGATGGAGACAGTTACACAGTCATATTGAGGTAAGTTTCACTTTTATACAATTAACGTCTGAGCAATTACCTGCCTGATTTTTACATTGTTAGAGTAAGAAGAAGTAGAAGAAGAAGGAAGAAACTTGGTTTAGAAAATACGAAGTAATTTTTGGTAGTTATTTAGGAACCTCCCTTTCCTTCGCACGTTTACTTAAACGTCTATGAATGAATTAATAATCAAGAATAATTGCTAAAACTAAAATTTTATTGTTCCTGTCGCTACTAAATAGGTTTAAATTGCCACTTACTCCATTTAAATACGCAAGTTATGTATCATATTATGTAATATCTGGCGCCCAACGCAGTACTTTTATGACTTCAATAAAATGCCGCTCTGCTATAAATGTTGGGTATGAATTTTATTATCATTACTAGTAATATTCTTCATAATATCTTTCCTGGCCTATTCGTATGTCGTATAAGTATGAGCCAACGATGTAGCCGGTTAACCTATGTTTTTCTCATCAATGTTTATTGGTTTGGATATGATACAGGTTGTAATTATTTTATGATACCTGGACGGAAATTACTCGAAATAATGGAGATAGCAAAATTCACTCAAAGGAAACATTCCTTTATTTTTGAAATGTAACTAAACTGCAATCAAAGATTTTTAAAATAAATATAATAGGCTTGTCACACCTAGTTTTTGAACCAGATAAAATAAAAAAATACCCTGTACCGTCACGGACATCAATCTATAGGGTAAGTCATAAGGATTAAGGGCCTGTTTCCCAATGTCTAAGTAAGTTCTGCTATGGAATTGCGTAAAGTCAATCGTATTCATTTGACAGTTCATATTATTATTGTATCATAAAAAATGTCATTCCATACAAATTGCAGCCGATTGAATACGATATGAACTGTCAAATCAATACTATTACCTTACGCAATTGCCCTCCTGGTTAGCTGTTACTTGACAGATAGGTCATACAACACTGTCAAGTAAACTAGAAAATAT
This sequence comes from Crambus lathoniellus, assembly GCA_949710035.1. NCBI lineage: Eukaryota > Metazoa > Arthropoda > Insecta > Lepidoptera > Crambidae > Crambus > Crambus lathoniellus. The sequence continues at coordinate 2,460,544 of OX453325.1, read as the reverse complement.
CTCCTAATCGGACATTGTGAAACAGGCTCTAAGTCTCTCCTAGAAACATGATAAATTAAAAAAAAACAATTAAAGACAGTTAATTAAAGTGTGGCATAATACAGGGTGTTAGGGGCACCGTTGCAAAAACTTTAACCATGGCTTCAGGCCTTTATGCTGAACAACGCACAGCAAGATTTTTTTTTATCGGAAATGAAAAAAATATTTCGACTCCATGTCTCGATAAGTTGCTAAATTTGTATGAAAAGTCCAATTTTTTTTTCTTTTCCGACAAAAAATTCTTGCTGTACTTTGTTCAGCATCATGGTCTGAAGCCATGGTTAAAGTTTTTGCAAGGGTGCTCCTAATCCTAACACCCTGTATAATGTACATTACTCGTGTGTATAGGGAACATTCTCGCGCGCACCACGGCCACTCGCACGCGCACGGACACGTGCACGCACCGCCATCGTCCATGTCCTCCGTGGCCTGGATGGTGATCATGGGCGACGGGCTGCACAACTTCACCGACGGGATGGCTATAGGTAAGTCATCGTCATCATCAGCCAATTTAATGTCCCCCTCCCCACTGCTAGGGCACTGGCCTTACTGCGAATTCAGGAAAATGCCTTTTCACTCTTGCGTAAGGCTGCCTGTCTGGACGGTCATCATGGGCGACGGGCTGCACAACTTCACCGACGGGATGGCTATAGGTAAGTCATCAGCCATTTTAGGGTCCCCTCCCCACTGCTAGGGCACTGGCCTCACTGCGAATTCAGGAAAATGCCTTTTCACTCTCGCGTAAGGCTGCCTGTCTGGATGGTCTTCATGGGCGACGGGCTGCACAACTTCACCGACGGGATGGCTATAGGTAAGTCATCGTCATCATCAGCCAATTTAATGTCCTCTCCCCACTGCTAGGGCACTGGCCTTACTGCGAATTCAGGCAAATGCCTTTTCACTCTCGCGTAAGGCTGCCTGTCTGGATGGTCATCATGGGCGACGGACTGCACAACTTCACCGACGGGATGGCATTAGGTAAGTCATCGTCATCATCAGCCATTTTAGTGTCCCCTCCCCACTGCTGGGGCCAGTGCCCCAGATATTGTGCCAGACACGTGCACGCACCGCCATCGTCCATGTCCTCCGTGGCCTGGATGGTCATCATGGGCGACGGGCTGCACAACTTCACCGACGGGATGGCTATAGGTAAGTCATCGTCATCATCAGCCAATTTAATGTCCCCCTCCCCACTGCTAGGGCACTGGCCTTACTGCGAATTCAGGAAAATGCCTTTTCACTCTTGCGTAAGGCTGCCTGTCTGGACGGTCATCATGGGCGACGGGCTGCACAACTTCACCGACGGGATGGCTATAGGTAAGTCATCAGCCATTTTAGGGTCCCCTCCCCACTGCTAGGGCACTGGCCTCACTGCGAATTCAGGAAAATGCCTTTTCACTCTCGCGTAAGGCTGCCTGTCTGGATGGTCTTCATGGGCGACGGGCTGCACAACTTCACCGACGGGATGGCTATAGGTAAGTCATCGTCATCATCAGCCAATTTAATGTCCTCTCCCCACTGCTAGGGCACTGGCCTTACTGCGAATTCAGGCAAATGCCTTTTCACTCTCGCGTAAGGCTGCCTGTCTGGATGGTCATCATGGGCGACGGACTGCACAACTTCACCGACGGGATGGCATTAGGTAAGTCATCGTCATCATCAGCCATTTTAGTGTCCCCTCCCCACTGCTGGGGCCAGTGCCCCAGATATTGTGCCAGACACGTGCACGCACCGCCATCGTCCATGTCCTCCGTGGCCTGGATGGTCATCATGGGCGACGGGCTGCACAACTTCACCGACGGGATGGCTATAGGTAAGTCATCTTCATCATCAGCCATTTTAAGGCGATACTCGGAAACATTATGCTGCAGCGAGATAGCAATGAGAAAACGACGCGCGCGGGAGCTAGACCGATTTTGCAGATTAGGCAAAAAAAACACAAAATCACTTCGTATTAAAAGACCAAAGCGATTAAAAAAATGCTTCTACACGATCCTAAATATTATTGGAGTACACTAATTAAACCAATTTTAATAGTATATGTAACCCCATTTAAGAATAATCTTGAAGTTTCGTATTTTTTAGAAGTCTTTTCGAAAAGAAAAAGTGTCGAGGCAAAATCATAAAATCGTTTTTTCTAAAACTATATGAATCTGGATAAAGGTATGAAGAAATATATATATCTTAATACCAGATTTGTAACAACTCTAACCGTCCTATAGTTTTATATCAAAAAGTCCATACTTTTTCCGAGTAGCGCCTTAATGTCCTCTCCCACTGCTGGGGGCTGGGGCACTGGTCTTACTGCGAATTCAGGCAAATGCCGGTTCCCTCTCGCCTAAGGCTGCCTGTCCACTGGAGCGGAGCGAGGTAGCGAAGCGGTGAACGAGATAAAAATCCACAAATAGCATTGCATAAAAGCACCGTTCCTCTGCAGTAGACAGCTAACAAACTAGCTTTTAAAAATTCATACAAAACCGGGAAGCGGGGCGGTAAAACGAGCGCGAGAAGGGAAGCGGGGTGAAGAAGTCGGGGCGCAGTCAACTTTTTCGATGACATGTCTACTGCCAGTGACATTTCGTGTAGAACTAAACCAATATCGCCCGCCACCGACAGCTAAAGACTCGTCGCAAGCTCGCGGCCTAGCTCCGCGTATGGAAAAACAGTCCGCAACTCCGCTCAGCATTACTTTCTCGCTCTGCTCCGCTATCTAGCTCCGCGCTTTCTGACAGACACAGACCGCATATCCGCTCCGCCGCCTCGTTCCGCTCCTGAGGACAGGCAGCCTTAAAGAGACCAAAAGCTTTTGGGATCTGGGAACATATTATAAGCAGGCAGCGCCTTCCATTCTTTAGCGGTTATTTGAATGACAAAATGCCGTCTATCAGTTGCGTCTTCCGTAATGCCGTCCTAATCTGAATGTCATCGTTTCTAACGTAAATATCGAAACATGTCGATTTTTTTTATTTAAAAACCGGGCAAGCATTTGACCGCTATCTTGTTTGGCTAACAGTATGCAGTCTAAGGTGTCTAAATCATAATTAGTAAAATAAGTGAGTTCTTGTGAGATTTTAATTGTCAAATGATGTTTCCAGGTGCGGCGTTTGCTTCTAACTTAGCTGGCGGTTTTTCTACTGCCATAGCTGTGCTGTGCCACGAGTTGCCGCACGAACTAGGTAAGTTCTAGGTTCATATGTTTGCTTTGGATTCATATCAAAACAAAGTGAGATGCTTTTTACGAAAAACGGGATTTTTACCATGTTTTGATTTGTTGTTGAGTCCGCCGAAATATCAAGAACTCAACAACAAATCAAAACATGGTAAAAATCCCGTTTTTCGTAATATGTAGTGTTAATGACCATGAAGGTTTAGAAAGTGTATTTATTCAAATCTGAGACATGACAATAACTCGTCAAAATGCGTGACGTTTTGATGCTAATTTTTAGGTGCTTCTTAAAACCAGCATGTTGTTTATAACTAACGGTATTATGTTATTGACAACTGATATGAATATCAATCAAAACAATTTAATAGCGTCAATGTTTGATGATCTATAGCGTAACGGTTCCAGTCCCGCAATAAACAAACTTTTTAGTGCATGGAAATATCTTCTAGTATTGGCGTATATTATGTACCTATTCATAATTTTGTCCCATTGACGCGTACCGAAACAAAATAATCTGCGCCACAAAAGTTGTTTAATATTGTAATGTGAAATAGAACTATGTTTACATATTATTGCTCGTGAAGTCGTGACTGTACATTACTGACTTACTTTGTACTTGATAATATGTGTGATAGTAGAACAATTATTACTATCAGATCCTACAGACGACTACTATAACGTCACTCGTCACGTAACTATGTAATTTCTAGGTGATTTCGCGGTCCTCCTAAAAGCCGGAATGTCAGTAAAACATTACTGACTTACTTTGTACTTGATAATATGTGTGATTGTAGAAAAAATATTAGTATTATTACTATCAGATAAGTCGTCTGTAGCCTTCTATAATGTCATCTATCTTTTATGTCAATTTTTAGGCGATTTTGCGATCCTCATATAAGCCGGGATGTCAATAAAGCGCGCCATCTGATACAACATGCGCTCGTCTGCCCTCTGCCTGGCGTATCCATTTGTATTAGTGTATATGTGTGATTGTAGAACAATAATTATTACTATCAGATCAGATCCTACAGACGACTTCTATAACGTCATCTATGTAATTTCAAGGCGATTTCGCGGTCCTCTTAAAAGCTGGGGTGTCAGTAAGACATTTCTGACTTACATTGTACTTGACAATATGTGTGATTGAAGAAAAAATATTAGTATAATTATATTACTATCAGATAAGTCGTCTGTAGCCTTCTATAATGTCATCTATCTTTTATGTCAATTTTTAGGCGATTTTGCGGTCCTCTTAAAAGCCGGGATGTCAGTAAAACATTACTGACTAACTTTGTACTTTATAATATGTGTAATTGTAGGAAAAAAAATTGTATTATTATCTAATACTTACTAATAATTTTTCTACAATCTTTCAGATCTATCAGATCCTACAGACGATTTCTATCTATTATGTCAATTTTTAGGCGATTTTGCGGTCCTCTTAAAAGCCGGGATGTCAGTAAAGCGCGCCATCTGGTACAACATGCTTTCGTCCGCGCTCTGCTTGGCGGGAATGGTTTGCGGCGTGCTAGCCGGCCACGCGCCGTCCGCCACTCGCTGGCTGTTCGCCGCCGCCGCGGGGATGTTCCTGTACATCGCACTGGTGGACATGGTGAGTTGAATGTAGTATGTTATGTAATTATACTCTGTTCACCGAGAGTCCGCCATACAGATTGCGATAATTGAGTGATAGTAACGCTGTTCGGTAACTCTCGGTGAACAGAGTATAAGTCGGGTGTGGTGTGAGGTGTGGATTATTGTGGATATTCTTCTTCTAAGTCGTACTCCTCCTGGCGGAATGGCCACAGATGTCCGGTAAGTCGGTAGCAGCGTTTGCGATGCGATTTTCTTCAGATTTCAGATTGAATATATCGCAATTGGCAAGTAGACAAACTACGTCTGTAGAGTTAAGGCAGGCTTACTACCAAATCACAGTTAGAAGACGATGTTGTTTTCTAACTGTGATGTCGTTTCTGTTAGCTAAAGGTTTTTTTGGGATCGTAAAGATTTAAAAAGGTTACCATCAGGTCTATAATTTAAAATCATAGTAATAGAGTGAAACTACCAAGATCAATTTTATACTTTTGACCTGCCATTACTTCACATATTTAGATGATGTTATGGTTTATTCCAGATGCCTAGCTACGTCCGTGGAGTTGGGGGAGGCTTACTAGCTAATAACAGTTTGAAGACTATGTTGTTCGTTTCTGTTAGCTAAAGGTTTATTTGGGATCGTAAAGATTTGAAAAAGCGACCATCAGGTCTATAACTTAAAATCATAGTAATAGAGTAAAATTACCAATATCAATTTTATACTTTTGATCTGCCATTACTTCACATATTTAGATGATGTTATGGTTTATTCCAGATGCCTAGCTACATCCGTGGAGTTAGGGCAGGCTTACTACCAAATAACAGTTTGAAGACTATGTTGTTCGTTTCTGTTAGCTAAAGGTTTTTTGAGATCGTAAAGATTTAAAATCATAGTAATAGTAAAATTACCAATATCAATTTTATACTTTTGACCTTCCATTACTTTACATATTTAGATGACGTTATAAGTCCATGGAGTTAGGACAGACTTTCTATCAAATAACAGTTTGAAGACGATTTTGTTCGATTCCGTTAGCTAAAGGTTTTTTGGGATCGTAAAGATTTAAAAAGGTTACCATCAGGTCTATAATTTAAAATCATAGTAATGGTGAAATTACCAATATCAATTTTGTACTTTTGACCTGCCATTACTTCACGTATTTAGATGATGTTATATGTCCGTGGAGTTAGGGCAGGCTTACTACCAAATAACAGTTTGAAGACGATGTTGTTCGTTTCTGTTAGCAAAAGGTTTTTGGGATCGTAAAGATTAAAAAAGGGTAGCCTTTTTCAGGTCAGGTCAGATCAGGTCTATAATTTAAAATCAAAGTAATAGTAAAATTACCAATATCAATTTTATACTCTTGACTTGCCATTATGTACTTCGCATATTTAGATGATGTTTTGGTTTATTCCAGATGCCTGAGCTGAGCACTTCTCACAGTAACGAAGGCACCCTTTGCCAGTGCATCCTTCAGCTGATGGGGCTGGCCACAGGAATCGGCATCATGTTAGTGATCGCGCTTTACGAACACGACCTGAGAAGCTTGTTCGGGTAAACCCAGTGCAGTGAAATATTGGTGCCAACTTGAAACAAGCTATCGATTCGGTCTATTTTATATAACCAGTGATAAATAAATTGTTTAGTGTTAACTTATTTGTAAGTGATTCAAGTGAAAAGTGGTACTTAAAAGTGAACATTGGAAATTACAAATATTATCATTCCGTGGTCGGTGGATCTTGAACGGATTTGACTTTTGTGCGAATGTGAGTAAAATAATGATACGTTTTTTAATGTATCTGTACTGCTTGTCTGTTTAAAAATGTTATTAAAAGCATTGTAATACTAATGTACTAGTTCAATTTTATTTGTACAAATTAAGCTATGTCTTGTCTTCAACTAAAACAGCAATGGAAAATCACTCATAGATGAGATAGTGTGAAAAACTAAAAATAATTGAAACCATATCATCGCCAACCTGACATTAATAAAATTATAATGACCTTTGTATATTGTATATTTTCGAAATTGGGTTAGTAGTTAGCCTTAACGCTTATTTATATACTAATATTGCTAAAAGCAAAGAGAAAGTGTTTGCTCACGAAAAAAAGGAAATTATAATGAATTACGTAAAAGAAGCTCAAAGATAAAAAAAATCGTTCGTGTTTAAAATGATGTTATTGATTTATGATTGCAGACTGATTTAAGTTTCGCCGTATCATAATAGACACTAAAGATTTGACGTTTATTTTAAAATCTCTATAATCCTTATCAATAGAATTTGTCAAAGAAGAAAGAAATATATTTTGTCTCTCTATAACATGTCTAAAGCTTGTATTTGTGTAAAAGATTAGATAATAATTAACATTTTTGACAAAATTGTTTGAAATTCGCTATAATAGTAAGTTTTTGCTATGACTACATTGATAAATCTAAAGAGCGTGAATCATAAAATAAGTCTATTATACAAAATTATAAATTTATTTTAATAAACTTGGTCTACATATTAATGATAATGATAGAAGGTATATTAATAATAGTGTTTTATTTTGCAAATGGTTGTCTTGTATCTTCTACACTTTTACAGGATAAATAATTAAACACTAATGTTGTAAAATATATAGCTCTTACTTAAGGCGCTACTCGGAAAAAGTATGGACTTTTTGATTTAAAACTATAGGACGGTTACAGTTGTTACAAATCTGGTAATAAGAAATATATTTCTTCATACCTTTATCTAGAATCGTATAGTTTCAGAAACACGATTTTTATAATTTTGGCTCGACACTTTTTATTTTCAAAAATACCTCTAAAAAATAAGAAATATGAAGATTATTCTTAAATGGGGATACATATACTATTGAAAATCGGTTTAATTAGTGAACACCAATAATATTTAGGATCGCATAGAAGCCTTTTTTTAAACTCGCTATAGTTTTTGAATACGAAGTGATTTTGTGTTTTTTTTGCGTAATCGGCAAAATCGGTCTCGCTCCCGCGCGCGTCTTTTTCTCATTGCTATCTCGCTTTAGCATATTTTTTCCGAGTATCGCCTTAACAGAACATGTATTATAAATGTTCGATTAAGGACGGCAAACACGATCAAGCTTGACTGTGTGTGACTATCAGTGTGCATGATAAGTCTACTTGCTTGACGATAGGCCTTATGGTAGGCTTGATCGTGTATGGCGCGCTTGAGTATCAAATTAAATTATCTTTGTAATAACCGTAAAAAATCATTGTCAAATTAGAAGTTTTCTACTTTTATAAACATTTCTCGTCTTTGCAGAAAATTGTGCTTATTGATATTTTATCATACTTATTTAATTATAGGCTTAACAACAAATTGAAAAGGCCCTCAAAAGCTTGAAGAACAATATTTAAAATGTTTTAAAAAGTACTAAGAGAGAATTTAAAACTAGATTTCATATTTGTTCTATTTGGAATAAGAATAAGAATAATTTATTTGTCAAGAACATAGTTTGCTACAGTTGGTACAATATTAATTAGTTCAGTATGTCCCACTCTAAAAAGAGTATACAAATTTCTAAAACAAGACAGTCTTCCTCACATAAGTCTTCAATTAAATCGTTAAATGACGTGAAAAGTTAATGGCGAACTCATAATAGTGCAAATGGATATCAAATTACAATCATAACAAATTAAATTGGTACTTGACAATATGCATCACTTGTATCTTGTATCTATGCTTTTATTTTGTTTAGCAGTAGCCTATAACGGTAAAAATCTTAAAATAAGTCGCCTCGCTAGGGTTTTTTTAAGAGGTGGGAGGGGGAGGGGAGGGTCAGGGGACCCCCCCTCTTCAAGTTTCACCTGCCGGAAATGCGTAGTTTTCGAGATATAAGCGATAGAAGTTAGTATAAAAATCGTTACAAGTCGCCTCAATAGGGGTTTTTTTGGGGGAAGGGGGAAGGGGAGGGGCAAGTGACCCTCCTCCTCAAACTCCACCTACCGGGGTTGCGTAGTATTCGGGTTATGAGCGATAGAAGTTTAGTATGAAAATCGCTGCCGCCAATTAGTTTCCGAGATAATCGACTTTCAAACTTCGCTCGAGAGTACGCCTAAAGTCGTTTCTGGCGCTTCGCCGGCCGCTGCCGCGGCACGCTCGCTGCGCTCGCTCGGCTCGCGCGCTGGGTTCATGTCAACCTAACACGCTCGTCGCTGCGCTCCTCGCACCTATCACGTGACCTACGGTGACAAAATTCAACTTAAAAACATAATTCATAAAATGCAGTTCCTAATTAACGTTTCATTTCACGTAAAAAATAGAATATATAAAAATTAATAAAAAAAAATGACTCATTTCCGGCAGCTAAATTTGCTTTAAAGCATTTTAGGCGAAGCCCAAAAACACCTCCACAGCCTCAATTAACCTCAAAGAAGGCGACTTGTTTTAAGATCCAACCCCCTATAACTATTGTTATATATCATCAAACGAATATGTCAATTGAGATTATTGGAGAATTACTGGAGTTAAATACCTAGCATAATTAGATGCCTTTTTACTCATCGCATTTAAGTCCTTTTTGTGAGTTTATGCCTTATTTTGATTTTATATATAAATTGCATTAAAAAGTTAAGGTTATTTGCATTTTGTAAAAACAAACGCTAGTATTTAAACTATTTTTTTTGTTTTGACTATAAAACCGACCGATGTAACTGATTAAATTTAAAATATGCAGTATTACATATTAAGTACTTCTATGCTTTTTAAAATGGTGCTTGGTTCCTAAGAAAAAATCGCGAAAACTCTTCGAAGTTTTAATTTATTAATAAAGAAAGATTTACTTAATTGGAATGCTTAATATTTTGTCATGGTAGCACTGATAATGATGTTGATTTTTCCAACTTGGCTATGTTGTATAAATAGGTTATAATTTGTCCGTTATTCTTAACTTTATAACGACAACTAAAACCATAGTACTTAATTTTTCATGTTTAAGTACTTATTACATCGATGTACGGCTCAGAATAGGAATATGTGACTGTAATTTTCGATTATAAAGAAGCTAAGCTACATACATTATGTTATGATAATGTTTTGCAAATAAGCGATATTAGTTTGTAAATTAAGTAAGTTTTAAGTGATTTCATTTGTTTTTTTTTTTGTGTTTCGAAATCATGTTGAATGGTGTTGGATGTGATATTGACGGGTAGATCAATAATGCCTTGTGGTTTCGTTATAACATCAATAATCTACGATATTTTGGACATATTAAGATAGGAACCTCTAAATCTAGTTTAAAGAATAATAACATTTATCATTTAACTACTAGAGTGCGCGCCGGATAAGTCTGCGCGCGGTCATAGTCGAATACTAAGCTAAGAACACAAAAAATGGACTGTAGCTAGCGCCAAAAACGCCCCAGTCACGCGCAGTTATCTGATACGCACTCTAGAAAAGACAAGGACAATAACTGCAACTGTTGTCATCATTCACTTGAATTTGTCAGTCAATAATATTGATCAATCCGTCAATAAGTGAGATTGTATTGAGAAGGCGTGTCTGCCCGCGGGCGGAATGTGATGCAACGGACCTACGAGATGGAAATAATTATATTGTAATATATGAATTATTCGTAATTTACTATTGTTTTATTTTGCCAATTCATTTTTGCGTCTTTTTGCGGAAAACATTATTTTTCTCAAAGGAGCATGTCACTCATTTTGTAGTTATTGAATGAAGTGTGGAATCGAAAACAAGCTTGTTGCCATGACTACCTAAATAAATTCGAAATCGAGAAGGTAATATGTATGGTGGGTTTGTTGTTTTGAGCAAAGGGTTTTCCACGCGCGTCCCGCCCACTTATAACTTCTAACGCGACCCGCCTACATCAATAAAATCAAACGCGCCGCCCACTTATAACGTCTAACGCGCCCCGCCTACTTAAATAACTTCTATCGTGCCCCGCCCACTTTTAACTTCTAACGCGCCCCGCCTACTTAAATAACTTCTAACGCGCCCCGCCTACTTAAATAACTTCTATCGCGCCCCGCCCACTTCTAACGCGCCTCGCCTACTTAACTTCTATCGCGCCCCGCCCACTTATAACTTCTATCGCGCTCCCGCCCACTTATAACTTCTAACGCGACCCGCCTACATCAATAAAATCAAACGCGCCCGCCTACTTAAGTAACTTCTATCGCGCCCCGCCCACTTTTAACTTCTAACGCGCCCCGCCTACTTAAATAACTTCTATAGCGCCCCGCCCACTTATAACGCGCCTCGCCTACTTAACTTCTAACGCGTCTCGCCTACTTAACTTCTATCGCGCCCCGCTCACTTATAACTTCTATCGCGCCCCGCCCACTTATAACTTCTATCGCGCTCCCGCCCACTTATAACTTCTAACGCGCCCCGCCCGCATATAACTAATAACACGCCCCACCCACTTACCTTCTAGCGGTTTTCTTATATTCTGTGAAACTAGTACAAATAACCTTTGGTACCGCCGAGTCGAGAGAATCGTAAGGGCACTTTTCTATCTACATTTTGTCGAAGCGGTTCGTCGTTTTTTTAAGTCCTCATGGGACACATGGGTTTGGATTATTCCGATTTAATATCTTTTTGATAGTGATGATGATCACCGCCTTTTTGGTCTAGTGGTTCATTTACACCACCGATTTCAGACCAAGAGGGCCCGGGTTCGATTCCCAGTGGGGGTACATAATATTTACCAATGACCCAATAAAATATTTTTGTATTCGGTTTGGTTGGTGGTAGGACTTGTTCTTAGTCAGCTTGGCTAGCTACCACCATCTTATCTAAGTCTGATGACATAACAATGATGTTTTCAGCATTATTGTGTTCCGGCAGTTAGAGATAAGATAGCCAGTTCGTCAGTGATTGAGGATTCCGGGAGTATTGCGCTTCTACCACTGAGGAACTTGGTACCTATCACAGATAATAGTACCTATCTTACCTCTTACTGCCGGAACACAACAAACAATGCTGAAAGTCAAATGGAAACGTTTTGGTTGGGTTTTTAATCTGTGATATTTGACGTTCACTTTTATTTAAATCGTCTGAACGCCATAGAAGCCAGGGCCGGTAAAGCAAAGCAAAAAAAATAACTTTGCCTATGTCTGCTGTATATGGGAAGAGTAAACGGTAGAGTAGAGCAGTGGAGTACTAAACTATAGTGCAGCAAGCTTTTCTGTTCCGGTGATTATCTTTGGAACTAAAACAGTTTTCATACGACAGTCCATTTTGACAGCTAATTTGGTATTGCAAGTGGCTCTGTCACGGCTGTCACCGGAACAGGAAAGCTTGTGGCACTGTAACTACTACTCGGTCAAGACAAGACACCTGCAAATTATCCCCGTCCCTCTCTCTCCGGACATGACAGAATCAAGTGACAGATTAATTATTTACTAACTAATTATATTTGTTAGGTATATAATTTGCAGATGTCATGTTATCTTGAACGAGTAGTAGTTTAGTACTCTACCGCTTACTCTTACCCGTGTACAGCTGCCTTTAATCACAAAATAAAGCAAACAAAATCACAAAATAAAACAACTAAATTAAATAAAAATGTATATATTCAATATTCTTTCATCAATAAAACGATACACAAGTCTCTTATAACAAAGTCTGAAGCACTCTCACGGCGTCACTCGTTTGGGGTCCCGCGGGAACATTGATGTCTTCCTGATGTTGTCGAGCCCGAGGTATAACATCACCACGCGCTCCATGCCGATACCACCGCCTGGGATTAAAACAAATAATGTAATTACTAAAATTATTATGGTCGATTTCTCCAACGTTATATGTCTTATTCCAAGAATAAATCGTTAATTTCTCGCGAGTAAGCCCATTTTACGTTTCACCAACATTTTGTTTATTTAAAAACTCAGAAAAAGCTGGAAAACAGCATTCTTTTCACTTCGGAAGGGAACGTAGCCCCTGATAATATACTGACTTTACTGACCATTTTTCGAAAAAAAAAAATACTTTTACTGACCTTAGCCAAAAACAGACTATTACTGACCATTTTCCACCCCTGTAATTATTTAATATATGTACAGTCGAGTCGAATCAATTGAATCGTGACCCATTTTGCTTATAATTTGTTTGAAAGCGTCATAATTATAAAGGTGTCTTGTTGACATTGGTCAACAAGTTTGAATTTCGACCTTATTGAATTTTAATATCTGTTAGAAAAGAATCTTATGGCCTCAGAACAATAACTAAAGCATAGAAACCGTCTTGGTACATTAATAGCGTACCAGGCGATGTGTCAAAAGTGAAGCCTTTGGAGCCTTTTAATGCTACCAAATTATATTACCCGCCCTATCGCCTTTGTCAACTAACCAACAACGACCTATTAATTTTGTCGTATAATAGTTCAATCTATTTGTGTTTTGTAGTGTTTTGTGTTATAAACTATTATTGCGTGATCATTAAAATTCCATCGCAAAATACAGTTTGTGAGTGTGTATGAAACTTTGAACTAGGGCGTGTGTCGTGTGGAAATGTAAATCTCGCATGGGATGCAGAGAAAATCGAAGTGAAATAGTAAGTTTCCACAAGTAAGTGATATTTATGTTTATTTACTGTTTTTTTTTGTATTTTATTGATATGGTTTTGTTCGACTTAGTAGAAAGTACATTATCTTTCATTCTGTATTGGAATAAATGGTTACATTACTATACTATGAGTGTAAAATTAATTTTATTATTTCGCCACATAGGTTATGACAGTGTTGTGAAAAATGTTATCGATAAGTTATCGAATAAATATTGTAATGTTTACGTAAATATTTTAGATTTCCTCTTGATGAAACGCGACGTGCTCAGTGGATTGCTGCGGTGTCTCGCGAAGATGGCTGGACACCAAAAAAACACCATCGAAATTGTTGCAAACATTTTACTGCCGAGTGTTTTACCAGTGACGACAAATGGCGTAGACTGAGGGATAATGCTATACCAACATTACTCCTAAAAAGGTGAGTATCCTATCCTATCCTACTAATATTATAAATGCGAAAGTTTGTTAGTATGGATGTCTGGATGTATGGATGTTTGTTACTCTTTCACGCAAAAACTACTAAACGGATCTGGATGAAATTTGCAACAGAGATAGATTATAGCCTATAATCTATCTCTGTTGTAAATTTCATCCAGAATAACACAAATAATACTTTTTATCCCGATATTCCTACGGGAACGGGAACCAAGCGGGTGAAACCGCGGGCGGCTGATAGTTTAATATAAATTAACAGTGCAAAGAGTGTAAAATGTAGTAAGGAACCCTTACCTTACCCTACCCTTACCTTACCCTTACCTTTCACAGGGCATACCCAGGAGTACGCCAGTGAATACTGCCAGCAAGGTATTACAGCCATCGGGCATGGGCAATGCGGCATCGTCACTGTTGTTGCCAGCAACGACATATCGGGCTGGTTCTTCACCTCAGAAAGTGGTAATTATTATTATACCTATAGGTTTAAATAATAGGCAGGCACCACTGTTCATTGGATTGGTAGTATTTAGTGTGTGGTCTGTAGGTATAGGTAATTTTTGTAATCATTGTATGTTAAATAAAAAGTCTTACCGACATACTATCATACTATGGTTTCAAATACCACCAGTTCACTACTTACTGTTGATACCAGCAAAGACAGACCCAGTTAAAATATTACTTCAGATTTTTTTACTTTTATTATAATGCCTATTTGTACACATGCATAATACATACCTACCATCACGCCGTTTCTAGCAAGGCAGGAACAGTAATAGATATTCGTTTCTTTTCCAGGACACACACAGAACTGAGCTCTCGGCAAACTTTCTGACGTCAGCAGACTCGCTGTTACCACAATTTCTAAACTATGTTGCTGCTGCGCGTGATAACACCATCGATAAACTTAATAAAGAAATTTTGAGACTTAAAAGTTTAGCCCAACGACGTTTATTAAAAGTTAATGTATTAAAGCAAAAATATATTTTTGTAAAAAAATATTTTTAAGCGACTGTTAAGACCAAAGTTTTAAAATATATTTACGCAGCGCTTAATGTTTGTTTTATTTAAATACTACCTACCTATTTCCAGTGACTTTCCTGAACTTTGCTCGCTCTACCATAGCAGGTAAATTATGTAATATTATACTAACCTCCCGTCCGCGGCTTCGCCCGCGTGGGCTACACGACGCTATCCCGTAGGAACGAGATATTTTTCCGGGATAAAAAGTAGCCTATGTCATTCCTAGGGTCTCGATCTATCTCCATTCCAAATTTCATCAAAATCTGTTTATCCGCTTCGGCGTGAAAATGGAACAGACAGACAAACAAAAATCCGCAATTTCGCATTTTTAATACTATTAGGAATATCACTCTATCCTCCATTAAATTTCAATGTACCTATACTAAAATTATACTTACTGTAAATTTCTTGTCCTGTCCTGTATAAAATAATCTATGCTATGGTGTGTTTGCATAATTTTGTTGTGATATTCACTCTTTAATCGATATCGATAGACATCCTGTCGCATCCTTAGTAAATTAAAGGAATGGTACGACCTTGTAATTTGCCGTCCTATCAAAAGTATATCTATCTTGTTCTAACATTTACAAATATGTCCTATGAGTAAAAAGTGCAGCCATATACATCTTGGTTACATCATTTAGCACTACTTCTATGCTTTAGTTATTGTTCTGAGCTTATGGCAGACAATTAGTTCGACTGTATTCATAAAGTCATCGCATCATTTGCTTCTATAAATGAGTACAAAAAATAATAAAAATACTAACCAGCATGAGGCGGACAACCGAGCCTGAAGGACTCTATGTACGCTGCTATTTTACTTATATCTGGAAAAGACACATAGGTAAAGCAATCAAAGAATATTCATTCCAAAATAGCAGAAAACTAGATTTAAGTAAGAAAAATTAAATCGGTTAAAGTCCACCATTGTACAATTCAATAGTTGAACCGTTTTCTGTTGTACAGTTCAACAGTACATCTGTCGAATAGTTCAACAGTACAACTGATGTACAGTTCAACAGTATTATTGTCGTACAGTTCAGCAGTACCATCGTTGTACAGTTCAACCGAACATCTGTTGTATAGTCGGGGACAAATTCGGTGAACCACCTCTTACTTCTTTTCACGTGGCTGGTGCCTCCCCATTCACGCGCAGACCCTTTTACTATTTTTTTATGTATTAAACTAGTGTTGTACAATGCATAAGCAATTACGGATATGGACTGCAACTGAACAGTGAGACGCCAGCTACACAAAAAGAAGTAAGATGTGGTTCACCGAATTTGTCCCCGAGTGTACAGTTCAACAGTACATCTATTGTACAGTTCAACAGTACATCCGTTGTACAGTTCAACCGGCATCCGTTGTTCCGTTCAACAGTCTATCGGTGGTACAGTCAGCGTCAAATTGATATAAGCGTCTAGAGTAGTCAAAAAGATCTGAAAAACATAAAACCAATTTGATCTAGGCAGTTCAAATCATCATATTGTTGTAAGCGCGCAAGGTGTTCAAAACATCTATGCGCGCAATATGGTGTTGTACATTATGCACAGATGTTTTGATAGCTTTGTTTGCTTAGATAAATTTGAACACTCTGACTGCTTATATAAATATGAAACAATGAGTGCCTAGATATTTTGAGCACCTTGCGCGATTACAACAATATGATGATTCGAACTGCTTAGATCAAATTGCGTTTATGTTTTTCAGATCTTTTTGACTACTCTAGACGCTTATATCAATTTGACGCTGACTGTACAGTTCAACAGTTGTTCCATTTGAGAGTCGATCCGTTGTAAGATTAAAATTAGATAAGTGGTTAATTATTACCATAATAATACACTTTCTTAAAGTTAACCTTTTTTCCGCTGTGGGTAAATGGGAAAGTTATCCTACTAATATTATAAATGCGAAAGTTTGTGAGTATGGATAGATGTATGGATGTTTGTTACTCTTTCACGCAAAAACTACTAAACTGGATGAAATTTGCAACAATATTTTTTTAACCAGGCGTTTTTGAAACTCGAATCATTTTAAATTTTGTTAATAGTGATAATATAGATAAAGAAATTGTAAGTTGATGATGAACTGCAATAGCGACTGTGAAGTGAGCATGATTGTATAAAAATAAAGAAAGTGTAATATCTTAACGAGTATCTTACAACAGCGGATCGACTCTCAAATGTACCAACTGTTAAACTGTACCACCGACAGACTATTGAACGGAATAACTGTTGGACTGTACAGTGGATGATAACTGTTGAACCGTACAACAGATGAACTGGTGACCGTTTTTCCTGCAAACGAGTGTAGTGTTCTCTCACCTATCCCATGATGCTTGGCCCTCTCGGTCAAGTACTCGGGGTCGTGTATTCTCTGCGCGCCGCTGAGGATCTCCTCGCCACGCATGAACATGTCGTACGAGTTTGACACTTTCTGGAACAACCGTAAAAATACCCATGTAAAAAGATGAATAATAAAATGAGTTATTAAAATTTTTACGTTTTTGCATTCACAATGCAATTTTTATCATTGAAAAATTTAAAATTAAGTATTTTAGAAACATCGACCCGCTCACAACCAGCTCCGATGGGAGTCGAACCCACGACCTTTCGCTGTCCCAATTGTCCCTCTTTCAGCGAAAGGTCGTGGGTTTGAGTCCCATCGGAGCTGGTTGTCAGACCGGTCGATTTTTTCTAAAATACTTTATTTTCAATTTTATGGTCACTCCGGTCCGGTAGCATGTCTGAAATACCTCCAGGCTGCAGCCGTGAGACAACGGGTTCTTTGGGCAGTTTGTCATTTTTAGAGTTATTTGTTTTTTTTTTATTGTGCTTTATTGCATTTGCTGTAGCCAAATAAAAAAATCATTCATTTATTCACCTACCACAAGTTCAGCTATAAAAAACCTTTTTAGAAAGTTCCACATTTGACCTTACTGGTCAAAAAGTATGGGGCACTGTAGGTACAACCTACCAAAAGTATCTGAAGATTTGACAAAAATCCCTCTCAGCAAAATACTGTACCTACTATCATTTATTGTCATTTGTTCTCAAACAACAAATGAAAATGCATCTTTACGTCTTGACATAAGATTGATTTTTGACAAATCTTTAGATACTTTTGGTAAGTTTGAACATTTTGACGCTGACTCTACGTCTTGTATTTTACATATTTAATGTTAAACTTTTTATTGATTTAATCTTCACCAGGTTAATCCTAGGATTCGAGTCCCAAAGACCATCATCGGCAAGCTAATCACGTAACTTTCAAAAGCCAAGCGATAGCGAAAATCTCGCAATTATTGCTCTAAAACAAATACGCAAATACTTGCTGCGATTTGCGATTTTAGAGCAATAATGGCGAGATTTTCGCTATGGCTTGGCTTTGGGAGTTACGTGATAAGCCTGCCGGTTAGAAAAGATTACGATAATTTTTTCATATTTTATACACTTGTACAGTACACAGTAAGTACTTAACTACACGGGAATGTTGAGCACGTCACACGTGTGTAATGAAAATTGGACGTACGTTTGGTGCACACTATTGACAATTTAGTTATGATCCTTTGCATTGAACGGCTAAATTAAGGCGCTACTCGGAAGAAGTATGGACTTTTTGATTTAAAACTATAGGACGGTTACAGTTGTTACAAATCTGGTAATAAGATATATATTTCTTCATATCTTTATTTAGAATCGTATAGTTTCAAAAACACGATTTTATGATTTTGCCTCGACACTTTTTCTTTTCGAAAAGACCTCTAAAAATACGAAAATTCAAGATTATTCTTAAATGGGATTACTTACACTATTGGAAATTGGTTTAATTAGTGGACACCAATTATATTTAGGATCGTATAGAAGCATTTTTTAAAAATCGCTGTAGTTTTTTACGAAGTAATAATAATAATAAGTTTTAGTAATTTAATACGAAGTGATTTTGTGTCTTTTTTGCCTAATCTGCAAAATCGGTCTCGCTCCCGCGCGCGTCGTTTTCTCATTTCTGTCTCGCTTTAGCATAATTTTTCCGAGTATCGCCTTAAGAACAATGGCTCAATATTGCCTTGTAGTGGCTGCACAATTTTATTATTCTTCAAAGATATTGAAAATGAAGTACTTGCCTACATACATATTAGAAAAAACCAACCTGTCTCACAACTAGCTCCGATGGGTCGGATAGTTGTGAGACGGGCTAATTTTTTCTTTCAAGTACTTCATATTCAATATTTTCTATAATAAAAATTGCATTTAGAAAGCAAAAAAGGTCAAAATAATAATAATAATTCTTTAATTTATCCTTACCGGGTTAGTCGGATCGGGCATGGTATAGAACGGCCTGACAGCGAGCGGGTACTTGTCCAGCATATAGAAGTCTGTGTCGTATTTGGCCTTTACCAATCGCCCAAGAAGCTTCTCGTCCGGCGTCGAGAGGTCGTCCTCCTCGCCTAGCGTCACTCCTGTCAAAAAAGTTAATATTTTTTTTTACAAGCACACCAATGAGCTCTTTTCAAAAATGACATTTGTGAAGAAAAAAAGACGTTTCCATAGTGCCCTACAGATGGCGCAGCAAAAAACTTAACTGTCAAAACAGACTTTTTTTTTCTTTTTTGGCACTGGAAAAAAGCCTTTTTGCACTGAATAAGTAAATCACTTAGAAGAGTTATAAGTTTTAGGTTGTAAACTTAAAAATGATTTCTTTATGACTGATTGTGACCGTAAGATTTACAAAGCAATGAAATATAATCAAAGTAAACAGCCTGTCCTGTCTAAAATTTTGACATTATAGATTGAATGAGAGCCATCTATTGAGAGCTTTTAAAACTATTTCTGTGACCTTCAACGTCCTTGAAAAGACCTCATTATCTAGCTCATAAGTAGTTTTCATTAGAAAACTGTATAATTGAAACAAGATAACGGATAAATTCGTTTCGACGCCGATCCGGCCAAATGGGGCCACACACCAATGTAAAACCTATACTAATCACCGGTTGCACCAAAGTTTTTTTACATTATACTTTTACTTTTACAGGGTTTATGGTTTTGACAGCAAAATTCAGTTACTTTTTACGAATTCGTAAAATGAATATTTTGGTGCAACCGGCTGTTAGTGTCTCCTTTTCCCGGGCTTGAAGAATAAAATTCCTTTTTGTTTGTAGATAATTAATATACATAGATACCACCCAGACCAAGACAAATAGAGATGTTCATGCACACAAATATTTGTCTTGTTCGGGACTCGAACCCAAGACTTCTGGCGCAGAAGGCAGGTATTTTACCCCTGCGCAAAATCGGTCGACAAAGTTGGTTAAATTAAGAGGTTTAATAAGATTTTCGTGCTAATAAATTCTCATGCTTTTATATTTCATTTAATTTATCACAGTCATGAAGTACTCTTCTGTTCAAGAACCTACAAAACTAGTCACTGATATTATACTTACATGGAATAAGAAAGCCTGCCAGCCTAGCATGAGCGGCTTTTATCGCGCGATATGATATGGTACGGCAAGTTGTCTTGCTTACCCCACTAAGGTGTAAGCAAGACGGAATGCCGTACCATATCATATCGCGTGATAAAAGCCGCTCATCAAAATAAACACACATACAGAAAATAAAAATAAATTTTATAAAAAGTATAACATTTGGTAGATTTTTACAAAATGTGTCAGGAAAAGCTATGAAAAAACCTTTTTAATTTTGTGTCTATTCACTACAACAGTTGTATTCACCCCGTTTTACTAAAATTTTCAATTTGTTCACTGAATGCGCCGATGGTTGTGGTATTAAATAAGGACTCCGTGTACTTTAAATAATAGGTTTACCTACTCTTCGAAAGCTTGTACAAATATTGAAAATAAGATTTTTGTAAAAAAAAATTTTTTATGAAAAGCTTTTTTGCTGACTGTACTTTAATATTGTATTGTCATCTAAACCAAATCTGTATAAAAAATTTCAGTTCCATCGGACACTGGGAAGTGGGTCAAATTAAGCTTATAAGATTTGTCCCCCACTAACTAACTAACATGGCAAGTTAATAAAAAGCTTGTAATTTGATTTAATTAGGAAGTAACGATGGTGTGTGTCGGAGCTGTCAGCGCAATGACGCGATCGATGCGCCCCCTTCCGGCGGATGTTCTGTGACGTCATCATTGGACAGGGGGCTCGAACATTCACGTTTGTTCAAAAATGTGAAAATAATAAGTGCATGTCTCACCAGCTTCCTTGAGCATCTGTATGGCTTGCGGGAACTCGAGCCTCAGCGGAGGGTCGAGGAACTTAAACGGCTCCACTCTGTACTGCTGGCCTACTGCCGCTATCTCGGACGCGAACCTTGGACGGAACGAGAGAAACAACAAATCATTTACACCGTTAATTCATAATTTAACCCAAGCGCGGATACAAGGGGGGGGGGGGAATGGAGCCCCCCCCTCCCATGGCACAAAATTATACCTATAAAATTTTTGCATTCATCATTTTACCACGTTAAATAAGGTAAGATTGCCCCCCCCCCTCAACTAAATCCTGGATCTGCCCCTGATTTAACCGCCTCTGTGGTCTAGTGGTTGACCCCACTGATTTCAGACCCAGAGGTCTCGGGTTCGATTCCCTATGGGGGTATGTATTGTATGGGGTTTGTGGTCCACCATCTCATCTGATGCCCCATAACAATGATGTTTTCAGCATGATTGTATCTAGCAGTTAGATATAAGATAGCCAGTTACCTCGATACCTCAGTGATTGAGGATTCCGGGAGTGGTGCGCTTCCACCTTCAGCCTTATCACCAATCACTTAACATCAGATGTGATGAAAGCTAAGTGCTACACCGTTGTGGATAAAAAAAACGAATTGCACTTTGGGAGTGCCGGCAGAAGTGAAAAGGGCTTCCTAGACTTTTCACAAAAAAAAAGGAAAAAATAAGGAATAGATTTGAACCGTGTCTTCTGGCTTCAATGACGACCGTTTTCCAACCTGAGCTATCACAACTTTGGAAACGGTCGCGAAATTTGCCTTCGTATTCTAATGACATTGTAACAGTTTTTCGATCAGCCCCTGATTCACGAACCGTCAGAAACGTTCCCGACAGCGGAATGTATGCACTGTCTCTGTCACTCACTATAGAATAGACAGAGGCAAAGCACAGAATTCGAATCCGATTCCGTTTCCCACGGTTCGTGAATCAGGGGGCAGGTCACGCTCACGTGTCCGTCTTACAAATTTTCGATCTGACGGTCACGTGTCCTGACGCGAGTTTAACATTTTTTACCCATCACAAAAAGTGCACAATAACGCTGGTAAAGAAGTTTTCACTTCACAAAAAAATCTGGTGATGGCAATACTCACTCGTCTCTCAGTCCTCTGAACATGTCGGTGAAGGTCTGTCCTATAGTATCGAGCACTTCGTGGTAGTGATGCTTGAATGCCATCTCGAGATCCAACCCCACGAACTCCGTGAGGTGACGGTGCGTGTTCGAGTCCTCCGCACGGAACACCGCTCCTACTGTGAACACCTGCCAGGGTAGGAACGAATAAATGAATATCCCACTACACAGTAAGGATTGGCATGATTAAACAATTTGAAAATGAAGTACCTATTTAGAAAAAATCGATCCGTCTCACAACCATAAATACTTCATTTTCAATTATTCAATAATAAGAATTGCATTGTGAATGCAAAAAAGTAAAAATTTAAATAACATGATTAAACAAAACACATGTTTAAAACAGTTTGAATATAAACCATTAATTCGTTAAAGTTAATTGCTTGATGTGGTCGTGCACAGCCTTCTCTATCGTCTTCTACAAGCCGTGCGCATAAAGTTGGCAACGTCGCATTTCTCGTTTTAAGCGAACCGATTTGACACCGTTTTGACAGTAAACCTCGAGTACTGAATCCTATGGAGATGGCATATCTTCAATAAATGTACAAATAAATAAAATTGGAGTGTCTGTTTGTAACATTAAAATAACCGCTTTTTACTACGTGCATATGATTATATATACGGTACATATACCAAAATGACATGTTTTACAATTTTTGTCTGTCTGTCTGTTTGTTCCGGCTAATCTCTGAAACGGCTGGATCGATTTTGACGAACCGATTAATACGACAATTAGAAATAGTTTAAAATTGAATATCAAGATTTTCTTACATTGTGACTTAGTTACAGGTGAAGCTAATAAAAGTGTGGTAAGTATGCCACCTCCATAGGATTTAGTACTCAGAGGAGTAAACCAGTTCACAGCAATGTTGCCGTTCCGTATCATAGCATGGCTTGTAGAACCCAACGGACTCGCTGTCACACCGTTTTGTCACACTGGTGTGACTACGAAGCATTTTTTTCTTCGTAGTCACACTGTTTGGTGTGAATATTAGTAACTGCCAAAACATGAGACTTGTTGTCACACTACTAGTGCGGGGAAATTAAATACCCTGTATGTGCATATTTTATAACATGGATTGCAAACTGATTTATTCGTCAACTCGCGAGTGTGAAACTCGTGAGCGCGCGCGAGTTGGCACCTTCCAATTTTACGTACAGTCAGCAAATTTATTTATGTACAGTCGGCTACAAGCTATAACAACCTTAGGATAAATTTAATATGGACTTGGCATTCTAGTAACGGTTTATTTGAGAACTTTTGGATTCTAAAGTACCAGGATAACATAGCTATGGAGGAGGTAAGTAGAGTTGCGACTGGTTAGAAAAAAAATCTTTACCTGTGTTATGTAGGTACTAATCTTTTCTAAAACATAAGAACAAAAAATGCACTGTAACTAGCGCCAAAAACGCGCCAGTCACGCGCAGAGTTATCTGACACACACTAGTAGTACCTAACACGGGAGATATTTTTCCCACATTACTACTGCATAAAGGATAAGTTAGCTCCCCTGAGTCGAATGAAGTACCTACCTACTAGGCACTAGGCATATTGGAAAAATAATGAACAAAAAGTACCAGGGCAGCCTAAGCAACCAGGAGTTATTACGAGTATACCTACTTAAAATGCTGCTGCCTATAAGACTCAAAACATCTAAAACAACTCCTGGTTAGCTATGCAACCCTGGTACTTTCAGCTAATAATATTTTAATATAATAATTAATTTAATATCATATTACGTATATTGTATCAAAGTGGTATCAAACTGGTATCAAATTATCAAGTGATTTACGTCAAGTATGACTTTTTGAAAATGGTGTGACTAGTAGGAAAAAAATTCTTCGTAGTCACACCAGTGTGGAAAATAAGAAAAAAATTCTTCGTAGTCACACCAGTGTGACAAAATGGTGTGACAGCGAGTCCGTTGGGTTGTAGAAGACGATAGAGACGGCTGTGGGTCGTGACGTTATATTTGGCGGGGATTGACAGGAATTGCGCAATAGGGATCATCTCGGAATTCGTAAATCAAACTGCAAATCGGACTGTTATTGATATGTAACACAACTAGCTCCGATGAGAGTTGGAGACCGGGTCGATTTTTTCTAAAATACTTCATTTTCCATTTTTCAATAATAAAAATTGCATTGTGAATGCAAAAATGTAAAACAAAAAAAAACAGTACATGCAGGTACATTCAAAAATAGAACACTGAAGAATAAAGCTAGAAACACATTTCGCTGGCGCAGCGCGATCGGTTTCATACATTTAGTATGGCTAGAAACACATTTCCCTGGCGCAGCGCAGCGTATCCGCTCGGCTCCGATTGCGCCAGGCCCCCCACCACTTTCTAGCATTGTATCGTCAGATGGCTCGGTAGCGGACTGCGCAGCGGAGCTCTGCATTTTGCTTTTTACTACTTATGTTCTCCGATTTCTCCGTCAATAATGGGCCAATTTAAAAAATATTTTTTTTGTTTAGAAGAGTCACCAATTCATTATCATGTAGAGTTGTTAATTATACTGTTAAAACAGTATTAAAGTGTTTTTAGTACACTATACTTTTTAATTTTATAACAAAAATAATGTATAATTCTGATTTGAAAATAAATTACACTAAATATTTCTAAAATCGGTTCAGTATTTTTTGAGTTTATCTATTACAAACAAACAAAGTGTATTTATAGTATTAGTATAGATATAAATTGCATCTCGTCTTCATTCATCATCATAATTATCATCGTAATCATCAACATATTTTTTTTGGATTTAATATGTTCAAGTAAGAACAGAAATTGTTTTGAAAATTAGAAGAAAACATAATGCAGATGTTAGCTCGACAACGACTCGATTGACACTGATCAAAAATTTCGTCAGGAAACGCTGCGCCACGCTAGTAAAGTGTGCACACCCGGGTCGACGCTGCGCTGCGCTGCGCCAGCGAAATGTGTTTCCAGCTTAACAAATGTGAAAAAAATCAAACTTTTCAATACAAGCAAGTAATGAGCTGCTGAATTGTGACAAACTGTGTCTCTAGTAATTTCTTTCTAAAACGAAATTTTATATGGCGGGAGTAGGCGCTACTAACATCTGACGTCACGCGTCACATGTGCCTAGCGCTGTAAAATGTAAATATTTGAAAATACATACCTGTGCCGTGTTTCTGATACTTCTAAAAACTTCTCAACAACTTTCTCTAAATAGAATCTCCGACATACAACTACCGGACACTTGTCCATGGGCTAACAACACCTAACCCGGTTTGTTTTGTACTTTTTAATTTGTAATTTTTTTTTGTAATTTGTGAAAGTTTGTGATGTGTCAATAAATGTATTTCTTTCTTTCTTTATCTGGCGGGGATTGACAGGATCGGCAATTTGGTTTAGACGCAGATCGTCATTTTCGCAAATGGATATCGCGAAAAAATTTTTCACTTTCGCAGAATGTCATTTTTGCAAATGGTCACTTTCACAGAATTTCATTTTCACAACTGGTCACTTTCGCAAAAAGTCACTTTCGCAGAATATCATTCACAATTTTTTTCTTTTTTTTCTCCTATATATTCTCTGTGCAGACGATAGCATATAGCAGCTTAATACTGCGGCACCTTATTTAGTTATAATAGCTATTTCAGTTGCTCGTGTTAACACGTTACCTTATCGAAGTCAGCAGCTATAGCCATCTGCTTGTACAACTGCGGGCTCTGAGCTAAGTAAGCTGAAGACTTGAAGTATGACACGGTGAATACGTTGGCGCCGCCCTCGGACGCGGCTGAGATTATCTTAGGCGTGTGGATCTCCACGAAACCTGGAAAAGGAAATAATAATAAATAAATAAATATTGGACACCATCACATACATTGTTCCAATACCAAGGTATAGTAGCTTAAGTATTATGGAAATTGGAAACAACGACGTGTATTACCACATACACCCAGACCCGAGAAATGTACGTTTTCAACATTTGCCCGACCGGGGATCGAACCCGGGACCTCTAGAGATAGCGGCACCTTGAAACCGGTGCGTACACCACTCGGCCACGGAGGTCGTCAAAATAATATTTTAAACAGAAATATTTAGGCAACAATACTTTAGTATGCCTATCTCTTACTGAGGATAGGTTATTGCAATCGACCGTAAAAGAGCAAAAATTAAACGCTTGAACAGATTTTCACAAATTATAACCATCTCGATCACGTCAGCTTCAAACAAAACAAACCGTTTCAAAATCGGTCCACATAGCTGCTTCCCCTTATTCGTCTTAGGACAGATTCTTGTTTGGACAGATTCTGGTTTGGACAGATTCTGGTTTGGACAGATTCTGAGGGCCTACTCTGAAACGCAAAACCCGAAACTTCGGTATACCCGTCCCTCTCACTCTCTAGTCGCGACAGAGTCGAGTGAAAGGGGCGGGGCTAACCGAAGTTTCGGATTAGCGTTTCAGAGTACGGTCACTGGTTACGACAGATTCTTGTTACGGCAGAATTAGTAGTCGCGCATAAAAATATATTTTTAGAAATTCTTTAGATTAGATTCTGGTTTAGAGAGATTCTGGTTACGACAGATTCATGTTACGGCAGAATTAGTACTGTCACGTATAAAAAATATTATGTCTAAGTAAGTCTGTTTTATTTTTGTTTTTTTTTTATTTTTAGTTTTCAAAAATAAAAATAAAATAAAATATATTTTTATTCAACTTCACTTAATAAATATAAGCTCTTTTGAGTCGTCAATATTTTCCTGCGTCAAGACTTTTTTAACTGATAAGAAGAACAGGCGCAATAAACTTATCAGATTTGTTTTTATATTATAATTATTACTTATTGTTATTTTTATTGTTATCTGCCGTAACAAGAATCTGTCGTAACCAGAATCTCTCCAAACCATAATCTGTCCTAAGAAGAATAATAAATTGTGTGGTTTTTACTTTTGTTGGCTATGTTACTTCTGCCGTAACGAGAATCTGTCGTTAGCAGAATCTGTCCTAAGACGAATAAGGGGCTGCTTCGTGTAGTTTTGCTCGCGTGGTACCCGTTCCCGTTGAAATAGCGGGATAATTTTTTTTTATAAAAAATAACAAAAAACCCCACTGCACAAAATTAAGTGAGAAACAAGCTCTCTCATTTTTATTGCAGTCAGGGGGCCGTTCGGTGACCCACTTTATAATTTAAAAAGGTCCTCTGACTGCAATGACAAATTAAAGAGCTTGTTTGTCTTTTGAGCGGAATGTAGTACGTGGGACATTTTTTTTCTATAAGGCACTGGCCACTTGTAATTATTTTGAAAAATTTGGTTATTTAAAAGTAAAAATATCTTTGGTTGGTAAACACTTCATTTTCCATTTTTCTAAAATACCGTTGTTCGAATTTCGTATCTCCCTCCACATTTTTTCGAGAGCCAAATTGAATGATCGCGTCTCATTTTAAGATTTTAAATGTGACCTAAAACCTGATAAGTCATTTGATCGACTTCAAATGGCTATTATCACAGCCATCTCTATCGTATTCTACAAGCCATGCGCATAAAGTTGGCAACGTAGTTTTAAGTGAACCGATTTGACACTGTTTGCACCGTTTGACAGGTAAACAGCGAGTAAACCTCGAGTACTGAATCCTATGGAGATGGCATATCTTCTATACATCTATACAAATAAATAAAATTGGATTGTCTGTTTGTAACATTAAATAACCGCTTTTTACTACGTGCATATGATTAAATATACGGTACATATACCAAAATGACATGTTTTACAATTTTTGTCTGTCTGTCTGTTTGTTCCGGCTAATCTCTGAAACGGCTGGACCGATTTTGACAAACCGATTAACTCGACAATCAGAAATAGTTTAAAATTGAATTCCAAGGTTTTCTTACATTGTGACTTAGTTACAGGTGAAGCTAATAAAAGTGTGGTAAGTATGCCACCTCCATAGGATTTAGTACTCAGAGGAGTAAACCGGTTCACAGCAATGTTGCCGTTCCGTATCATAGCATGGCTTGTAGAAGACGATAGAGACGGCTGTGCTATTATGGATGAAGAACCTTCAAACGCAACCATCTACAGTTCATCCCTAAAATTAAAAAATCTGCTGAAAGGGATACAGTTTTCATTGCCAAAAGACGCGCTATCAGCGTTCGAGAAGACCGTGGTAGAGATGTCTGCGGCGGACTGGAAAATGTTTCAAAAATTGGTTCAGACGCATGAAACTTTGTATAGAGGCTGGTGGAGAGTTCTTTGAAAAAATTCAATTATAATATTTTATTGAAAAATGGAAAATGAAGTATTTAGAAAAAATCGACTCGTCTCACGACTAGCTCTAGGGTTCTAGTCCCATCGGAGCTAGTTGTGAGACGGGTCGATTTTTTCTAAATACTTCATTTTCCATTTTTCAGTAATAAAAAATGCATTGTGAATGCAAAAAACTAAAAATTAAAATAAGTTATAATATTTTATCCCTAGAAGTTAGTTTGTTAGTTTCACAAAACTTTCTGAGTGTCCGTCCATCACCTCTCTTGGTGAGTATGTCACGGAAGAGTCTGCAGACGCCGGCCTCTATCCTGAAGATGGCCTGGTTGGCCGGGGTGCGAAGGTCTAGCACGCGGTTGTCCAGACGAGTGTCTTGGTTTACGCGGATTTTCAGCGCTTCAGGGTCCTGGAACAAAACATACTCACAGATTAATATTACTAGAAAAAGAAGCAAATTACAATACACTAGCGGATCCTCGCGGTTTCACCCGCGTGGTACCCGTTCCCGTGGGAATATCGGGGTAAAGAGTATCCTATGTGTTATTCCAGCCTATAATCTATCTCTGTTGCAAATTTCATCCAGATCCGTTCAATAGTTTTTGCGTGAAAGAGACTTACAAATTTTCGCATTTATAATACTACGGCTTTTCGCCCGCGTGGACGACACGTCGTTATCCCGCGAGAATTTGATATTTGTTCGAGATAAAATGTTATCGTACCTAAACCACTAGGGTCAGCAACTGGGGTCAGCAGCTAAACCACTGGGGTCAGTAACTAACCACCATGGTGAGTAACTAACACTCCACACTCATATCGTTATGCTCGGGCCTGGCTGTTTCCTCCACTTGCAAGGGCAAGGGTCAGTAAATGAACTGGGGTCACTATATATAAACAATCAGGGTCAGTAACTGGGGTCAGTAGCTAACCCATCAGGGTCAGTAACTGGGGTCAGTAGCTAAACCATCAGGGTCAGTAACTAGGGTCAGTAGTTAAACCATCAGGGTCAGTAGCTAAACTACTAGGGTCAGCAACTGGGGTCAGTAGCTAAACCAATAGGGTCAGTAGCTAAACCACTAGTGTCAGCAACTGGGGTTAGCAGCTAAACCACTAGGGTCAGCAACTGGAGGCAGCAGTTAAACCACTTAAGTCAGTAGCTGGGGTAAATAGCTAAACCAGCAGGGTCAGCAACTGGGGTCAGTAGCTAAACCATCAGGGTCAGTAACTAGGGTCAGTAGCTAAACCATCAGGGTCAGTAACTAGGGTCAGTAGCTAAACCATCAGGGTCAGTAACTAGGGTCAGTAGCTAAACCATCAGGGTCAGCAACTGGGGTCAGTAGCTAAACCATCAAGGTCAGCAACTCGAGTCAGTAGCTAAACCATCAGGGTCAGTAACTGGAGTCAGCAGCTAAACCACCAGGGCATTAACTAAACCAGCAGGGTCAGCAACTAGAACACTCCAACACTCGCGGGTGGTGTAGCTCTATATAGGAGATGCTAACCACCATGGTGAGTAACTAAACTAACACTCCACACTCACATCGTTATGTTCGGGCCTGGCGGCGTCCTCCACTTGCAAGGGCAGCTGTGCGCGCGCCGCGGACACCGTCCACACGTCCGCCCCCACCAGCTCCACGTCGCGGGTGGTGCAACTCTCTATATGGGACGCTAACCACCATGTTGAATAACTAACATTACACAGACTCACATCGTTATGCTCAGGTCTGGCTGTTTCCTCCACTTGCAAGGGCAAGGGCCAGTAACTGAACTAGGGTCACTAGATAAACAATCAGGGTTAGTAGCTGGGATCAGTAGCTAAACCATCAGGGTCAGCAACTGGGGTCAGTAGTTAAACCATCAGGGTCAGTAACTGGGGTCAGTAGCTAAACCACTAGGGTCAGCAACTGGGGTCAGTAGCTAAACTATCAAGGTCAGCAACTCGAGTCAGTAGCTAAACCACCAGGGTCAGTAACTAAACCACCAGGGCAGTAACTAAACCACCACGGTCAGTAACTAAACCACCACGGTCAGTTACTGGGGTCAGTAGCTAACCCACCAGGGTCAGTAACTAACACTCCACACTCACATCGTTATGTTCGGGCCTAGCTGCGTCCTCCACTTGCAAGGGCAGCTGTGCGCGCGCCGCGGACACCGTCCACACCTCCGCCCCCACCAGCTCCACGTCGCGGGTGGTGAAGCTCTCTATAGGAGATGCTAACCACCATGGTGAGTAACTAACACTACACTCACATTGTTATGCTCGGGTCTGGCTGTTTCCTCCACTTGCAAGGGCAAGGGTCAGTAAGTCACTAGATAAACAATCAGGGTCAGTAACTGGGGTCAGTAGCTAAACCACTAGGGTCAGCAACTGGGGTCAGTAGCTAAATCATCAGGGTCAGTAACTAAACCATCAGGGTCAGTAACTTGGGTCATTAGTTAAACCATCAGGGTCAGTAACTGGAGTCAGTAGCTAAACTACCAGTGTAAATAACTAAAACACCATAGAGTCAGCAACTGGGGTCAGTAGCTAAACCACCAGGGTCAGTAACTAAACCACCTAGAACTAGAATACTACACACTCACATCGTTATGCTCGGGTCTGGGGCCCGATTCTCAGACATTCGAACTTTTTCAGTGTGGTAATTCGAATGTCGAACATTTTGTTTGTGGTTTCTATTGAAAAGATAGATCGTTTCAAACAAAGTAAGCTGTCCCACATGTCAACAGATTCATTTTGACAGCTAAGTTCGTATACGAACATCTATTGGACTGTACCACTCGTAGCGTTCGACTGGTTTTCGATCGAACTTTTCGATTGTGAAATTCTGTCAATACAAAAACTGTGTTATATTTGAATTTCGAGCTTATAAAAGTGAACTTTTCTCGACTGCCTGAGAATCGGCCCCCTGGTCGCGTCCTCCACTTGCAAGGGCAGCTCTCTATAGGAGATGCTAACCACCACGGTAAGTAACTAACACTCCACACTCACATCGTTATGTTCGGGCCTAGCTGCGTCCTCCACTTGCAAGGGCAGCTCTCTATAGGAGATGCTAACCACCACGGTAAGTAACTAACACTCCACACTCACATCGTTATGTTCGGGCCTAGCTGCGTCCTCCACTTGCAAGGGCAGCTCTCTATAGGAGATGCTAACCACCACGGTAAGTAACTAACACTCCACACTCACATCGTTATGTTCGGGCCTAGCTGCGTCCTCCACTTGCAAGGGCAGCTCTCTATAGGAGATGCTAACCACCACGGTAAGTAACTAACACTCCACACTCACATCGTTATGTTCGGGCCTAGCTGCGTCCTCCACTTGCAAGGGCAGCTCTCTATAGGAGATGCTAACCACCACGGTAAGTAACTAACACTCCACACTCACATCGTTATGTTCGGGCCTAGCTGCGTCCTCCACTTGCAAGGGCAGCTCTCTATAGGAGATGCTAACCACCACGGTAAGTAACTAACACTCCACACTCACATCGTTATGTTCGGGCCTAGCTGCGTCCTCCACTTGCAAGGGCAGCTCTCTATAGGAGATGCTAACCACCACGGTAAGTAACTAACACTCCACACTCACATCGTTATGTTCGGGCCTAGCTGCGTCCTCCACTTGCAAGGGCAGCTCTCTATAGGAGATGCTAACCACCACGGTAAGTAACTAACACTCCACACTCACATCGTTATGTTCGGGCCTAGCTGCGTCCTCCACTTGCAAGGGCAGCTCTCTATAGGAGATGCTAACCACCACGGTAAGTAACTAACACTCCACACTCACATCGTTATGTTCGGGCCTAGCTGCGTCCTCCACTTGCAAGGGCAGCTCTCTATAGGAGATGCTAACCACCACGGTAAGTAACTAACACTCCACACTCACATCGTTATGTTCGGGCCTAGCTGCGTCCTCCACTTGCAAGGGCAGCTCTCTATAGGAGATGCTAACCACCACGGTAAGTAACTAACACTCCACACTCACATCGTTATGTTCGGGCCTAGCTGCGTCCTCCACTTGCAAGGGCAGCTCTCTATAGGAGATGCTAACCACCACGATAAGTAACTAACACTCCACACTCACATCGTTATGTTCGGGCCTAGCTGCGTCCTCCACTTGCAAGGGCAGCTCTCTATAGGAGATGCTAACCACCACGGTAAGTAACTAACACTCCACACTCACATCGTTATGTTCGGGCCTAGCTGCGTCCTCCACTTGCAAGGGCAGCTCTCTATAGGAGATGCTAACCACCACGGTAAGTAACTAACACTCCACACTCACATCGTTATGTTCGGGCCTAGCTGCGTCCTCCACTTGCAAGGGCAGCTCTCTATAGGAGATGCTAACCACCACGGTAAGTAACTAACACTCCACACTCACATCGTTATGTTCGGGCCTAGCTGCGTCCTCCACTTGCAAGGGCAGCTCTCTATAGGAGATGCTAACCACCACGGTAAGTAACTAACACTCCACACTCACATCGTTATGTTCGGGCCTAGCTGCGTCCTCCACTTGCAAGGGCAGCTCTCTATAGGAGATGCTAACCACCACGGTAAGTAACTAACACTCCACACTCACATCGTTATGTTCGGGCCTAGCTGCGTCCTCCACTTGCAAGGGCAGCTCTCTATAGGAGATGCTAACCACCACGGTAAGTAACTAACACTCCACACTCACATCGTTATGTTCGGGCCTAGCTGCGTCCTCCACTTGCAAGGGCAGCTCTCTATAGGAGATGCTAACCACCACGGTAAGTAACTAACACTCCACACTCACATCGTTATGTTCGGGCCTAGCTGCGTCCTCCACTTGCAAGGGCAGCTCTCTATAGGAGATGCTAACCACCACGGTAAGTAACTAACACTCCACACTCACATCGTTATGTTCGGGCCTAGCTGCGTCCTCCACTTGCAAGGGCAGCTCTCTATAGGAGATGCTAACCACCACGGTAAGTAACTAACACTCCACACTCACATCGTTATGTTCGGGCCTAGCTGCGTCCTCCACTTGCAAGGGCAGCTCTCTATAGGAGATGCTAACCACCACGGTAAGTAACTAACACTCCACACTCACATCGTTATGTTCGGGCCTAGCTGCGTCCTCCACTTGCAAGGGCAGCTCTCTATAGGAGATGCTAACCACCACGGTAAGTAACTAACACTCCACACTCACATCGTTATGTTCGGGCCTAGCTGCGTCCTCCACTTGCAAGGGCAGCTCTCTATAGGAGATGCTAACCACCACGGTAAGTAACTAACACTCCACACTCACATCGTTATGTTCGGGCCTAGCTGCGTCCTCCACTTGCAAGGGCAGCTCTCTATAGGAGATGCTAACCACCACGGTAAGTAACTAACACTCCACACTCACATCGTTATGTTCGGGCCTAGCTGCGTCCTCCACTTGCAAGGGCAGCTCTCTATAGGAGATGCTAACCACCACGGTAAGTAACTAACACTCCACACTCACATCGTTATGTTCGGGCCTAGCTGCGTCCTCCACTTGCAAGGGCAGCTCTCTATAGGAGATGCTAACCACCACGGTAAGTAACTAACACTCCACACTCACATCGTTATGTTCGGGCCTAGCTGCGTCCTCCACTTGCAAGGGCAGCTCTCTATAGGAGATGCTAACCACCACGGTAAGTAACTAACACTCCACACTCACATCGTTATGTTCGGGCCTAGCTGCGTCCTCCACTTGCAAGGGCAGCTCTCTATAGGAGATGCTAACCACCACGGTAAGTAACTAACACTCCACACTCACATCGTTATGTTCGGGCCTAGCTGCGTCCTCCACTTGCAAGGGCAGCTCTCTATAGGAGATGCTAACCACCACGGTAAGTAACTAACACTCCACACTCACATCGTTAT
This sequence comes from Crambus lathoniellus, assembly GCA_949710035.1. Taxonomy (NCBI): domain Eukaryota; kingdom Metazoa; phylum Arthropoda; class Insecta; order Lepidoptera; family Crambidae; genus Crambus; species Crambus lathoniellus. Next base: position 2,426,252 of record OX453325.1, on the reverse strand, counting down.
GTTCGGGCCTAGCTGCGTCCTCCACTTGCAAGGGCAGCTCTCTATAGGAGATGCTAACCACCACGGTAAGTAACTAACACTCCACACTCACATCGTTATGTTCGGGCCTAGCTGCGTCCTCCACTTGCAAGGGCAGCTCTCTATAGGAGATGCTAACCACCACGGTAAGTAACTAACACTCCACACTCACATCGTTATGTTCGGGCCTAGCTGCGTCCTCCACTTGCAAGGGCAGCTCTCTATAGGAGATGCTAACCACCACGGTAAGTAACTAACACTCCACACTCACATCGTTATGTTCGGGCCTAGCTGCGTCCTCCACTTGCAAGGGCAGCTCTCTATAGGAGATGCTAACCACCACGGTAAGTAACTAACACTCCACACTCACATCGTTATGTTCGGGCCTAGCTGCGTCCTCCACTTGCAAGGGCAGCTCTCTATAGGAGATGCTAACCACCACGGTAAGTAACTAACACTCCACACTCACATCGTTATGTTCGGGCCTAGCTGCGTCCTCCACTTGCAAGGGCAGCTCTCTATAGGAGATGCTAACCACCACGGTAAGTAACTAACACTCCACACTCACATCGTTATGTTCGGGCCTAGCTGCGTCCTCCACTTGCAAGGGCAGCTCTCTATAGGAGATGCTAACCACCACGGTAAGTAACTAACACTCCACACTCACATCGTTATGTTCGGGCCTAGCTGCGTCCTCCACTTGCAAGGGCAGCTCTCTATAGGAGATGCTAACCACCACGGTAAGTAACTAACACTCCACACTCACATCGTTATGTTCGGGCCTAGCTGCGTCCTCCACTTGCAAGGGCAGCTCTCTATAGGAGATGCTAACCACCACGGTAAGTAACTAACACTCCACACTCACATCGTTATGTTCGGGCCTAGCTGCGTCCTCCACTTGCAAGGGCAGCTCTCTATAGGAGATGCTAACCACCACGGTAAGTAACTAACACTCCACACTCACATCGTTATGTTCGGGCCTAGCTGCGTCCTCCACTTGCAAGGGCAGCTGTGCGCGCGCCGCGGACACCGTCCACACGTCCGCCCCCACCAGCTCCACGTCGCGGGTGGTGCGGCTCTCTATCATCATCATCATCATCATCATTTCAGCCGTACGACGCCCACTGCTGGGCATAGGCCTCCCCCAAGGATCTCCACAACGATCGGTCCTGCGCTGCCCGCATCCAGCGGCTTCCCGCGACCTTGACCAGATCGTCGGTCCACCTTGTAGGGGGCCTGCCCACGGAACGTCGTCCGGTTCGCGGTCGCCATTCGAGAACCTTTCCGCCCCAACGGCCATCGGTTCTCCGCGCTATGTGTAGGCGCGCGGCTCTCTATAGGAGATACTAACCACCATGGTTAGTAACTAACACTACACTCACATTGTTATGCTCGGGTCTGGCTGTTTCCTCCACTTGCAAGGGCAAGGGTCAGTAGCTGAACTGGGGTCACTAGATAAACAATCAGGGTTAGTAGCTGGGGTCAGTAGCTAAACCATCAGGGTCAGTAACTAACTGCGGTCAGTAACTGGGGTCAGAAGCTAAACCATCAGGGTCAGTAACTAACTGCGGTCAGTTACTGGAGTCAGTAGATAAACATTCAGGGTCAGTAGCTAAACCATCAGGGTCAGTAACTGGGGTCAGTAGCTAAACCATCAGGGTCAGTAACTAACTGCGGTCAGTTACTGCGGTCAGTAGATAAACAATCAGGGTCAGTAGCTAAACCATCAGGGTCAGTAGTTAAACCATCAGGGTCAGCAACTGGGGTCAGTAGCTAAACCACTAGGGTCAGCAACTGGGGTCAACAGCTAAACCACCCAGGTCAGCAACTCGGGTCAGCAGCTTAACCACTAGGATCAGCAACTGGAGACAGTAGCTAAACCACCACGGTCAGTTATTGGGGTCAGTAGCTAACCCACCAGGGCCAGCAACTAGAACACTCCACACTCACATCGTTATGTTCGGGCCTAGCTGCGTCCTCCACTTGCAAGGGCAGCTGTGCGCGCGCCGCGGACACCGTCCACACGTCCGCCCCCACCAACTCTACGTCACGAGTAGTGCAACTCTCTATAGGGGACGCGGTGCGCGCCACGGTGGCCAAAACGTCTATTATGGACTCTTTGGTGATGCTGCAATGGACAGATATACAGGGTGTTAGTTTGGTCAATTGCAAGCCCGAAACCACATCTTGTACTTATAAAATTGAACAACTTACTTTTTTTTTTTTTTTTTTTTTTTTTTTATTGTAGGCTTGCAAAACTGGTTACAATCTTAAAGGTAGCTTATATAAACTTAAAATAATAACATGCTAGAATGCAACCTACTCGATGCAAGCACAGCATGCAATGAATAATTTAAACATAATTATTCTGAATACCCCAGTCCAGAGAAACCGATTTTAACAAATTAACTTACTTCAAGAACATGGGCCGAAATCTGAAAAAAATATTTGATCCCTTCATACAAAATCGATCAGCTGACTGTGCAGATTGTATGGGAGACCAAAAATTTTTTTCACGTTTGTTTCGACCCGTGTTTCTTTTGGAAAGTTGTTCAATATTATGAGTACAAGCTGTGGTTTTAAGCTTGCAACTGACAAAACTAACACCCTGTATAATAATAATTATTATATTTTAGCTGTTGTGTGTCCTTAGTGATTGAGGGTTCCGGAAGTAGTGCGCTTCGACCTTCAGCCTTATCACCACTTAACATCAGGTGCGATGAAGGCTAAGTGCTAACTCGTGAATAAAAAACACAAATTATCTAGCTAGCTCATAAGCAGTTTTTAATTGAATCAGGCGTCACTTGGAGGAAGTCCCTACTCATTGTGAAAAAAGGGACATGCAAGATGCAACCCCTCGCCAGCCCTCAAAAAGACACCAACCGGTCCTAATTGTGTTTTCAAACCATCCAGGAACCCATTGAAATATGCAAACAAAATATGAACCAAATCGGTCCAACCGTTTAGGAGGAATTTGATGACAAACATACATACCACAGAGAAGAATTATTATGATTAAATTCACCATGAATTTGTATTTCTTTAAATAAATGAAAAAAGAAATGCATAGTAAAGTCCATTCGCTTAGATAGTGTCGCCCTTTTATCGCGCCGCCTTGGCACGTGCCGCTTCTTTTCAAAGGATGCCGCCGCATAAACAAAAGAAGCCGCGTACACCCGCAAATGGAATTGGATTTTGGTATTCGGCATTTATTAAATTATATTTTCTAAAATAATCTATGTTTATTATAAATACAGGTGGTAACGACGGTTGTGACTTGTGACAATTCGAGCGATGATGAGTAATCATAATAATCATATAAAAGATTAATAATTATTATTATTATTTGTAAATCACGTATTTAACTTACTTTTATATAAAAATATCCAAATTTTCATTAAAATTGACTTTGGTACCCAACTTAAGTGTATTATTTTATATCCGCATTTTATAGCAAGAGCCACAATGCCGTGCGGGTGTACCGACACTATCTAACCGAACGGACTATATATAGTATAGATAGTAAGGTATCATTCATTAAGTGAAAATTTTATACTAAGATAAAATACTTAATTGAAGATTTTTCACTAAGAAAGAAGCAAAAAAGTTTTCTTTTCTAAAAATACATTTTTGCGACCAGCTTTTCTGCTAACTGTACTTTGATATTGTGTTGCCATCTAAACCAATATTATTTGTAAAATTACAGCTCAATCGGACACTTTGAAGTGGGTCAAATTTAGCTTGCAAGATTTAACCCTGAACGGACATACACATACACTGCGAGTAAAATAAAAGCTTGTATAATACTGACTTGCCGACAAACTTGACCATCTGCTTGCTGACCTTCCGCTCATCACTGACGGATACTAGCAGTTGCACTGTACTGGAGCCCTGGCGGAGCACCGCGAAGCACTGCTTGCCTTTAGCGCGGGACGTTTGGAGGCGAGCTGTTATGAGGATGATGAAACAAAATGAATAAAAAACTTTATTATTTTTGACGAAACCTTCACAAATTATATACCTACACCTTCCTCAAGAATCACTCCATCTATTGTTGAATACCGCATAAAAATCTTTGCAGTAGTTTTTGAGTTTATAGCGCACAAACAGACATACAGACGTGGCGGAGGACTTTATTTTTAACCGACTTAACAAAAGGCCACAAAAACCATTAAAAGTGGAACCACTTAAGATTCGCCGATCAATTCCTGTTTATACATTTCAATTTTCTTAGCCCCATTTCAAAATGCCGTCTGGGGGCCGATTCTCAGGCAATCGAGAAAAGTTCACCTTTATTAGCTCGAAATTCAAATATAACACAGTTTTTGTATTGTCAGAATTTCACAATCGAAAAAGTTCGATCAAAAACCAGTCGAACGCTACGAGTGGTAAAAACCAATAGATGTTCGTATACATGAAGTTTGACTTAATACTCTGAGGTAACTGGAGCTCTCACCCTGAATAAAAAAGTGTCGTTAGCAAATTTGACATTTATGTATGTAGTGGCTGTCAGCTGTCTCTTATGACCATACGTATTTTTTTAAAGTGTAGGTGAGACGGAAGACAGCCACTGTGTTATTTGTGGTATTCAAAAAATTGTTCGTACTGCACTCTCCAGTTACCTCAGTATTAAGTCGAGCTTCATGTTCGTATACGAACTTAGCTGTCAAAATAAATTTGTTGACATGTGGGACAGCTTAGTTTGTTTGAAATGTTCTAGCTTTTCAATAGAAACCACAAACAAAATGTTCGACATACGAATTACCACACTGAAAGAGTTCGAATGCCTGAGAATCGGGCCCCTGGGCCGGGCCGATGCGCACCGGATGGTCTGAATCTTAGCTTATTCTCACCTCTCACCCACACACTATGCCCGTCTTTCTTCACGTCCAGATCCTTGACGTCAGTGTACACTCTGTCACGATTTTCGCCGGAGGATTGGATCAGCTTGTACGTCCCGTACCGACCCTCGGAGACGTCTGGCTCAGACTCAGCTTGGGGCTGGCCAGAGGAAGCCTGTGAAAGCCAACAAACAAATGAATTTATTTAGAGACTAGTGGTTCCTCGCGGTTTTACTTGCGTAGTAACCATTTCTGTGGGAATATAGGGATAAAATATAGTCTATGTCTCTCAGGAATAATGTAGCTTTCTACTGGTGTAAGAATATTCGAAATTGGTTTACTTAGTAGTCTTTTTATCCATTTAAAAACAATCTAACAATAAAAAAAAACTAACAAAAAATCAAACCTTTCCTCTTTATTACTTAGTAATAGATAAAGAAAGCAAGAAAAATGAAAAATGAAACATCATTGCTGTCTTCCCTCTCTTATTGAAAAGATATCCTTCTCTATTTACGGCCAGAATTAATAATCAATCCACAAATAGGGATAGGCATGATCCAGATTAGTTGCCATGCAACGTTTGATATTAACATAGAATAAACGACAGTTGCCAGGGTGTTGCTAGGTGTTGCATAGCATAGCAACTAATCTGAATCATGCCTATCCGTATCTGTGGATAGATTATTAATTGGCCGTTAGTGTGTCCTTATCCTTATTTAACCATGAATAAAAAAAACAACTTTTCATTAATGAAAATACAAATGACACACTTACTGGATTAAATCTTTCCAAAAAACACTTTAAGGGTTGGCATGATCATTGGCTTGGCTCATGCCAGAACTTAGTGGTCACACTACTGGTATCAGACCCAGCCGGCCTAGCATGAGCGGCTTTTATCGCGCGATATGATATGGTACGGCAAGTTGTCTTGCTTACCCCACTAAGGTGTAAGCAAGACGGCATACCGTACTATATCATATCGCGTGAGAGGTCCCAGGTTCGATTCCCAATGGGCGTACATAATTGTATTCGGTTTGGTTGGTGGTAGGGCTTGGTCTAAGTCTTCCTGGCTAGCTACTACCATCTTATCTAAGTCTGACGCCATAAAAATGATGTTTGCATAATTGTGTTCTGGCACTTAGAGATAAGATAGCCAGTTCCTCAGTGATTGAGGATTCAGGGAGTAGAGCGCTTCCACCTTCAGCATTATCACCACTTAACCCAATTTCGCCTGACCGGCCGAATAGGGCCGATGAACAATGGAAAATCTCTTGTGTCTCATTTCTGGGGCGTTGAAGGATTAGCAGGTGTGATGAACGATAAGTACTCACCCGTTGTAAATAAAAAAATTTTAACTCTGGTTTGCTTACCTTATGGTCTGCTTTCTTCTGTTGTTTATCAGCCGCCTTCGCAGCCTTCTTGGCGGCCTTTTTACTGACCGCTGCGTCACCCTCCGCTGTGACTTGGGGCTCTTCTGATACAACCATGATTTATTATACTGTCAAAGAAAATACTGTACTTTTAGACAAGCTTGTGATTTTTATTTGATTCTTAAACAGATAAATCATTAATATTAGGTACTTAGGGCCGATTTCACCGTTGAAATTAAACGCGATCAATTCGAGATAAACTCAGTATAGGCGCTAAACGGCGTTCCGTTCTTAACTTTGGGTTTTACTGACATAAATTAAACGGCGTTAAAACTAAACTTGTTTCAGTTCCTGAACGCCTGATTTTCGACGTTTAGCTATTAAACTGCGATCAGGTCAGTCATCAACTTTCAACATTATATGAGAATTTGTATCAACGCTCAAAGGTTAAGGATAGAAATTTGTTAAACAAAGACATAGGTACAAGGATGAAAGGAGCTCTAGCACTAGCATTTGACAATACATTTGATGAAAATGAGTTTGTTGTTCGTCTCGTCGCCCAAGATGGATACCGGAGAGAGAAGAACAGTTCGATCGACTCTTGATGACAAAAACTTTGAGATAAGATTTCGTCTCACAAAACCTACAGTTATATCTGTGTTAGAGTCTATTGAAGATAAAATAGAATTTCCTACAAATATTTATTATTATTTAATATTTTTTTATTTTAGAGCTAAATTTCCCTATGCTATAGGTGCAACCGATTGCACTCATGTGAAGTTCATTAAAGTTTCATTTTACTTTACTGTACCTAGGGATATTTAACCTACGCCATTCAATATTTTACTGTGTAATGTTCATTGTTTAGCAAATGCATAATTATGTATTATGTCTATACCTAATAACATGCTTATTTTTCTTTTCAAGAAATCACAGCATCTCTCCCATTAATCAGCTGTAATGTGCTCTAAGTTTCTACGCAACTGGGTGCTATCAAATGACTGCTGTAGATTTATGTGGATTTAGCACTTCTACTGCACATAGAATTGTACACAGAGTAAGTGCGGCTATTGCTTCGATTCGACCACGTCATATTTATTTTCCAGAGTTACCAGATCCGCCAGACACAAGTAAAATTTTATGTGAGAGCTAAATTTCCCTATGCTATAGGTGCAATCGATTGCACTCATGTGAAGTTCATTAAAGTTTCATTTTACTTTATTACAATATTGTATGTACCAAAACATATTCAGATATGATATATAAAATTACTTTTTAGGTGGAGAACATCCCGAAATGTTTCGAAAAAATAATTTTTCACTTAATTACACACACTCAACAACAAATAAAACAAGAAATAAAGCAGCAACTATACGGCAGTATAGTTTAGTGCCTTTGCCTGTCCCGAGTTTCACTGTCTAATCTAATCTGTGAAGTCTACTCGGTAACTTAAAGTGATCTGTGACTATGACATGTGACAATACTAAAAATGACTATTAGAACCTATGATTAAAACTAAAATTGACTAAGTTAATCTGTTTCTGTGGTCTAAATAAAATTGTTTCTGTGGTCTTTTGTGAGTAGCCTACTGGTTTACAATTAAGGTGCAGCGCAGACGGAAGACTTTTTGTGTGATCGAGTCTGCGGAGCACAAAAAGTCTGCATGGCGCGCAAAAAGTCGGTCGCGAATTTTTCACAGACTCAACGCACACGACGCACATCTTCGATCATTCTGTCGGCTAAACAGTAGGGACGTAGACGCTATGGAAATACGCTATAGACAGACTAAAGTGTGCGCAGTCTGCGTTAGCGCGCGTTGAAGCAACGTTCTATTTTTTTCGCACACTTTTGTGCGGCGCGGCGCGGTCTACCCGAATTACACGGATTTTATGTGCGCCGGACTTTTTGCGTGTCGTGTCCGTTACTGCATATAATTGCATAGGTTCTATTTTCACTGACTAAAAAGTGCGTCACGAATAGTCTGTCGTCTGCGCTGCGCCTAATAGTTCACAAAGCCCATTTTTTGTAAGACCCTGCTTTTGACCCAGAGACAAGAATCAGACTCATATTGTACCTTTTGTTAAATGTCCATTATGCTTTTTTATGTTTCAGATTAGCAAGATAAGTATTTTTTTGGAGAAGTCATGGAATGGACGGTGGCATACAGAGCTAACCCAGGACAACTGGCTATTTTTGACAATAAATAAAATTTTGACAATAATGAATAGAAAAGAATAGTAGATTGTACAACAAGTGCATAAAACGTACCATTTTATCCGAGACGTATATATCCACCCGAGCCGTAGGCGAGGATGGATAGTCAATTCGAGGGTTTGGGTCAATCGGTTTTATGTACGAGTTATACACTCTGCTTTTCACTTCGAGTTTGAGGAAAATAAATAACAATATTGCAAAAAAGAAAAAATAAAGACTTCGCCATATTGGGGGGAAGACTTTCTTTTTCTTTTTTTGTACTTGGCAGTGGCAGCACAGTGACTTTAGCATAGATCGTAGTCCATAATGCTCTTGAAATACTTATTTCTTACAAAACTCATTAACTTTGCCTAGTTTTATTAATTTAGTAATTTAACATGGATTATGTACAAAATTGAAGAAACAGAATTAATTATCAAGTTAATTGCGTGTGTGACTGTTTACCTAACGACCTTTGTCTTAGAGTCTGAGACTTAGACGAAGATTTTACTTTATGCACTAGAGCATAAAAAGCGCAACATAAACACTAACTTTACGAGCATGAGAAGTGAAAACAAAATAAAACAATTTTGTTATAATCTATTTTTTTTTATTTACTAATTCTAATTTTAAAATTTCTAATTTAGTTTTTTCTTGTTCAGTTTTGAACTTTTCTTGAGACAACAATTCTTTTTCTCTTTGTTCTTGATATCGAAGAATATTCATATGAACTACATGTTCTTCTTCAGCATGTGTGTGTTTCGCCATCAAGAGAGCTTTTATTCGCTCTGTTGTGAGACTTTGGCTCTCCGTGTCACGCCTTAAAGTTGGCCTTCTGCGATCTGTGGATACACCACCAGTTGTAGAAGCCCTTGCTGAGACCCTGTTTGTGTTTGTTCTGTGAGCTCTGCAAAAGACAATGACCATTTTTGTATGGCAGCTGGCGTCCTATTTTTTCTTGCGGCCATCAACCAAACATTGAAATATAATTTGTTGGCAGCACTACAGACAATATTTGCAAAGGAAGTATACCTGTAAACTCAGTCCGAACCGAGTGAGACTAGCTAGAACTTAACTTTGTTTTTCATAATGACAAAGTTACATTTGCGGTTTTTAAAAATGTTCTATATACGGACGAATGTTTCTAACTTGGTTCTGCCGCCCGAGTTTACAGCTAATTTACCAGTCCTGGCAAATATTGTTTGTTACACTATCAAGAATTGATATTCAAACATTTTGTTAATGGCCGAGAGACAAAATAAAAAGACGCCAATTTTAGGCATTGAAGAAGAAAAAATCGTGAAGTTACTCTTCATATCTAATAGCGTATTAGACTGTAAAAGAATTCAAGTTTTGAACCGTACAGCCAGATGGATTAAGGCGATACTCGGAAAAATTATGCTGAGCGAGATAGCAATGAGAAAAAGAGGCGCGCGGGAGCGAGACCGATGTTGCAGATTCGGCTAAAAAAACACAAAATCACTTCGTATTAAAAAACTAAAGCGATTTTTTTTAAAATGCTTCTATACGATCCTAGATATTATTGGTGTCCACTAATTAAACCAATTTCCAATAGTGTAAGTAACCCCATTTACGAATAATCTTGAATTTTCGTATTTTTTAGAGGATTTTTGAAAAGAAAAAGTGTCGAGGCAAAATCATAAAATCGTGTTTTTTAAACTATACGATTCTAGATAAAAGTATGAAGAAATATATATCTTAATACCAGATTTGTAACAACTATAACCGTCCTATAGTTTTAAATCAAAAAGTACATACTTTTTCCGAGTAGCACCTTAATTTACGAATCAACATTAAAAATCTATTGTACATTGCAGAACAGACTGTACTATGGATGTTTTATCTCACGAGCGCGGGTGAGCCACTCTTGTGAGTGTAGATCACAGCCTTCTTTGGTCATACAAACTGTCTGTCATGCATGCATGCATGCACACAACAAAAGGCGGACCGCCATCGTGAAATACAACATCTATAGAATAGTTATTTAAATTTTATGTTTTTGCATTCACAATGCAATATTTATTATTGAAAATTTGAAAATTAAGTATTTTAGAAAATATCAACCTATCTCACATCCAACTCCGATGGGACTCGAACCCACGCGCTATACAGCGCGTAAGAAGTATTGGATAAATTCGACGCTAACGACTCCGTAGCTCAAAGGTTAGAGCAGTCGCCCGGATAGCGAAAGGTCGTGGGTTCGAGTCCCATCGGAGTTGGATGTGAGACGGGTCGATTTTTAACCGACTTCTAATGTATGTCTGTATGTATGTTTTTTTTTTTGTGTATGTCCACCGATTACTCGAAGACGGATGGACCGATTGAAATGATTGAAACGTTATTACATCAGGCTCGTTTCCAATTTTTTGAAATTTTGAAATCGGTTCAGTAGTTTTCAGGAAATCTTGAAAATACTGTCGTTTTCGTTATCACTTTATGTGAATTTAATACGTATCTTTAGGCATAACTCCTTTGTTTATAAACCGATTTAGATGATTCTTGTTTTGTTAAAAAGGGGATACCTCAAGGTATTTTAAACGACTTTAAAAAAAGGAGGTGGGTTTTAAGAAAAACAACAAAAAATCGTACATGTTTCACGCCCGACTTCAAAGTACTTACGTTATTTATTTGGTGAGGAATTATTTCTTACTTTTTTTGATGTGATTTTTTTGATTTCTAAAATACTTCATTTTTATTTTTCAATCTATAGGATATACAAGTTGTACTTCTGACTTAAACTATTACTAACCTCAGTGGAGTACTATGTGTCTGCTGCTGTTCTTGCGCACCAACTTCATTATTTGGCTCAGGAGATGGACTCCTGGATCTCACCAGAACAGGATTCACTGCCTCTATGCTGGGCGTATACTGCAACCAATCCTGCATAAAAATTATTATGTCATTTATAATCAACTAGACTTCCCCTCCTGACTTCACCAGTGTGACCATCAGTTTATACTTGTCCACCATGGAAGGGAGATATTGCACTTATCTATACTAATATTATAAAGAGGAAAGATTTAATTGTTTGTTTGTTTGCATCGAATAGGCTCCGAAACTACTGGACCGATTTCGAAATTTATAACATTAGTAAATTTATTTATTTATTTATTTATTTAATTAGGCTCTCACAACAATGAGTACGCTATTACTAATAACATATAATAAACAGATGGTTCTTATCTAAGTGTCCCATTACTTATAGGAGGGCACCGCATGCTCTATGTAAAAACTAAAATAGATATAAAATATAAGCAAAAATCATGACAAACAAATTGGTTAATTTACAGTAAATAAAAAAGACTTCTATACTTTTTTAACTTAAATCTTACTTAATATAACTCTCCTAATGCTACGTATGGTATCATGACTGAGATCAACTTTGCTTTGATATTCTCTATAGAATGACATGGCCCGCGATAGGAAGCTATGTAATTTTAGATTAGTGCGACTTCTAGGTATATGGAAAAGCTTATTGTTACCAGGACGTGGTACATGCCGCGGTAAATAAAAGTCCATTTTAGACAAAAGAAGTAAAGATAGAAATATGTTCTTATTAATGAAACAGCAAATCAATTCTGGGGTGTCATTGTGTAAAAGAAATTGTATTAATTTGGCAGTTCATATCACAGATAAAATGTTTATGGTTAGAGCAGTCGCCCGGATAGCGAAAGGTCGTGGGTTCGAGTCCCATCGGAGCTGGTTGTGAGACGGTTCGATTTTTCTAAATACTTCATTTTCCATTTTTCTACCATAAAAATTGCATTGTGAATGCAAAAAAGTAAAAATTTAAATAACTTGCCATAGTAATTTCTTATTAAGCGATTGTCTAATATCTGGAAAGGTATTTCTTTCGCGTGTGGGGGTAGTAATATCTTCACATTGATGAAATTAACGCTGGCTATACAGCGTGTAAGAAGTATTTGATAAATTCGACGCTTCTCGTAACGACTCCGTAGCTCAGTTGTTAGAGCTGTCGCCCGGATAGCGAAAGGTCGTAGGTTCGAGTCCCATCGGAGCTGGTTGTGAGACAGGTCGATTTTTTCTAAATACTTCATTTTCCATTTTTCTACCATAAAAATTGCATTGTGAATGCAAAAAAGTAAAAATTTAAATAAATAGTTCATATCATATTGATCAGCTACAGGTTGTATGGGATTTGCTTAAATAACATACAATATGAATTGTAAAATGAATATGAACACTTTACACAATCGCCTACCTGAAAATCAAATAGAGTAGGTACTTACAACAGCAAATGGTTCAATATCATCGGCCTGCATGTGGGACTCACTGACGACGGTGTCTGAAAAAAGAATTTACCTTATTAATCCCAGTAGCAGCTTGTTGGTTGCAGACTGAATTAAGTACTTTTACATTAGAAAAAAATAAAAATAAAATAAATAAATTAGTAGGTATTGATGTTATCTCACAGAGAAGAAACAATATGGTTAAGAGCTGTGAAAACATTTTTTATAAAACATACATACCATTACTTGTACTCAAATTTTCATCTAGTAAAGGATCAAGGACCTGTGTTTGAGTAGCACTAGCACTACCAGTTGCTGAAAAATACAAATTCGTTGTCAACATGATGTTTCAAAATATTTTGATATATTTTTTTTTTGTTTTTTTTAATTTTTTTTAATTTTTTTGGTTTTTTTTATTATATATTTATTCCCTTTATTACATTTTAAATACTTACAAATTTATATTTCTAAACATTAAATTTTTACAATGTATAACACTAAAAAATATAACATTTAAAAATACAAAAATGTAGTTCCCCAACGGCAGCAAGATCAGGGTCCCGGCTACCGATGGTTAAGGATCCAGAGACAGGAACCTTCTCACTATACGGGCCGTGTCCAGAAGTACTGCCTTCTGCATCTGACTTATTATTATTACTATATTATAATTTATAGGTATACAGAGAGCAAAGGAATAAAAACTCACCTAAAATAACTGTGCCATCAGAATCAAAGCAATTGACATATCCAGTCAATCTGGTTCTGATGATATCCAACGCCTTCTCTACTGCTGGGTCTTCACAAATTTTTTTTGGTGGTCCTCCTATTAAATGAAAGTACATCAGATTAGACGAACAAGAGGTTATAAATAATGAACACACTTTAACATTCATAAAAGCACATACCTGTTCCCGAAAAATGCTGGTTGCGCTGAATATTTATTTGTTTAGCCCTTTTTTTTAGATTTTCCCAGCAGTTTTTAAGTACAGCCCAGTCTCTGGGATGTATGCTAGAGGCGGAATTAAACTCATTGGCAATTTTTTGCCACTCTTCATTTTTCTGTTTGACTGATACAGCATCAGTTTTTTTATTTTCAATTATATTGAAATGTTTTTCTACCAAATAAAGTAGGGTGCTTTTTTCGCTGGATACAAAGGTTGGGTCCCTCTTCCTTTTACTAGCCATGGGGACTATTACCGAGAAAATCACAATCTCAACAGATATCAGAAAATATTACCTTAAAATTACACAACAAAGAATATATACGGAATATATAGTATTTAAGTTCCGATGACCGTTTTTGACCACAGACAGATCGATCACTTTTTTAACAACTGCATTTCATTTATGCAAAACGTATCACATCTAATCTATGATAGTGGCATCATTTATCATAAACTTTGTTTTCTTAATCTCAATAAAGTTGGTGAAATCTATGTCTCCTAAACTAAGATCAAATTCAACTTATAAACTCGATTAAGTAGAACTTAGTTTTGTTAAACTAGGTTCCGGATGCGATCGGTGAAATCGGCTGTTAGTCTCTTAGGTGGGACAAAATTAGATTTTACCATTTTGTGATACAGTTTAGTATTAGCTTAGATTAAACTTTTATGTTCCTGATGTTTGGATGTTTGGAAGCTGCTTTTTATGCTCAAGTGTTTTTAACAGATCTATAATTAAATAAATTGAAGGACTTAGAATCTTAAACATAGTATTAAATCAATTTACTGGCTTACTAAAATATTCATTAAACTCTGTTGAAATACGGTATTATACTGATTTTTTTTTAATTCTTTAAAATGTATTTCGAAATATTAGCTACACAAAACAAGTTTTCATTTTGAATTATCTTGAATATTTTCAAAGATATAGGACTTCAAACTTTATAATTAGACAAGGACAGGACGCTATCTTAGTGACGTCAGTGGGTTAGTAGCGTTATAGTCACGCCATAGAAGATTGTTTTAGAAAGAGACAGCTATAGTCAAAATCAAACAGACTATAATTCTTTTATTATAAAACAGATTCAAATTATTTTTTAACGTCATCATTAAATATCTACATTTCAACAACAGTAAAATACCCTATTGTTAGTACTTATCTGCACTTATGACTCTTCTAGACAATATAACAACATGATAACATTTATTATTTATAGGGGGGACGCCAGCGAAGCCGGACGGGTGATCAGTCACCTAGGTCGGGACCATTTCACCCAAACAAGATAACATTATCAGTACATCGTTTAAAAACACTTTTGCTGAACTGCAAGTTGAGACTATAAGTATTTTATTACTAAGTAATAAAATAAAATACATACATTACTGACATAAAGAAGAATAAAACAATGGCATTTACACTGAACACACATATATAAAGTTGTGTAGGAGTAGGAGTGAAGTCAAAAGAACGAAAATGTTATGTATGTCGCAAGTATATAGGTTAGTCACATTTCAACCTAATAAATAACCTAATAACAAAAATTCTAGTGTCTATTGTTTACAGTTACTAGCTTCTAACGTAATTCCTACAAAATATAGTTAAAAAATAATCAAATACCACGTAAACGTTTGCATTAGAACAAAACAAAGTTTCATCATCCGCAGCTGTGTGAAACTTAAAAATAACATTAAATAGAAGTCATCACTTACCTTTATTCTTGGGGTCTATTGCAGTATACACTTATATCACTATCATTTAGTAAAATAATTCAGTAAAAACAACTTTATCAGAGCAAAAGTGATAAAATACCAGATTTTGAGGTTAGCGAAGCGGTCCGGTCACCTTTAAACGTCAAAGTCGTCAATAGTCGACTGATTTTGACATTGACATTTCCTCTTCTTTTTTTTATTTTTGGCTTGGATTCAGGTCTTTTGAGTCATGTCTTGATGTCTTCTCGTCTCATTCAGCTTTTCTATTGTAGATTTTCTATCTATCAGTCACACAGACAACAAATAAAATAAACATAGAGCTGCGTTCAATACGTTCAACATCCCATAAAATCATGATCTATTGCTATTCTAAAAATAATCACTAATGTGTAAAGAAAGTAGTAGGTGTCACACACAACCTATTTGGTAAAGATTTGTAAGAATGAAAGAAGAAAATTGTCATGCTGCCTTTGACAAGTGTCAAAGTGCGCTAATTTGCAATCAATCTCTTGAAAACCAAAAAATCCTTCAAACATAATAAGAAATTGACCTGATGAATAAATTGATCGCCCAAAATGTCAATGTACACCGCTGGCCCTGACATAGAGGTAGCTGGGGCGAAGTATAGTAGTAATAATTCGGATTTGAGAGTAGGATGCCAGTATTCACAGCCAACATACCAGGACTTCTCAAGGTTGGGGATAGAATTGAGATCGGTGGTAAAATCAAGGAAAATGCTAGAAAGTAAGAGATTTTACAATACTCCTTTCTGTCACACTTGTACAAGTATTGTTAACAGTGGTCTTCCAAAGTTCTCTATTTGACAGTGTTCATCTCAATATTTGTCGCAGTGTACTGTACCAATTCAGTGCTGCAGCACTATCATTACTTGGTTCTTTTGTCGGCATTTAGCACCTAGACAAAGTAGTTCACAGAATAAATCACTGTTACTTATCAAGATAATAAAGTGGAGCTAAAACGGATCCCTGAGGAATACCAGATGTTACCAATCGGAAACTTAACGAACTTTTGAGTTGTGTTTTTTATTTTATTATTATTACTTACTATATTAGTACCTACCTATTGCCTATTGTGTCCTGAACAGAACATAAGAGATTTAAGATTATTTTATAACAGTTCCGAGCTAAGTACATATTAGGTAGTTAGCTCTGCGTGTGTTCTATAAACTTCACGTTATAGATATAAATATTGGACCCCATTACTTAAATCCTGTAAGGCTTCCATCACACTGCTGCGGTTTCCACTCCGATGGACGGAAATGCGGCGTGAGTTTGTTATACACTGCGGGTTTTGTATGCACATCAAAATTCTACAGCCATAGTTAAGTTAAGAAGCGCACTACTACGGAGCGGTGAGCGGTGCAGTGTAGGAACCGCCTGATATCTAACCTCAAATTAAGTAGCTTAAACACTTGAGCTAAAGGAGTGTCTACACTTACCCGACTGGGAATCGAAACTGTGACCTCGGAGATAGCGGCACCTTGAAAACCGATGCGTATGTGTGGTATGGTACTCCGACCACGGAAGAGGTCGTCAAATAGACAGAATTTGCATTAATGGGGAGGAAAACTAACTTTTTATCAAGACAGGAAGGCGAAGATGATATTGGAGGGCTGTTTTGTTGATAGGTTGTTATTGTGACGTTATGTCACAATCATAACAGCTGTCAAAATCGATGAAATCTTTTAACCAAACATCGAACAAAGAGTACATTATTATCCCACAGATTACCTAGGTAGAAAGTGAACTCCAATCACACAAACGCCACCTACAAAAAGCTTTGCCCGTTTCTCCCCATTAAAGCCACCTCTCGTTCCAGAATGTCGGTGAATCTTTGCGCGCAGGAGGGGGAGGAGCCGCGTGACGTCGTGCTCCACTTCGACGTCCGCTTCCATCGCGACAACATCATCTCGCTCTCCCGCAAGAACGGCGTCTGGATCGGCAGCGGGAATTACGATACCAACTACAATATGTTTGTGCCTGGTAGGTGCTTCTTCTTATTCTTTTCAAGTCAATGGTTCAGTCTAGCTTATTTCACATGGTAAAATGATGAATGCAAAATGTGCGCCAGGGTGGCACCCGCCCCCTTTGAAGCAGATACTTCACTCAAATAAGTACCTATGGACACCAACATACATACTAAAAAACATACATAATAAAAAAAAATCTCTAACAAGAAAGAATTTATTTAGCTATGATTTTTGTAATTAAATCATTGATTTTATCCCTTTGTTCGCTGGATACCAGATTCGCAAAATACCAGATTCGCAGAACACCACATTCTCAGAACACCCGATTCGCAAAACACCAGATTCTCAGAATATCAGATTCGCAAAATACCAGATTCGCAAAACACCAGATTCTCAGAATACCAGATTTTAAAAACACCAGATTCTCGGAATACCAGATTCGCAAAATACCAGAAACTCAGAATACCAGATTCGCAAAACACCAGATTCTCAGAATACTAACTTTGCAAAGCATCACATTCGTAGGGTCAATAAGATAAGATGTCTGTATGGGCCATAGAAGTCATTCATTATCAAAAGAGTTACCTTTAACCGTCCGAAAAAAAAACGGAAGAGACAATAGGTACCTATATAGAAAAAGTTAGAAAAATAGTAAAGATAATTTCTGATTTTTCCACCAACTCCTCTAGACTGCTTATTTTTTTTTGTTTTAAGCATAATTTTTATACTAACATTTTCTTGTTGTGGTTTTGTTTTATGGTACTAATCATTTTTTAATGTGGTTTTATGAGAATCTGGTATTTTGCGAATCTGGTATTCTGAGAATCTGGTGTTTTGCGAATCTGGTATTCTGAGAATCTAGTTATATATTTTGCGAATCCGGTATTCTGAGAATCTGGTGTTTTGCGAATGTGGTATTCTGAGAATCTGGTATTTTGCGAATATGGTATGCTGAGAATCTGGTGTTTTGCGAATCTGGTATTCTGAGAATCTGGTATTTTGCGAATATGGTATTCTGAGAATCTGGTGTTTTGCGAATCTGGTATCCAGCGAACAAAGGATTTTATCTATAGCCATACCTTCTCCTCAGGCACAGTGTTCCGCATAATATTTGAGATCAAGGACACAGACGTGATCACCATCTACTGCCAGGGCAAGTTCCACTCCAACTTCCTGCCGAAGATCCCCCTCAGCATGGCGCGTTACATCGTCGCCTGGGCGGACGTCGAGAAAGTCACTCACTGCTTCTTTCAATTCAATAAACAGGTAAAGTTGCTGGTCTGTCGGTGTTGTACCGGATACACTTCGGAGAGTGCGCACAGGAACTGCACGATCTTGTTCCTCCAGCCCCTTTCCACCATCGGGGTACCAGGCACTTTTAGCTTACGATCCATATACATCGTTGACATACTACCTGTCCATACTAAGCGCTTTGCTAGTTCATTTTTAATGCGAGATGCTAAAGATTGGAATGCGCTACCTGCGAATGTGTTCCCCCGATCATTATAACCTTGGCCTTTTCAAAGCAAGAGTGAATGGGCACCTCCTGGGTAAGCATGCAAAACCCAAGACTGCATTCTGTCTCTGCTGGATGATGGTCAAATGCATACCGAGTACAAACATAAAAAAAGCTAAGAGGTTTTGACCCGGTAATGCGATACAGTAGGTACTCGTAAACTCCTAGAAATACGGGAATATCGGGATGCAATACAGCCTATGTCACTCGGAAAGAATGAGCTTTCTAATGGTGAAAGTTTTTTTTAAATCAGTCCTGTAGTTTCCGAGCCTATTCAATGCAAAGTCTTCCTCTAAATAATATCTTCTTCTTTCTTGCTTCTTCTCCTTTCACTCTTCATCTACGTCCTGTACTTTGCGTTCTTTATCTAACCTCACCCTTGAAATTCCACGTCATTCTTCCGACTTTTTTCCTACTCTTTCTCTGTCCATGCTGTCCGTTTGTGGAACGCGCTTCCACAAGGTATTAGAAAGGCTCAGACTCTAAAATCCTTTAGAGATAAAGTTAGAAGTCATTTCCTCTCCCTTACTCATTAAAGTTGTATTATCTTATTTTTCTCTATTTGTCATTCTAGACTTATTCTATCCTTTTTATGCACCCTCTCCCCTTTGTTCTTTTGATTTATTTATTTTTCTTTCGCCCAAGGTTGCCTGAAAGAGATTGCTATTTAGCAATAAGGCCGCCTGTTATCTGTTTTCTTGTTTCTTTCTTTATGTGCAATAAAGCTTTTTTATTTATTTATTAATATTAGTACCTATAGATACATATATATTATAATATTAGTACTTATAGATAAAGATAAGGACTTTTCAGAATATTTCATTTCAGATACTTCCACTTACTTTTCGCTTTCAGGCTCAAAGTGGCGACGACCCCTCGGACCCCGGGGTGTGTCCGCAGCTGCCGCGCGCCAGCATGCTGTCGGGAGATATTAAGAGGTGGTGCGTTGTTATTATACTCATCCCACAATACCTGCCCCCGTACCGACTAAAAAATATGGACATGGACATGACACTTGAAGCCCATATTTTGACCTTATATGGGCATAACATGGGCTTCAAATGTCAAATGAAGCCTATATCCATACCCATAAATTTTAGCCGGTAGCCCCCCTGGCTAGCTACCATCATCTTATCTAAGTCTGACTGAAGCCATACCAACTATGTTCTAAGCATTGTCGAAGATATACGGCCAGAATTAATAATCTATCCACAGATAGGGATAGGCATGATCTAGATTAGTTGCTAGGCAACACCTAGCAACACCCAGGCAACTGTCTTTAATTCTATGTTATTAACAAACGTTTCATAGCAACTAATCTGGATCATGCCTATCCCTATCTGTGGATTGATTATTAATTCTGGCCGATAGCCAGTTTCTCCAGTGGTCGAGAATTCTGGGAGTAGTGCTTCCCACCTTCAGCCTTATGTTAAAGACATCCGGTGTGATGAAGGCTATGCGCTACTCCGTTGTGGATAAAGAAATACCACAAAATATTAATTTCATTTCAATTCAATACACCCAGTAACAATTAATCAAAATAATGGTAAAGTAACATTTTATACCCATTTTTTTCCAACTCAACTCAGTCCGCCTTGTATACACATACATACACGCTAGTACGCACACGTACATATACTTAGGCTTAGAATCTCTTGTCGGTTTTGAATAGTATTATGCTCTTGCCATGTAGGTAAGCCAACTTAATAGAACCATAAAAAACTGGACTGACAACAATAGGATGTTTGATTGACGATCTATCATAGTGATTTAATGATTGAACCGGCATAAGAATTACTGTAAGTATACTAATCTATATTAATATTTCCAGTCCAAGAACTCATAGAAAATCTGCACCAGGCTCACCAAAATTGGAATCCTCAAATGAAAGCACTGATGATGAGGGTAAGCTGAAGTCGAAATCCGAAGGCCGAGCTGACAGGTATTTCTACGACACCCTCATGTGTCAACAAGCTGATCGCCCCAAATTCTCACCAGAAATGAAATATCGAAGAGAGCATTGCCCTGCTAGAACCAAAATAGACTACAACAGGAAATATAGAGAGATCGTAGAATCAGACAAAAACGATAGTGAAGATTACTCTGAAGAACTCGCTTCTAAAAACATGGACTCATCAGCGGCGGAGACGGAAGATGTATTGCATGAGCTAGGAATTAAGAAACGCGGTAGAAGGGGAAAATTCGCGCAAGTGGTTGGTTTTATGGGCAAACAATCAAAGAGAAATTAGTTTTGAGATCAAATGGTAGGTTGTTTCATTTTTGGTAGCCTTTTATACGAATTTATTGTTTTTTGTAATAATTTTGTATTTTGATCTTTGTTTTTATATATTTGTAGTATTTTGTATCTTTTTTTAATAAATATAGGTCAGATTGAAAAGTATTTGCGTAAGTTTATTTTTAAATACACACACCACTGGGCCATTTTTATACAAAGCATTGAGACCTAAAATACTTCCTTGGGGAACGCCTTTTCTATTTCTATAGTTTCAGGAATGCCTGCCAACAACTGACTTTTTATCGAAAACGTAACTATTTACGTTAAATTACTAGATGGACAAGTAGTTACCTCAGTACCTACTTACAATTTTGTTGAAACATATTTACAAATCGATTTAATCAAATCGATTAATGAAATCACAAAGTAAAATAGTTTCAAAATTATACATTTATTTATCAGTCATCATCATTGATATTCGCTACATTATAGTACTTATACACTATTTTATATTTACATTATAAAAATGCGGACAATCCAACATTAAATTGAAAATGTTCAGAGACCTCAGAAGCTTTTGTTAAATCGAAAACCCTTATAACTAGGTATGCCATAACATTTATTTATAAAATAATTTACATTTTACCCCGTTAGGCTAGCCCCATTAAAGGATATAAAAAATAATATTAACTATTGATGTAGCTACATATAATATCTGCGTGGTTCTCTTTAACCCCAATGTTTAGGAGCAGCGTCTTGGATACAAGGAAAATGGATTCTCCGTCAATTTCGTGTTCCATCAATAATGCAGCTGTTTCTGACCATTTGAATTTGCTGATGTGTGATGATAATTCTTCGATCTGAAAAAAGAACAGCAGTTTTTTTGTAACTACCCGTATTTTCTTTCATTCAGTATTAGAAACTGAAAATTTTTTTCTTTCGGCATTGGGAATTTTATAACTGGAAATTACCACGATGTTTAAGATTTGAATTTTGAATGAATTTTTTGATGAGCAACTTTAAATCTTTAATTCTGTGATTGACTAACCTACCTAATAGCATAATTAGTGAAATCTTTATTTTATCTTGAAGAGGCATATTTAAAGACAGATAAAAATATTGTCATTGAACACGATTTTAATCAATATGGTGAAGAAAATAAATAAAATAAAGTGGATCAACATACCGTCCACGATTTCACGGTAGCAGGCTGCAAATTCAGGAACGGATTTTCTAAAACAAAAGAGATAACATAATTAGACTAATTTGAGCTAAATAATTTGTGTGATTGTGAGAAATTTAGTTATTTCTATGCAAATTCTCTTAGTTTTGATCGTTTTCCTTTTTAAACGACTTCTAAATCAAAAAGGAGGAGGTTCTCTATTCGTCTGTATGTATGTTTTTTTTTTTGTGTATGTCCACCGATTACTCGAAGACGGCTGAACCGATTGAAATGGTTCAAACGTTATTACATCAGGTTAGTTTCCAAGTTGGTCCCATTTTTTGAAATTTTGTAATCGGTTCAGTAGTTTTCAGGAAATCTTGAAAATACTGTCGTTTTCGTTACCACTTTATGTGAATTTAATACGTATCTTTAGGTATAACTCCTTTGTTTATAAACCGATTTAGATGATTCTTGTTTTGTTAAAAAGGGGATACCTCAAGGTATTTTAACCGACTTCGAAAAAGGAGGTTTTCAGTTTGATCACATATCTATTTACCAGAAAACACGTAAATTGTCTGCACAATGCACTAAAAAGAGTGAAATAAAAATAATTTTTATAAAAAAATAAAACCGCCTTCAAAAAAACCACATTAAAAAAGTAAGAAATAATTCCTCACCAAATAAATAACGTAAGTACTTTGAAGACGGGCGGGTTTTAACAAAAACAACAAAAAATTTTACATGTTTCACGCCCGACTTCAAAGTACTTACGTTATTTATTTGGTGAGGAATTATTTCTTACTTTTTTAATGTGGTTTTTTTGAAGGCGGTTTTATTTTTTATGTGGTCATTAAACCCAACCCCTAGGAGTAGGAGGAAGGAAAAACCTATTTCGTATAACATGACGTTACAGTATGATCACAAGGACATGAATATCCTCGTGGTCATACTGGTACTTATGACAAACTAGTATGACCACGAGGAAACGGCGTTAATGAATTTCAGGACTGTTAAGTTTATGGGACGTACTAGTTCTATTTTGAGCTCGGGCGGAACGTGACAATTGCGTCATGCTTTTTCGTTATCACGTCAAAAACTGACACTTGCTTTATTTTCATACAAACATACTCAGTTCATGGTCATAAATAAAACTAATCTTCTATAATTAAACTTTTCTATAATTTCTGGGTCAAATGTGTTGGGCAAAATATGTTTAATTTTCCGATAAACATTCGAAACAACTTTGAAATCTCTTCACATTCCCAAACTTCCAAAAGTGTGAATTTATAGAACAATGTATGGAACGAAAACAAACTTTCAATATTTGTGGATTTGTTTGTTTTTATTTGGGGTTTTTATTCGAAAGATGGGCCATTAAGTAATGATATTGTAGAGAAATAACGAGGGTAATACCCTATCATATTTGCAAACGAGTGTATTTAAATTTTCTACCTGCTTTATCCGTTTCGTCGCTACTATTCCCTTCTTCAGATATCGGCTGAGGGGCAGCCTTAGCACCATTATCTACATCAGTCTTCTCCTCAGATTTGAGTCTGATCTCGTTTTGTAGAGGCGTTTCTTTAGTCTTGCTTACAGTCTTATTATCTCTGTCGGTTTGATTATTCGTGATTTCTTCTTTGGGTTCGACTTTAGTTTTGCTTTCTTGTTGCACCGGTTGTACTAGCCGGCGAGTAGCTGGATCTCTAATCTGTATAATTAGAAAAGAAAATCGTAAATCAACTTTATTGCACATTTTATACACACTTTTTGTACTAATTAAAAATTAAGGGTCTATGATTGTGATTTGATTTTGATCAAGAAAAACTTTAACTAAGTCACAAACGCCGCCACTTAAAGCTAGAAGAAGAAACAAGTGAAGTGACGACTACCGGCGGCGTCCGCGTTCATATAAAATGTATGAAAACTACAGGAAAGAGGTCGGTGGCGGCTTTTTCGGTGGCTATTGTGCGACCAAGCTAAAGTAGTAAGTGAGAGGGGCGCGCTTGGAAACCCCTTTGCTTAATACAGCAAACCCCTTTGCTTAAAACCGCAAGCCCCTTTGCTTAAAACGGCAAACCCCTTTGCTTAAAACAGCGAACCCATTTGCTTAAAACAGCAAACTCCTTTGCTTTTTTAAGCTGTTTTCAGCAAACACCTTTGCTGAAAACAGCAAACCCCTTTGCTTAAAACAGCAAACCCAATACACCTTTGTACGATTTTGAATTCAAGTTGTCATAGCAACTAGCTTGGAGCCAATTGCGTGGCATGCTCCTTTAACCTCTTTCCTGTGTTCTGTCAATTCTTTAGATGTTAGATATAGAAGTGGCTCCTCGCGGTTTTACCCGCGTGGTACCCGTTCCCGCGGGAATATCGGGATAAAATATAACCTATGTCACTCGGGAAGAATGTAACTTTCTAGTTAAAGAATTTTCAAAATCGGTCCAGTAATTTTTGAGTTTATTCGTTACACACAAAAATACAAATCTTTTCTCTTTATAGTTTTAGTATGGATAACTATGGATATACTTACAGGAAATGCTACATTTGACTCCTGGATAACAATTCCATCTAACACATGAGTAAGAACGAAATCTCTTTCCTGTTTAGTACATCTATCAACAGGAAGCATTCCTTTATTATTAGGGGTTTTCAGCGTTATACTAGTATCATTTTCCACTTTCTGCTCTACTTTAATTTCATCTGGAACTATTTTAGGAGTTTCAATGTTTTCTTGTTTAATTTCAATAGGCGGTTTACTTTCCGGTTCAATATTCAAAATGTTCTTGGTGTCTTTCAAAACATTTGCGCTTTCTTTATCTGTGAGAACTCTACCTCGTGCTTGGGTAAATACTGTATTTCTAACCAGTTTATCTTTATCAGCGACCGTTGCATCTTTAACTTCAGAATTAGATTTAGCATTCGATTTATCAACCTGTATGGCTTGTTGAACATTTTCAACTAATTTGCTGATTTCTTTTATTTCCACCGCTTGTGGCTCAGTTTGATTATGTAGCATTGGTTGAGGAACTATAGTAATGTTTGGTTTTTGTTCTACTTTCACACTGTTTACGGTCGGTATATATTCTAGATTCCTTTGCGGCATAGTTACGGGCTTAAGTGGTGTTGTTATATTTACTTGAATGGCAGCCATTTTCTTATGGATTTCATCAGGCGATTCACTTTTTCTTTTTCTGAAATTAGTCTGGTCTTCTGGTCTAACGAAGGTGATTGTCGAATTTGGGACGGTAGCTTGAAGATTTGGCATACTTGGTAGAGTAGAATTAATGTTGATTATGTTTGGACCCATCTGCATAGCTTTGTTTGGTTGTGCTTGGATTTCTATTGAGTTTGTGTAGTTGGGAGCTGTGTTCCGAAACTGTTGCGGGCGCGGTTGTATTGGCCTGTATGATTGTCCCATGTTTCTAACGCCCATGTTAGTGTTTGTTACTTTGTTGACTGTAGTTGGCGCTACTTTCCTAATCCTTGGTTGCGCATTGGTGAATGTTGGTGGAGACATTTGTGATCCAACACTTTGAGTTTGTATTGAACGAGGAATAGTATTCAACGGCATTTGCTGGTAATTTGTTTGAGGCACGTTCTGTATTGGGTTAACTGTTAAAATTTGGGGAGGTGGCCTTATCTGTTGCTGGTTTGGTTGATTAACGTTCATGTATACTGGCCTTATTTCTTGTCTTTGATTCTGATTTTGTTGAGGCTGTTGAACTATTTGCATATTTGTTTCTGGTCTATGGGCGTTATTAGTGTTTGTCATGTTGTGTTGCGGTTGTGCCGGCATTTGGACGGTTTGAGTAATGTTCGGCATTGTTTGATAGGTCTGGGGTATTCGATCTGGCAAGTTCTGTATATTACCCCCAACATGTGTTTGATAATTTTGTACCATATTCTGTTGCATAACATTTGGTAATTGTATCTGTCTCTGTTCCTGATTTTGCGCTAATATTTGCTGTGGTATCACTTGTTGGTAGTTTTGGTAGTGTTGTAAGTACAATTGATTTTGGTCTATATGCTGTGGGATATTGGATATAATGTTGTTTGGCATCTGCTGGACGTATATCACTTGGTTCTGCACTTGCCGGTTCACTTGGTTCTGTGCCCATGGTGGCGGATTTTGTGGATTTATGAAGAGCGTTTGATTCGGTTGTATCTGGTCACCTGAAAAATAAGGTTAGGTTTTTGAGTAACGTTTCACGTTTTGCTGCACAAGAATGCGACGAATGTGTTTCGCTGGACGGTGCCATTGGTGAATTCACCGAATCTACCAAAGATACTAAGTTGGTATCAAAAATGACTGAACTATATATCAAATTATGAACAACGACAGAAGAAGTAATGTAGAAAAATAATTCAACCGCTGTATTATTCTGCCTCATCATCATCATCATTATCATCATCATCAGCCATTTAATGTCCCCACTGCTGGGGCACTGGCCTCCCTTATGGATGGATAATAAGAATGGGCCACCACGCATAGATAGGTACTTCTTTTCGTGTGGCTGGCGCCATGCCATTCAGGCACAGACCCTTCTTCTATTTGGTTATGTAATAAACTAGGGTAATAGTATAAGGCTAGCTAGTAGTATAAGGCTGAAGGTCAAAATGCTCTACTCCCGGAATCCTCAACCACTGAGGAACTGAATCTTATGTCTAAGTGCCGGAACAATATAATGCTGAAAACATCATTGTTATGGCGTCAGACTTAGATAAGATGGTGGTAGCTAGCAAGGTGGACTAAGAACAAGTCCTACCACCAACCAAAACAATTACAGTACCTATGTATCTTCACTGGGAATCGAACCCGGGACCTCTGAGTCCGAAACAGGTGGAAATAGAACCAGTAGACCACAGAGGTGGTTAAACCAACTTTGCTAAGTTCTTACCCGGCTGCACAAGGATCTGTGTCTCGTACACCACTCGCACCGGGCACAGCATCATCTGTTGTTGCATTTGTTGCATCCTACAACAAAACAGCGGGACTAAGCTGTGCACTCCTTTGAGGAATCACATAAGACATGCATTAACTGTTCTTAAGGCTAAGTGTGTTGGCGCAGATCTTAGAGCTGACAGGAGTTCGGTGGTCTGATGAAGAAAGTTACTAAACGAGGTGATCACCATGTCTGTTACACAATTATGCTTTATTTTATTTATTCTTAAATTAAAAAGGCTGCAGATATTGTTTGTAAGAACGCGAGAATCCCTGAAACTGCCATTTGCATGGTTCATCAAAAGTTGGATCAAGGAGAGAGTTAGGTATACCAATAAGGAGAAAACTAAGAATATTACGTAATTTTGAGTTCCTGGGGGGTGGGGGTACCCCCCTACAGATTGTGTATTTTCGCTTATGTTCCCCCCCCCCCCCCCCTCTGTGTATTTCCGGCATGACTTGTGAAATGTGTTTTTAGTCGAATAAATTTTATTTTATTTTTGCTAATAAGGGTACGTATCTTGAATAATATAGCCACGCGGAAGGAAGACGGGTAACTAGTAATGGGGAGGAAAACTAACTATTTATCACGACAGAGGGCGTAGGTGATATTGGAGAGCTGTTTTGTTGATTGGTTGTTATTGTGACATAACGTCAGAATAGCAACCAATCATAACAGCTGTCAAAATTGATGAAATTTTTAACCAATCATCGACCAAAGAGGACATTATCATCCCACAGATTAGGTAGAAAGTGGACTCCAATCTCACAAGCGCCATCTACAAATAACTTTGCCTTTTTCTCCCCATTATAATAGAATAAGAATATACTTACGCCAGATTTTGCTGGTCTTGCTGTTGCTGCATCGTGTGTTGTATGGACTGCTGCACCTGTTGCATCGGTTGCTGCATCTAAAAATAAAAACAAAAGATAAAAATTAAGTAAGTAGGTACAGCACTATAATCTGCTATCTACATGCCAGAGGGCTGAGAATAAGTTGGAAAATACGCCTAGAATTGCGTTTGAGCACAGCCATCTCTATCGTCTTCTACAAGCCATGCGCATAAAGTTGGCAACGTAGTTTTAAGTGAACCGATTTGACATCGTTTGCACCGTTTGACAGGTAAACAGCGAGTAAACCTCGAGTACTGAATCCTATGGAGATGGCATATCTTCTATACATCTATACAAATAAATAAAATTGGAGTGTCTGTTTGTAACATTAAATAACCGCTTTTTACTACGTGCATATGATTAAATATACGGTACATATACCAAAATGACATGTTTTACAATTTTTGTCTGTCTGTCTGTTTGTTCCGGCTAATCTCTGAAACGGCTGGACCGATTAATACGACAATGAGCGATTTTCCGAGAGGCCATTTAAAAAAAAAAGCTTCCAAAAGCTTTACTAGATGGCGTTGAACGAAGTATGTACATGTCTATGGTATATTTTGGTATGAATCATAGTTAAATTAATTACTTTTTAAAAACCCAAAAGAAACTAATAATAAATTAAATAAGTACTGATAAGTACTACTGTGAGGAACAGAAACGAAATAGGTAAATTTAAAAATTAAGGTAAATAAATAACATCTGTCTGACGTTCCGTTTTACGTAACAAAAGTAGCGTCAAAGTAAAATTTATAACGTTCCGTTCCTTCTAACTGCATAGGTGGGACAGCGCCATCTAGTGAGCGAGCTTTCAGAAAATCGCCCGTTAGAAGAAGTTTAAAATTGAATTCCAAGATATTCTTACATTGTGACTTAGTTACACCTCACTTTTTCGTAGATGCCACCTCCATAGGATTTAGTACTCAGAGGAGTAAACCGGTTCACAGCAATGTTGCCGTTCCGTATCATAGCATGGCTTGTAGAAGACGATAGAGACGGCTGTGGTTTGAGTTAAAATTTGACAGATTGATTGTACAGTGGTACCATGGTACACTCGACAGCACATCAAGTTAAACAGCTGAATTGCGATAACAGCTTTTATTATGTAGGGCATAAAGGCTGTCTCAAGATCAACATGTATAGTCTGATGTGCCGCCGTGTGTACAATCCTTTCTGTTCCGGTGACAGCGGCGCAATGTACTTACCTACTTTTTTAATTTTTTGTAGCAATTTAACTGGCCCTGACTTCTAAGACCTTCAGCCGCCAGCAGCGCTATGGTTGGACAACAACTTGACAGCAAAATGACATTTATAAAAAACACGTTAGTTTCACATTTTGGCCACCGGAACAGAAAAGATTGTGGCACTGTACCTTATAGTAAAGCAATACGATCTAGAATATAATTCTTAACGCGATCGTGATAGTAACGTTTGCACATTGACAAACTTCAGGCGCGGATCCAGGATTTTGTTGAGGGAGGGCAAAATTGGCTGAAGGAGGGGGGCAATTTTGGCTGAGGGGGGCAAATTTTGCTGGGGGGGGGGGCAATCTAAGCTAATTTCACGTTTTGAAATGACGAATAAAAAAATATGAAGGTAAAAATATGTGTCTCAAGAGGGGAAGGGGCAAATTGCTCCCATTGCCCCCCCTACCCTTGTATCCACACCTGCAAACTTACACTCATCATGACACAGATTACTAAATTTAGTTACTACGTAACAGATACTGCACTCCGCTAAGCCTTTTAAATAAATAGCAACTCTAGCTATAACGCAATAAAGTAGAATTCAGCTTGTACGGCGCAAATTACGAACGGCCACTCGTTGCATCTCTTTCTATCGTATATATTCTAGCTCTTTTGCGGACCTAATTTCTATGGATTTGCTTTCTGTGGTGCGGGCGAGAGTTCTGCAGACGTCTGCTCGTCCATGGTAAGAGAAAAAAGTTAGGTACCAATTACAAAACATTAGGATGAACCCGTGGCGCAGTGGCTAGCGCGCTCGGCATGCTATCTCTGAGGATATGCAGTTTTCACAATGGTCTTACATGAGATGCGTGACCGAAAACTAATTATCTCGACGAAGGAGTTCGTGCTGAGGAATGCACGTTAAGCCGTTGGTTAGTCCCGGCTACAACGATTAAAACTAAATTAGAACACTAATACACCCTCTATCTAACTCCTAACCGTTAAGGAGTTTTACCTCCCATCATCAGCTCTCCTGAATAAACGGAAGATTACATCTAGCGCGATCGTATAAACAGTATTTCTCCTCAGTAATTATTCTCCAACTCCTAACCGTTAAAGAGTTGTGTCTTCCATCATCAGCTCATCAACATGAGCTGATGCCTACCAGATGCAAATATTTGAAAAGCTTTAGAAAAAATATATATAAAACACGTAAAAGTATTTTAAAATTTGAGGGTTTTCCTCGATTTCCTTGGGATCCCATCATCAGATCCTGATTTGGTGGTACTTACCAATGGGATCACCACAGCAATAATACTCTTTCGAAAAAAAAAACAAATTATGGAAATTGGCCCAGAAAGTTCGGAGAAATTTGTGAACAAACATAGACAAAAATAGGTACAAGTACCTATTTAAAGTCGAACGTTTAACCTCCTCCTTTTTTGAGGTCGGTTAAAAATAAAATAACAATCATTAAGAAAGTAAATGCATAAAGCAAACTGTCAATTTAAGATTTCTACCATTGTTTGAAAAAAGCATTTTGAAAGAATGTTGCTCTACTTCAATTATTTTATTTATTAATTCCTAACTATTATGTAACCTACATAAATAAAGCTTATCAACTACATACAATTATTAATATTAACGTTACCTTTAATTCTTACTTTTGAAACCTTATTTTTCTTTTAAGTATTATGTAACCTACTTCAGTTTTAATTTCAGTATAAGTTGATGAAATGAATAAAACTTTTAGTGGGAACTAATTAGTAAGATTATTACTATATTCACGACAACTTTCTTTTGATTTCCCTAGAAATAAATTAAATATAAGAATACATCATTATTAATGAATAAACTTATGCGATCTAGTGATGTGCTGTACTTAATTAAGAAAAAAGATCGATGTTTTTAAGGGTTGTATTGTATTTAATTGATCACCAAACTAATCTAACCTAACCCAAAAAAATACTAAGTTAGCGCCTAAAAGTGCTGAAATGTACATTAAACTGCATTTTGTGTGCATTTCAGTATTTTAGGTGTTAACTTGTCAATTTATTATTTCTCGTTTTTGTAAGAGTTATTAAAGGGAAATCTGTTGGTTAAATGCTATGAATTACGGATAATGCATAATTATGCGTAACTTTTTTACTAAAGGTTATTATTGTTTTATGTATATTTATGTAAAACTTCTATTGAGTAGGTACAAATCAAATCTATACTACAGAACTTAGATATCAGGGGGCCGATTCTCAGGCAATCGAGAAAAGTTCACTTTTATAAGCTCGAAATTCAAATATAACACAGTTTGTGTATTGTCAGAATTTCACAATCGAAAAAGTTCGATCGAAAAGCAGTCGAACGCTACGAGTGGTAGCGTTCGACTGCCGATTCTCAGGCATTCGAACTTTTTCAGTGTGGTAATTCGTATGTCGAACATTTTGTTTGTGGTTTCTATTGAAAAGTTAGAACGTTTCAAATAAACTAAACTGTTCCACATGTCAACAAATTCATTTTGACAGCTTAGTTTGTATACGAACATCGATTGGTCTGTACCACTCGTAGCGTTCGACTGCTTTTCGATCAAACTTTTTCGATTGTGAAATTCTGACAATACACAAACTGTGTTATATTTGAATTTCGAGCATATAAAAGTGAACTTTTCACGATTGCATGAGAATCGGCCCCAGACAGGTGAAATTGTGTTTGTTTGTTTGTCCGTTTTTCACGTCAAAACAGAGCAAAGAATCATGGTGATTTTTGGTATGGGGATAGTTTTGTGGCTGGAAAAAGGCATAGGCTACTTTTCATCCCGGAAAAATATTACGTTCCTGTGGGATATCGTTGTGTAGTCCACGCAGGCGTAGGCGCGGGCAGAAGGCTAGTTTTAATCAAATTCTATAGAGCTATTACTTACATCCCAAGAATAAAATAAAAATATTTACGCGGTTGAAGTCACGGCCGGCAATATTAGCAATTTCGCCTTCTTTAGCAAGGTGATGTACGGAAGCAATTGCCATTATTCAAATATTAGTTTCCCTGCAAGAATATTGTAAAGCCTGACCAGAAAAATAAAAAAAACCTCGGCATGATGCGAAAATGTGACGAACTAATTTTTTCTATAGAATTTGACATTTAGATTTTTAGGGTTCTGTAGTCAACAAGGAACCCTTATAGTTTCGCCATGCCCGTCTGTCCGTCTGACCCCAGTCTAGCTCATAGACTCTTAGTACTAGAAAGCAGTAATTTGGCATGAATATACATATTTATCACGCCAATAAAGTGGTGAAGTAAAATTTTGAAAAATATTTTTTTTAGGTTACCTCCCCTCCACGTGAAGTCGGTATGTAATTTTTTTTTCTTGTCTACACCATAGTGTGGGATGTCGTTGGATAGCAATTTCAAAAACGTTGTGGGTTTGTAAAGACAGTTTTTTTATTGAGGCATCTGATTGTGAATTATTAAGCTTTAAAGTGCAAAATTTTGTTAGAGTCAAGTGTGTGTCCCCCCTCCCCCCTACCAGCCAAATGGTTGATTCTGGATACGTGAAAAAATTCACGATAGTAGTACATATGAAGAAGTTAAAAGGAAAACTATCACAGCTAAGTAGGCTTTACAAGTTTTTGAGATATAACACATTTTCGAAAACCGCAAATATAATTTTGTCATTCATACGAATACTATGAAAAACAAAGTTATTTTTTTCTGGCAAAAAATGACAGTGGTATTTTGCTAGGTGTACGTAATCGGTACGTTAGGTGGGTACGAAACCCTTCATGAGCGAGTCCGACTCGCACTTAGCCGATTTTTTATTTTTAGGTCTGGCTTTCAGTTTCTTAAGAATATCTTTTCAGACTATCGAAAAATCTGTTAAAATGTATGTCTTTCTGCCATAGCAATAACTGGGACCTTTAAAAATCTCCCAAGCAACCGGCATATTTAAAATTCTCATAGGTAACGGCATTCCAGGCTTATGGAGTTCCAAGCAGAAGTTTCCAAATGTGAACTTTTATTTCAAAAACAAGTCGACATCATTTGCCTTTTAATCTTTCGATATTTTTCTGGGATTAAAAGTAGCTTATGTCTTCCGTTCCCAAACTATCCCCATACGAGAAATTATGTCGATCCGTTGCTCTGTTTTGACGTGAAAGACGGTCAAACAAACAAACACACCTTCATATTATTAATAATATTGTATGGATAGAAAGAAAGGATCACAAACCACTACGCGGGCACAATACGGATTAGTGGGTGGAGTTAGATCATAAGATCACGGATTAGCGTATTTTCTAAGCACAGAGATACTTAGTTTATGTACATACTAAAGCTGAATACCTCAGCATAATAAACATGAATAAGTCGTAAAATTTAGTAATAACGGATAATTTATTATTATAGGTAAAAAAAAAATGGCACAGAACTCTCATTATGCGGATCAGTACTGCGTTGTTTTTTTAAGTTTTCTTTACCAATGCTCAGCAGTTGTTATATTTGGCGGCTGAACAAAAGGTTTACTACACCGATATTTCATTATTGACACATGGTGTAGACAAAACCTTTCTTTAGCTCGTTATTCGCAATCGTGTCTCCAGTAACAATAGCAATCGCTCTCAGTATGACAGAGGTACACTGAACATCCATTGCGGCGGCAATATAGATCAACTTCAAAGGTCCCCTTAGTAAACCAGCAATGGATGTTACACATTGTTCTTTTTCTAAGCGATCGTGTTTTCTATTGGATGACACGATTTGGTTTTCAAACTTATAATGGCTGTAGCAATGGCTAACTTCATTAAGTATTGTTTTATTTTTTGCTTTATTTTTGAATAATTAAAAAGATAGGAACTATGAATATCACACACAGTTATTAATATTTAAATAAAGTAAATACCTATAGGTACACAAAAATATGGTTTGGAGTTGAAACGAAACTAGTATTTACAACTTCATTAGTTAATTAGTTACTTTAGTAATAATTACTGTAGAATGGTTTTAAACTTAAAAAATGTGTAGGTAGCAGCCATTGTTTTATTCCAACACACAAAGACATTACTTCAAAATACACAAGTGTAATTAAGTATGATATAGATAGTGATCAATACATTACATGTCAGAATATCAGGATCAATTCGTTTAAGGTCGACAAAGGAAATACCATAAAACCACGCGTCTCTGCGTCTCTTTCCAACGCACATAGCTGTTATGTGCCATCCCACTCTCTACCTCTGATCCCATTCATTCCATTATGAATTATTCAACGAAAAGGGCATGGAACACCGCCGGAATATATTATCTTTTCGTAGAAGTAGGGTCACAAGCAAATTCTAAAATAACACGATTGAGTCTTGTTGCCAAGTAATATAGACCATATTCCTTTATCTGAGGTATCAAGTTTTTGTGGACGACGAATGCGGCTATGTCAAACGAAATTAAACTTTAGCACATAGTAAATAAGGGTCATAAAAACGGTATATAACGATGGGTTGGGAATAATAATCCTTGTCAGAAATGGCGGCCACCGTTTTTATCTTTTTTTGTTGTAGTGATGGGGGCGTACTGCACGGGCTTTTTATCGATGATTTTATTTTTTTGAACTAGTTTTTTATGTTTGGAGAAATTGCTAATGGTAATTAACAGAAAGTTATGGCGTTGACACCACAAACTACTTAACTAGTTAGAATTATGATTACTCTTTGAGCAGTATAGTGCTAATAGAAATAAATGCCAAAATTTTAGTCATAATTTAATTTCTACACATTCATGGCCAACATGAATTAGAACTTAAAAGCTCTATGATGTTGCTGTTTTAAATTATTATATTTTGATGCACAACAGCATGTAAGGTACAGTACAGATCTGTCAACTTCCTGCAACTGATTTTGTGCTTTAACACATGACATTTTGGGTTCAAAAAAGGTCGAAGAAATTCATGTATTATTATATCGTCAAAGTCAGTCAAACACATTTGAATAACATGACAATAAAAGACACGTATTACTCAACGAAACATGCATAATGCTACACTTACCGGCAAAACTTGGCCAACGATCAATTTTCGTACAATCATGCTCGCTTTAGCGTCTTATTAAATGGGAAACTACAAATATTTGCAAACATTATAGAGGTGCAAACATCTCTGCAATAAAATTATTTTGTCAAATCACAGTTTCAAAATACTTCATACAGCCCTCAATTTTTTAAATAATTAGAAACCATAAACCAAACTCCATGCTTTCTATAATTGTATATGAAAAGTGAAGTCAGATTTATAATAATAATAATAATAAAAGAGCCTCGATAAACACCTTAAGAGGCTTGCGTTAGGTGGATGGATCGGGAGTCAGATGCAGAAGGCAGTACTTCTGGACACGGCCCGTATAGTGAGAAGGTTCCTGTCTCTGGATCCTTAACCATCGGTAGCCGGGACTTTGATCTTGCTGCCGTTGGGGAACTGCATTTTTGTATTTTTAAATGTTATATTTTTTATTGTAAAAATTTAATGTTTAGAAATATAATTTTGTAAGTATTTAAAATGTAATAAAGGGAATAATAATAAAACACTTTATTGCAATAAGAAAACGCATAACAAAAAGAAGACACTACAAAAGAAGCACACAAAAGGCGGCCTTATTGCTACGTAGCAATTTCTTCCAGGCATTATAGTTTTTGTTTATTGAGAAGATTTTGCGGTTTTTGTTAATTTTTGAAAAAGTGATTCGGCAATTAGTCTTTTGGCCTATCCATTGAAGTACAAATTGTTTTTCATGTATTTGACGCTAAATAAAACCCAGCATTGGCCAAGTTTCAAATCTATAAGGGTTCCGTTTTTTGCCATTAGCTACGGAACCTTAAAAATGTATGTCGTATAAGCCTCTAGAGGCCGCGACAGTCGGCGCCTGACCATTGAATAGAACAGACGTGAGAGTGTTGTGTGCGTTGACGAGCTAGGTATTAGGTACAGTAGGTTAGGTATATAGGTACGAATGCTGCGACTTACAGTGACCATGGACAGAATTTCTTAATGCTACTAAAATTTTAAATGGGCAAGTTCGTAACTTCGTTTGAGTAATTAATAATGTATATAAGCTTCTGCATAGATTTGCATGAAATGTCACATTCAGATTAACCATGACCAGTATACGACGCTGGATACATTTTATTATGATATTCTCAAAGGAACTTCAACCACATGTCATGTGGTGAGTGGAACTACTCACGTGGATATTACTCCCTAAGCGTGCGACAGAAGTGATAATCGCTAAATGCATATTTGAAACTTAAAGATACATTTTTGTTTGAGCAATGTACACTCGACAGCATATCAAGTTCAACAGTTGAACTGTGATACCAGCTTTTATTAGGTAGGGCATAAAGGAGGTCTCAATGTCAACATGTATAGTCTGATGTGCCGCCGTGTGTGCTTTGATACTTTTATTTAAAGTTGCACTTAGTATTGATTGTGAAATCAAGTTTAAATATCGAATTAATACCCTTCGTTTTTACTCTTAGGCACGCCAAAACGGCTGAACGGATTTGACTGAAATTTGGGACATAGATACTTTGTAGCCTGGAGAGAAACATAGGCTACTTTTAATCCCGGAAACATATGCATACGAATCAGCTAGGTATATGTAGACAAAAACATTTTGTAAAAAAAGCACCAATGGTCATGTACCGCTAATACCTATAATACGACACGCGAATCACGAGAAGTGAATTGAATAAGAAATTACTTTTTATATGAAAGCGCGACAAATATTTTTTTGTGATAAGATAACATAATGTTAAGACTTAATATTTCTACGGTATGTTAAAAACCTAAGTAACTTTTTTATTATGGCTACATTTTTATTCAATAAAAGGAATTATTTGGTACTTATATTTAAATATATTTGAGAAATGCAATGTAATTTAACAGACGATATCCTTTTTTTCAAATCCTGTGAGCATTCAAAGTAAGTAAATAACATATCTACCAAAATGTTCACAAACAGTTTCATGTACACTATACAAACATTTATATCTTCCGTTATAATTAGGTTGAAGCAGTTACATTAACAGAATCAAATTACAATATCGATAAAATTCCATACCGAAATATCGATAAAAACATCGACACTCCCGAACGGTAACGTCACTAATTTAAATTTAGGACGCCCCTGGGGCGCACTGGATTCCCAATTTCTCTATAAATAAGTGACACGAGTATGACAAGGAGGGAAATACATTAGTCGCCCCATACGTCAGAACGAGACAGCCAATGATATCCAATTAAAGTGACCACTGCACAATGAAATTGTCAAAGCAATATGAACCTTACACAGATGACATAAAGAAGTACTGAATTAAATAATCATAATAATGTTTTAATCTATATAACGTATAGATTAACATATACATACAAACTCTTTCGTACGCCAAAAGTTACATCTATCACTCAATAAGTAAAAAACTTATTATAAACCATTAATAACCACATTCACGAACATTCCCTACTAAAATTCTCGTGTTACAGTACTCAAATGTACGAGAAAGCACGAAGAAATACTCAATGTTGTCATATTTCGTCGTCTCACAACTATTTCAATGACAACAAACACAGTATCAGCGTAATATAACCTCACTTATCACCGTTATAGCACATCCAAGCTTAAAGGCAATCCTAAACAACAAACAAAACACAAACAGTGCTTACCTTATCCGATATCTAGGACAGCAAACACTTATAACGATTATAGAACGTCAAAATCTCACTAAAACGTCACTGACACAACATCACCGGACATCTTTTCGTAGCAAATGGCTTCACGAATAACGAAAAGGAACGAGCGACAGTGTGCGCACCTTGTACCAAAAAACCGTTAGCGACAGCACCAAAACGATAGCATCGCTTAACTCACAAAGAGAAACCTAGAACCAGTATCGATTTTTGTCACGGCACCCTATTCTGGGTACAGGCCGTGCCCAACCAATGATAATGCATTGAGCACGAACGCACGGTATTGGATAGAACGTGTTTCGGAATTTAAACACGTTCCATGACCCCGATTCCCCTCGCCTCACAGTCCACAGCTAAGCATACGCCTTTTATCTCTGTCTTACATGCTTTTTTAACGCATTAAACAGAGCAAGATAGAATCGCAAAATTTTTTCAGCGTCAATTAGAAAGGTTAAATGGAAGACGTATTTAGTTTTTCATATCATATAATAGTGTACTTTATCATTTTCTATTAAAGTCGATAATTCAATATTGCCACTCGAGTCAAACATTGTAGCTATGATGTCATTTGTGTAGTATGGCGGATTTGTGTAAATAAAAATGTATATTTAGTTGGGAGATGTAGGCCTAACTTTTAGTTCTTTGAGGTACTTACTTACCTAATTTTCCCTTCACTTTGGTTTTATTCAATTTATTGGAACAATTTTGAAAAAAGCCTTTTTTGCTAGGTATTTAAGTAGTTCTCATTACTTACTCACTGAGCCACATACAAAACTTTTACTCACTAAAACCAACATTACTCTTGCACAGTCTCTTCTGTTTTCCATCATAGACTACGCTGATGTCTGTTACACGGATCTCTCGGAAGTTAGATATGCTCAACAAACTAAAGCGTCTGCAGAATATGTATATCCGTTACATCTTTAATCTTCGTAAAGACCACGTTTCGCTCAATCAAAGCTAAATTGGCTCCCAATTCGTCGGGACGCAGGGACTTACATACACTTAGATACGCTTCTCGATTCCATCCTTTTCCACCCAACTACTTCTTACTAACATAAAGATTGTTTTCACTATAACATTGTCATCTCCTCCACTCAATGTATCTATCACCTTAAGTACGCTCCTCCTCAAATCGTACTCTTGTTTTTCCTCCCCATTCCACAGATTTCCTCTCCTATACCTTTTCTGTGCATGCTTTTCGATAATGGAATGCTCTTCCAGAAGGTATAAGGAAGGCTGGCACTCTTAAATCTTTTAGCGATCAAGTCAGACAGAACGCATTTCCTTTCTTATTCTTAGTTTCTTATTTCCTCTCTTACTCCTACTGTCTATAAATTTTCTTGATTATATTCCTATTCATTTTTAATTATATTATTATCTATAATATAATATAACGTTATTTACATTTTTGTCTTCAGACTATTATTACTTTTCTACTCAAGGTTGCCTGGAAGAAATTGCTACGTAGCAATAAGGTCACCTTTTGTGTGATTTTTCATTGTTTTCTTTGTGTTAGGTGTTATCGTACTGCAATAAAGTGTTTTAATATTATTGTATCTCGGCTTGGGCCCGCTCCTTTTGCCAGGAATTTTTCCATTATTATTATCATCTTTATTACATTTTAAATACATACAAAATTATATTTTTTTATTTGGGCAGATATGACTAACGGAACAACAATTGCTGAATCGATGTCCCACATGTCAACAATCTCGTGGGCTAAATCAAGATATTTGTTCTTTATCTTTTTCAGCTTTCACAAGGCTTCCATTATTATTGTTATTATTATTATTATTTGCTCCGCTCTTTTCTCACAAACCGTCGGAAACATTCCCGATAGCGGAATGTATGCTCTATCACTGTTACTCATTTCAGAATAGTCAAAGACAAAGCATAGAATTCGAATCCGATACCCATTCCAAACGGTTGTGAATTAGGGGGTTGTGGATTAAAATGATTTGCAAGGTACCTATTTTGGAGGTCATTCATTTATTACTTACGTAAGACGATTTGGGAGGTAGGGGTCGTAGAGGGGTCGACCATGTCTTATTATTCCTTTGAAAGGGGTGGGAGTGGTGGAGTCTTGATAGTTCTTGTGGTTTTTACGGTAAGATCACAAAAATCAAAATTAAAATTAGACTTTGAAAAGCGAAGGCAACCTAAAGCACGGAAAATTTTGTTTGTGTTATTTTTCAAAGTACGAGTAAGTACTTGGATAAAAAAAATGTTTTCTTTGAAATAAGTAAAACCTACCTATCTATAAATTCAAATAAACCATACCTACGTGTTTAAATTTTTTCTGTAAATTCTTAGGTAGGTATATGTACTTCATAATTCATAAACTAATATTAAATAGTCCCACTCCCCTCCAACTCGGTCATTCGGCTTATTCATACTTTTCCTTCCTTCCTTACTTACCTACAGGGTGACTTTAAAATTATTGGCATCCCATTCGATCTATTGATGTACAACTAGGGACGAATTCCGTGAAACACCTCTTACTTTTTTTCGTGTGGCTGGAGTGTCACCGTTCAATTGCAGTCCCTATCCAAAATTGCTTATGCATTGTACTACCACAGTTAAATATTTAATACACAAATAAGTAACAGGGACTGCGCGTGAATGGCGATACACAAGCCACACGAAAATAAATAAAAAGTGGTTCACCGAATTTGTCCCTGACTTTTTAAGAATGTTTAAATACAAGCTGTCTCGTAAATAATGGTCCAACGGTATAATTCATAAATAGATCACATTTTTGGCAACCCTTAGAAATTTTGAAATACGATTCAAATTGGTTGTAGTTTGTAGTTAATCATGTGACCTATCTAGGAATTACAGTTGGTCCATTAGAGTCGGGACAACCTGTTTAAGAAGAAATTGTTTAAGAAGTAGTGCCCGCGGACAACCGGACAAAATTTCAATGATTTTTTCATTTTAATTTGTAAAAGAGGATAGATGATAAATTTTAGATGATTTTTCAGGGTTTAAAAATATAACAATAATAAATAAGTTATAAATATTGGAGCTGGTATACCTACATTATTTCCAAAACTACAGTAGCTTGATCACTAGTGTTATGG
Source organism: Crambus lathoniellus (assembly GCA_949710035.1). Taxonomy (NCBI): domain Eukaryota; kingdom Metazoa; phylum Arthropoda; class Insecta; order Lepidoptera; family Crambidae; genus Crambus; species Crambus lathoniellus. The sequence goes on along the minus strand of OX453325.1, from coordinate 2,385,176 downwards.
AAATTGGAAACAACGATGGGTATTACCACATAGGTGCAGACCCGAGGTAATATTGAAACGCCTTTATTATGAGTAGGCTCTTATTTTGAAAGGATGCCAATGATTTCAAAGCCATCCTGTATATTGGTTAGCAATAAACTTGGAAGGCCTGAAGGCAAAATCTTTTTTTGTATCATACACAACATTATGTAGGATGTTCCTAAGTACACAGAAAAAACGGTTTACTCCGAATAAGTGAAATAATCTTGCATGAAAGCAAGTTGCATTAAACCAAGATTATGGTTGCCTCATATATATTGAAACTAATATTTTCTTACATTAAAAAAATAATAATCTCAAACTGATATTTGAAATAATCTTGAATTAAAACAATTCTCGATTAATTTAAGATAATTCATCTTAAACCAAGAATTGTTAGTATTGTTAATGTAAGTTGATAATTCTCTTGATACAAGCTTAGGATGTATTTTTATTTCAAGAAAATATTGATTTCAATTCAGATAAGAAATCACTTCAATTGAAAAAAATTATATGCTTAATTTAAACAAACAAACTTTTCGTTAAACAATAATAAATCTAACTTTAACACTAGTTTTACTTGTTTCAAACGTGTTTATTTTAATATGAGAAAATTATATCCTCAGACCAATAACTACTATTTTAAATTTGAATTTAAGCTACCTTCGATAAAGAATAACCTTTCTTGTTCCGGGAAAAATATTTCTTGGTTTCAATGGCCCGCAGGCGTGCCACGCTGGTGAATGGTGCCCCGTGGTGCTTCCAGGTGAGCTGCGTGAGTGCCAGGTCGGGTGTGCAGTTGTGTTGTGTAGCTTTGCGTTTGGATACTGCTGCGCTGAGACCTTGAGGAGGGGTGGAGCTGGCTTGCTGTGCGACTGCTGGGTGATATAGTAGAGGGTGGTGATATAGTGCACTGGTGGTGTAGACGGTGCTGACGCTGGTGTAGACGGTGCTGACGCTGGTGAAGACGGTGCTTGGCGCTGGTGATGACGGTGTGCTGGTGATAAAGGTGCTCCATTGTGCTCCGTAGGGGTGTCACCACTTTAGCTGAATGATTATGTCATTCTTTTCCGGGCTAGGGTGGTGTTAGCCCGGGGACTACTGTCCTAGTTGATGACGGATGAAAGTTGTATATATAGCAACTTGATGGATTTATTTTGCTTGCGCGATGTAGTAATTTCATGTATATTTGTAGGCGCGCGTAGAAGTTGTTGCGGTAGCGTTAGGTAGCGCCATCTGTGGTTGCCGTCTTGTAGTTGCCGTCTGTGTTGTGTGCGTCGTCGTCCAGATTTTTAATGTCAGGTTTGGTTTTTATTTTACAAACATTTCTGCAGGAATGTTTGAAAATAAAAACTAAAACTAATAAAATACGGCTCAGGAACTCCCAATTGTTCTAATAGAAGTTCTGGAGTCGTTTTCTGAAAGGAAAGTCAAAGACAACATACAAGGAACCAACAGAAAATCATATAACATGTGTGCTCTTAAACAAAATAAAAAGAGATTTTATTTTTATAAAATATTTATTTACACAAAAACAACAATAATTGAGATCACAACTTTATAATATGGTACTGAGTGTACCTCATAGATTCAATAAATTTACTAAATAGTACATACATAAGTGTACATAGGAAAAATGTAGGTACACTCGACAGCACATCAAGTTAAACAGTTGAACTGCGATAACAGCTTTTATTACGTAGGGCATAAACGCGGTCTCAAGGTCAACATGTATAGTCTGATGTGCTGCCGTGTGTACATTACTTTTATTATTTATATAAAAATAAATTTAATTAATTTCAATTAATTAATTTTTCTTCTGGAATAAGTTTGAAGAACAACTCTGTTGTTATGGTATTTGCTAAACTGTAAAACAGAAATGATACATTTAAGTAATCCATTGAGATTTGGCTGAAACATCGTGACATTTTATAAAAGAGCACAAAAAAACGTGGACATGAGTATAATTTTTGCATGAATAGGTGGCGCTTCAACAACACTCTTATCCAAGGCTGGCCAATAGCCAGGCTATTACTCCTAAAGGGACATCATTTGATATCTGATCTGATAATGCACTCCAACTCCACCACCACAGAAAACAAAAATCTCAATTCACAATCTCAAAGTTCTCAAACAGAACAAACAAGAACAACACCAACATACCAAAAAAAATATAATTAAGGTAGAGACATGGGTAGAGGTTACTGGTTATTGAGTCAAAATATTTTTAAATTTTTTCAATATTATATTTAATTGAAACAAGGTACTAAGTATAACATTTTGTAGCAAACCAAGCTATTTAGTTAAAATAAGATTAGATGTCATTAGTTCAAGAGATTTTTGTCTTAATTTGCTCAAGATATGATTCAAGATAATATTTTCTTCATTAAATGAATTGTATCATTGTGATAAATAAACTTTTAGTTTGAATTAAGCAATTCTTTGTATTGAAGCAATAACATTTGAAATTTTTAGATTAATATTACTTATTATTAATTAAAGATATTGTTTCTTGATTGTAAAAATTGCAACAAGAAAATATATTTTTTGTTTTAAGACTGCCATTATTTGAAAATGAATAAACATTATTTGTATTAAGACAATTTGCCTTGAAATAACATAATATGCCAAGAAAGCTATTTTTCTTATTTAGAGAAATCCTTTTTTTCTGTGTAGAGCAACTTTCTTTACGAAACCTTTGCTAGGGCTAATAGTTGAACAGAAATGTTTTGTTCCGGTGGTTTTCGAAGTCCGGTGGCTAAATATTAGAACTAACATTTTACGACTTTTTATAATAGTAATACCAGCCTGGCAGTGTAGGATTGAGCGTCTAATCAGTGAGGCTAGGGTACTCATCGGTAAGCTCAGCTGCTTTAGGGAGGGCAACATGCGCCCTAGGGTCATGCGCTTTGTGAAACGTGCATTCTTGGGGACTGGTATTAGTCCTCAAAATTATATTTCATGTGTCACAGAGCGCATCGACTTCCTGAAGCAGAAAATTTTTGCATGGGCTAATCGTATTCGAAGGTATAGGGTGCGAGTCGATCGCTTTACTCAGAACCGCATGTTCGAGAGAGATCAACGACGTGTTTATGCATCCTGGGAGCGATCGTATCAGAGTGATACTGATATGCATCGGCCGGATGATGAAGCCATGATTTCTTTTTGGCACAACATCTGGTCCGTGCCTGTCACTCACTCTGAAGGCGCGTGGATGGAGGATGTTGAGCGTTCGTGTGAGCTTATACCTGATATGAATGAAGTAACCATTGACTACCAAGACGTAGTTTGTGCAGTTCGTTCCTTACCCAACTGGAAATCTCCAGGCCCGGATGGACTGCACAATTTCTGGTATAAATGGTTACCTAGCTCGCACGTTTGCTTAGCATCTCAATTTCAATGTGCTTTATTATCTCGATCGCTTCCAGAATTCATGACAACAGGCATAACCCATCTGCTCCATAAATCTGGTAGTACTGCGGACCCCAAAAACTATAGACCTATCACCTGTCTGCCAACAATTTATAAAATTCTTACGTCCATTTTGAGGTCGAAGATTAATGAACACATTAATCAAAATTCTATTATGGTCGCCTCTCAGAATGGATGTAGGAATGGGGCCCGTGGTACTAAGGAGCTACTCCTCATTGACATGGCTATTAACCAACAGGTTCGTCGAAACCGAAAGAACCTGTCGACTTCCTGGATAGATTATAAGAAGGCCTATGATTCCGTGCCGCATTCGTGGCTCATGAGGGTGCTGGAGTTGTATAAAATAAATACAACTCAACGCACTTTTTTGATATCGTGCATGCGAAAATGGAGAACGGTCCTTTTCTATCCAGGATCTCGACGGATTCTAGGTCATGGCGATCCTATAAAAATAGAGCGAGGTATCTTCCAGGGTGACGGTTTGAGTCCATTGTGGTTCTGTCTCGCCTTGAACCCTCTGAGTACACTTCTCGAGAGTTCAGGGTTAGGCTATCGTTTACGGAGAAATGGTCAAGTAATATCACACCTGCTGTACATGGATGACCTGAAACTATTTTCCCATAGCAGTTCTCATTTGACAGCGTTACTGAAGGTTACTGAAGCTTTCAGTAATGCCATTAAAATGGAATTTGGTGTGGACAAATGTGCAGTCATGCATGTAAAGCGTGGTCAGATAATGGAATCTACGGGTATACAACTCTCGGATTCTATTCATCTTAGATCTCTCTCCGTAAACGAAACCTATAAATATTTAGGTATGTCACAGGCATTAGGCATCAACGATGCTGACATGAAACAGTCGTTGCGTGAGCGTTTCTTGGGGCGCCTTTCAAAAGTCCTTAAAAGTCTTTTGTCTGGCGGAAACAAGGTTCGCGCATACAATGGATGGGTCATGCCGGTACTAATGTATTCCTTCGGCATACTTAAATGGACTCAAACTGAACTGGATGCCCTGGATAGAAAAGTTCGTACATTGCTAACAGCACACCGCATACATCACCCACGTTCATCGACCATGAGATTGTATATCCCGCGGAAGTGCGGTGGTCGTGGCTTCTTAAATGCTAAGACATTGCATAACCGCGAGATATGCAATCTTAGGGAGTATTTTCTCCAAGTCGATATGGGGTCTCATAGAGATGTAGTTGCTGTTGATAATGGACTGACTCCTCTATTTTTAGCAAAAGAAAACTGGCGCAAACCTGTAGTACTTAGTACTTCCGACCGCAGCACTGTGTGGCAAAGCAAGGAGTTACATGGCAGATTCTACCGGGCTCTCCATGGGCCCGACGTAGATTTATTAGCCTCAGTATCCTGGCTCCGCTTCGGTGATCTTTTTGGTGAAACCGAAGGTTTTATCTGTGCAATTATGGATGAGGTTGTGATGACGAATAACTACCGAAAGTATATCCTAAGGGATGGCACAGTGGATATTTGCCGAGCGTGTCATCGTCCGGGTGAATCCCTTAGGCATATAATCTCCGGTTGTTCTCGTCTCGCAAACGGCGAGTATTTGCATAGACATAACCAAGTGGCCAGGATAATACACCAACAACTTGCTCTGAAACATAGTCTTGTGGCATCCGAGGTGCCGTACTACAGGTATGCACCAGAACAGGTCCTTGAAAATAGCCATGCCACATTGTATTGGGATCGATCTATCATTACAGACAGGACTATTGTAGCTAATAAGCCTGATATTGTATTGATAGATCGACACGAACGCCGCGCGATAATTGTTGATGTCACTGTTCCCCATGACGACAACCTTGTGAAAGCTGAAAAAGATAAAGAAAACAAATATCTTGATTTAGCTCACGAGATTGTTGACATGTGGGACATTGATTCAGCAATTATTGTTCCGATAGTCATATCTGCCCAATGCCCATGGTCTGATAGCCAAGAGCCTCGATAAACACCTTAAGAGGCTTGCGTTAGGTGGATGGATCGGGAGTCAGATGCAGAAGGCAGTACTTCTGGACACGGCCCGTATAGTGAGAAGGTTCCTGTCTCTGGATCCTTAACCATCGGTAGCCGGGACCTTGATCTTGCTGCCGTTGGGGAACTGCATTTTTGTATTTTTAAATGTTATATTTTTTAGTGTTATACATTGTAAAAATTTAATGTTTAGAAATATAATTTTGTAAGTATTTAAAATGTAATAAAGGGAATAATAAATAAATAAATAAATTATGCCGAAAGCCCTTCGGCCCCACCGTACCACTGACAATCCCCCTCCCTAGTGGTACGGTGGTTGATTTTTAGGCTTCCGTAGACGAATGACAAAAAACGGAACCCTTAGGGCGTTTGTGCACTACCACTGAATTTTACCGATCCGGAAAAAAACGGATGCTTGTATTTAATTAATTACTAATATAAATGATTAATTATTAAAATACAAGCATCCGTTTTTTTCCGGATTGGTAAAATTCAGTGGTAGTGCACAAACGCCCTATGTCGTGGGCCACGCTGGAGCGACCGCGGAGCGCGGAGGCGACCTGCGGATCCGCAGGACGCGCGAACACGTACTACCTATTCCCTCGGCCGGTCGCGGCGACCGCTGGACGCGCCAGTGTGGCCCCTACCGTCCGTCTCAATATATTTCTTTTTCCCGCTCAACGCGGACGCAAGACGCGCCGCTCCAGTGTGGCCCACGACTTATAGATTCATCATGTCATTCGTGAGAAAAGTTTTATACAAGCCTTGTTCTGGAAGCTACTTGTATTGCCTCGAATGATTAAAGCCCTCGCCTTCAAAACCATCATCGACAATGCAAATTGATAGCTTCCCGTAGGTAGGTAATCGGCTGTACTGTAATGTACTAAGTATTACCGGTTGCAGAACTGAAGGCCCATTTCAGTAACTATTTAGTAATCTGTGCCATTTCAATGGAATATCTATTTAAGTACCTACAGAGTACGACAGCGTTTTGTTATAAAGTACCTACCTAATGTTTAGGTTTCACAAAGGCCAATGACCGATTTTGGCGCCTTGTTTTCGCTTTTAGATGAACCAAACTTATTTACTTACCTATTTTAAGTTTTAAATGATTTAACAATAAATTAATGAAAAAAATACATACAAAATGTTTTTTTTTTCATTTTCAAACTTTAATAACTGCTTGGCCCATTGGCATACCCAGAAAGGGGCAAGGTGGGGCGCTTGCCCCACCCTCCGACCTGACTCGAAGCTAAAACTTCAGAAATTTATTTTATGTAGCTAATTAGCTAATTTTCCCCCCATTTTACCCCATTATGGTTTTTTTAACACTAGAGGGCTCGCTTGGGTGACATACGTCACCCAGGGTTTAATATTAATTTTTAACCTTTCACTTTCTGTTGCAAAATAGTAGATTGACAAGGGAGCAAAATAACATATTTACGGCGAGGGCGCTATTTTGAATTCAGAGCGCAGTAGTAGTAGGGTAAAACCGCCTTGTATCGGCCACGTCCTGGTATCGGCCACTTCCTACGAATTTGATCCAAAACTATTTAATATTCGATCCACTTGCACAAATTCTGCTCTATAATGAACATTATATTGTTGTCTTTAAATAAATTAAATGAGGTGGCGATCAAAGTTCATTTGACAGTTCAGTAGCATTGGATGTTGTAACCTGCGCAGTCGTGTCGAAATTCACGCCATTTTCTAGTCAAAATTGACGAGTTCGAGGTTACGGGGGAAAGGGTTTGCAACTTATCTAGGAGGTTTAAATCGTTGATTTTTGCTTGTGAAGGTTAAAGAGATTATAATGCAACATTATTGATTAATATTTTTGTGTTTTTTTAGAATTTTAATAAAAAATCGAATGGCCGGATTTAGGGTTGATTATTTCATAAAAACGCCTGATATCGGCCGTTAAAAATGGTGATGGCCGATACAAGGCGAGTCAAAATCCTGATATCGGCCACTAAACATTAAGTCATGGACGATACAAATGTTACTTCATACAAATCTAGGTACACTATATTAGATACTTAATTTAGGTAATTATAATAAAAAAATATTTATAAATTCTCGATTTTTTGTTTAGTTACTTTTATGTGGAAGTATCATTGTTGATGTGCAAACTGTAATATTAAAATAAATTGTTAATAGTAAGTATTTGATTTATAGACTTTCCTTTATTAAAGATTGTAAAATAATCTAAAATCTCAAAAAAAAAATCCGACTTCAAAATTTATTTGTTAATATTAGGTAAGAATATCTTTATGCAAGAAAAAACAAAAACATATATATTTTTTTAGAAATTTATTCTGAACACGTTAAATTAAGTTTGGATTGTTAAAAAAAATTCACGGTATATGTATCTTTCTTATATGTCTCTATGTATATCTTTGTATATCTTTATCTTTCTTTATTAATTCGAAGTATATTTGTATTGCTCATAATGTAAGCCTAGGCCGATACAAGGCAAACATGCGGGCGATTTTTGGGCGCAAGTGGCCGATATTAGGGAAATTGGGTGTGTACAAAGAAAAACATCAATATAAAAAAATGTTATTCTAATTTCAAATATTTTATTAGTTCATAGGAAAGTCAAATAATAACAGTTTATTAAAAAATACCTCCTAGAAAGCTAGGCTAATAAATGTGAGAATAGGAAGAATATCAATGTGAAATATTGTTGACGTGGCCGATACAAGGTGGTTTTACCCTAGTAAAGTAGAACCCTGAACGCAGCGAGGGATTCAATATACGTCGCCCGAGGTAAAATTAACTCGTTTTTACTTCCCTGTGGGTGCTTACCCTTGCCAAGTCGTAGATTCATTATTTTGTATTTGAATATAAGTAATCATACGTTCGATCGTTGGGCATTCATCGATTTATAAGATTTATCACGTTAAAAAGGATATTTAGTTTCTTTTTTTTTCAAACTGTCGCAGATTTACCGTTTTACACTAGCTACTTATTCGTCCAACAGAATTTCTTCTAGAAACTACTTTCCGAATTCCGGTAGTTGTGATGCACTCGTCTCGTCATTGCTGGCTGATTGACCGTAAAGCAGGGTAGGTAGGTACTGAAAAAAAAAGTACTCAACAAGCTCTGCCACTGTATCAACCTGAAGTGAGAATGGTATGGCTCGTCCTAGGTCTGCAGTGAAACCGCCACTCGACGGGTCACTGTGAGCTTACTGCGAACCACGCGAGAGGCTCGCATCGCAGAGCGGGCTCGTGCCTACGTACTCACTTGATACAGTAGGTAGCAGATAGGCAGTAGTTACTACGTGTTAGATATGTCGCAGGCGGATGGTTGAATCCGGCGGATGGTTAAGTATGGCAGCATGTAACCCTCGGAAGTCCTGTAGAACACGTGATAGTGATAGGTTAGAAATTTAAAGCGATCGGGAAGCGCAGCGAAGCGATCGTCTTAAATTTCGTGGTTATTTTTTGTGACTCCGTCAACTTATGGGAAGATAAAACAGTTTACGGAAAAACTGATCGGCCTAGGCGTTTAATTGAATGGCGGATTCAAACAGTTGGCTGCGACCAGCTGCGGCATATACACAGCTCGGCGAGTACCCTGTTTTCATCAATACGACGAACGGGGCGTTTTATCGGGCGGTAATTTTAATAATTAATTTGTAACTACTTAACTACTTTTACATAAAATAAATTTCTGTAGTTTTAGCTTCGAGTCAGGTCGGAGGGTGGGGCAAGCGCCCCACCTTGCCCCTTTCTGGGTATGCCAATGGGCCAAGCAGTTATTAAAGTTTGAAAATGAAAAAAAAAAACATTTTGTATGTATTTTTTTCATTAATTTATTGTTAAATCATTTAAAACTTAAAATAGGTAAGTAAATAAGTTTGGTTCATCTAAAAGCGAAAACAAGGCGCCAAAATCGGTCATTGGCCTTTGTGAAACCTAAACATTAGGTAGGTACTTTATAACAAAACGCTGTCGTACTCTGTAGGTACTTAAATAGATATTCCATTGAAATGGCACAGATTACTAAATAGTTACTGAAATGGGCCTTCAGTTCTGCAACCGGTAATACTTAGTACATTACAGTACAGCCGATTACCTACCTACGGGAAGCTATCAATTTGCATTGTCGATGATGGTTTTGAAGGCGAGGGCTTTAATCATTCGAGGCAATGCAAGTAGCTTCCAGAACAAGGCTTGTATAAAACTTTTCTCACGAAATGCGAGGAAATACAATTTTTTGTTAACGTGGAATGTTAAAATTTCAGAGCATGAGTGTGAAAAATCACTAACTTACAACTTCAGTTTGAAAGTTAAATGGTACTTAGCTAGGTACTAACTAAATAATAATTTGTGTAATTTTGTGAATGCAACATCATTATTGTTTGAACCATTTGAACGGAAGTAATGACCTTTTAAATTCGGTTCGGGCTATGTGCGGGCCCTCATAGTCCTCCAATTTCTTTTGTTTTCGTCATAATTACGTTTTAAAACCTTTTGTAATATAAACGCAATTATCAACATACGGCACTTTGCTATCATATTTTAGCAGGCGCTAGGAGTTTTAAGCTCGTACTTGCTCGTACCTAGTTTAAGGAAAGAATAACAGGGTCTAGCTTATAAATTGTGAAATTAGCAATTGATAAGCAATTTTTGGCCCAAGAATATTTCAATAATAATACTTAGTTACTACTCTACAGAGATTGATCAGCCATTCTTACATCAGAATGGACGGTCAACCTTAAATGTTTTAATTCTTTTAAATTAACCGCCTCTGTGGTCTAGTGGTTCATACCACGGATTTCAGACCCAGAGGTCCCGGGTTCGATTCCCAGTCGGGGTACATATTGTATTCGGTTTGGTTGGTGGTAGGACTTGTTCTTAGTCCGCCTGGCTAGCTACCACCATCTTAGATTCAAGATTCAAGATTCAAATTTGTTTATTCAATTTAGATTGTTATTTACAATACTTGTGAACGTCATAGAAGCTACGCCATCGGTTCGCAAACCCTACAGCGGGAGGCCTTGGAGAAGAACCGGCAAGAAACTCCAAGGGTTGTTTTTTTCTCCCTGTTTTATTTCATACAGAGTCGTCAAATTGAAAAATGACCTTAACATGGTATGACTAAGGTCAGTTTCCATCACAATCACTTATCTAAGTCTGACGCCATAACAATGATGTTTTCAACATTATTGTGTTCCGGCAGTTAAAGATAAGATAGCCAGTTCCTCAGTGATTGAGGATTCCGGGAGTAGTGCGCTTCCACCTTCAGCCTTATCACCACTTATCATCAGGTGTGATGAAGGCTAAGTGCTACACCGTTGTGGATAAAAAAAAAAAAAAAAAATTATGCAATAAGCAATTCTCTGACCATGGTAAGCAAATATAAGCAATTCATAAGTAATTTTTAGACGCAATTTCAAAGTTAAAATACGACTGTTGACCGGCGGTTTTGACATTCACTACTTACAACCACGTAGTACAGTAGGTAATAGTTATCTGTGGATACCATGGAAATAAAACAAAAGTTAGGAATTTTGGCGATAATAGCATAGGTAGGTAGGTACTGTGGCAATAAATTTGGATTATTCAAAAGAACTATAAACTATACTTACCATTATTGTGAATAGCTATATAATTCACGATAGCTAAAAAATATACTTTTTAAGGTGAGAATGTCAGCGAATTAAACCTACCTACGTCTTTCACGGGTAATGAAAATGTTTAAATGATTCAAAAGAAAAAGAACTAGTAAGTAACAAGTAAGTAAGTATTATTTTGAATATACTTAATTCATATTAGTTAATGTTTGCTTAAACTAAAATAAATATGCGGGTAGAATAAAATCTAAAACAAATATTTTAGAGAATTTCTTTTCTTGTAGGAAGAGTAGCAAAATAATAAAAAAATAAATCAACATAAAAATGGTTGATTTTCACACACATGTGTGTCATTTGAATACAATCAAATGTCACACATGTGTGTGTTTAAGAAATAAAAAAAAATTGTCATTGAATTACTTGTATTTTTACAATCAACTATTTAAAATCAACATTACCTAAACATAATAATATTTACAACAATTAGTTTAAAAATGAAGTTATTAATATCACAAAAATCAACGTGCTTTAGGCTTCATTTTCGGCGCTTTAATGATTGAACCAATGCTTTTTCTTTTCATCATGGCTGCTCGCTTTTTGGCGGGAGTTTGTTTTTCTTTCGCAATCTTTTTTTCTTCTTTGTCCTTAGCAGCCGTTTGGTGCCGTTTCGTGGTGTTAACATTTGGTGCTTTTGATTTTGTTCTTTCCTGTTTGTTCAAAGCTTTTGAACTCTTTGCTTCAACCTTCTTTTTCGTATCTTTGTCTGTTTTTTCTTTTTTCGGTTTTGATTTTTTCGTTTCTTTTTTAGCCTTGGGTTCCATTTCTTTTTTGGCCTTGGGTTTGTCTGCGGTTTCCTTTTTCGTTTTTTTCACGGGTTTCTTTTTAATGGTCTTCTCTGGTTTTTTCTTCGGCGCTAATTTGAATGAACCGGAAGCCCCGATGCCTTTTGTTTGAATAATTGAACCTTTTTCGACTTCTGACTTTATAGATTTCTTGAGAAGGTAGTTGATTTTGTCAGCGTTGACGCTGTACTTTTCAGTTATAAACTTCTTTACGGCGTATAATGATACTCCTTTTCTTGTATGCAATACTGTAAGTGCATCTTGAATCATGTCTTTAGTGGTTAATTTCTTTGATTCTTGGTCTTTTTTCAATATTCCTTCAGAAGGACTTTTCGGCATCTTTTGCTTGGTTTTTTTCTTTGATAACGCCGATTGCATTTCAATATCCGAACCCGAATCCATAGACATTTTTGTTTGCAAAGTTAAAATGTTTTCTTGGTAACAAGAACAAACGAGAGTTGAACAAACTTTGTAACCTGAATTCTTGAGCCTAGCTAGGTTGAGGCAATACCATAAAGAGAGCCATTTGTATTTTCTCGATATTTTAACGAAAATGGCGGTACTTGAATAATTACATTTGTAAGACTAACTACCTTTCTTATACTTGTTTCTTAATTGTATTTTTTGAATGTTTTGCATCGTCAAGCGAGTGGTATGATTTTCCTATCGAACCCGCCAATCCTAATTAGTAGGTACTAGCTACAGATAATATAATACTATACTAGTAGTACTAGCTCCACCCGCGGCTTCGCCCGCGTAAACTAGGTACACGACGTTATCCAGCCGGAACCTGATATTGTTCCGGAATAAAAAGTATGCCTAGCCCATGCCTAGCTTCACTCTTACCACTCTTTAGCTCCAAAACTATCCACATTACTGACCAAAAATTACGTCGATCCGTTGCTCCGTTTTGACGTGAAAAGCGGACAAACAATTTTCAGATTTATAATATTGGTACTTACTATCAATGATTAGTACGGATATTGTTTGCGTCTGCCGATGAAAAGATCATTGTCGAAATATAACTCGGGCGAAACGATCGCCGTCGAAACGACTGCCGGCGAAACGTTCGTCGGCAAAAGATAATGCAGATTAAAAATTCAGTGATAGGTATTTATGAGAAACATTCGCCGATAAAAAGTTTTGATGGCGAACAGTTCATCGGACAAACGAGGAATTATTGTCAAAATATCACTCATTTATGTTTTAGTGTGAGTAGTTAAAACATGTTTTATTCGTAGATTCATAGCGTGGGTAGGTGTAATTTTTTATTATTTTTTATAGAAAAACATTAGCCTGTCTACCTATGTTTCATTCTTATTAAAAACTAGCGGCCGCCCGCGGTTTCACCCGCCTGGTTCCCGTTCCCGTGGGAATATCGGGATAAAAAGTACATATAAACCTTCCTCTTGAATCACTCTATCTATTTAAGAAAAACGCATCAAAATCCGTTGCGTAGTTTCAAAGATTTAAGCATACAAAGGGACATAGGGACAGAGAAAGCGACTTTGTTTTATACTATGTAGTGATGATGTATGTAGGTAATGACTATTAATATTATTATTAATAAAATGTATGTAATGTATGTACGTCTATAGCCTTTGTCAATGTCAAAGAAAGGTTCGCAAAGCCTAAATATTATTTACACAATTATTATGTGTAAATAATACCTAGCTATATGATACCTATACTTATGTATTATTGAAATAACAACAAAATATTCTAAAATAATTTGAAAATATTGAAAATGAAGTAAGTAAGTACCTATTAAAAAAAATCGACCCGTCTCACAAACAAGCTCCGATAGGACTCGAACCCATGACCTTTCAGTGTCCGGGCGAAAATAAAAATTGCATTGCGAATGCAAAAAATAATTTGAAATATAATTTGTTTGTATTTTACATGTATTTCAATAGTAATTTCTTGAATAATAAATTATGATAAGTAGATGAAATTATATTTAATTTTTTTATAAGATTTTATAAAAAAAATACCTATCAATAGAATTATGTGAAGCAAATATTTTTATGCCACAATAGTGGTTTTAGGTAGGTATTTAAGACAAAAAATATATCTTGAATTATAGAGAACTTATGTAGATACGTACATACTTTTAATAAATAAATAATAGAATAGTACCTTATCACACCGATTATCTAAGCCCACGTAAATATCATTAGGAAATTGTGTCATGCAAACTTGATAACGGACAAATATATACTTACTTTAATACTTTTTGTTTGTAAATAAATACCATGTAAATGCATAGGTAGGTACTTAATATCTGTATACCTACATAAAAAATATATAGTTTAAAAAACTATAAAAACACACTTTTATAGGAACAGACTAAGAAGTACAAAATAACCGTCTATTCAGTAACTGAAATTAAAAAGCGTGGTGCGCGTTGTCAATATTAAGTACATGAATAACACTTGAATGCATGCTTTGCAAAGGGCGCACCACGCTTTTTAATTTCAGTTACTGAATAGACGGTTATTTTGTACCTCTTAGTCTGTTCCTATAAAAGTGTGTTTTTATAGTTTTTTAAACTACATATTTATTTTTTACTTTTTATTTAACAAATGGCAAGCTATGGATGGGGATGGTAATCGATTTCACAGTCCATTCATGTGTCTGCCCACCCCGTAAACATTATAACTCAAAGGCGTGATTGTATGTATTTAGTTTTACACATTCAAGTGGAGCTTAGTCTATTAGTTACCAGATGCGCGAGCCGAACCCTTACTTCCTCCCTGCTCCATCATCAGACACTTACCACGAAGTGTAGCGAATAGGTCTCATCAGAACGAAACAAATGAGCCCAAACTCGAGGGGTTTCCTAGTGATCTTAAGGAGTGCGACTAACTTCCTCCCTGCTCCATCATCAGACTTTCACCACCAAGTGTAGCGAATAGGTCTCATCAGAACGAAACAAATGAGCCAGAACTTGAGGGGTTTCCTAGTGGTCATTAAGGAGTGCCACTAACTTCCTCCTTGCTCCATCATCAGACCCACACCACCAAGTGTAGCAAATAGGTCACATCAGAACGAAATAAATGAGCCAGAACTCGAAGGGTTTCCTATTGGCCATTAAGGAGTGCCACTGGCTTCCTCCCAGCTTCATCATCAGACCCTCGCCACCAAGTGTAGCGAATAGGTCTCGTCGGAACGAAACAAATGAGCCCAAACTCGAGGGGTTTTCTTGAGGTCATTAAGGAGTTTCACTGGTTCCTCCCAGCTCCATCATCATACCCTCACCACCAAGTGTAACGAATAGGTATTGTCAAAACGAAACAAATGAGCACAAACTCGAGGTGTTTCCTATTGGTCATTAAGGAGTGTCACTGGCTTCCTTCCTGCTCCATCATCAGACCCTCACCACCAAGTGTAGCGAATAGGTCTCATCAGAACGAAACAAATGAGCACAAACTCGAGGTGTTTCCTATTGGTAATTTAGGAGTGCCACTGGCTTCCTCCATGCTCCAACATCAGACCCTCACCACCAAGTGCAGCTAATAAGTCTCGTCAGAACGTAACGACGGAGCCTAAACTCGCGAGGGGTTTCCTAGTGTAGGAAAAATGTGACAGTAAAAAACCACGAGCCCCATAAGTAGCTTTCAGGCGGAAATTGCATTGTGAATGCATAAAAATAATATAAAATCTCGGGTTTCCTAGTGGTTATTAAGAAATGCCACTGGCTTCCTCCCTGCTCCATCATCAGACCCCACCATTAAGTGTAGCGAATAGGTCTCATCAGAACAAACAAATGAGCCTAAACTCGAGGGGTTTCCTAGCAGCCATTGAAGAGTTCTATTGCCCACCTCTTGACTCCATCATCAGATCAGCTCGATGATAGCAAATTATTGTATTGTCATCGGATTCATATAGACTTGCAAAGTTTCAAATCTATACGACAATTAGAAGTAGGTTAAAATTGAACTCCAAGATTTTCTTACATTGTGACTTATTTACAAGTGAAGCTAATAAAAGTGTGGTAAAAACACCCAGAACAAGACAAATAGACATAAAAAAACCCACGAGCCCTATAAGTAGCTTTCAGGCGGGATTCGAACCCGCGCCTCCGGGAATCCGGCCCGATGCTCTGACCAACTAAGCTACCGAAAGGCTTACAAGACTCGTCGAATTTTGCTATCACTTGTTTACTTACAACTTGTTTCCTTTACTTACAAAATTGCATTGTGAATGCATAAAAATAATATAAAATCACAAATAGACATGTTCATGCATGCACACACACACACACTTGTCAGGGAATTGAACCCAAGACCTCTGGCGCAGAAGGCAGGTATCCGGTACCCTTGCGCCAAATCGGCCATAATTTAAGTTTTTGATGTTATCCATGTAAAATGGATAATATCAAAAACTACCGAACCGATTTAAAAAAATCTTTCATCATTAGAAAACTGCGTTATCTCTGAGTGACATCATCATCATCATCATGTCAGCCGTACGACGCCCAGTCACAGAATAAATAATAGTGCTAAGGCACAGAAGACTCACTCTGCAAGCTCATTCAAATAAAAATAAATCTTTCTGCGTGGAAATAAAGTCCAATTCCGGTTGCTTTGTCATCGCTTGCCTACTGTTATAATAACCTAGAGTTCGCGCATGCAAGCAAAACTGTACCCAATATCTACGCGCGAGCGTTTCTATTTCTATGAATGTCTCAAACAGCTCGCTCGCTGGTTAGGGTTGCGAGCGACTTGCGAGTTCGGTTTTGTTGTTTATTTTGTTCTTTCTTTTATTTATACACCCGTAAACACAACAGTATCTTATATACGGATTATAAGAACGTTTAGTAGTCATTGCTCGGTGCACAAAAATCACAGAAATGATCGATTGTTTTACGCGCGAACGTGGAGCGTACGAGCCGAGCGGCATCCTTCTGCCATACGCCTGCCCGGCAGGCGCGCCGGCCGAACGTACCTAAACTGCGGAGTGACACCCCCCTGGCCCAGTGCTGGGCATAGGCCTCCCCCAAGGATCTCCACAACGATCGGTCCTGCGCTGCATCCAGTGGCTTCCCGCGACCGCGCACCAGATCGTCTGTCCACCTTGTAGGGGGCCAACCACGAAATATTCCGATCTGTCCCCCTGCTCTGTCCCCATGGGGTGGCAGAACGGACAAAAAAGTTTGATCTGTCCCCCTGTTACCGATGAGGGGACAGTTCGAACTTTATTCACCTCCTTAATGTTTGATCTGTGTCGCGACGGCAACACCAGTCGCGATGTTTGAGGTGGCAACACACATCAATTGCCGCCATAACTCTATGGTCAATGTCAAAGTAAGCGCCTTTTTTACCTTTCTTTTCATCAGTCAGTTTGTGCCAATATATCTCACTAAAATAGTAATCCTTATACAACTGTGCCAGTAGTGAATCTTAAAGTGCCTGCCAATGCCAAATGATAACGGACGGGCTATGTTCATCATGTATTATGAAATCTAAGTGTCAAAGCTAAGTATACTCACAAGTACACATAACTCTGTTTGCCTCTCACGAAATGTTTGTATGTCTTGTAATGGAACTTCCTACCAAGCGAAGTCATATGTTGTTGTGCTATATCAACCTTACACGAGTATGTTCGAGCCTCCTAAATACGAGGTATAATGTGTTGTACTGTATCAACCTCTCACGGTTGTATAATTGAGCCTCCGGCTAAGCGAGGCTACGCTCTCATTCACGGCGAACCGGCCGGCGGCATACTTAGCGCGCGACGCTGTGGCAACGATACATGAATAACTGAGGGCTTGCGCTTCTGCAGGAGGCAAGACCCTAGGGATCCCTAAGAAAGACCACATGGAGAGCGTACAGGCACGCGCAGCCCTACGCCTGGGCGGAGCCAGGGTAGAGGTTGTGCCAGATGGGAGATGCACCATAGAGTTGCCTATATCTGAGCAACGGGCTCGTGCATGGGTGCGTCTACATGCACGGGTTGCGTGGAGACCGGGCGACGGCTCGTGTTCTCATGCTCACACGGCTCTGCAGGAGCTTAGGATCATCTGGATACGTTCCAGCACTGGTAGAAATCTCCGCATAGTTTAGACAGCTAACGCAGTTACTGACAATTTACCTATAGATGAATTTGATACTTATTTGTGATAATATTTATGTGTGCTATGAATCCTGGGATCATGCCATGGTAAGGGCATGGACCTAGGGCTTAGTGACACCCCGCAGTGGTGTCATGAAATTATTTAATCTTACAGATGGAGTAGGCGATGCTTTGAGAGGTCTGGCTGGACGGGTATTCGCTGATAGTTGCAAGGTACAAGACAGCCTAGGGTAAGTTCCACTTGTTACTCTGAATTTCCCTTCATGACGTGTCCATCGTCCACACTTTCGCGATCCACGATGGATACGTCTCAATCACGGAAATAAAAATATACATCCGGGTCGCGATATGGTGGAGGTGCTGGGATCATTTTGGACTGACAGGAGACAGTCTAGAATGGAGTCATTTTAGAACCAGAAATACTTTAAACAGCGAAGCAGAACTTCCGTGATTGAGGGGAGGACGAGTGATGGGTGGAGCGAATGTCTGTCCAGTAAACCAAAACCTCGTTTAAAGACTCGATGAAAACAAAAATTCTGTGTTGATATCAAAAAGGTCATACTAAAATGTATTAATATTGAGTGATCTGACTATACTCAATTTTGCAATTTGATAACATCATAATAATACTATAATTATGAGAAAATGTAACGCAAAGGCAATGTAACCAAAAGGCACTAAAGTGGGGCTTTGAGCTGTATACTGATACAATGAGGGCCAATGTTGCCAAAGTTCACTTATTCAATGAAGGCTTGGCGTTGTACATTGATATATTGAAGGCCAATGTTGCCAAAAGGCACTTATTCAATGAAAGCTTCGAATTATGTATTGTAACAGTGTAAGCGAATGTTATAATAAGGCACATAAGACTGAAAGTTTTGAGCAACAAACATTGATACATAGACTGACAAATTGCTTGACCGATAGATGGCGCCATGTGTTGTTTTGTTCGTATAACAAGTGAGTAAAATTGGAACGTTGGCAATGGCAGCAGGCAAAAGGGAATAGCGCAATCGCTACTCTCTACTATATTTCGTAGTAAAAGCGTGAGATATTTTATCGACAAATTAAATCATAAATTATGAGCTCGAATTTATGCATATTAATGGTGTATTAATTACCCTGATAATAAATCTGAAACAGAAATTGTCGTGGCACGGAAACGGAAATATTGACAAAATGGCGATACGTTGTGTTGGCCACAATGCGAATGCCAACTCGTTAGTGTTGGGGTAAAATCAATTGATACTTCTAAATTTATACGATACTTTCGTATGGATGTCTATGCATATAGGTAAAACAAAATTACAAATTTTAATAAACAAGTTTACTGATTGGTCTGTCTGTACCAAACCAATATACTATAATATACCAAAGGCTCAATAATATGACCTTGTTGCATTGTTAGTTATTACAACATGTTGTAATTACAATTCTAATTTTAAGAAATAAAAAACGATATTTTGATATACCATTTTATTTATTTATCTTAGCTCTGTAAGCGTTTACGGTAGTTGCGATATACTCTATTGGCCAATAGCGTATTTTTTATATATATTACATATTAAGTTAACTACTTATTTACGTAACTGAATGTTTTATACTAATTGTACGATTAATTCCGATTGATCGGAAGAACATCCTATGATATTATTTTACTAACACGAGTGAATAAACGTGTTATGAGTAAATTAATAGATTTACAATAGAATAAGTGTGCCTTTCATACTTATTTTTACGTATACGAAAATTGCTTTCGGGTTTCGATTTCGTATCGACTGAGAATTCATAGATGCGAAGTCGCCAGCTTCCGAACCGGACATCACTATTTTTTTCACATCTCTCTTGTGAACTGTGCGCCGCTTGCCAAAACTTGGCGGGCGAGTGCACAACAGTGTATTTTAAAGTGGGATTATTATTGTTCACAGAAGTAAAAGTGTGAATAAAGGCATACTAACCAATCGGTGAGTGTAATTTAATAACTTAATCCACAGGAGATAGAGCAAAACTAAAGATTCGGGACGCGGCGTCTTTTCGATAAGTAGGTAGTCGAAGATTTCGCTCTAAAAGTCGAGATTTGTCATGAATTTACATTTGTTTCAGCATCTTCATAATGCGTCTACAGGTTTCGAAATCGTTAGATAGGAAATTTGATCAATTAAAGTTCTTTCAGATGTACTCATCAGTCATACATAATACCAAAAATATAACTACCTACCTACGGACTTGGAGGAGAAAAGAAACTGCAAACCAAAAGGATCACCTATCATATAAAGTATTACCAGTGCAATATAAGGTAAGCATTATCTTTATTTCATAATATTATCAGTAAAAGATTCAGCAAAAACATAATGTCCTTGTTTCAAATTCTGACAACAACAAATTTGTTTTAAAAACTTTCAATGATGAGACTTGGGTTGGGCATGAAGTGATGTCAAGCTAGGCCAAGTGTAATCCAATAAGCACATAAAGAAACAAGAATATTATTAATGCACAATATGCACATACCAATCATAAAAAAAAACTTTGTGGCAGTATCGACAACTTATTAAGTGACTTGGGTAAAAGTAATTGTTGATTTTACATTGAGAGGTAGTTGCATATGAAAGTCACAGGTTTAATGATAATAAGGGAATGATTCATTTCTCTTTCATTTAAATAAATACTGTGAACTTAATGATAAATAAGTCTGGCTTTGTAAGTTTGAAGTCAGTCAAATAACATGTGAATTAAAATACTTATTGACATTGAGGAGTGTGTTCTTATTAAATAAAACTTAAAATGCATTCTTGATATAATAATTTATTTATCGCCTAAATAAATAAAAATAATAAAAATTACCTCGCAGTGTGATATTGAATACTCACTTGAGTACCTAAACTTTAAACATTTATTTAACCTTTTGAACAAAAAACCATTGAAATGATGTGTTCATTAAGCAAATTAACCCTTGACTACCCGTGAAGTGTTTATTTGTGAACAAATTTAATACAAATTCCATATGGAACTTTGCCGTGGTTAATTGCAGATTGTAATATTTATAAAATAACCACCTGCTTGTTAGTCACTCTGAACAGTGATTTAAACTTGAGTGAACTCAACGCTTTGAATAGATAAATTAGGAATTAAAATGAAATTGTTTAGTAGTTGATAGGTGATGGCAATTGATTGCATTTAAGTGAACCATGCTTACATTATAGGTGAATAAAGTTTTAATAAAAATTGAAGGTGAAATAGAATTTTATTAAAATTATTATCCACTATTGAAGTTTAAATAATTATACTATGTAGCAAATAATGACTCATTAACTTCTCACAATTAACATGAGATTAAGATAACAAAGATCAAATTAAGTTATGATAGCTATAGTTAATGACAATATTGTGGTTACATAAAAACATTGAACTTAAATTAAGAAATAAAAGTAAATCTACCATTTTGATGGTATCATTTCAGATTTAAAATAATGGAATCCGTACTGATCGCAAGACTTCAGGATGTGATAAGGCATATTGAGGCACTTACAAGTGAATGTGGGGACCTGATAGGTACCACTAATACGGTTACTTTCAATAAGGCTAAGGCGGAAATATTATGCAAAAAGCTAGAAGCGCTACACACAAGATTCTCTACAGAATTAAGCAATTATTTCAAACTGAGTAGCGACCCATCAGCTGACGACATCTCCAGATTTAGTGACATTCAACTAAAGTCTGAAGAGATACTAATAGAATTCACAACTGAATTGAACGGTCTTAAGGAAACGGTTAGGGAAACACAACATAGTAATTCCGTGGTTACCAGTAAGCTACCTAAGTTAAGTCTACCAGAGTTTGATGGAGATATCCTCCTCTGGCAACAGTTTTGGGATCATTTCTCCTCGAATATTGACGAACGTAATTTACCAGATGTAGACAAGTTACTTTATTTGAAGTCTTCATTGAGCGGTGAAGCTAAGGGAGTTATTGATGGATTGGAAATTACGCACAAAAATTATCAAATTGCAGTTACCACGCTTAAAGAGCGTTATGGGAAACCCAATCAAATTATCGATGCTCACTATGCCGCCTTATACAAAATCAAATGTGCAAGCAACACGGCTACTGATTGTCGTAAAACGTTAAACGAAATAGAAAAGCACATAAGAGTGTTAGGAGCATTAGGAGAAAATACAGAACATAATCACCTTAGGTTTATCATCACTGAAAAGTTTCCTGAAGACGTCATTTATGAAATGAAGATCTCACTGAAATCCGATTCTATTGAGGACATGAGAAAGCAATTGAAAATTATTATCTCAGCCAGGGAAGAAGCTAGCCGCGTTAATCAAGAAAGATCATCCAATAATGATGGTTATACAGTAGAGACACTTCATGTTAGGGATAATATAAAACCGAAAAAACATCAGTTTGTACAAAGGAACTTCCGAAATAAAGAAAGACTAAATGAACTGAGAAAGAAACCGTTCGGGAATAACGTTAGAACCTTTTACACAAAAAACAACTATCACAATAATAATAATAATCATCGACCAACGCCTAGTTATGAAGTACAAAATACCTTTAACAATAAAAGAAAAGAAGAACATCTAAATAACAATGACTTTGTCACGAAGCGAATCAAACTTAGACCCTGCATCTTCTGTCAACAGCAACATTTAGACGATGAATGTAGAACAGTAAGAACGTCTGATCAAAGAAGGGCAAAACTAGGCCAACGGTGTTACAATTGTTTCAGTACAAATCACCATCTCAACGCGTGTTCCTTTAAAAGAAGATGTATCTATTGTGGAATAACAGGAAGACATAATAAAGCCATCTGTCCAAAGCGTTATTCAGGCCATACGTTAAACATGATTTAGTTTTTGTTTTTTTTTTTTTTTTTCTTCTGATTTATTAACTATGGGATACATTTAACATAATAGCATAATAATAATAATAATAAATAGACATAAACAATGACATTTGCATCATCATAAAACTCAAAATTCTCACAAAAAATGTGACACAGCAGTGCAACTGTTTCAATAATTTATTTGTGAGAGATAATTTGGAAATAGGTATTTATCTATGAAAGAAGTGTGGACAGATAAGAACCTGATAATATCGGGAAACTATCCGGTATTAAGCTGCTGGTTATTCGTTTCTAGCCGCTGGTTACGATAACTACTGGCTTACAAGCCGCTGGTTTACAACTACGGGAAACAGTTACTTTCAATGTAGCAAATAAATTAAACTAAACAAAACTTTTTATAAGATTTCAATCACACAAAATCGGTTAGAACACTGATGTAGAGAAAGCTTTTCTACAGATCGGTCTGCAAAATGACAGCAAGGACGTAATTAGATTTTTATGGATCAGAGACATAACTAAACCAGCCACTGAAGATAACTTAGTACATCTCAGATTTTGTCGTGTACCTTTCGGAGTTATATCAAGTCTATTTCTTCTAAATGCTACTATTAAACATCACTTACTACGTTCAAACGACAAAAGCGTCCAGCAAGCCTCAGAGAATATCTATGTAGACAACTTAGTTACAGGGACTAAACTAAGCTCCAAGCGATAACATTACATAATAATCTAAAGAGAGAATTCGAAAAGATTTCAATGAACTTAAGAGAATGGAGTTCAAACTCAAGAGAATTTGCAGAAAGTGTTACAGACGTGAATAATGAAACAGTAGTTAAAGTCCTTGGATTAAGCTGGAACACAGAAGAGGACACATTACAGTTAAGATCTAAAACTATAGATCTACAAACAACTAAAAGAGGAATTCTGAAAACCATCGCATCTGTCTACGATCCATGTGGATATGTAGCACCGTCATTATTGTCGCCAAAATTATTTGTACAAGAATTATGGAAGAACAAAACCAAGTGGGACTCACAGTTAACCACTGAAAACATAGAAGAGTGGAGATCACTACATGAAGAACTACACAACTGTCAAGTGAAAATACAGAGATATTACACAGAAAATTTTGAACACAATGAAAACCAGTTACACTGTTTTACCGACGCGTCAGCAAAAGCATACGCAGCAGCAGTATATGTAGTAAACAAAAATGGTAAAACTTTTATAATAGGAAAATCGAGATTAACTCCTATAAAAGATCAAGATAATCTACAAATACCTCGTTTAGAATTATTAGGCGTATTAATCGGAACTCGTTTACTAAATTACGTAGAATCAGCTCTTCAAACAAAAATAGAACAACAATTTTTATGGACAGATAGTCAAATAGTTATAGACTGGTACAACTCGGACAAATTGTTGACACCATTCGTAAGCAGACGAATGGAAGAGATAAAAAGAAGTAAAAATTTTACAATGCGTTACGTACCAACTGAGTTGAATCCAGCGGATGTAGCAACACGACCCAATAAAACAAGACTAGAACGAGACTACTGGCTTAAAGGCCCAGAATTTTTGTTACAACATCCTAGCAGTTGGCCCAAAAGAACTAACCTGACTAAAGAACACTTGCTTTTGGCCTCGGAGGATCCGTCAAAGTCAGACAATAGTTTGACGGCTGTTCATCAAGTTAGGGAAGTACTAAAAAATACAGATAATTTAAGGGAACAGAGGTCTGACATTGAAGTGATAAAGGATATTCAAGCACAATATTATCCAGATGAAGTCAATATGAAAACAACTAGTCTTAGTCGTAATCTTCGTTTGTTCAAAGATGACGAAGGAGTTTTAAGATGTAAAGGGAGATTGGAAAATACACAATGGTCATTTGATATGAAATACCCAATATTACTTCCAAAAAACTGCGACTTTACAAACAATTTGATTAAGAAAATTCATCAGGAAAACTATCACGTAGGAGTAAATCACACATTAAGCATAATTCGTAAACATTTTTGGATTCCACAAGGGAAAGTACAAATTATAAAAGTCTTAAGGCAATGTGCAAGATGCATCAAGCATGGAGGTGGTCCATTCAAGTTACCAGATACACCTTCACTACCAGAAGAACGAGTGAACTACAGTTCACCTTTCACGTTCACCGGATTAGATTATTTAGGTCCAGTTTTAGTCAAAACTAACCAGGGAACTGCTAAAAGGTGGATTTGTTTATTCACATGTTTAGCCATAAGAGGTATACATCTAGAGATTGTCCAAGACCTAACTGCAGAAGAAGGACTTCTGGCCCTAAGAAGAATGATATCCACTAGAGGAATACCAAAATTGATAACTTCAGATAATGCCGCACAATTCAAATTAATCGCAGAAATTCTGACTAGTAGTTCCTACTGCAAACAAAAGAAAATCTAATGGAAATTTATACCTCAATTGGCTCCATGGTTTGGAGGATTTTATGAAAGATTAGTAGGTTTAGTAAAACATTGTATGAAAAGGACTCTAGAGAAACATCTTTTGAATGACAATCAGCTGGCGACTATCACAAAAGAGATAGAAGCTATACTAAACACGAGACCTCTGACATGTGTAGATTCTGAAATTATACATGTTTTAACTCCTGCAGACTTCCTCACCATGGGGAAAACTATAAACATCGGTACCAATATAGAGGACATACCTGTAACAGGATCAACAACTAAGATAAACCTAGTAAAGTCATGGAAAAGGGCTTTGATTATTCTAGACGAATATAAAGAGACAATTTTGATGAACCGTTATTTACCTAGTCTTCGTGAGCGATATCAAAATTCAGTTAAAGAACCAAGAGTCAAATCAGCATCAGAAGTAGGGCAAATAGTTCAAATCAGAGGAGACTCAAAGAATCGTGAAAGTTGGAAAGTGGGGAAAATAATCTCACTCACACCGGGAGACGATGGTCTTATAAGAGTAGCTAAGGTTAGAGTTGGGACCACGGAATACACTCGATCTATTGTACACAACTGTACTCGCTGGAAGTAAATGAAGCCGATGATGAAACTCCAGCGAAGGTCGATAATCAACCTTCAGACAAAACAAGATTTGTAAGCCATGCCTATCCGCCTGAAATTGAAAAATGCCACAAGCAGATTCCGCAAATCACGATGAACCTCTAAGGGAAAGTAACCTAGACACAGTAGTGCCAATAAATGATGATGATTTATCTGATCACGAAACTAACGAAGCAGACTCACATGATGGTGGCACAACTAATCTGCCACAAGCTATCAGTCACTCCAGACCAGTACGTGCCGCTGCGACCAAAGCCTTGGAAAAGATCCAAGAGTGGACTCGCAGCCTCTTAACCACTTTATAATTTTCGTCGTTGGGAGTGTCGCGACGGCAACACCAGTCGCGATGTTTGAGGTGGCAACACACATCAATTGCCGCCATAACTCTATGGTCAATGTCAAAGTAAGCGCCTTTTTTACCTTTCTTTTCATCAGTCAGTTTGTGCCAATATATCTCACTAAAATAGTAATCCTTATACAACTGTGCCAGTAGTGAATCTTAAAGTGCCTGCCAATGCCAAATGATAACGGACGGGCTATGTTCATCATGTATTATGAAATCTAAGTGTCAAAGCTAAGTATACTCACAAGTACACATAACTCTGTTTGCCTCTCACGAAATGTTTGTATGTCTTGTAATGGAACTTCCTACCAAGCGAAGTCATATGTTGTTGTGCTATATCAACCTTACACGAGTATGTTCGAGCCTCCTAAATACGAGGTATAATGTGTTGTACTGTATCAACCTCTCACGGTTGTATAATTGAGCCTCCGGCTAAGCGAGGCTACGCTCTCATTCACGGCGAACCGGCCGGCGGCATACTTAGCGCGCGACGCTGTGGCAACGATACATGAATAACTGAGGGCTTGCGCTTCTGCAGGAGGCAAGACCCTAGGGATCCCTAAGAAAGACCACATGGAGAGCGTACAGGCACGCGCAGCCCTACGCCTGGGCGGAGCCAGGGTAGAGGTTGTGCCAGATGGGAGATGCACCATAGAGTTGCCTATATCTGAGCAACGGGCTCGTGCATGGGTGCGTCTACATGCACGGGTTGCGTGGAGACCGGGCGACGGCTCGTGTTCTCATGCTCACACGGCTCTGCAGGAGCTTAGGATCATCTGGATACGTTCCAGCACTGGTAGAAATCTCCGCATAGTTTAGACAGCTAACGCAGTTACTGACAATTTACCTATAGATGAATTTGATACTTATTTGTGATAATATTTATGTGTGCTATGAATCCTGGGATCATGCCATGGTAAGGGCATGGACCTAGGGCTTAGTGACACCCCGCAGTGGTGTCATGAAATTATTTAATCTTACAGATGGAGTAGGCGATGCTTTGAGAGGTCTGGCTGGACGGGTATTCGCTGATAGTTGCAAGGTACAAGACAGCCTAGGGTAAGTTCCACTTGTTACTCTGAATTTCCCTTCATGACGTGTCCATCGTCCACACTTTCGCGATCCACGATGGATACGTCTCAATCACGGAAATAAAAATATACATCCGGGTCGCGATAATCTGTCCCCCTATCGGTATTAGGGGGACAGATCAAACCTTTTTATTCCTGTTTGTCCCTTATAGAATTAAATATATAAAATAATTATATTTTATTCTTTTCTTATGTTCTTGAAATTTATGCAACCTTTTATTAAATAAAAGACAAAATGGTTTCGGTTCAATATTTACTTTTAGTTTATTAGTCCAGGTTTCATTTGTAGTAACTAGGTAAGAAGTCAAATCAGAAGACTGATTTTAATACAATATCTACTGTGATTTATATTTATAGCAAGGTTTTATGTTGATTGATGGATAAATATTCGTGATGTTATAATAGTAAGTTTAAATATGGAAATTTGTATCTGTAATATGTACCTTTCGTGATTTGAGACTGATAATTATTAGAGAAATAAAAGAAATATTTATAACTCTTAGAATAATAACACCTAGAAGCCGCGTCTGAACCAAAACACAAGCGTAAACGCGTGCCATCTTCATTATCCTTGTTTGCGTAAGCTGTATGTTTCTACGCTCTTCTAACGCACACAAAATATAGCTTCAGTGTAACTGGCGCTTACCCACGAAAAATGGGAAAACGTGCTGCTTCGTTATGCGATGATTTGTCATGTATTTTTGACGACCGATTTGGCGCAGGGGTATACTACCCGCCTTCTGCGCCAGAGGTCTCGGGTTCGATTCCCGAACAAGACAAATATTTGTGTGCATGAACATGTCTATTTGTCTTGGTCTGGGTGTTTTCTATTTATATTAAGTATGTATTTACATACAAAAAAAGTATTTAAGTATATATTTATCCGTTATCAAGTTCACGTAGACACAGTTTCTTAAGAAATTAACTACGGGCTTAGATAATTGGTGTGATTGTAAGAAAATATTTATTTATTTATTTATTTGGTATGATGATACATAAAGATGAATATATTATTAAGAATATTACCTACGTGTTTTTAAAATAACAGCAAATCAACCATTAGTCTTATGATGAATGCCGCCGTTCAATGCGTTTAAATTTAAATGCCTGTATGATAAATTCACATTAAGATGCATCTTTTGTGAGATACATTTTCGCGAAACATTTACACAAAACGTTAACAAACCATAAAAATCATAGACAAAATAGTGGGACAAAATAGTAATAATGGTGAGATTTAGGAAAATAGTTAATTATGAAAATGTACTTATGCCCTTTTTTATTGTAAAGTTATGACAGCCGGCATCCCTTGCCTATTCAAAGACAGTAATTTTCGTATACCTATTATGTTTCAACTAAAACCAAGTATGATGCAATGCAAGTAATAGGATATTTGAATTACGATTAGACGGACGTTTGAAATTTTATTTGATGCAGTAAAGTATCCCTAATAGAGTATTGAATGGCCAGAATATATATTAAGGGAAACCTGTAATTAGCCTTACCATATGTTTATATTAAGCTGCATATTTATAACAATTTACGCTGTTGGTTTTCTAAATAAATGAAAAAAAAAACACCAGATAAATGACGAATAAAATAAATGCTAAATTACTTTCATAGAACTTATAACACAAACATTTGGTAGCAAATAAAACCAACCAACTTAAAACATCACTGTGTGCAATTTTGTTCCAACAACTAGCAACACTGTATAGTGATATGTTAGATGTTTCAAATTATTTGATTTTTTGTCGATTTACGTACAGAAAATGTAGAAAATTTGAGCACATACCTGTGAAATGAAATTTGATCACAATTTTTTTGTTTTTCTTAGTTGCTAGAACACTTATTTATAGTGCAAACAGTCATTTTGAATTATTTTTCGCGAGCTGTGTTCGACATAACGTGACCTTGAGCACTGACAGCGCGCGGAACGAACTGAGCCAGATATGGCTTAGTTTTAGTTGCGCGTTTTTCGTGCTTGCAATAGGTTTCTAGGTGTTATTATTGTAAGTTATAATAACTCATGAAAATAAACCGAAACCATTTTGCCTTTTATTTAATAAAAGGTTGCATTAATTTTAAGAACATAAAAAAAAGAATAAAATATAATTATTTTATATATTTAATTCTATGGGGGACAAATAGGAATAAAAAGGTTTGATCTGTCCCCCTAATACCGATAGGGGGACGGATAAAACATTAAGGAGGTAAATAAAGTTCGAACTGTCCCCTCATCGGTAACAGGGGGACAGAACAAACTTTTTTGTCCGTTCTGTCACCCCATGGGGACAGAGCAGGGGGACAGATCGGAATATTTCCCGCCCACTGCCACTTCAACGATGCAATCCCTCGAGCGATGTCGGTTGTTTTAGTAAGACAGTGTTTTAGTGAGTGACATAGGCTATATTTTTTACCCCCGACGCAGCGCAAAGAGGGGTGTTATAAGTTTGAGGCCTATGTTTGTCTGTCTGTACGTATATTAGTAGTGCCTAAACGGATCAGACGATTTCATTGCGTTTTTTTTATTGAAAGCTATTTTAATAGAGATGGTTATTAGCCACGTTTGATGAAAATCCATCCGGCCATTTATGGAGATGGTCAACTGCCTGCCGAAACGGAAAAGATACAGATGTGGTGCTTTGACTAAAATAATGTACACCCTGGGCAAATTTAGGTGGCAATAAAAAAAACAAAATGGCGGCAAAAAAAATGGCCGCCAAAAATTTGTTGTTCGCTAAAAAAGTTGCTCCGATTTGTTTGGCTCAAATTAGCGATTTCAATGCGGTTTTTTTAAATTTTGTGTAATTTAAAAGGTATGAAATTTAAAACCCGACAAAAAAAAACTCAAAGAAGTCAGAAAATAAATTTTATCTCTCGGTCGGGGGACCACAAAATGAGAAGTACTAAAAGGGTATATTATACGTTGGGATTTTCTGACTTTTTTTATTCCAATATTCCCACGGGAACAGTAACCACGCCTGATAAGCCACTAGTAATTTATAAAATGTTAGAGATGAATAAAAACACATCTTACGAATCAAAATTTTTCTTTTAATGTTTTGTTTACAATATTAACATAAAGCCAGTCTATACTGTACAAGTTTACAATGAATAAATAAAATACACTTCTTCCTAACTATACTAATATATTTATTTATAGGTATCTACTACTCTTATTATCTACGTATAAAAATGCATAATATTGTTGGTAGAAAATCGTTCTCTCTTCGCGTCCATTCTCTTTGTCATTCATTATTTTCACAAATAAGGTCTCCTCGATTACATTACTGAGCATTAGTTTTTGACATAAGCTCGTTATTGACATAATTTTTTGTCTCAACGAGTTTCAGTGCGACTTGGTTGGGACATTTTCAGTACTAAGGGTTGTATGAAAGCGATAAAGGTGTGTTGCGTGGCTCGGGCCACCGATCACAGCCACCGGTGGCCAACATTACACCATCCTACTAATATTATAAATGTGAAAGTTTAGATGTTTGGATGTTTGTTACTCAATCACGCCATAACGGCTAAACGGATTTGGCTGAAATTTGGGACACAGATACTTTGTAGCCTAGAGAGGAACATAGGCTTTTTATCCCGAAAAAACATCAAATTCCCGCGGGATAACATCGTGTAGTCTACGCGGGCGAAGCCGCGGGCGGAAAGCTAGTCCTTACTTCCTTACTTTATTACTTTATATATTATAAATGCGTCTCTGTCTGTCTGTGTGTTACACAATCACACCTAAACTAATGAACCAATTTGAATAAATTTTGGTACAGAGATCGTCTAGAGCCTGAGAAAGGACATAGGCTACTTTTTATTCCTGAAAAATATCACCTTCCCGCGGGATAACGTCTTGTAGTACACGCGGGCGAAGCCGCGGGCGGAAGGCTAGTTTTTCATAAAGGACAATGGGAAAATTTGGTATGGACTCCGTACCCGTAACCAAAAAAAAAAACTACTATAGCATCATGCATTAACTATGCCCTGGTGGAGTTGTTTAATGACACTAATGCTTCGGCCGCACCTGCGTGTATCGTCCCGAAGTACGTTCGTACGTTTTGACATTTAAAAGTTATCGCGATAAAAGCAGTGGTCATAGTAGCGCATGTTAGCGGCTTCGACATTTCGCATGGAGGGCTTATTACACTTATCCTAGTTAGGATCCTAATTGGGTATTTGACTGAATTTTTTTTATTGACTTAAAATGTTCATTTAATTAGTAGCAACACAACATAGGTATTTATTTTCAAATATCTTGCATATTTTCAGTGATATAGAGCATCAAACTTTCTAATTAGACAAGGAGAGCGCTATAGAAACGAGACGTCACATTTCTATAGCGCCATACTGTCGCCATAGAAAATTTCGTTTTAGAAAGAGATAGCTAGAGTTACAATTAAGTAGCTCTTAATTCGCTTGTTCTAATTCAGATTGAATTTCTTTTTTCACATTTGCTATTCAATAATGTTATATTTCTAAATGTCATAATTAAATATCTACATTTCAACAACAGTCAAATAGCCAATTAAGCATACGATATTGCCCCCTCCCCTTGTTTTGGCGCCTGCATAACAACAATTTTCATCAATTTTTCAGCATTGTTGTGTTCCGGCAGTTAGAGGTAAAATAGCCAGTTCCTCAGTGGTTGAGGATTCCGGGAGTAGCCAGTTTCCACTCTCAGCTTTTGGCAAAAATATGATGTAGCCTCATTAGGGAATTAAGCATAGTGACATCTATACTAATATCACAGTTTAAGCAATCTTTCTATACAGTTGGACGACGCCCTTGAAGTTGGGCGATGCCGACGCCTGTATAGGTATTTACGTAAGTACGTAAGGGTTGTCACTTTAAAATGTGACGGTGGACCTTTTACGACCCCGGGTGGGTACATTGGTATTGCGATATTAAATAAATAAAATAATTTAAAAATGCAAATGCAATGTCAAAATTATTAAAAAATTCAAAATGGCGGCCGACTTTTTTGTGTGTAGGCTGATTTCGATGAAACACGGTTTTTGGTACTATTTTGACAAGAAAACAGC
Source organism: Crambus lathoniellus (assembly GCA_949710035.1). Lineage (NCBI taxonomy): Eukaryota > Metazoa > Arthropoda > Insecta > Lepidoptera > Crambidae > Crambus > Crambus lathoniellus. The sequence continues at coordinate 2,352,810 of OX453325.1, read as the reverse complement.
AACGCAATGTCAAAAAAATTAAAATCCAAGATGGCGGTCAACTTTTTAGTTTGTGGGCCGATTTCGTTAAAACTCGATTTATGGTACTATTTTGACAAGAAAACGGCAACGCAATGTTAAAAATATAAAGAAATCCAAGATGGCGGCCAACTTTTTTGTTTGTAAGCCGATTTGTTTCTGGTACTATTTTGACAAGAAAACAGCAACGCAATAATAAAAGTATTTAAAAATCCAAGATGGCGGTCAACTTTTTTGTTAGCAGGCCGATTTCGATGAAACTCAGTTTCTGGTTCTATTTTGACAAGAAAACAGCAACGCAATGTTAAAAAAAAAAATTCAAGATGGCGGCCAAATTTTTTGTTTGCTGGCCGATTTCGATGAAACTCAGTTTCTGGTACTATTTTGACAAGAAAACAACAACGCAATGTTAAAAGTATTAAAAATTCCAAGATGGCGGCCAACATTTTTGTTTGCAGACTGATTTCGATGAAACTCAGTTTCTAGTACTATTTTGACAAGAAAACAGCAACGCAATGTTAAAAATATTAAAAAAACAAGATGGCGGCCAACTTTTTTTTGTAATCCGATTTTGATGAAACTTAGTTTCTGGTACTATTTTGACAAGAAAACAACAACGCAATGTTAAAAATATAAAAAAATCCAAGATGGCGGCCAACTTTTTTGTTTGTGAGCCGATTTTGATGAAACTTGGTTTATAGTACAATATTGACAAGAAAACAACAACGCAATGTTAAAAATAAAAATAAACCAAGATGGCGACCAACTTTTTTTTTGTAAGCCGATTTTGATGAAACTTAGTTTCTTGTACTATTTTACAAGAAAACAGCAACGCAATGTTAAAAGTATTAAAAAATCCAAGATGGCGGCCAACTTTTTTGTTTGCAGGCCGATTTTAATGAAACTCAGTTTCTGGTACTATTTTGACAAGAAAACAGCAACGCAATGTTAAAAGTATAAAAAAATTCAAGATGGTGGCCAACTTTTTGTTTGTGAGCCGATTTTGATGAAACTTGGTTTTTAGTACAATTTTGACAAGAAAACAACAACACAATGTCAAAAATAAAAAAAACCAAGATAGCGGCTAACTTTTTATTGTGAACCGATTTTGATGAAACTTAGTTTCTAGTAAGTAAGTAAGTAAGTAAGTTCTTTATTGCGTATGGAGTTAAGGTTACATAAACAGATGTGATAATGTTTACATAAAAATGTATCACTTAATCCTACCTTTTCAGGCATATACACAACAAATTTAACACGATACAAATACATACCTAAAACTAAAATAACTAAAGATTTTTATAGACATATCTTACTTATAATCAAGATATTCTTGAATGCTATAAAAACATCTGTTAACAAGCCAATTTCTTATTGAGGATTTAAACTTACAAAATTTCAAGTTTTTTAATTCTTCTGGCAATTTGTTGTAAATTTTTATGCACATCATAAAGGAATTATGTGACACGAGTGTTAATTTTGCTGCTGGTCTGTGAAGTTTATTTTTATACATTGAACGTAAGTTTCTGTTTGAAATCTGACAAGTGAGTTCAAATAAGTTCTTATTTTGGTGAACAAATAAGCAAATGTCAAATATATACAAAGAAGGCAATGTAAGCAAGTTATACTGTCTAAAATATGGTCGACATGATTGAATACTTTTCAAACCAAATATAGCCCTAACACATTTTTTTTGCATTACAAATACCTTATCTCTATCAATAGAGTTTCCCCATATCATTACTCCGTACTGTGGCCGCCATCTTGGATTTTTTTATACTTTTAAAATTGCGTTGTTGTTTTCGTGTCAAAATAGTACCAGAAACTAAGTTTCATCAAAATCGGATTACAAAAAAAAGTTGGCCGCTATCTTGTTTTTTTTTATATTTTTAACATTGCGTTGCTGTTTTCTTGTCAAAATAGTACCAGAAACTGAGTTTCATCGAAATCGGCCTGCTAACAAATTAGTTGGCCGCCATCTTGGATTTTTTTATATTTTTAACATTGCGTTGCTGTTTTCTTGTCAAAATAGTACCAGAAACTGAGTTTCATCGAAATCGGCCTGCTAACAAAAAAGTTGGCCGCCATCTTGGATTTTTTTATATTTTTAACATTGCGTTGCTGTTTTCTTGTCAAAATAGTACCAGAAACTGAGTTTCATCGAAATCGGCCTGCTAACAAAAAAGTTGGCCGCCATCTTGGATTTTTATATTTTTAACATTGCGTTGCTGTTTTCTTGTCAAAATAGAACCAGAAATTGAGTTTCATTGAAATCGGCCTGCAAACAAAAAAGTTAGCCGCCATCTTGGATTTTTTTAAACTTTTAACATTGTGTTGTTGTTGTCTTGTCAAAATTGTACTAAAAACCAAGTTTCATCAAAATCGGCTCACAAACAAAAAAGTTGGCCGCCATCTTGGATTTTTAATATTTTTAACATTGCGTTGATGTTTTCTTGTCAAAATAGTACCAGAAACTGAGTTTCATCGAAATCAGCCTGCAAACAAAAAAGTTGGCCGCCATCTTGGATTTTTTATACTTTTAACATTGTGTTGTTGTTTTCTTGTCAAAATAGTACCAGAAACTAAGTTTCATCAAAATCGGCTTACAAAAAAAAAGTTGGCCGCCATCTTGTTTTTTATTTTATTTTTGACATTGCGTTGTTGTTTTCTTGTCAAAATTGTACTAAAAACCAAGTTTCATCAAAATCGGCTCACAAACAAAAAAGTTGGCCGCCATCTTGGATTTTTAATATTTTTAACATTGCGTTGATGTTTTCTTGTCAAAATAGTACCAGAAACTGAGTTTCATCGAAATCGTCCTGCTAACAAAAAGTTGGCCGCCATCTTGGATTTTTTTATACTTTTAACATTGCGTTGTTGTTTTCGTGTCAAAATAGTACCAGAAACTCAATTTCATCAAGATCGGCTTACAAAAAAAAAGTTGGCCGCTATATTGTTTTTTTTTTTTTTGACATTGTGTTGTTGTTTTCTTGTCAAAATTGTACCAAAAACCAAGTTTCATCAAAGCCGCCCGCAAACAAAAAAGTTGGCCGCCATCTTGGATTTGGAATTGCCTTTTTTTTAATAAGCGAGATGAAGATTTGCACGCACTCACACTACATGTCGTATGCACCATAATATTAATTTAAAATAAATTATAACGATAAAGACGTGATAGCCCTGGAAGACTTGTCCCGAGTTACTATGAACGGCGTTGTATTGTAACTCGGGACAACCACTCCCCCGTCTCACCCCGCAAGCCCCGCACGATTGACCTGTCTAGACGTCTCCGTCGGCCTACTGTATGAAAAGTTGCTTATTCTGTGCTAATATTATGAAGAGGAAAGATTTGTTTGTGTTGTTTGAGGCTCCGAACTGGACTAATTCAGAAAATTCTTTTACAATTAGAAAGCTACATTCTTCCCGAGTGACATAGGCTATATTTTATCCCGATATTCCCACGGGAACGGGTACCACGCGAGGATCTTTTAGTAGATAAAGTAAAAGAGCACAATCGTTGGTAACATTTTTACAAAAACAGCACCAAAACAGTGTCATTCATGAACAAAAGATTTATTTCTATCGATATCACATAATAATAACATTTGAATACACACACTTTTAATTATTACAATATAAATAATAAAGATACTTATACTCTTATAAATAGTGAACATTATTTAACTTACTTATAAAATATACTTTACTTACACAGCTGAACTAAGGTAGATACAAAAATATAATAGCTACTTTAAAATACATTTTCTGTTAAATATAATATTACTTTCTGTAGAGAGATTTATCAACCATATACTTACATAATATGTGTTTGAAGGAATAGTGCTTTTTATTTTATTGCTTTGGGATTAAATATTATAAGTATAGTCGAGGTCGAACGAATTCAATCATGTCATGACATACCCTCAGACCAAATAAAAAAGTAAGACGGAACGCACCGAACTAAAAAGTGAAGCTTACAAAACCTGTGTACTGTACATACACAGTTACACGCAAAACACACATGTAACGAAACTACGCCATACCTCATAGTCAAAGTTAAAGTCAAAAGCTCACGCACACGTATTTACATAAAAAAGTGGCTACACTTTTTAGTTCGGGGCGTTCCGTCTTACTTTTTTATTTGGCCTGAGAACATAACCTACAGATATTAATATTCAATAAAATCGAAATACAAGCTTGTTGATATTGACACTAAGCTTTCAAGTTTTGACGCTTTCAAACAAATTATTCGCAAATAATTTTCATGATTGGGTCATGATCATGATTCATTTGGTTCGACTGTACCTACACAGTTTTAATAGTTATAAATTATAATGTAATAATATAATGTTTTATAACTTTATAAGTACAAATTATAAATACTACGAGAAACTGTTTTTTTACCGTTTGATTATTCGAAATATGTACAGTGAAGTTAAAAAATGTATTATACACAAATTAAAAATAAATAAATGTCAGACATATAATATAACGATCTGATGCCGAGATAAAGCACTTTTATTGTGGATATAAGAACATTTTTTTTTATGTTTATATCCCTGTGTTGTTTTGTTTATGCACCAAACAAACGAATTCTATTATTTCTTATATTCTATTCTTTTTAAATGTATTACTCATAATATGTCATAACTACCAGACACGAGACAAAAAAAAATAGGGAACTATAGGTTTATTTTTAGTTCTTTGTATGTACTCAATTTATGTAAGTAACTGTTTGTTCCTAAATAAAACAATAAAACAACGCTTATAACATCAATGTTTGCCCCGACTTCGAACGTACGACCGTGAAACCAACTGGCACATGGAAAGAAGTAAGTGGTTAACCGAATTTGTCCCAGACTGTACATAAAACAAATTGTATTTTTAAATGCCCGTACCAGGGACCGTACTCTGAAACGTTAATCCGAAACTTCGGTTAGCCCCGCCCCTTTCACTCGATTCTGTCACGACTCGAGAGTGAGAGGGACGGATATAACAAAGTTTCGGGTTTTGCGTTTCAGAGTAGGCCCCCTGACTATTACATTATACTAATAATATGCGGTGGTAATCGATGCGAGGGAAAGCTTAAATGGTTTATATTAAGTTCCGTAAAAATGCTTGTCAAATAACATTTCCTTTATTACATAATTGAGACTTCTCCTTAACCTTTTAGTTACTTTACCATCTTTAAATTACGTCACATATTATATTATATCAGATATAATATTTATATATTATTTGTGTAACTCGATTCGGTTTAATCAAGTTATCAAGAGAACAATTTGTCACAGAAAACTCGAAAAAATTATGCTGAAGCGAGATAGCAATGAGAAAGCGACGCGCGCGGTGTTATATTATTGGTGTCCACTTAATTAAACCAATGTCCAATAGTATATGTAACCCCATTTTAGAATAATCTTGACTTTTCGTATTTTTAGAGGTCTTTTCGAAAAGAAAGTGTCCAGGCAAAATCATAAAATCGTGTTTCTGAAACTAAACGAATCTAGATAAAGGTATGAAGAAATATCTTATTACCAGATTTGTAAAAACTCTAACCGTCCTATAGTTTTATATCAAAAAGTCCATACTTTTTCCGAGTAGCGCCTTAAGGGTCCGTTTTAAGGGTCGAGTAACTCAGCTTTAAACTAATATAAAACTTAAAAAAGTGAAAACATTGAGATCTTTTTAATATTTTGTGACATTTAAACCGATTTTCAAATTCATTGTATAATTTAATTTTGTTCTTTTATTGTACGTTAGCACATATAAGTTTTGAATTTTGCTTCGAATCCATAATTTATATTATTTATTTCACATTTAATTTTAAGCTTAGCATATGTGAAAAAAATATTGATTGTTATCATTATCATTCATTAGACATTTTTGTCTGAAAATATCTAAACCAAATCGCGCACAGAAGCTAGATTACAACCAAAACGTTTTTTAAACCGCTCAAGTATAAACACCTCACTTAAAACCTTGACGTATTTCAAAGATGGCATACAATGCCACATACTTATTTGATCCGGTGGTCTTAGGAATTAAAAAACTGTTCATACAGCTGACAGCCATTTCGGTAGTTCTGAATAGCTTGTGGCGCCACCACCGGGTCAGACATGTTTGTGGTACAGTCACCACACTGGAATGCTTAGCCACTTGTCACCGTTTTTTATTTAGGCGTGTAATGCAAATAATAAAAACGAGATATCAGTCGTATACCCAAAATACGCCAGCTTTGCAAAAATAACAAAAACTCCTGCTGCCAAACTCTGCCAAAATCGAGCTTAAAGGATGCTGTGGAATACTGAAATTTAAAAGGTGAGCTTGTTTTTTATTTACTTTTAGTTCGATTTTATTTTTTAATTTTAATTTTCTTCCTTTAAAGATTACTTGTGTATGCAGATTATATATTTACAATAGAAGATTTTTTTTTAATTTTTTTTTATTATGGCGTCACACGTCCGCCATATTAAATATTAAAAAAATATAGCTAGTGTTACTCGGGGCACAGATTACTAAATAGTTACTATGTAACAGATAGTTCAATCCGCTACGTCATTTAAATAAATAGCAACTCTAACTATAACGCAATAAAGTAGAATTCAGCTTGTACGGCGCACGCTAATTACGAACGGCCACTCGTTGTCGTTGCATCTCTTTCTATCGCATATATTCTAGCTCTTTTGCGGGCCTAATTTCTATGGATTTACAACGCCGGCGTTGCCGCCGCGTTTTCGAGCCGACACGGGGAGTGAAATTGGCCTGCTGAGGGTGACATAATGTTTTTAATGATACCTCATATCATACATTAAAGGCCGTTACCGTTAACGCATTCAAAATTTATGGTGGAATAAAGAAACTCACATACATACACACATACATACAATAACCCTAAAACCAAATACTCTCCTTTTTTGGGCAGCCGTGTAGGTAATTAAGAACAGTGGCAACTGGGTCAACATTGTCGTGTGGTGAGTGTACAAGTATTACTTAATATTTATTCTAGAACTTTCCCTGTGACTTGCATAGTGACGCGAATTTCCTTACGTGCACGATGTAGTCCAACATCACAGATGCGAATGCCGCGTCCAGCACGAACTGCGGTATCTTACCTGGGAAACAAGCAGAAAATGGAAATTAAACATATTTTTCACAACTCCAGATCGTAAATGGGCTACGTAAGTTTTTAGTAAAAATTTCATTTTTATAACATGCTTTTTTGCTGTTTGTACTTTAATATCGTATTGTCATTTTAAAACCAAACCTGTATACAAAGTTTCAGCTCCACCGGACACTGGGAAGTGGGTCAAATTAGGCTTGCAAGATTGTCCCCCACTAACTAACAAACTAACATGGCAAAGTTAATATAAAGCTGTTAAAAAAGGAGCTAAGCTCGGGAACAAATTTCCCGAAAATTATAAGGTTGCAATCAGAAGAGGAGTACAGTCGCCATGAGAAATATATAAATATACCATATGATATGAGCCACTGGAAGGTATTGTGTTGTTCGATCTTACGCCCGGCCTCTATGGTGTAGTATACAGGGTTATTTTGAAACCACTGGGCCAATTTTTAAGTTTGACTCAGAGTCGGTAAGTGAGCAACTTTCTCCTAGAATCATGGGTAAATGATTATCTTATCTTATCGAAATATGTCATTTTTTTACTTTTCATACTGATACCGTGATCGATTTAGTATGGGAAATCCAAAAAAAATTGTCGTATTTCGACCCATGTTTCTAGGAGAAAGTTGTTCACTTACCGATTCTGAGTCAAACTTAAAAATTTGGCCAGTGGTTTCAAAATAACCCTGTATATAATGGACTAGTATTAGGCGTCCGTCACTCGCTCAAGAACCCGAGATAAGTGCCTACCGCCTCGGGTATCTCTCGGGATACCAATTCAATACAATTTAAAGCGGGCCGCCCGCCCGAGCGCGCTAGAATATATGCGATAGAAAGAGATGAAACGTCTAGCCGTTCGTAATTAGAGCCGTACAAGCTGAATTCTACTTTAGTTAGTTATAGTTGCTATTTGTTTAAATGGTCTCGCAGAGTGCAGCTTCTGTTTCTAGTAATACGGATTTTTTTTATTTCTTTAAAATGTTTTTCGAAATATTAGCTACACAAAACAAGTTTTCATTTTGAATTATCTTGAATATTTTCAAAGATATAGGACTTCAAACTTTATAATTAGACAAGGACAGGACGCTATCTTAGTGACGTCAGTGGGTTAGTAGCGTCATAGTCACGCCATAGAAGATTTTGTTTTAGAAAGAGACAGCTATAGTCAAAATCAAACAGACTATGGCTACGTTCCGTTTTGCGCCAACAGCGATAATATCACTGATATCGCGCTCACACATCGTTCCGATTTGTTGTGAGCGCGACAACGAAAGCAGTAATTACGTCACGGATGACGTCACTACCGCCGCCATTTTGCGATCACGGTGATATCGTTCTCAAGCATGAAGTTTGACTTAATACTGAGGTAACTGGAGAGTGCAGTACGAACAATTTTTTGAATACCACAAATAACACAGTGGCTGTCTTCCGTCTCACCTACACTTTAAAAAAATACGTATGGTCATATGAGACAGCTGACAGCCACTACATACATAAATGTCAAATTTGCTGGCGACACTTTTTTATTCAGGGTGAGAGCTCCAGTTACCTCAGTATTAAGTCGAGCTTCATGTTCTCAAGCTTTAGCACTGTGAGCGGGCTGTCATATTTGACGTTTTGTTGTCAAACGTCATTGTTTGTTGTGGTTTTGTTTGAGTAATCTCTGCGTTTTAGGTTTTATTTAGGTATTTTATTTGTTTATCCCGAAGCAGAAAGCCAGAAAAATGATAGTGCTTATTAAAGATGAGACGACGGGTAGAGACATTACTCTAAATTTAAGCACGGATCACTATCATCATCGCTGTCCAATAAAACGTTTACTAATTGACGAATATCCATACTAAACCGGTGATTATTTACTTACAAATTCAAATCAAAACAACGCTCGCTCGCGATGCTTGCAAATAGCCGTTCCGAATTGAAATCGCGTCAACAGTGCTGTCAGCGCGATAATCAAATCGGAACAGCTTTTAGCGCTCACAGCGCCAACAGTACTATTGACTCAAAACGGAACACGGCCTATAATTCTTTTATTATAAAACAGATTCAAATTATTTTTTCACATTTGGTATTCTTAATTACAATATTTTTTAACGTCATCATTAAATATCTACATTTCAACAACAGTAAAATACCCTATTATTATTTATTCTGTGCTAGTATGGATAAGTATGGATTACCTTTAAGGTCGCAGCACATGAGCCACTGGAACGTAGTGTGTTGTTCGATCTTGCCGCCCGGCGTTTATGGTGTAGTATACAGTATACAACAATATGACATTTATTTTTACTTTTCATACAAATCATACTGATCACGTGATCGATTTAGTATGGAAAGGGAAGTCCAAAATTTTTTGTCATATTTCGACCTATGTTTCTAGGAGAAAGTTGGTCACTTACCAATTCTGAGTTGATCCTAAAAATTTGTGCACTGATAAAAAACTTATCCTGTATAGAGTGGATTAGTATGGGTAAGTATGGATTACTGTTTGATGTGCTGTGTAGTCTGTGTCCTTATAGTGTCGATGATTTTTTTAATAATGTTAATAAAATAAATAATCATTTGTAATAGGTATGTATGTAAATTTAATTTTGACATAAAGAATGGCATTTGTAATTTAGTTTGATAAATTGTGATAACTTGACTTTTATTTTAATTATGTTGACATTGCTAAATTGCTACTTTATTATTGCTTATGTCCTGACATTGATTTATTAATAATATGACGTGTATTTGTTTTATTTAATCTGATTATTGTTAAATATGAATTAACTTTATGTTTGCGTGCCAGTACCTGGTGCAACACGTGATCTGCATGACATTTTGTTACAGCTTTTACTGTACCGTGCTTGCCTGCAAATAAAAGACTATTCTATTATATTCTTACCTTTAAGGTCGCAGCACATGAGCCACTGGAACGTAGTGTGTTGTTCGATCTTGCCGCCCGGCGTTTTCGCCTTGATCGGTTTCATGAACCAGCACCCAACTTTATTGTGACCTCTGAAGCAACAAAATAAAAATGATTAAACATAAGTTTGTTGTAAAAATTTCATTTTTATGACAAGCTTTTTTGCTAACTGTACTTTAATATTACGTATTGTCATCTGAACCAAACCTGTATACAAAATTTCAGCTCCATCGGACACTGGGAAGTGGGTCAAATTAAGCTTGCAAGATTTGTCCCCCACTAACTAACTAACTAACATGGCAAGTTAATAAAAAGCTTGTAAAAAACAACGGGTTGCACTCCGGGAGTGCCAACAGAAGTAAAAAGGGCTCCCTAGACTTTTTCACAAAAAACAGGAATTTGACAAAAAAATGAAAAATACAGACTGGATTTGAACCGAGGTCTTCTGGCGTCAATGCCGCCCGTTTTTTAACCTGAGCTATTATTACAACTTTGGAAACGGTGGCGAAATTTGCTTTCGTATTCTAATGACATTGTAACAGTTTTTCGATCAGGTCACGTGTCCGTCTTACGATCTGAAGGTCACGTGTCCTGACGCGAATTTAACATTTTTTACCCATCACAAAAAGTGCACAAAGCCAAAAAAGAAGTTTTCACTTCAAAAAAATATCCTGCCAAAGCCCGCTACACACGTTACGATATATCGTAACGATTAAACTATGTAAACCGATTTGCAGTTTTACCGATCGGATAAATCGTAGTCGATAGCGTTTGCGCAGTTTTATCGTCGCTTGTCTCGCGTGTGGATAGCGGTCGCTTAGTTTGGCAGTACGCCGCTCATCATTTTCCATTTTGGATGACGTATGTTTCTTGCGCGAGCTTCCGCGGAGAACTGACGATCGACGCAGATATCGGTGGCGTATGAAGACACTAGGGAAGTTCGATATAACTGCTCAGTCTGAAATCGCTACGATATATCGTTACGTGTGTAGCTACAATAATGCACTTGTCACTAATTTCACATAGTAATAGATGACACCACAGATCACCAGTAGTAGGAAGCTACAGATGACACTGATGTTTGCCCCTACTGTAAACAGGAGAGGGAAACGCCCAGGGGGCCGATTCTCGCGCAATAGACATTATGTCGAATAGCGATATTCCGCGCCACTTAACTTGGCACACAGCACAGGCCAAGTTATATGGCGCGTACTGTCAAAATAAAATGGTGGATGTCGATTGAAATAGAATTCTCGTCTCACATTATAGAAATGTCTATGCCCAGCGCTCAACTTGCAACGAATGGTCAATGTCATTCGATGTAAATGTCGCGCGTAAATGACATTTTTGTGACATTTTCAGTATCGGATAACTCTGCGCGCGTCTGAGGGCCTACTCTGAAACACTAAACCCGAAATTTCGTTATACCCGTCCCTCTCACTCCCTAGTCATGCCAGAATCGAGTGAAAGGGGCGGGGCTAACCGAAGTTTTGAATTTGCGTTTCAGAGTACGGTCCCTGGGCCGTTTTTGGCGCTAGTTGCAGTACATTTTTTGTTCAAAGCTTATATAAAAGATTAGTATTCGAATTTGACGATATCGAATTAGAGATATATCAATAGATCTGAGAATCGCCCCCCTGGCCACTTTTATGTGACTGTAGGCCTTTTATCCAAAAAATCAGTATCCATCTGAGTCGATACATTATGCGCCCGGAAGAAATAATAGCGAAAAAGTAGACAGATATAAAGTAAAATGAGAAAGAGAGCGAAAGAAAGCGAGAAACAGAGCGAGAGACTGAAATATATAAAGATTTAGAGCGAAAACATCACCAGATCAGTAACGTAGCATCGCACATCACGGCAGGATGACGAAGTCTCGAGGGGCGATGATATCTTACCGCACACAGACTGGGCAAGAGCGAGATACAGAACAAAATAGTAAGAGGCAGCTAGCGAAAAGAGACCTAAAATCGCGTGAAAGACACAGAAAGAAAGTGAGACAGAGAGCTAAAGCACAGAATAAATAATAGTTACTAGTAACAGAACCTACACTCTGCGAGACCATTTAAACAAATAGCAACTCTAACTTCAACAAGATAAAGTAGAATTCAGCTTGTACGGCTCTAATTACGAACGGCTAGACGTTGCATCTCTTTCCATCGCATATATTCTATCGCGCTCGGGCGGGCGGCCCGCTGTAAATTGTATTGAATTGGTATCCCGAGAGATACCCGAAGCGGTAGGCTCGGGTTCTTGAGCGAGTGACGGACGCCTGGCTAAAGACTGAAAAAAAAGAAAGATTTACTAACTGCCGCACTCAGAGACGTCAATTAAATTTAATGACAATTAAATCTATATCTGTCTCTATTTTATGTCTAGTATTGAATAAAGTAGGAATGATAATTTAATGCCAATTAAAGTTAATTGACGTCTCTGCATACGTCTCTGCATAAACACCAAATCAGTTACTTACCTGACTAGATCTCTGTGCGGTGGGAACCCAGGCACTTGCACACTAACCCCACTGCTAATATAAGCGTGTGGTTCATTTTCGACCACTCTCCCGTCGCGGGATAGCATCGCGCACCGCCGCAGGATAACGAAATCTTGTGGGGCGATGATTCCTTTAGCGCTCACAGACTGGGCAAGAGCGAGATGCAAATAGAAAGAAGAAAAAAGAGATTACTAACGAGAAGAGAGAAGAAATCGCGAGAAAGACACCGAAAGAAAGTGAGACATAGAGCTAAAGACTGAAAAAAGAAAGATTTACTTAGAGATAAACACCAGATTAGTTACTTACCTGACTAGATCTCTATGCGGTGGGAACCCAGGCACTTGCACGCTAACCCCACTGCTAATATAAGCGTGTGGTTCATTTTCCACCACTCTCCCGTCGCGGGATAGCATCGCGCACCGCCGCAGGATGACGAAGTCTCGAGGGGCGATGATTCCTTTACCGCCGCCGGCTGTTACTTGGTACGAGAGATCCACGCCTGGGGCGATTTCCTGTAGCAAAGGATTAGGTTCATTATGTAGTGTTCTGTAGTAAAAACTTATTTAAAGTTATGATTTTAAATTACTTGAATAAGATAAAGATAAGATAAAAATATTCTTTATTCACTTAGACATAATAAATATGTACTTATGAATCGTCAATATTTTCCTACCACCCATTCAAAGACTTTTTTAACTGACAAGAAGAATGGGCGCAAGAAACTTGCCAGCGTTTCTTATTTAGGTAACGACATTTAAAAAAAAACATATCGTTACTAATACAACAATTGCTTAGTATAAAAATACATCATATTAAACAGTGATTATGTTATGTGTTACATCATGACCATGCATTGCGGTCATTCAAATAATCGTCTACTTTATAGTATCCTTTGCTCATCAGCGACTCTTTAATGTAACATTTAAATTTTTGCAATGGTAGTTCAATTATATGCTGTGGAACTTTATTAAAAAAGGCTATGCTTTTCCCCAGAAATGAGGCTCTGGATTTTTCTAGCCTAAACTTGGGAACGACAAGTTTATCTTTATTTCTTGTGTTAAAGCGATGAATATCGCTCTGCTTTACAAATGTATTATAATACTTTTTCACATAATATTGCAACAGTTAAAATGTTTATTTCTTTAAATAGATCTCTTAAAGAATCTCTCGATCGGAGGTTGTAAATGGCGCGAATAGCCCTTTTTTGGAGCACGAATATACTTTGGATGTTAGCGGCTGAGCCCCACAACAAAAGGCCGTAGGACATAACACTATGAAAATAACTAAAATAGACTATTCTAGCCGTTTCAATATCGGTTAAGAGCCTTATTTTCTTAACTGCGAATGCAGCCGAACTGAGTCTACTCGCCAAGGCTTCGATATGAGGATCCCATTGTAGTCGCGAGTCTAATATAATACCTAGAAATTTTGTATTGTTAATGAATTCGACCGTATCGCCGTCTAGTCTAATATGAAAATCAACTTGTCTTACCTTAGGTAACGAAAATTTTAAACACTTAGTTTTCTTTGAGTTTAATGATAAATTATTACTATTAAACCAATGTGACACTTTTGAAAGAGCACTATTTACTTCGTCAGAACAGTCATCACCTCTATCTACTTTAAAGACTAGAGATGTATCATCGGCAAATAGCACCGTCTCACATAAATTCTTCGCGTAGTAAGGAAGGTCATTTATGTATATTAAAAACAACAGCGGGCCCAATATTGATCCTTGGGGCACGCCCATAGTAATGGGAGCTCCGGTAGACTCAGTTTTATTAATAACTACCTTCTGAGTTCTTTCATACAGATATGAATGCATAAGGCTTACTGACATTTCAGAAACACCATAATGTTTTAACTTCCTTAATAGTGTTTGGTGATCAACACAATCGAATGCCTTGGAAAGGTCACAAAAAATAGCGATTACATCCTGCTTGTCCTCCCAGGCATCAAGTACATGTTTTAGAAATGCAACCCCAGCATCAGTTGTACTTTTACCTTTTGAAAAACCAAACTGTTTCTCATTCAGTATACTATTTAATTTAAAATATTCTAAAAGTTGAGCATAAATTAATTTCTCAAATATTTTACTTATTGCTGGTAGTATGGATATAGGTCTAAAATTTGCTGGGTCACTTTTGTCACCAGCTTTAAACAGAGGAATAATTTTACTATTCTTCATTAAATTAGGAAAGACCCCTTCACTTATACATTGGTTAAAAATTATTGCTAATGATGGAGCTATCACATCAATTATTGATTTGATGATACTTGTAGATATGCCCCAGAGATCTTCTGTTTTCTTAATATTTATTGCTTTGAATGCTTTAATAATATCTGCATTGTGAATGCATTCACAATGCAATTTTGTAAGTATAGGAAAATGGAGATAGAAAAACCACCCCACCACCAGCCCTTTAAGTGGCTTTCTTTCAGGCGGGATATTATTATGAAACTGAGCCTTTGGGAATCCGGCCAATGCTCCGATCTGATCAATTTATCAATACATACAGTATTGCATTGTGAAGCCATAAAAATAGTTTAAAATCATAATTTAATGGCTGTTTCATGTTAATTTGATTGTTTTCTTCGAATGCGTTCAAAAAGTGATACCAATAAAATAATTGTAACATTTAATATCAAGCACCCCACGCTTTTTTACTATAAGTACTTAATTTAATAATTTTATAACTTATTTTTTACTTTTTATTTCGGTTTGCTATCAAAGCGTGTTTTATTAGATTTTTTAAACTAAGTGTCTTTTTTTATTAAAAAGTGTGAGTTTAAATAACCATATTTTAAGAGTGGTGGTGCTAACTTGTCTCTCAGCTTACCTTAATAAGCTCGCTCTTCAGTATGGTAGGGTTCCACTCCGGCAGTTTGGTGAGGTTGTTCTTGAACTCTTCGAATAGGAACTTAGGCGGGCACTCCACTATGCCCTGAAACAAATTCATATTTTACATTAGTACGTGAAGGTGAAACTCTGTTATTTTATAAGAAAATAAAATCGGCCAAGTGCGAGTTGGACTCGCGCACGAAGGGTTCTGTACCATTATCTATACTACAACATTAGACACTATTTATAACGTACAATATTAATCTAAACAACATTAGACACCATTTTTAAAACCGAGAAAAAAAACGGCAAAAAGTCACGTTTGCTGTATGGGAGCCCCCTTAAATATTTATTTTATTTTAATTTTGACAACCTCGGGAAATTTGGCTAGATCGGATGTACCGCTACATCGGATCCGGTTCCGAACTCGGTCCAAAGTGTGAGCGTAGATTCCATATTAACTGTTTCACTCACACGCTCAACCTCTCAGTATGAAATGGCTCGTCCGGGTCCGTCTAAGTCAAAACACCAGCTTCCTTCGTCCGAGAAAAAATCGGACCGGATCGTCCGTGGACAAACGGCCTTAAGAGCGCGCAGTCAGCAGTGTACACTAGCGCCGCCATTGAAAAAAAACACAGTGCTTAAATAAAGACAAAATTGTGAATTATCTCTCTGTAATGCACCCCGAAGAAGTTTTGTGGTACTTTTTATATATTTGTTAGCCTGTCGTCGTTTAGTTTAATTCAGTTTTTTATTTTCGAAAAGTGGCCACTTTTACCAATAAAACTCCATTATATTAAATGACAAGCTAGAAAATATAGATCAAGCAATAAATAAATAAATAATAAATCCCGCCTGAAAGCTACTTATCGGGCTCGTGGTTTTTTACTATCACATTTTTCATATACTTACAAAATTGCATTGTGAATGCATAATAATAATTTAAAATCTCAATTTCGTCTTTATTTAAGCTCTATTATTTTTTTCCAATGGCGGCGCTAGTGTGCAGACTATACGCCCTTAATGTGGTTCGATCAGCTCAGTAGCGCCACCAATAGAAATAAATCATTTACGATTTATCAAGGGTTTAGAATTAAAGTTTCGGTTATTTTGCGCAAATAGAAGAGTAAAGTGCAATTTTTAAGTATTTTTTCATGGCCTCAAATATGAGCATTAAGATATTGCTAAATGTGGCCACTTTTGGCACTATTGATATTCACGACTTATTGCTTAAGTTTGAGTTCTTAAAAGTATATTTATAAAATGCATTTTACTCTTTTATTTGCGCAAAAAATGCGCTTTAATAAAACGTAATTGATTAATTTCCATTGGTGGCGCTACTGAGCTGATGGAACCACCTTAAGCCCCTACTTTTTCTCGATTCCTGTATAATCCGACTTACCGTGAACCTATACACCTTCCCGAACTGGTCCGTCCTCTTGGACTCGACCAGGTCCCCGTTGGCGCCCCGCTTCTCCACCACCCAGTTGGGCATGTGCAGCACGCGCCATGCATTATACATGCTCTCCTCCGCTTGGAACAGGTACTCGTCTATCTGTGGACAAGGAAAGAAAGAATGTTACATTTATTTGGGACTAGCGTACCCGTTCCCGTGGGAATATCGGAATAAAATATAGCCTATGTCACTCGGGAAGAATGAAGGTTTCTAATGTTCAAAGAATTTTCTAAATCGGTCCAGTAGTTTTGAAGCCAATTCGATGCAAACAAACAATCAAATCTTTCCTCTTTATAATATTATAGTATAGACAATACAAGAAAAAATAAAAGAATTTGATTTGAATCAATAAGGTGAGGATCCAGGATCCAGGGGGGCAAATTTGGTAAAGGGAGGGAGAATGTCACCTATAGCTTCACGTGGTATTACGGCTATCACAGTTTATGTGATACAGCCTGGTGACAGACAGATAGACAGACAGACAGTGAAGTCTTAATAATAGGGTCCTGTTTTTACCCTTTGGGTACGGAACCCTAAAAATATGCAAGTAGGTAAAATGTTTGTCAGGGGGGAAATTGCCGTTCCTGCCATCAATATTAAATTTATAAGGCACAATAAGATATTGCCTATGTCCCAAAACCGTCCCGAGTCAGCTCATAAATTGCTTGGCATGTGACCGGGTTAAAAATGATGTACTTACGTAAAAATATGCAATGATAAGACCAGACCAAAATTGCCCAAAATTCAGCTACTTAATATTACATAATATTGACGTCTAAAGATCATAGCCCACTTATAACGTACCGCTGCCACCCAACCAAAGTATGAGCAGCCAAATATGGGCTTAAAGTCGGTCACTGTAGATGCACTTTACAGTAACAATATACCACAGCAGACAGCGCGAGGTAAGCGAGCCTGCCGCAAGCTAAAGTGTATATACAGAGCACGACATTAAGTCCATATTTGACTGCTCATACATTGGTTGGGTAGAAGCGGTGCGGTATAAGTGGGCTAAGTCCTTAAGGGCTCCTTCACCGAGAGGTGGCGCTTCAGGCGGCATGTCGCGCGGCGCGAGCAAATAGTGCTATCATTGCGCGCTTGTGACAGACGTCTAATCAAATAAGTCAATGTGACGCACCAATTGATGCACAATTCGCCCTCCTTGAGCTCCTTGAACGAGCACTAAACCAATCTAACGTCGTAACACGGGCGTTAGAAGGTTTGCTCCGTCAAAATGGAAACTAAAACCAAAAAGTAACAAATGCACCTTTATTAACTTACTGTCAACCAAACCGGGGTAAACTCCTCCTCTTTAGTATCCCTATTGAACAGGTATTTCATCCAATTGCTTATGGAGAACCCGAATTTGTTCATAGTCTCCAACTTCTTTTCCAACTCTTCATCATTATCTATCTTCTCCAACTCACTCATGTGCTTCTCCATATCGTGGTATTGGGCAGTTGATTCCACTGACGCTGATGCAGCCATTTTGATTTACGAGGTTTTCAAAATGGCCGACTTTTTCA
This sequence comes from Crambus lathoniellus, assembly GCA_949710035.1. Taxonomy (NCBI): domain Eukaryota; kingdom Metazoa; phylum Arthropoda; class Insecta; order Lepidoptera; family Crambidae; genus Crambus; species Crambus lathoniellus. The sequence continues at coordinate 2,334,443 of OX453325.1, read as the reverse complement.
CTGGTATTCGGTTATTTATTAGGTTTACGAGTAGTAGGTAGTTAAAAATCTTGACCTAATAATATAGGATAACTGTTACTATTTCACTGGTACTAGGTTCAGGAATTTGAATGTCGGGTTTTATTAAACGTGTTTAATAGTCAAATCTCTTCAACTGGTTAAACCTAAATTTATATTAATATTTTAAATTATTTTTACAAGCTTTTATTTAACTTGCAGTGTATGTATGTATGCATGTATGTCCGTTCGGGTCAAATCTTGCAAGCTTAATGTGACCCACTTACCAGTGTCCGATTGAGCTGAAATGTTGTATGCAAGTTTGGTATAAATGACAATACAATATTAAAGTACAGTCAGCAAAAAAGCTTGTCATGAAAATGAAATGTTTACAAAAAACTTATTATGCATTCATAATGCTATTCTGTAAGTGAAGGAAAAATTATGATAGATTGTTTCAGTACATTGATGAAGCAACGCTGGCCTACTGCGTTAAAATATACATACCCATATACTTACGGGGGGTTTTTTATGCTACATGGATGGAAACTAGGTAAGTACTTTAAAAAGGAAGATAGCAAATTGCACTCAAAGGAACGATTCCTTTATTTTTTTTAAGGAAACAAAACTGCATTAATACGACTTTTTGAATTAGAAAAATATATAATAATATTAACTAATGAAGAAATCAATGTTTTTAAATACAGAATAATTAAAAAAAATATAGTTTCAGACATAATAAATAACAAATTATGGATGATTAATTATCTGAAATAAAAATTATTATTATTATTTTTTTTTTTTTTATTTTATAAAAGGATGTCTGACTAACCTTCATGCACTATTTCACCTTCAAATAAGTTTTTAGTAAAAATTTCATTTTTATGACAAGCTTTTTTGCTGACTGTACTTAAATATTGTATTGTCATCTAAACCAAACCTGTATACAAAATTTCATCTCCATCGGACACTGGGAAGTCGGTTAAATTAAGCTTGCAAGATTTGTCCCCCTCTAACTAATTAACTAACATGGCAAGTTAATAAAAAGCTTGTAAAAAATAAAAGTTTACGAAAAAAATATGCGTTTGTCGTTCACAAATATCTAATCTGTTCTAAGGCATAATCAGACGAGGGACTTTTGTCCCCGGCGGACAAAAAGTCCCTGTACGTCCAAAATATGTCCTCCGAGGACTTGTCGCGGACTCAACGCATACGGTGTGCGGTCATTTGTTGCCCGGAAACGTACTTCACTATCGAGCGCTCAATGCAGGCAGACTAAAGTTCGTTGTGTGCGTTGTTGCGCCTAGTTACATTCGTTCTATTTTTTTCGCGGACTACCGCGAACTTTTGTCCAGTCCAGTCTTCGAATGATCGAAGAGTCCAGCTTCGCAGACTTTTTGTCCGCGGTACTTTTAGTTCCTCATGTGCGTTATTCGATACAATTTATAAGAGATCTATATCGATGGACAAAAAAGTACCCGGATGACAGTCCGTCGTCTGATTAGGCCTTTATTAAATTATTTTAGAGGCGTGGAAAGATAACACAGATAGGATACATTCGCACTTCCGGTTTTTTTATCAATGAAGAAATACGCATATTATTACAACCACTTCACTACGATAAAAATAAAGTGCCCCACTGAATCAACGGAGGTACACCTAATATTAAATGATGGAAATAATACGCAGATACATAAATAACACCCCAGACAACGGCCTTTAAGGCTTGAGAACTAATCATCATACTATTTTCGATGTCCATAAAAAAATTATGTATCTGCGTGTTAATTCCATCATTTAATATAAGGTGTACCTCCGTTGATTCAGATACCTGTATGTGCTTTTAGGTTTTTTAACTCGAAATTAGATCAAGATATGTGCCACTGTTTGATAACAATAAATTTATTATTATTAACGAGAATTACTTTTCTATTTATACGTAAGTATGCATAATATTTTAAGCGTTATTATTTAAGTATTATGATTTAATCACGAATACACTAAATTGAGCACGGTTTGGTCCACACGGCAAATATAAAAATATTTGAAAAGTAAATAAGTAACTGTTATAATTATTTGACACACACGTCTATTCTGTTAAAATGCTGAACACATACTGAATTTATCCACGAGGTTGTTGATAGTTTATCTAAATAGAGATAAACGTGACATAAGTACGGGTACAGTCGCTAAAGAAAATATTATATGTACTTACATTTAACCACACACTATGTTTTTAAAATAGTTCAATTTACAGAATTGATTTTCAACTTTAATTAGCTATACTTTGGGTGTAGAGTCGACTGAGACTTGACTTGAGAGATTCAAGTTTACATAAGGTTCACATGCTCAAAAGGCAAAAACTCTCAAATGTAAAAAATACTGGCGGTTTCAGAGATAAATGCTACAAATAAACAAATAAGATTGTCAGCTTTAATTTGATTAATTTAGAAAAACTGTCTATACATTTGATTTGACAGAACGATCTTATTTGTCTAATTTGAGATATTTTACTCCGAGTTCTTTGAGCACAAAATGACCGAATGACAAACGAATGACACAAAAACGAAGAAGACCCAATCCTATTCATGACGTTATCGCATTAACATTTTGTTTTGTGTCAATCACTTTTATAGTGCGACAAGCTTTTCTGTTCCGGTGATAATCTTTGGAACTAAAACAGTTTTCATACATAAGTCCATTTTGACAGCTAATTTCGTATTGCAAGTGGCTCCTCTGTCACGGCTGTCACCGGGACAGACAGGAGTGTGGCACTATACATCTTATTTATTTTATTAGGTAGGACACATGAAGCTCGATTTAATACTGAGGTAACTGGAGAGTGCAGTACTAACACTTTTTTGTCCCCAAAAATTACACAGTGGCTGACTTCCGTCTCACCTACACTTATATAAAACTTGAAGTTCTGCCGACAGTCCCGTAGTCTAAAATTGACTTAATAAAGATAATAATTTCTTAAGACCTTGGTCTTAATTTTAACTGACCGAGTTTTCGATTGGTTCAAAGGTTATTAGTTAAACAAAGCTGGTTATTGTGATATCGTGTGTCAGTTATAATCGCATTACATCATTATAAGCGGCTTACTGTATTTTTATAAATTAGATGCCTAACCTTCCTCAAGGATTGGGCTATTGTCAGCAAAAAGGTTTGTCTACCTAAGTGTTAGTTTAAATAGATTTATGCATTAAAACAAACAGTTTTTATAGCTTTATTTAATTGTATGATATAGATTAAATTATAAGCAAATTTATTGTAGATGAATTCAATAAATTAGATGATCTAGCTAGGTACTCAAAAATGTTTATGCTTGGTACCTGTGATTGTCACACTTCTTTTAAAATACAGGGTGTTAGGGGCACCTTTGCAAAAACTTTAACCATGGCTTCAGACCATCATGCTGAACAACGTAGGTATAGCAAGAATTTTTAGTTATTTTTTCTTTTTATACAAATTTAGCAACTAATCGGGACATTTTGTATGGAGAGTCGATTTTTTTTTTCATTTCCGACAAAAAAATCTTGCTGTGCGTTGTTTAGCATGATGGTCTAAAGCCATGGTTAAAGTTTTTGCAATACCCTGTATAAAAGTATTTTTTTGTTAAATACATTTATACGACAAACTTTTTTGCTGACTGTATTTTATTTACTTTAATATTGTGTTGTCATCCAAACCAATCTTGTTTGCAAAATTTCAGCTCAATCGGGCACTTGGAAGCGGATCAAATTCAGCTTGCAAGATTTCACCTGAACGGACATACCTAGATACACTGCAAGTTAAATAAAAGCTTATAATAAAAATTTATTACTTGTACAGTACTGTGGCCCATACAACGTGTTAAGGTGGTTCGTTGAGCTCAGTAGCGCCACCAATGGAAATAAATCATTTACGCTTTATCAATGGCTTAGATCAAAAGTTTCAGTTATTTCGCGCAAATAAAAGAGTAAAATGCATTTTTTTTTTGTTTTTTCAGGGCCTCAAATATGAGCATTAAGTTATGGATGTCGATATTGCTAAATGTGGCCACTTTTGGCACTATTCACATTCACGACTTATTTCGTAAGTTTGAGTTCTTAAAAGTATATTTATAAAATGAATTTTACTCTTTTATTTGCGCAAAATAACCGAAACTTTTAATCTAAGCCTTTAATAAAGTGTAATTGATTTATTTCCATTGGTGGCGCTACTGAGCTCAACGAACCACCTTAATGAATAAACCCAAAAACTCTTAGGTGGTGATTGCGCTCATGTATGTATATGAACAACTTTTACTATGGGGCCAACTCTGCAACTCAACAAAAAATCTGTTGTTTCATACATTTTGGTCAAATAGGTATTGACAATTTGTATGAAACAGCTGATTTTTGGTATTATTTTGTATGGAAAACCAGAGCAGCGCCTCTTTCAGACGTGTAAGGAACTGATATTCAATACATAATTGACACTTTGACAGCTTTAGAACGACGGTATAGTTTACTATTCGATTACCCTTATACTTGGTGGTGACAAAAAATTTATTATCGATAAGTACGATAATAAATTTTTTGGTGATCCATCCCGGGACCGACCATTGCGAAAGTTGCTTAACTTCAACGATCGCGGGCCGAGCGCGCTGACCACTGCGCCACGGGCTCCTCGTGGAGTCGTACCTCGCTGCCCCATAAATATTATAATGTATTTTTGTTACACTTTGTATAACTCATCTGTATTTATTGTATGTTTGTTTGAACAGTTTGGGAGCCATTGACGCAGCTGATAGCAGTGTATCAACTGTATTATCAAAATTGATTCAGATAACTACTTCACGCTCGCACGTTTTATTAGTGTCCTTCGAAGAAGAGAAAATTAAATATTTTTCGTACATAATAATCTAAAACTTAATGTTAAGACGTCCTAATAATATTTGTATGGTATAACATGTGTTTCAAATTATTTTTAACTATGCCTAAGAATAAAGAAACGCAATGTATAAAGTTGTTGATTGACTTTCTATCAAATTAGAATAGAAATAGATATCAAACATCTTGATAAACAAATAACTAAGTGTGTAGTTTTGTTAAATTAACTGTGGAAAACCCAACAAAGTGCCTACTTAAAAAAATCAAAACTTTTAATTATAAATAAATACCTATGTCGTGTATAAATCTCAAACAATAGGTTTTGAAACAAAACGCAAACAAAGCAGTATTCAAACACAAGTTTTCTTAAACCAGCGTACGCGTAACCGAAAATAGACCTTCAAGCTGTTGCGATAAGAACCACATTAATACTATTTTAAAACAACGTACACTTTACGCAGCGACCGTTTAGAAACACTGACCGGTTGGAACTAAAAACCGTCACGTTTATAGAATGGAGTAATTGGCGTACACTGGCGAGCAATTTAATGTAACTAGGAAAAGGAGTAATAAATCTATTTTAAAAGCTTTCACATCAATCTGATAAACTAATTAGCATGAAATAATTATTTGTTAGGCGTACATTAAATGGTAGGTTTTGTTGTCAGTCATGTCATGACTATTTTAGCGAATCAAAATGAACCATTCATAACTCTGCCCGATGTTCCTTTATATCGATTGGGTAGATAGTCATGACTGATGGAATTGACTGATGCTATTGGTTGCATGAACGTCTAATGTACGCGTTACATTACAAGATGAGTAATAGATAGCCACATGTGACATTTTACGACGGATAATCGCTTTTGTTTGAGAGGGCCATGATAATATTTACTAATCTTCGTACTCTTGCGTGAGTCAGTTCAATATGTAGTTACACGAATCAAATATTCTCTTATTGTGTTTATAATCATGTTGCTTGTCCATAAGGAGGTGGGCGCTAATAACTGTGACACAGTCTTTGACTTCTACAGTTATTAACGTATTACCTATATGTTTCTGTACCTATGTCATGATTATAAATAAAGATTTTTATCATTATTTTTATTATTATTCTTTTTAGGTAGGTACTAGGTAAACATGATAAAATTATGTACTTACGCATATTCTAAATTGGATGCTTCATCTATCGCAATATAATTGGCTGTCCCAGTTACCATATTATTTCAAATGTCTTTATCTCCCATCCATAAAAAAGGATCTAAGGCCGAAGTGGAAGAACACAGACCAATTTCAAAATTGTGCGCATCGTGTACAATCAGCTCTCTTAAAAAACCCTTTAAAATCAAGCTTCATTGACGAGCAGCATGGGTTTTTAAGGGGTATGTCAACAGTTACTAACCTTGTCGTGTTTAACGATTTTCTTACGCGCAGCATTGATGTGGGTAATCAGGTTCATGCTGTTTATACAGACATTAGCAAGGCATTTGACCGCATTGACCATGATAATCCCACTTGCGAAATTGGAGTCCCTCAGTATTCACGGTGACTTATTTTGTTGGTTTACTTCTTACGTTAGGAACCAGTCTCAGACAGTCGAATTGAATGGTTGGGTGAATATTCCGTCCGGTGTACCCCAGGGATCTTTGCTGGGTCCACTTTTGTTTGTGTTGTTTATCAACGACATTTTGTCATGTTTCCAAAATTCTAAGTTTCTTCTTGCTGATGACATGAAGATTTTCAGGGTGGTCAATAATATCTCCGATGCACTTCTTTTAAAAGATGATTTGCATGGATTAGATAACTATTGTCTCAGAATAAACTAGATCTTAACGTTGCCAAATGTCTATCTATGAACTTCACTCGTAAACGTAATATTTTCAACTTTGATTATAAACTGAAAACTCAGTGCCTCGCTAGAAACTCTGATGTAAAAGACTTAGGAGACATACTCATGATAGTAAGTTGTTATTTGATAAGCATATAGAATATGTCGTTATCGTTGTCAACTTATAGAATGAATAGTTTTATGCTAAGATCAAGTGGCTACTTCAATAAGATCTGCTCAGATAAAATCTTCGATCTTTTATGTACTAGCGTAAGACAGGTTAAGACTATTTAAATTTTTACTTTTTTGCATTTTCAATGCAATTTTTATTATTGAAAAATGGAAAATGAAGTATTTAGAAAAAATCGACCCGTCTCACAACTAGCTCCGATGGGAAATTGGAGTTGTGATTGTGAGACGGGTCGAGATTGAGAGTGGCTACTTGTGAGACGGGTCGATTTTTTCTAAATACTTCATTTTCCATTTTTCAGGGTTAATACTATTTAAACCACTAAATGAATGCAGAAATAGTTTTTTTTACTGTTATTTGAATTTTAAATCAGTCTGCTTTTATATGCGGTAGCTTATAAGTATCTACATAAGTAACATTGTTAATGATGCTGTAAGCTCCCCCAATAAAATAAATTAAAATAATAATACTAGTGGCTTTAGCTTCCCGCGGTTTAATATGCGTGGTACCTGTTCTCGTTGGAATATCGGGATAAAATATAGCCTGAGTCACTCGGGAAATTTGAAGCTTGTAAAAGATTTTTTTAATTCGGTCAAGTAGTTTTTACGTTTATCTATTACAAACATACAAAGTATCAAATCTTTCTTCTTTATGATATTAGTATAGATTGTGTAGAAGTCTAAAAGAGGCAATATCATAATAACAGGTTAGGGTTTCTCAAAGGAGTTATGTATGTACGTTTATAATTTCCTTATAAGTGCACATAAAGTGCACTGCTCATTAACTATCAGTTTGCAATTATCTTCTATGGCATACAAGGCACTATACATTTCAAAGTTTTATGCGATTCTATACAAATTAAATAATCGTTTTATTATTTTCCTTTAAATATTTGGCCTTCAAAAAATGTACCACTTTCTTCAATATATCAACTAAGGTTCTTTGTTCAAATTCAATAACGCGAATTAGTTAATAAGTAATGATTGTTATTGCTCTATCAGCATGACTGATAGCGTATCGCGACTGATAAGAGAGCAAATGCACAGTGCTTCGTGTTGTGCAATCATATCTCTATAATACGAACAGTCACTGCAACTATAACCTTTGTGCGAGTGACTAGAACAGTGGGTTAAAAGTCAGTATTTCTGAGGTCGACATTTCGTGTGTTTTTAAACTAATAATTTTAGAGATTAGGTCAGTCAAGAGAACTATTTTAATTAAGCACCTATGATGGAACAGCTGTTTTTTTAAGACTTTGATTGGGCCTCATAGTATAAGTAGTTGGAATAAAATAACTTTTTAAACTTTCATTCAGTCATTAACACTGTAAATATTACGAAAAGCGGGATTTTTACCATGTTTCGATTTGTTGTCGAGTCCTCGATATTTCGGCGCAGTTGCATGCGTCATGGTCACGTCACGGAGTAACTGAATAAAGTTAATACGGGTGTATGTTAAGAGCAGACAAATCTGTCTACCCTCTTTATTGTTCGTTTTCTACGCTCGTTGCCCGTACCCCTGTTACCGTTTGTACACTTAACTCGAACTTGCTCACTATTCTCACGATACACAAAACTCAAACCCTCTTATTCCAAAACGTGGACTAAAGTTATACCTGGTTTAAAACTGATGCTAATTCTGCATTTCATTTGGAAAATGAAAGTGACAGCACCAGTAAAGTATCAGTTTTAAACCAGGACTATTCTAGTCCACGTGTTGGATTGGAATAAGGGGGAAATTGTCACTTCGGAGAACCAAAATTTTTTGTCTATTGTGTTTTTGCACAACTGTAGCTTACTACTGTAGCGCTAAGTTAGCGCGACTCTTTGTCGCGCTCCTTCCAACCATTCAGCTCGTCGCCTTAAGTCACAAGCGCTATCTACGAGCGATCTGATTGGTCGAAAGTGACCGAGACTCTTTCTCACTCGAGTCGCGCGCAAGTTGTGCTAGCACTACTGAATCACTGGATTCCAGACATATGTCAATTTGAATCTATCTTACGATTGAAATTATTTTTTTGCTTCGAATGCTGCGGCTACATTAGCGGACGATAATTCTCGACTGTCTCTTTCCATACGCTACTACCGCTTAGTTAGAAAGAGAAAGATATAACGATACTTCGCCGTAGCCCGCTAATGTAGCCGCAGCATTAATTTCAATCGCTTGTCTGATCAGTGTTGGTACATAGTGGCGTTTTGCCGAAATTATCTGAGGGTTTAAAAAGTCAATCCAGTGTTTTGGCCCCGAGTCAGAATATCATACGAGTATTCTATCTGCCTACTCAAAGATCTGAAAGCGAATTATGACGTAACGTCTGTATAGGGCACGAAAAAAACGAGACTGACGGGTACCGAACCTTATTCCGTCATGTGTGCACGACTACAAATTAATTTCCAGGAACCGCGAGCATACAGGTTTTGTTCGACTGAGGGTCGATTTTTCAATGTCTGGATAAAAATTATTCGTCTGATATCGTTTAATACTTCCAAAATAAAAACCGTTTGTCATTCATATCTCTCTTGATTTCAGATTGACATTTATTTTGGTTGGTTATTAATTCAACTGACTGGGATTAAAAATCAATATTTATTGGTTTCAGAAAAATAATCCAAAGGGTGAAATTTTATTTGGTCGCCACTGTAATTAGGAGTTGCGTGACTTGCGAGCGAGACCTAATAGATACTTGCGAGAGAAGTCTGCATTTAAAATAAGCTCAAACACAGAATACATTTTATTTCCTGATTTTAAAGTTCTTTAATCTTTTTTTAACCGGTTTTTCGGACCCAATAGCACAGTGGGAAATGCTTCGTCGACGCGAGGAGACTAATGTAGCACGCGTAGCATGACAAACCCGAGAAGAGTTTTGTCTACCTCGAAAGTCTATAATTCACAGCCGAACAATAGGTTTGTCTACGATGAAATGTCATATTTGTCGTTTCGATATAGACAAAACCTTTCTAGAGTTCATCATGCTACCCGTGTAGGATATGTGTTTGTTTCGTGTCGTGTCTAGGTGTTGTACGTTTATGTTGCTTATGATTTTGAACTTCTTTATTTAAGTAACTTTACAAAAAAAAAATGGTATTCATGAAAATCAAATAATTAATTATTCGCCATCTTACTCGAATTATAAGGATGGTTAGTACGATTATCTACGTAGTTGATTTCAGTAAGTATAATAATCATTAATTAAAATTATCTTAATCCCCACGATTAAAAATACGGATTTGTGATGACTATGAACTGTAATCGTTTCATTGGCAAATAGATAAAAGATAAAGTTATTTTTAAAGTCATTTGACAAATGGGAATAAAAAAGGAATTTGACAAAAAAAAAAGAGAAAATACGGACTGGATTTGAACCGTGGTCTTCTGGCTTCAATGCAGCCCGTTTTCTAACCTGAGCTATTACAACTTTGGAAACGGTGGCGAGATTCGCCTGCGTATTCTAATGACATTGTAACAGTTTTTCGATCAGGTCACGTGTCCGTCTTACAAAATTTTTGATCTGACGGTCACGTGTCCTGCCTGACGCGAGTTTAACATTTTCTACCCATCACAAAAAGTGCACAATGCCGCTAAAGAAGTTTTCACTTCAAAATAATTTATTTACAAAACACTATTCATTAATTGCTAAAACCGTAATATCGCCACACATGTTTTGATCGGCGATGAATATATAAATAAATAATTTTCTTACAAATCACATCCATTATTTAATCTACAGTAAGATCTTTTCAACTTGTGTTGTTAGTAGATAACTGATAACCGTACACGTATCCTTTTTTTGTTCAAACTTCGTAATGAATATAGGCTACAAAGTTTTGATTTTGATATGAAATTAGACAACTACGGAACGTCGTCCGGTTCGCGGTCGCCATTCGAGAACCTTTCCGCCCCGGCTATCGGTTCTCCGCGCTATGTGTCCCGCTCACTGCCACTTCAACTGAGCAATCCTTCGAGCGATGTCGGTCGTTTTAGTTCTCCTGCGGATCTCATCATTTCTGATTCGATCGAGCAGGGAAATACCAAGCATCGCTCTCTCCATTGCTCGCTGGGTAACCTTGAGCCTTCATATGAGACCCATAGTAAAAGACCACGTCTCGCTTCCATAAGTCATAACTGGCAACACATACTGGTCAAAGACCTTAGTCTTGAGACATTGAGGAATTTTGGACGAAAATATATGCCGGAGCTTCTCAAACGCTGCCCACCCGAGCTGGCTTTCGGCTTAAGTATATGGAAACCGCCACTGTACGTAGGTGGGTATTCTCATTAATCTATTCAGCAGATTAACCAGCAGTCGATGAGCAATTGACCTCAATTAAAGTCAGTACTCGCAACTGCATATGAACAAGTGGACACGAAAGAGTTTCAATGTTAATTTGGTTGAAAATCGTCAGCAGTAATTTTTATATAGTACGGGGACAGACCTGCTTTGTGGTCGGATAAATGAATAACATATATACTTTGTAATTTTCTTAATCTCAGTTACTTATTTTCATAATTATAGCATACAAAAACGTAGTCAGTCAGTATTTATTTCGTTATTTTCTAATCCTTATAATGTAAACATTAATATTAAAGTAGTATTTCAGAGCATATTAAGGGGTACCATCTACAGGATTTTTTAAATTACCGCCTTTTTAACCGACTTCTAAATCAAAAAGGGAGGAGGTTCTCTATTCGTCTGTATGTAAGGTTTTTTTATTTTTTTATTTTTGTGTATGTCCACCGATTACTCGAAGACGGATGGACCGATTGAAATGATTGAAACGTTATTACATCAGGTTGGTTTCCAAGTTGGTCCCTTTTTTTGAAATTTTGAAATCGGTTCAGTAGTTTTCAGGAAATCTTGAAAATACTGTCGTTTTCGTTACCACTTTATGTGAATTTAATACGTACCTTTAGGCATAACTCCTTTGTTTATAAACCGATTTAGATGATTCTTGTTTGTTAAAAAGGGGATACCTCAAGGTATTTTAACCGACTTCAAAAAAGGAGGTTTTTAATTTGATCAAATACCTATTTACCAGAATACAAGTAAAATGCCTGCACGATGCACTAAAAAGAGTGAAATAAAAATTATTTATATAAAAAAATAAAACCGCCATCAAAAAAATCACATAAAAAAAGTAAGAAATAATTCCTCACCAAATAAATAACGTAAGTACTTTGAAGTCAGGCGGGTTTTAACAAAAGCAACAAAAAATCGCACATGTTTCACGCCCGACTTCAAAGTACTTACGTTATTTATTTGGTGAGGAATTATTTCTTACTTTTTTGATGTGATTTTTTTGAAGGCGGTTTAATCTCGTGGACAGCTTTAGTTGGCCAGATTCTAGTGTTTGATTCTCATATTTCTTTTGTGTGGTTTTGATATTTGTTTTATTATTTTTATAGTAATAGCTCACCTGGTCTTGCGTTAGTATGAGCTGGTCGCCGGGGCGGCGCGGCCGCGGGCTGGACTCGGGCGTGTCCACGGGCGAGAACCAGTTCACTGTGGACTCGCCGTATGTGGACAGTGGCGCCCTTTGGGGTATTAGGGGTGTGCGTTCTGTGGCGCTTTGGTGAACTGCGCAAAGGGAAACATAATAATTTATATTCAAATGTGGCTAGTTTAAAGCTAGAGACAACGAAAAAGTAATCTAAAAATCAAACCGACTTCAAAAAGTACCTGCCAACTGAAAAGGACAAAATAATATCTTTAAAGTACCTACCTTTTTGAGGTCGGCAAGTAAGAAAAAGCCAGAAAAAGGGCACTGACCTCAAAAAGGTAGGTACTTTCAAGATGGTTAAATTTTTTTTGAAGTCTTTGATAAATAATGATCAACTATTGACCCCTGACAAAAACTACAGAAAATACAGGTCAATGGCGGCGCTTTGTGGTTGTGGTCGATATCTCGTGTGCAGCCAGGCTTATTTGTGGACAGGATAAAATAAAAATAGTTATTACAAAACTGTGTTGTGTTGTAGGAAAAGTACAGGACGATGCAATAGAACTCATTAGCCCAAAAACCTCAGGGTCTTTGTATCTCTTTTATTGGACTCAGGCGTGTCCACGGGCGAGAACCAGTTCACTGTGGACTCGCCGTATGTGGACAGTGGCGCCCTTTGGGGTATAAGAGGTGTGCGTTCTGTGGCGCTTTGGTGAACTGCGCAAAAGGAAACGTAATAATTTACATTGGGATGTGGCTAGTTTAACCCTACAGACAACGGAAAAGTAATCTAAAAATTAAACCGACTTCAAAAAGTACCTGAAAACTGAAAAGGACAAAATAATATCTTTAAAGTACCTACCTTTTTGAGGTCGGCAAGCAAGAAAAATCCAGAAAAAGGCACCGACCTCAAAAAGGTAGGTACTTTCAAGATGGTAAATTTTTTTTTTTAAGTCTTTGATAAATAATGATCAACTATTGACCCCTGACAAAAACTACAGAAAATACAGGTCAGTGGCGGCGCTTTGTGGTTGTGGTCGATATCTCGTGTGCAGCCAGGCTTATTCGTGGACAGGATATAATAAAAATAGTTATTACAAAACTGTGTTGTGTTGTAGGAAAAGTACAGGACGATGCAATAGAACTCATTAGCCCAAAAACCCCAGGGTCTTTGTATCTCTATTATTGGACTCAGGCGTGTCCACGGGCGAGAACCAGTTCACTGTGGACTCGCCGTATGTGGACAGTGGCGCCCTTTGAGGTATTAAGGGTGTGCGTTCTGTGGCGCTTTGGTGAACTGCGCAAAAGGAAACGTAATAATTTTTTCACACTTATGCTCTGAAATGTTAATATTATATTTGAGAAAAGAATGCAGTACGTGGCACTTTTCCGAGGTAAACATTCTAAATTTGAAAATCACTGCAGTAATAAATTTCAGTACTTACTTACTGCACTGATTTTAGTGCAGTAAGTAAGTACTGAAATTCATTACTGCAGTGATTTTCTATGGTACTACCAACTTTTTTTCTTAATTTTTTCATTAGTTATTCCTGTGTATAAAAACAGAAAAGCAAAGGGACATTTGCACCATACAGCCACATTATTATTATATCATAATTAGGTTAACTTTTTTTAAAAACGGTGCGCACAGAGTATATTACTTCGTATTGTACCACAAGCGCTATGTACCCTTAGCACCATGAAGCTCGACTTAATACTGAGGTAACTGGAGAGTGCAGTACGAACAATTTTTTGTGACCACAAATTACACAGTGGCTGTCTTCCGTCTCACCTACACTTTAAAAAAATACGTATGCTCATATGAGACAACTGACAGCCACTACATACTAAATGTCAAATTTGCTGGTGTTCACTTTTTATTCAGGGTGAGAACTCCAGTTTCCTCAGTATTAAGTCGAGCTTCATGCTTAGCACGAACATCAATCGAAAAAACAAAATGAGATTTAACAGAAAAGCAAAGGGACATTTGCACCATACAGCCACATTATTATTATATCATAATTAGGTTAACTTTTTTTAAAAACGGTGCGCACAGAGTATATTACTTCGTATTGTACCACAAGCGCTATGTACCCTTAGCACCATGAAGCTCGACTTAATACTGAGGTAACTGGAGAGTGCAGTACGAACAATTTTTTGTGACCACAAATTACACAGTGGCTGTCTTCCGTCTCACCTACACTTTAAAAAAATACGTATGCTCATATGAGACAACTGACAGCCACTACATACTAAATGTCAAATTTGCTGGTGTTCACTTTTTATTCAGGGTGAGAACTCCAGTTTCCTCAGTATTAAGTCGAGCTTCATGCTTAGCACGAACATCAATCGAAAAAACAAAATGAGATTTATCATAGACAAAATATCCTTTACGAGTAATTTTGTATGGGAAATATATACAGCGCCATCTACCGCCCAGAAGTGGGTATTGAAGTTGCGCATTTTAGTAGCAAGTAGTAAGTATCACTAGGCTGTATGACCGTTCGACATGGCCTCACAAACCAATATTAAAAAAACGGCGGGAATGATTTTCAGCGGTTGATTAATGATTAGATATCAATACAGTTTATAATGTGTAATAAATTATCAAAATGAGTTCTGCCAATGAAACATATACAGACATTGTATGTACCTACTCCACCAAATTTGAGAGCAGAAGCAAAATTAATAACAGAAAACTTACTGCCAGCAAAATCAAAAGAAAGATATATGAAAACCTACGATCTGATTTGGAAAAGTGAAAAAAAGGCGCAAACGTTTTCGAAATCTGTGTTGTTGGCGTATTTTAATGATACATCATTAAAATAATATTATTATGGGCGATTTATACGTAAGTGTGCCCGGGAAAACAATAACATTTACATTTAATAATTGCCCGAACATGTGTGATATAATTTTTAATAAATATTATTTAGTTAAACAGTTTTTTTTATTTCCTCGCATTTCTTGAGAAAAGCACTATACAAGCCTTGTACGGTAAGCAAATTACCTTGCCTCGAATGATTAAAGCCCTCGCCTGCGGCTCGTGCTTCAAACCATCCTCGACAATGTAATTTCTTACTTACCTGTCCTCGGCTGTAATGTACTAATAACTGGGGTGTGGCTAGTTTAACCCTACAGACAACGGAAAAGTAATCTAAAAATTAAACCGACTTCTAAAAGTACCTGTCTACTGAAAAGGACAAAATAATATCTTTAAAGTACCTACCTTTTTGAGGTCGGCAAGCAAGAAAAAGCCAGATAAAGGCACCGACCTCAAAAAGGTAGGTACTTTCAAGATGGTAAAATTTTTTTTTGAAGTCTGATAAATAATGATCAACTATTGACCCCTGACAAAAACTACAGAAAATACAGGTCAATGGCGGCGCTTTGTGGTTGTGGTCGATATCTCGTGTGCAGCCAGGCTTATTTGTGGACAAGACATAATAAAAACGATAATTATAACAAAACTCGTGGCCCGTTCTGCTAAAAGATGTCTATGAATAAGTAGGAAAAAATACAGGATAATTCAATAAGTTGCTCATAAGCCCAAAGATGCTCAGAGTCCATGAATCATTAAAAGGGCGAGAACCAGGGGGGTTACCTGCTAAAAAGTATGGATATGATTCAATTTGAATTTGAAGCCCATCCTACTAATATTATAAATGTGAAAGTTTAGATGTTTGGATGATTGTATGTTTGTTACTCAATCACGCCAAAACGGCTGAACGGATTTGGCTGAAATTTGGGAGACAGATACTTTGTAGCCTGGAGAGGAACATAGGCTACTTTTTATCCCGGAAAAATATCATATTCCCGTGGGATAACGTCATGTAGTCCACGCGGGCGAAGCCGCGGGCGGAAAGCTAGTACATCATAATAATATGTCTAAGTATGGGAGTTATTGAATATTTGATGCCCATAATATGTCCATATATAGGCATATATGGTCTTTAAATGCCAAATGAAGCCCATGCTCATACATATCCATATTTTCTAGCCGATAGCCCCTCTAGTTGTCGCCCGTGGACGCGCCCGAGTAGAATGACCGAGAGAGAAAGGACAATGACCATTTTTGTATGGCATCTGGCGTCTTTTCTTTTCTTGCGGCCATCAACCAAACATTGAAATATAATTTGTTGGCAGCGCTACAGACAATATTTGCAAAGGAATTATACTTGTAAACTCAGTCCGAACCGAGTGAGACTAGCTAGAACTTAACTTTGTTTTTCATAGTGTTTGTATGAATGACAAAGTAACATTTGCGGTTTTTAAAATGTTCTATATACGGACGAATGGTTCTAACTTGGTTCTGATCTGACTGAGTTTACAGCTATACTGTTATGGCAAATATTGTTTGTTATACTATCAAGAATTGATGTTCAAACATTTTGTTGATGGCCGCGAGACAAAAAAAAGACGCCAATTTTAGGCATTGCCTTTTTAACCGACTTCAAAAAAAGGCGGAGGTTCTCAGTTCGGTTGAATTTTTTTTTTTTTTTTTTTTTTAATGTTTGTTACCTCATAACTTTGTCAATTATAAACCGATTTTCGAAATTCTTTTTTGGTTTGAAAGCATATAGTTACAAATTGGTCCCATTGTTATACGGTCAGGATCTGATGATGGCATCCTGGAGAAATCAAGGGAACTCTTCAAATATTATAGGCACACCTATAGCGATTTTGGTATTTTCTTAAGTAACTCGTGCATTTGCTTTCGGTAAGCACCATTTGGTGAAGAGTAAATGATGATGAAGACCACATATGGCCATCGAAAACATTAATTAAATACTAAATATGTTACGGGCGCAATACGATTCCTTTAAGGTTCATAAGTAATTTTCAAGTATTTGCGACTAGTAGTCATCATCTCACGATGATGAGCTGGTGATGGAAGGTACAACTCCTCAATAGTTAGGAGTTGGAGGATAATTCTTTAAATATCGTTGATACGTAAATATTTGTAGTTGTTACCTTTCAGGTTATTTAGTTAAGCTGATGATGGAAGGTAAAACTCTTTAACGCTTAGGAGTTAAAGTATGTTTTTAAGTACTACAAGCGCCAATAGAACTTTAGGTTGTATTCTTTCAAGTAATTTAGGTTAGCTGATGTTGGAAGGAAACTGCATAATAGTTAAGAGTTGGAGGGTGGTGCTTGTCTGAGTTCTAATTTAGATATGGGCTATAGTCGTTGCACATTGAGCTACCCTTGCTCATTATGCGGTTTCTTATAGTAGATTTCTTACACTAAAAAAGGAAAAATAAACAAAATTTTTCAAAAAAAATTAAACCGCCTTCAAAACAAAACTGCAAACAAAAACTCATTTCCCAAAAACACTAAATTGAATCATTCAATTCAAAGTACGAAAGTGCGGGACTTTTTCTAATCAATCTTGAACTTACTGATCTGATTGAAGTCGGTGTCAAGCCGAAAGTAACAAGAACGAATACTTAAAATTCAATTTCATTTCATTTCAAAATAGTGAAACAATAATAAACAATATCTCATGCGCAGAGTGGTGTAAATTGTAACCTATCAAATACATATTAATATTAATATCTTTTTGGCTTGACACCGACTTCAATCAGATCAGTAAGTTCAAGATTGATTAGAAAAAGTCCCGCACTTTCGTACTTTGAATTGAATGATTCAATTTATTTTTCACTTTTACGTGTTTTTTTATTATTTGACGTCTTTTTTCTCGGGGGTTTATAAAATTTTATTTTTAACATATCTACTTACCTATCGAGTCCACTATCTGCCTAGCGAGCATCTCCTGCGGCAGCACCCTGAAGTCCAGGAACCACGCCTCGCTCCAGGCCAGCGTGAATGACGTCACGATCAGGAACACTTGGTACACCGGCTCCGAGGCAGCCGGCCACTGGGGGAAAATGAACCCTATCACTGTGAACATAATGGTCAAAATCATATGGCATATTTGTGACCAGTACCACAGATTACTAGATAGAACCACGCCTCGCTCCAGGCCAGCGTGAATGACGTCACGATCAGGAACACTTGGTACACCGGCTCCGAGGCAGCCGGCCACTGGGGGAAAATTAACCCTATCACTGTGAACATAATGGCAGGCGTCTGTCACTCGATGTACTTGCGTTGCGCGCAACTCTCGCCCACACCGCCGGCGGTGCGAATCCATAGAAATTAAGTCCGCAAAAGAGCTAGATTATATGCGATAGAAAGAGGTGCAACGAGTGGCCGTTCGTAATTTGCGCCGTACAAGCTGAATTCCACTTTATTGCGTTATAGTTAGAGTTGCTATTTATTTAAATGGCTTAGCGGAGTGCAGTATCTGTTACGTAGTAACTATTTAGTAATATGTGATAATGGTCAGAATCATGTGGCATATTTGTGACCAGTACCCAACTATTTAGTATTCTGTGCCAGGGGGGCTACCGCGTAACTTTATGTATATGAAATTCATACGATTTTTGGAACTTTAAGTCAATTTTATATAAAAAATAGCCGCTATCAGTTCCCTGTTTAGTGACGTCGGGTATAACGATAGCTAGCTAGCAGCGTTCAACAGAACAAAGCAGCAAAAATCTATCAAATTCTGGAATTCAAATGACAGTTGAAGCCCATGTCCATATCCATTTTTTTTGCCGGTAACCCCCTAATACCCTGATTTTAATGGTGGCCATACACCATCCTGCTTATCGTCCAATCAGCATGACGCTACAGGCTTGATCCAATCTGCATTTCGTCCATATACACCATAATTGATAACTGTCATTGTCATGCCAATCCACGCCCACCCACGGTCAGTTCTACTTGATCCAATCGGCAGCGTCATGCCTATTGGACGATAGGCAGGATTGTGTATGGCCACCATAAGTTTGTCATTGAATTTTATTGTAGATGTTATTTTTTTACATTAAAGTACAATCCACCTGTCAAAATTACTCTCAAACACGATAGTATAGATCGACAATCTTTTCTGTATAGTCCCACAATCCTGTCTGTTCCGGTGACATCCGTGACAGAGGAGCCACTTGCAATACGAAATTTGCTGTCAAAATAGACTGTCGTATGAAAACTGTTTTAGTTCCAAAAATTATCACCGGAACAGAAAACGTTGTCGCACTGTAAGTACCGGTGACAGCGGCGCTATGTATATTTTTCTTTTTTTGTAGGAATGTAACCGGCCCTGACTTCTTAAACCTTCAGCCGGCAGCAGCGCTATGGTTGGAAAACTAGACAGCAAAATGACATAAAAAGCATAGAATGCGCGCCAAACATGACTGCGCGCGGTCGAAATCGAATACTAATCTATTACCTTAACCTTAGACCAAAAAAGGTACTGTAACTAGCGCCAAAAACGCCCTAGTCGCGCGCAGAGTTATCTGATACGGACTCTAGTTCCAGTTTTCGGCCACCGGAACAGAAAACGTTGTCGCACTATTTGCAAATTTACTAACTTACACTCGTAACATTTCTAATCTTATGAGTAGCTTCTTGGGGTAATAGCCCTTCGGAGCATAGGGATAAGGGTCAATATAACACAAAGAAGTCGTATAAATAAAGAAAGAGATACAAGGATTAAACCATACCTCTCTCCGGGCTAATGTGAAGAATGTCACGATCAGCAAAACTTGGTGGGTATTTGAAAAGTATAATAAAGTATAGGAAAAATGTGATAGTAAAAAACCACGAGCCCCATAAGTAGCTTTCAGTTTTTACTATTACTATCACATTTTTCCTATACTTACAAAAAATTGCATTGTGAATGCATAAAAAATAATATAAAATCTCAAGTATAATAAAGTATAGTTAGGGACAAATCCGGAGAACCGCTTCTTACTTCTTTTCGTTAGGGTGGTGGCTCGCCATTCACGCGCAGACCCTTTTACTATTTGTTCATGTATTAAACTAGGGTAGAACGGATAGGCACTGCCAATGAAGACAGCCACACGAAAAGAAGTAAGAATTGGTTCACCGAATATGTCCCTGTTTGTACCTACTTACTTCGAGATACTTACGTCAAATACGAACACTTTAGCTATTAAAAAGGCACATGTTCCCGCTGTAGATATCTGAAACAAAAAATTAAATTATCAATAAAAATATAACATTTTCCGCAAGCGCTATGCGGATCTGGCTGACATTTATGGCTGGCAGACATATCTGTGCCAGAAACACAAAAAGTCTCTGTTCGTCGAGACTAGATAAATATTATGGATAAGTCTAAGGCCCGTATTATAAAACGACACTCAAGTGGAGATCTCTTCTCAAGTATAGTTAGCAAGGGATGAATGTATTCGTTGCATGTATTTGCAATTCTTTCTAACTATACTTGAGAAGAGATCTCCGCTTGAGTGTTGTTGTATAATACCGACCTAAGATCAGCGACCAACCCGTCTTACTTTTCCTACAAACGCTCGTACGTGATTATGGCGTTGTAACAGATCTTTCTTTGAAACTTTTGAACTTATGAGTATCTTGTGCAATATATCTAGGTTTCTATCAAAATAAAAAATAAAATTTGGAGAAGCAAATTCAGTATAAGCCTCCAAAAATCTACTTTTTTGCACAAATTTTACCTGATCTTTGGGCGTTCATAATTAATCTTATATTTTCATAGAAACCAATTCATAGAAATTCAAATATAATGGAGATTCTAAATAACAAACATTTATTTCACAAACTTGTAAGGCTTACTGAGAAACATGTATTTCCTGGAACAAATTTTAGGAAATTTCCGCACACAATTTTTCAATCAAATCAAAAACAAAAATGCTCGCGTTGACGATAGACGGACCGTGAAGGGCCCTCTTAATTATCGCTAACGGGGGGAGGGGGTGGGGTTCTAACTCCTGACGGAATCGAGATGAGATCAAAATCGAATCGAAATCGAAAACCACCATTACAGAACTCTAGAAAACGATTGTAGCGCCAATCGAGTAGTGGTCGAATACCGAACTAAATGAAATCGAAATTCGCCGTTATAGGTGTACCTATATACCATGACTGATGACGCCATCGAGTCGAATTTATTGACACAAAAGAAGCGAAAACATATAAGGCGCGCGTACACTAGCAATTTTTGAAGTGAAAACTTTTTTAGCGGCGTTGTGCACTTTTTGTGATGGATAAAAAATGTTAAACTCGCGTCAGGACACGTGACCGACAGATCGAAAATTTGTAAGACGGACACGTGACCAAAATGAAAGAAAACAAGCGGCATTGAAGCTAGAAGACCTCGGTTCAAATCCAATCCGTATTTTTTAAATTTATTTGTGAAATTTAGTATTTCAAATCAGACCGTTATTTTTTTGTCTAATTCCGTTTTTTTGTGTAAAAGTCTAGGGAGCCCTTTTCACTTCTGCCGGCACTCCCAGAGCGCAACCCGTTGTATTTTTTAATTAACTGCCTGGCAACCGTAATGGATCCATTACGGATCAATCTGGAACAGTTAAGTGGAACGTTGTTGCTCCATATTTCGTGGTATTGTGAGGCCGTATCACAGCAACAGGTTGCTACATTTTGACATTTTGCAATCGCCCTTAAGGCTGTGCAGTCTGCACACTAGCGCCGCCATTGAAAAAAAAAACATAGTGCCTAAATAAAGACAAAATTGTAAATTATCTCTCTGCAGTGCACTCCGAAGAAGCTTTGTGGTACTTTTTATCGCATATAGGATATTTGTTAGCCTGCCGTTTAGTTTAATTCAGTTTTTTGCGAAAAGTGGCCACTTTTAGCAATAAAGCTTAATTAAATTAAACGACAAGCTATAAAATATAGATAAGGCAATAGAAAGTACCACAAAGCTTCTTCGGAGTGCACTGCAGAGAGATAATTTACAATTTTGTTTTTATTTAAGCACTAAGTTTTTTTTCAATGGCGGCGCTATCTAGTGTGCAGACTGCACAGCCTTAATTGCTTGATGTGGTTGTGACGTCATATTTGGCGGGGATTGACAGGAATTGCACAATTTTGGTTGCTCGTGTAAGAGCGCCTTTATGATAACGAAACAATACTTACAGCTATAATACTCCAATTATTAATGTACAACAGAGCATAGAAGAGCAGTAGCAGTATAAACCTGCTGACGGCCACCATCACAACGTCGAAAAGAGACGTCTTGATGTCGTAGTGCACTATTTCGCGATCGAAGATCTGTCTGACAGTCTCCCCTCGCATCTGGAAGAAATAAATTTTAGACTAATATTATAAAGAGGAAAGATAAGTTGGCATGTACACCTTTGATTGCAACAGGGGTTTTTTATAGGTAGTTTAGATGATAAAAAAACTAATTAGTTACAAAAAAGTCAAGGAAATGCTTGGTTTTTTTTATAAAATTCGAAAGTTTTCCTTCATAGAACTAACTTTTTTATGGCTGTCAAACAAAAGTCAAAACAAAGGAATCATCGACATACAGCCACGCAAAGGATGCGAGACTTTGTACTTAATCAAGGTTAATTGCGATGATTTTTGTATATCTATACTAATATTATAAAGAGGAAAGATTTGTTTGTTTGTTTGCATCGAATAGGCTCCGAAACTACTGGATCGATTTCGAAAATTCTTTGACCATTAGAAAGCTACATTCTTCCCGAGTGACGTAGGCTATATTTTATCCCGATATTCCCACGGGAACAGGTACCACACGGGTAAGACCGCGAGGATCCGCTAGTAATATTATAAAGAGGAAAGATTGTGCATGTATGTAATGAATAAACCCAAAAACTACTGGACCGATTTTAAAAATTCTTTAACTTTAAGGATGCTACATTATCCCTGATTAACACAGGCTATATTTTATGCCAATATTCCTACGGGAACGGGTACCACGCGGGTAAAACGCGCTAGTCATACGCAACCCTCTTTTTTGCTTCGCCGTAGTCGGGTAAAAATCGTACCCTCAGTGGAAAAAAGGCATAGGTAATCTTACTTTGAATGATCAATTTTATCATATTTGAAATGTAAATTTTAAGTTACATACATCAGCAAGAAATAAAAAATATTATGAAACAGTAACAGTATCATAATAATTTTATTTCTTACTGATGTATGTAACTTAAAATTTACATTTCAAATATGATAAAATTGATCATTCAAAGTAAGATTACCTATGCCTTTTTTCCACTGAGGGTACGAAATACGCTAACTAATAAACTCACCATGACACAAATGAGCCACATGAGGCTAGTGAACAGTATATCGAAGGTGACGAAAAGGCAGAAGAACCTTCTCACGGAAGACATCTTGCCGTGTGGTCGGTGGCCTGCCACCAGGTCTTCGGAGTACAGGTTCACGGAGTGCGACTGCGAATGGGCTGTAAAAGGGGAAAGCATCGACATTATGAGCTGTTTTGTTATGTTCTCACTACTACGGGTCTTAAGGCGATACTCGAAAAAATTATGATGAAGCGAGATAGCAATGAGAAAACGATGCGCGCGGGAGCGAGACCGATTTTGCAGATTAGGCAAAAAAACACAAAATCACTTCGTATTAAAAAACTACAGCGATAAAAAAAGAATGCTTCTATACGATCCTAAATATTATTGGTGTCCACTAATTAAATCAATATATAAGTAGTAGAATAATCTTGAATTTTCGTATTTTTAGAGGTTTTTCGAAAAGAAAAAGTATCGAGGCAAAATCATAAAATCATGTTTTTGAAACTATACGAATCCAGATAAAGGTATGAAGAAATATATATCTTATTACCAGATTTGTACCAACTGTAACCGTCCTATAGTTTTAAATCAAAAAGTTCAAACTTTTTCCGAGTAGCGCCTTAAGAAGGAAATGTTTTAGTATAGTAGCGCACTTGTGATTTTTAGTCGACCGATAGTTTAGTCGGAATCGTAAGACGATCGTGATTAAACTGTCAGCCTATAGTTGGGCGATAGTTTACAATAGTTGAATGCAGTGCACACGCTCACATAGTTCTTCATGCATATTACCGACCGGCCGATAGTTGTGCCACAGAATAAGGAACTTTTCATACAGTAGGCCGACGGAGACGTCTAGACAGGTCAATCGTGCGGGGCTTGCGGGGTGAGACGGGGGAGTGGTTGTCCCGAGTTACATACAACGCCGTTCATAGTAACTCGGGGACAAGTCTTCCAGGGCTATCACGACTTTATCGTTATAATTTATTTTTAAATTAATATTATGTTGCATACGACATGTAGTGTGAGTGAGTGCAAATCTTCATCTCGCTTATTAAAAAAAAGGCAAATTTCCAAAATCCAAGATGGCAGCCAACTTTTTTGTTTGTGAGCCGATTTTGATGAAACTTGGTTTTTAGTACAATTTTGACAAGAAAACAACAACGCAATGTCAAAAATAAAAATAAACCAAGATGGCGGCCAACTTTTTTTTTGTAAGCCGATTTTGATGAAACTTAGTTTCTGGTACTATTTTGACAAGAAAACAACAACGCAATGTTAAAAGTATAAAAAATCCAAGATGGCGGCCAACTTTTTTGTTTGCAGGCTGATTTTGATGAAACTCAGTTTCTGGTACTATTTTGACAAGAAAACAGCAACGCAATGTTAAAAATATTAAATATCCAAGATGGCGGCCAACTTTTTTGTTTGTGAGCGGATTTTGATGAAACTTGGTTTTTAGTACAATTTTGACAAGAAAACAACAACACAATGTTAAAAGTATAAAAAAATACAAGATGGCGGCCGACTTTTTTGTTTGCAGTCCGATTTCAATGAAACTCAGTTTCTGGTTCTATTTTGACCAGAAAACAGCAACGCAATATTAAAAGTATAAAAAAATTCAAGATGGCGGACAAATTTTTTGTTAGCAGGCCGATTTCGATGAAACTCAGTTTCTGGTACTATTTTGACAAGAAAACAGCAACGCAATGTTAAAAATATAAAATCCAAGATGGCGGCCAACTTTTTTGTTTGTGAGCCGATTTTGATGAAACTTGGTTTTTAGTAAAATTTTGACAAGAAAACAACAACACAATGTTAAAAGTATTAAAAAATCCAAGATGGCGGCCAACTTTTTTGTTAGCAGGCCGATTTCTATGAAACTCAGTTTCTGGTACTATTTTGACAAGAAAACAGCAACGCAATGTTAAAAATATAAAATCCAAGATGGCGGACAAATTTTTTGTTTGCTGGCCGATTTCGATTAAATTCAGTTTCTGGTACTATTTTAAACAAAAAATTTGGCCGCCATCTTGAACTTTTATATTTTTAACATTGCGTTGCTGTTTTCTTGTCAAAATAGAACCAGAAACTGAGTTTCATTGAAATCGGCCTGCAAACAAAAAAGTTGGCCTCCATCTTGCATTTTTTAATACTTTTAACATTGTGTTGTTGTTTTCTTGTCAAAATTGTACTAAAAACCAAGTTTCATCAAAATCGGCTCACAAACAAAAAAGGTGGCCGCCATCTTGGATTTTTTATATTTTTACCATTGCATTGCTGTTTTCTTGTCAAAATAGTACCAGAAACTGAGTTTCATCGAAATCGGCCAGCAAACAAAAAATTTGGTCGCCATCTTGGATTTTTATATTTTTAACATTGCGTTGCTGTTTTCTTGTCAAAATAGAACCACAAACTGAGTTTTATTGAAATCGGCCTTCAAACAAAAAAGTTGGCCGCCATCTTGATTTTTATATTTTTAACATTGCGTTGCTGTTTTCTTGTCAAAATAGAACCAGAAACTGAGTTTCATCGAAATCGGCCTGCAAACAAAAAAGTTGGCCGCCATCTTCGATTTTTTTATATTTTTAACACTGCGTTGCTGTTTTCTTGTCAAAATAGTACCAGAAACAAATCGGCTTACAAACAAAAAAGTTGGCCGCCATCTTGGATTTCTTTATATTTTTAACATTGCGTTGATGTTTTCTTGTCAAAGTAGTACCATAAATCGAGTTTTATCGAAATCGGCCCACAAACTAAAAAGTTGACCGCCATCTTGGAGTTTAATTTTTTTGGCATTGCGTTGCTGTTTTCTTGTCAAAATAGTACCAAAAACCGAGTTTCATCGAAATCAGCCTACAAACAAAAAAGTCGGCCGCCGTCTTGAATTTTTTTATAATTTTGACATTGCATTTGCATTATTAAATTATATTATTAATTTAATATCGCAATACCAATGTACCCACCCGGGGTCGTAAAAGGTCCACGGTCACATTTTAAAGAGACAACCCTTACGTACTTACGTAAATACCTATACAGGCGTCGGCATCGCCCAACTTCAAGGGCGTCGTCCAACTGTATAGAAAGATTGCTTAAACTGTGGTTGTGCTGTGCGATATAGTTTGATCGGTCGATTTTTAATCGTCAGTGCGCGCACACTATTTAACTCTAGGTATACTGAATCCGAGAACGATCAAACTATCGCCCGATTGAAATCACAAGTGCACTCACTCTAAAATGTGTTAGAGTGTGTTTGTGTGTTTTCCGTCTTTCACGTCTAAACGGAGTAACAGATAGACGTGATTTTTGGTATGGGGGATAGTTTTAGAGCTGGAGAGTGACATCTACTTTTTATTCCGGAAAAATATCAGATTCTCGCGGGTTAAAGTCGCGGGCGAAGCCACGGGCGGAAAGCTAATTAGTTTTATAAAATGTAACTCTGAATAGAGAACTGGATTCTGCTTATTAAGTTTAAAATATGCAAACATACTATGTACTTTCAAATCTATTAACATACAATCTCACCGTCTGACACTACGACCCACTTATCAGCACAAGTTGATGTTGTTCCGTACCTACACATAATATTGTTTGAAGTGATTACTTACTATTAATATCTATTTAGAAACATTAGTTATGAAAACATATCTATAGGTATTTATATTATTTTCTATTAAGAAACTTACTTAAATATTTTTTGTTTAGAAAACACCCAGACCAAGACAATTAGACATGGTCATGCATATTTGTCTTGTCCGGGAATAGAACGCAAGACCTCTGGTGCAGAAGACAAGTTTCCATACCCCTGCACCAAACAGTTGTCAAAGCTCAAAGTTTTAAAATAAGCAATCTGACCAATACTTACAAAGTGTGTGTGTATTAGTGACACTGCCCAACAACGATTCAGCTGCTATCCGAATGTTGCGGTCTGTCATAATGGAGTCTGTAATCAAGATATAAGTTTTTAGTAAAAATTTAATTTTCATGACAAGCTTTATTGCTGACTGTACTTAAATATTGTATTGTGATCTAAACCAAACCTGTATAGAAAATTCCCAGTGTCCGAAGGAGCTGAAATTTTGTATACCTACAGGTTTGGTTTAGATGACAATACAATATCTATATATATAAAAATGAATCCCTATTTCCCTTGGTCACGACATCACGCGTGAACGGCTGGACCGATTTGGCTAATTTTGGTCTTGAAATGTTCGTGGAAGTCCAAGGAAGGATATAGGGCTAAGGTAGGGTTAGGGTAGGGGTAGGGTAGGGGTAGGGCAGGGGTAGGGTAGGGGTAGGGTAGGGGTAGGGTTGGGTTGGGTAGGGGTAGAGAAGGGGTAGGGTAGGGAGGGTAGGGGTAGGGTATGGGTAGGGTAGGGGTAGCGTAGGGGTAGGGTAGGGGTGGGGTAGGGTAGGGGTAGGGTAGGGGTAGAGTACGGGTAGGGTAGGGTGGAGTAGGGGGTAGGGCCACGGGAACGAAGTCGCCCTGGGTCAGCTAGTTTATTATAAAATTCCAATGCATTTTTAAACATCTTTTTTTAAATATGAGTCTGATTAAGCTTTGACATACAAACATGTTTGACCTAATTTTCAGATAGCAACACAATACCTACTCATTTGAGAAGCATCTGTGTCTAAAATGTCATTTGAAGCATATCTTATCATGCAACGGTACTATTTACAGTATTTTCTAATTAGGTTTCAATTTACAAATATCCCTAATTGTTATAATTATCAAAAGGACAATAGTTTAACTTTTATTTCAGTCACAAATAACAGGAAAATATGCATAAGTAAAACAGTTATCTTTCTAATCAGTGGCGAGACAATAAATAACAGAACATCATTTTAAGATTAGTGCATGATATCATTTTAATTGGAAATATACAAAAATAAAAGAATTAGGTACTTAAATGTTATTATTATTAACAAATAAAGGCTCGTTACTATGAGTCATACTGAATTTAAGTAGGTAATTTTGTTCATGAAAAGGTGTGACTGAGTCTTACAGAGTCCTAGTATTTTTTTTATTTCTTTTTTAATTTTACCCTCAGATATTCTGACCCTATAGTGAGGCTAAAGTATTGTAAAGAAACCCAAAAGTTTAAAAGTATGATACTGTAAAATATGTTTTTAAACAACAATTACAAAACGTAGTTCAGCCTTCAAAACCAAATTATATGTTGCTGTATGTAACTCTTTTAAGTTAGGTACTCTTTTCCTTCAAAGACAAACAAGTGCTGGTATACAAAAACATTCAATAATCCTTCCTTGGACAAAGAACTGACCTGCTTACCTTGCTTATCGAAATTAATAAAAACAACATCAGATCCAACAATTAATCACAAACACCGATCTTAACTACAAAAAAGTACACATTTTACTTTATGTTTTTTACACTTAATGCTTGTTATCAAACAATACAAGTCATAACTTTGTTATCAAAAATCTAAGCTATAAAGTTTTTTTAATTCTTTGAATAAAATTGAATTTTAGTGAACAATAGCCAAGCAATCCAAGCACCCACCACTTTATTTATTTTGACATTTGCAGTCCAGTCACAGTCAGAATGACAAGTGACTTGTCATTTTGATAATAACGTTCCTTCCCAAGCAGGTTTCGTACAACATTAAAATTCTGCTGTTGTATTTTCATATTATTTTATTCTAAAACTTTTGTTTTCAGTCTAAAGATGAACTGAGATATAAGATAGATAAGAATCTAAATTTCAGTTTGCATTTAATAATATTTCTGGCGTTAATTAAACCAATGTTTAATTATTATATAGTTGAAAACAAACGTAAACGCGTTTCGATCACGTAGGTAGCGCGCGTTGATGCGTTTACTTTGGTCGCATCGTCGCATTCAAAATAGGTACAGTGCCACAACCTTTTCTGTGCCGGTGACAGCGGCGCTACGTACGTTTTTCTTTTTCTTGGAGTAATTTAACCGGCCCTGACTTCTAAGAACTTCAGCCGCCAGCAGCGCTATGGTTGGTACTTATAAATTCCTTGGGTTGGACCATAAAGTTAATATACCTTAGCGGATATATCCGATAGGTATATTAACTTTATGGGTTGGACATAAACTTGACAGCAAAATGACATTAAAAAAAATCACGTTAGTTTCACATTTTGGCCACCGGCACAGCAAAGTTTGTGGCACTGTACCTACTTACACCAGTACATCTGACTTACACATACCTAAATCTGTCTCTTTTAGCTTTTTTATTTCATTGGGTAAGTACCTACTTACTTACAAGCTTATTTTGCGTTAATTTCACTTTTACCGCCTTTATGGTCTAGTGCTACATACCACCGATATCAGACCCAGAGGTCCCGGGTTCGATTCCCAGTGGGGGTTACTTATTGTAGGTAGGTACTTATTCAGTTATGCAGTTTTATTTGTAAGTGTGGAAATAAATAAAAAAAAAGTTTGGTTGGTGGTAGGGCTTATTTAATGTCCGCCTGGCTAGATACCTACCATTGTCAGGCTAAGTCAGAAGCCATTACAACGATAGGTACGTTTTCAGCATTGTTGTGATCCGGCAGTTAAATGATAGTCAGTTTCTCAGTAATGGGCGATTTTCTGAAAGCTCAGTCACTAGATGGCGCTGTCCCACCTATGCAGTTAGAAGGAACGGAACGTTATAAATTTTACTTTGACGCGACTTTTTTACGTAAAACGGAACGTCAGACAGATGTTATTTATTAACCTAAATCTTTAAATTTACCTATTTCGTTTCTGTTCCTCACAGTAGTACTTATTTAATATATTATTAGTTTCCTTTGGGTTTTCAAAAAGTAATTAATTTAAATATGTTTCATACAATGATGTTTTATATGTAGATACGTTATCTGAACTAAAAAGTGGCGACGAAAAAGTAAGGTAATTGCCCGAAGTTCACACAGTCACACACAGACCCTTGTCGTGTCAACGCGCTGTAACAATTTTTCGATTACGCCTCAAATAATAAACTTAATGCCTTCCTGTGTTTAGAGAAGTTGCAAAAACTATGCCGGATCTTTAAAAGACAAGAAAATTGATTCATTTCATACGTGATTATTGAAATTATAAATTTAATTTAAAAATTTAATAATTAGTGATGACTTTTGCGCTGTTGCCAGTTCGACATGCATGAGCGAGTAAGCTTGTAAAGTTTTGTGAACGCATGAAAGAGACAGAAAACTCTGTGCTTGCAATAATTGTTTATCTCTTTTTGACAGTGGGGGTTTGTGTATATATGTCCCTGACTAACATTATTTTAGGTGAAAAAGAGATAGATATGCGGAAATGCCTGTTGTTAGGAAGAGATAAATATATTTTGAGAACTTGGGCTTGTTTTTTGTTCCTTTTTACGTGTAGTACGTCGTGAAAAACAAATTCGCCATTTTAAAATGCAATTTATTCAAGTGTAACGTGTCTATTAATAAAACGTCATTGGTTTCATACCAAAATATACCATAGACATGTACATACTTATTCAACGCCATCTAGTGAAGCAATTGGGAGCTTTTTTTTTTAAATGGCCTCAGAAAATCGCTCATTGGGGACATAGATGTATTATTCCTGTAGATGGATCACAAAAATAAGCTATAACTCACCCATCCTTTACCCCTTCTAACACTGTCAAATTGTCATAAGATAGAAAGAGACATACATGTTAATCTGTTGCGTCGACGTTAGCACAGATAATATAATACTATACACGTTAGTGAATGTCTCCATTTTGACTATGCAATGCTAGATGATGATGATGCAACGATAGTGCTGTGGTTTTTTTTATAACAAGTTATCGATAAAAGATGTCAAAATAATATGAATGCAATGCGATACATAAAATTACAATGTATAAGTTATATATCGCAGGCGTATTTTATATTTCACCGTATTACATAGCAACTAGCTGTATTGAAAAAAACAGTACCGCATTGTAATGCGGCGGATTCAAGATACGCCGTATTCAATACGGCTGATTGAAAGTACGCCGCATTGAATAGAGCGCTTCGCGATTTTCAATGCGGCTAGACTTAATGTAATTGGCGGTTAATAATCCGCTTTTCTGTCAGTTTTTAGTACTAATCGTCGGTCTTAGAATTTTGTTTATGCTATAAAACTTCAGCATAGGTCGAAATATGGCAAAAATTTCTTCCCTCCAGACAAAAGCGCACGCTCAGCTGATCGATCTAGTGTGGCAGATTTTTTTTTTATATTTCGACGTATGCTATGCTCCAAAGAGAAAGTTGTTCAGTTTCTTGGTCTAAGCAAGCCCTTTAGTTTTGAATTAGTGCCAAATATGAAGTAGGTACTATAATTATACTTGATGAGATCGATGGCTCTTTGGTACGCGCATGCTGCATCCGGTCGTTGATGATAATAAATAAATAAATAATAATAATAAATATTTTCATACAATCACACCAATTATCTAAGCCCGTAGTTAATTTCTTAAGAAACTGTCTACGTGAACTTGATAACGGATAAATATATACTTAAATACTTTTTTGTTTGTAAATACATACTTAATATACATAGAAAACACCCAGACCCAGACAAATAGACGTGTTCATACACACAAATATTTGTCTTGTTCGGGAATCGAACCCGAGACCTCTGGCGCAGAAGGCAGGTAGTTTACCCCTGCGCCAAATCGGTCGTCAGATTCGATTGGCGCAGGGGTAAACATTCGTTGCGGTTGGACATCTGAATGGTGACCAAAACTTTATTATCTCGTCTCCTCTGTGCTTCGGAAGGCACGTTAAGCCGTTGGTCCCGGTTGCATTAGCAGTCGTTGGCACTCTCACCCACCAATCCGCATTGGCTTCGCGTGGTGGGTTATGGCACTTATGGCCCGTTCTACCTGTGGTGTTTTCTTGCACAGGGAAGGCCCAGCAGTGAGGACATAAATATGATAATGATGATAATTATACTATTTATACAAGGAGGTATGGTCGTAAAACTGAACAAGATTTCTAATCAATTTATTAAATTAAATAATCTGCTGAATGATATCAAGTAAAAAAATACAGATTTCACGCTAATTTTTATACTTTAATGTATTCAATTTTTTAAGTATAAATCCACAATTTGCTTTAATAAGTGCATCGAGCATATTCTTGTTTGTTGCGAAGGTCTCCAATCGTCGCCTTTTCTTACGTTTCTTATTCACGTTTCCTTTACATCGACGGCGGCGCGGCGGCGGTGGGAAATCTGTTTAGAATTGAGAAAAATTAAGTTTAAATACAAAATTGTTATTACTACAATTTTTTATCGATATTACATAATAAAATCGGACTACAACACTATCAGGTTGGTCAAATGTCAAAAAATCCCAATTGGATATCCCAATATATATTTTTAGCCTAAAAACACCCGATTTTCTTCAACCAAGTCAATATTAAACTGTATATACACGTACAGCGATTTAGTTTTTGCAAATTTGCTATACAAATGTGTTCGCTAAAACACAAAACAATGAGTGTGACTTACCTCTGAAATGATATGTGTTCATTATTCTCTTTCAAAACACTCACTCTGCTTGAATAACCGGGAACAGTACAGGCCATTCTTAACAAACAACAGATTTACCGCACCACACCATCAAATCTTTCTATATTTTTGTACAAAAAAAGCTTTTCTTTCTGAAGCATTTGTTAACCAGCTGGTTAACAAACAAATATGACGTTTCCTTTCAAGTGGCGCGCAGGTCATTAAGACGCACACGTTGGGCTATTGTTATCTCTTTTTAACACACGACATGTCGCCATTTGAGAGACGAGAGTCGATTATAGAAGGAATTGTTCATTTTCTTATGCTCCATCTACAGGAATAATACATCTATGATTGGGGATTCCGGGGGTAGTGCGCTTCCGCCTTTATAGTATTATATTATCTGTGGCCTTATCATCACATTACATCAGCCCCCCTAGCATGACCAACCAAAACGCGATATGATATGATAAGTTATCCGGTTTAACTGTCAAAAGACTATGGGTTTTGACGTTTGAATGTCGATAAATCGCTTTATCATGCGATACATATCGAGTTTTGGGTGGTCATGCTAGGCTTACAGGTCATCAGGTGTGATGAATGCTAAGCTAGCACTTACTGTTACGGGGGGGCTAACCGGGTGGCCCCCGTTGTGGATAAAAAAACATGATAAAAATATATTTACTTTGTTGCACTCACAATGCAATTTTTATTATTGAAAATGAAATATTAGAAAAAAAAAAAAAAAAAAAAAAAAAAAAAAAAAAACGACCCATCCTCCAAGTAGCTCCGCCGGGAATCGAACCCGGGACCTTTCACTGTCCGGGCGACTGCTCTGACCGCTGAGCTACGGAGTCGTTAGAGGAAGCGTCGAAAGCGCTGGCTCACAGCGCGTAAGAAGTATTGGAAAGATTCGACGCTTCCTCTAACGACTCCGTAGCTCAGCGGTCAGAGCAGTCGCCCGGACAGTGAAAGGTCCCGGGTTCGATTCCCGGCGGAGCTACTTGGAGGATGGGTCGTTTTTTTTCTAATATTTCATTTTCAATGATAAAAATAAATAAAAAGCCCAAGAAAAATATATTTTTTTACCCACAACGGGGTATAAGGCTAAAGGTGGAAGCGCACTACTCCCGGAATCCTCTATCACTGAGGAACTAGCTATCTTATATCTAACTGCCGGAACACAATAATGCTGAAAACATCATTGTTATGGCGATATGACTTTAGCCTGGAAGTCTGGCCTAGCCATTCTTATTAAATTGGGTGGCGAAGATGGCATCCTTACTTTTAGAACAAACTAGCTTTCCGCCCGCGGCTTCGCCCGCGTGGACTACAGGACGTTATCCCGCGGGAATTTGACATTTTTCCGGGATAAAAAGTAGCCTATGTTCCTCTCCAGGCTACAAAGTATCTGTGTCCCAAATTTCAGCCAAATCCGTTCAGCCGTTTTGACGTGATTGAGTAACAAACATCCAAACATCCAAACATCTAAACTTTCACATTTATAATATTAGTAGGATAATGGAAAGTTAAGGTTCGATTCTCGATACAGAAGATATAGGATGATATAGGTCTTGTTTGATCTTAGAATATTATTAAATCTACTTCGGTAAGTATACACTTGAAGGTTGTGTATGGCAAAATGAAACAAAAGTGGGTAGTATAATAAATTATATTTTATTTAATTCAATAACATTCATATTACCTTGTTTGGAGACGTGTAGCCTATTTGCTTAAGTACTTGTACTTAACAATATTTGCACTACAAAAATCAATCTTATTACGTAGGAAGTAAGAGTGTGAATGTTTACATTAAGGCGGCGCTACTCGGAAAAATATGAACTTCTTGATATAAAACTATAGGACGGTTAGAGTTGTTACAAATCTGGTAATAAGATATATATTTCTTCATACCTTTATCTAAGTAGATTAGTATAGTTTCAGAAACACGATTTTATAATTTTGCCTCGACACTTTTTATTTTCGAAAAGACCTCTAAAAAATACGAAAATTCCAAATTATTCTTAAATGGGGTTACAAATACTATTGGAAATTGGTTTAATTAGTGGACACCAATAATATTTAGGATGGTGTAGAAGCATTTTTAAAAAATTGTGTGTTTTTTGCCTAATCTGCAAAATCGGTCTCGCTCCCGCGCGCGTCGTTTTCTCATTGCTATCTCGCTTCAGCACGTTTTTTCCGAGTATCGCCTTAAAAGTTGTAAGTGCGACGACTTTACTTAAATACGAATACTTACTACAGCCAGTTATTATATGGAGTCCATAATATTATAACTGGCTGTAGTAAGTATTCGTGTAAAATGTGAACAAATGTCCATATTATGGACATTTGTTCACATTTTCTTGCAATAGGGTATTTGACTGTTATTTTTTTTACTTATAAAACATCTGTTTCGTAATACTAGCAATAGCAACACAATTCAGGTATTTATTTTTTAAACAACTTGAATAAGTAGGCACTTTCAGAGATAATTATTAGAGCATCAAACTTTCTATCTCCAACAACTGTAATTAGACAAGGAGAGCGCTACAGGCTGTGACGTCACGTGCCTGTAACGCCATAGTCTCGCCAAGGCAAATTTCGTTTGTCGCTTGTTGTAGAACAGATTCAATATTTCAATTTGGTACAATTATTATAAAATAATTATAATAATAATACACATATTTTTACATTTTAATAACAGTCAAATACTCTATAAGTTTTATTAATTTATTATGATTATGATAAGTAGATACAAATTCAAAATAATACTACTACTTAGTTTCTTCAAGTTCAAATAAAATTTTTGGTCTGTGAAGTTAAGCCCGATTGAATAAACACCTAACTTTTAACACTTTAACATTAGGATAAATAAGGTTAAATAAACTTATTAACATATTATAAATAAGAAAATGAACATTCATAGTACCTACTTATCCATTACAGTAGGGCTAGCACAACTTAGCGCGACTCTTTGTCGCGCTCCTTCCAACCAATCAGCACATCGCCTTAAGTCACGCGCGCTAACTACGAGCGTTTTGATTGGTCGAAAGTGCCCGCGACTCTTTCTCACTGGAGTCGCGCGCAAGTTGTGCTAGCACTACTGGTTAATAAGGCCAGTTGCCGTATACCTAGTATTTGTATTGATACAGCAATGAATTTCAAAGCCTATTCACAGACAAAGCTGTCTGTGATGCTGGGGCTTCACCTGCGTGACGCCTCTTAGCGCGCCAATTAGTGCGCTAAGACCCGGCTACACCTGTGTAATATATCAAATAGGGCGCTAATTAATGGCATTAGACGCAGGTGAAGCTCGGGCATGGCTGACATTGATGTTAGATTAGGACTAAATCGAATAAGTCCACTGAATGAGTCGGATCTGGGGGGCTACCGCGTAACTTTATGTATATGAACTTCATACGTTTTTCCGAACTTTAAGTCAATTTTATAAAAAAATAGCCGCTATCATCAGTTCCCTGTTTAGTGACGTCCGGTATAAAAATAGCTAGCTAGCAACGTTCAACAGAACAAAGCAGCAAAAATCTATCAAAATAAGGAATTCAAATGACAGATGAAGCCCATACCCATATCCATATTTTTTAGCCGATAGCCCCCCAGTACCAAGTAGCAGTATCTGTTGTCTGGGGGTTTCTTGCGCAGCAATAAGAGGCCAATACTCCCAACGTGGCCAGACCGAGACATTAGGTATACTGCTGGCGATTCTGGGCTTATAAGGCAGTTGTCACAATGATTTGTTATGCTCCAAAGAAAACCATTGTGACAATGGATGGACCCTTATTAAAAATGTGTGTAATCGATTCTACTCTCGATTCTGAACATACTATTTTCTCAGTTTCGCTAAAAGTATTAACACGTTGTACATTGGAAGTCACGCAATCAAATCGATGGTCCTTAAGCCGAATCAATACCACGTGGCTGTCCCCACTCTGTTGTCTGGCGGGTCTCTGGCACAGCAGTATGAGGCCAACACTCCCAACGTGGCCAGACCGAGACTACTAGTCTATATAATTTGCGACCGAGACATTAGGTATACTGCTGGCGATTCTGGGCTTATAAGACAGTTGTCACAATGATTCGTTATGCTCTAAAGAAAACCATTGTGACAGTGGATCACTAAATATTGTAAACAAGTATTGTAAATAACAATCTAAATTGAATAAACAAATTTGAATCTTGAATCTTGAATACATTTCAAACTGTTACACCTCTAAATTTTAAATAGTACAAAGATTTTAGAAGATGATAGAGTCCATCAATATAAGCAATTTTTACTATGGGGCCATCCACAGAATCGCAAAAAAAAACAGCTGTCCCATACATTTCAGTAGAGTCGATGTTGTACTTTCGTATGGAACAGCTGATTTTTTGCCAGCGATTTCGTGGTTGGCCCCATAATAAAAAAATATCGTATTGAAGGACACTATCATTCTCTAAGTCTTTGTACTACTTAATTTAAATTTAGTGGTGTATATTGGAAGTCACGCAATCAAATCGATGGTCCTTCGAGTAAGCCGAATCAATACCACGTCGCTGTCCCCACTCTGTTGTCTGGCGGGTCTCTGGCACAGCAGTACGAGGCCAATACTCCCAACGTGGCCAGACCGAGACAGTAGGTATGCTGCTCAGGTATGCTGCCGGCGATTCCGGGCTTATAAGACAGTTGTCACAATGATTTGTTATGCTCCAAAGAAAACCATTGTGACAATGGATCAATGAATACATTTCAAACCGACATCGGCTGTGTTATACACGGTATTTTTTTTATCACCCCGGATAATTTCAGGGATTATTCTACTCATGAAAACAAAGAACTTTTATTATGGGACCAAAGTTGAAATCGCGAAAAAAAACAGCTGTTGCTGTTCCATACATTTGATTAAATAGTTTTGCACTTTTGTATGGAACATTTTTTTTTCGCGATTTCTGTTTTGGTCCCATAGTAAAAGTTGTTTTTTTCATGAGAAGAATAATACCTGAAATTATCCGGGGTGATAAAAAAATTGCCGTGTATATTGGAAGTCAGTGAAGTCACGCAATCAAATAGATGGTCCTTCGAGTAAGCCGAATCAATACCACGTCGCTGTCCCCACTCTGTTGTCTGGCGGGTCTCTGGCACAGCAGTATGAGGCCAATACTCCCAACGTGGCCAGACCGAGACAGAGTATACTGACAGCGCAGACCGCACCGGAAGTGATGTCATTGAGCGCTGTTCCTGGGAGCGGCTGGACTGTCAGAAGAAGAAGGAGACCGAATGCGCTGAGTAACGAGAAGGATGATAGCACGATGTAACCTGAAAAAAATAAAAAAACCACTTGCATATATCTATTTGCAAATACGTAGCGCGCCTTGTAAGTTTAAACAAACGACGATAATAAGGTACGGCTGTACGTCTGTTCACTTTAAACATTTTGTTACTAAACAAGCTTTGATTATATGTTATTTTTATGCATTTACAATGCAATTTTGTAAGTATAAGAAAAATAGTTTTTTTTACTATCACATTTTTCCTATATTTACAAAATTGCATTGTGAATGCATAAAAATAATATAAAATCTCAATATGGCTGTTTCATCTTAATCGATTGTTAAACATCTGTAAAAATGTTTCTTTCGGATGCGAGGGTTTCCTCACATTGATGAAGCAACGCTGGCCTACAGCGTAACAAGTGATAGCAAAATTCGACGAGTCGTGTAAGCCTTTCGGTAGCTTAGTTGGTCAGAGCATCGGGCCGGATTCCCGGAGGCGCGGGTTCAAATCCCGCCTGAAAGCTACTTATAGGGCTCGTGGTTTTTTACTATCACATTTTTCCGAAGCTTTGAATTATTTTGTTATTAAAAAGATTAAGTTATACATTACGTTAAAAGGAACTTTCGCCGCGAAAAAAATAAAGGCATTGATTTTTTTAATCCACAACGGGTTAGCACTTAGCCTTCATCACACATGATGTCAAGTGGTGATAAGGCTGAAGGTGGAAGCGCACTACTCCCGGATCCTCAATCACTAAGGAACTGGCCATCTTATCTCTAACTGCCGGAAAACAATAATGCTGAATACATCATTGTTATGGCGTCAGGCTTAGATAAGACGGTGGTAGCTAGCCAGGCGGACTAAGAATAAGTCCTGCCACCAACCAAACCGAATACAATATGTACTGGGAATCGAACCCAGGACCTCTTGGTCTGAAATCGGTGGTGTGAACCACTAGACCACAGAGGCGGTTACAATTTGAAATTATGTATGGCGCATTGTAAGTTTAAACAAGACGGTAATAATGTACCATGGGCAACAGCGTCGCTTAACCACTTCTTAAGGTTAAATGCTTGCACGCCGCGCCCGTCACAACATAGGTAGGTACTTTTAGTTCGTGCAGGCACAGAATAATACCTATTTGTGTGCAGGAGCGATACGCACGCACACGAATTTTGTTGCAAGCTGGTTAAGCGACGCTGTTGGCAATATTACGTCTGTACGTCAGTTCACTTTCAAAATTTTGTTACGAATTATAAGCTTTGATTAATGTTGTGTTGTTTTAAAATAGAATAAGTTATGGGGACCTCGTAAAAAGGAACTTTTATCGCGAAAAAAATGAAGGCAGTGAAATTAATGTCTTTTAAGTTTTTTTCACACCATACAACATTTTAGCTTATAATGAAATCGTCATAATTCTTTCTTTGCGAGGCCCGCATCGCGGTTAGAGTTTTTTTTTATTGAATAAAAAAGAAATAATGTTAAGACATTAATTTATGCGGGTCTGTCCATTTAAAAGGGCCTGTTTCACAATGTCTAAGTAAGATTTTAAATTATTTTTATGCATTCACACATACGGTATTTTACTGTTTTTTTTTTTATTTCTTTAAAATGTTTTTCGAAATATTAGCTACAAAAAACAAGTTTTCATTTTGAATTATCTTGAATATTTTCAAAGATATAGGACTTCAAACTTTATAATTAGACAAGGACAGGACGCTATCTTAGTGACGTCAGTGGGTTAGTAGCGTCATAGTCACGCCATAGAAGATTTCGTTTTAGAAAGAGACAGCTATAGTCAAAATCAAACAGACTATAATTCTTTTATTATAAAACAGATTCAAATTATTTTTTCACATTTGGTATTCTTAATTGCAATATTTTTTAACGTCATCATTAAATATCTACATTTCAACAACAGTAAAATACCCTATTCTGTAAGTACTTATAAGAAAAATGTGATAGGTAGTAAAAAACGACGAGCCCTATAAGTAGCTTTATTGTGAACTAGCAGATTCTCGCGGTTTTACCCGCGTGGTACCCGTTCCCGTGGGAATATCGGGATAAAATATAGCCTATGTCACTCGGGAAGAATGTAGCTTTCTAACGGTCAAAGAATTTTTTAAATCGGTCTAGTAGTTTCGGAGCCTATTCTTTGTAAACAAACAAACAATCTTTCCTCTTTATAATATTAGTATAGAAGTATAGATTTATGATAGGGCAAATTAATGTCTTTCATTTCATTTCATTTCACTTTCCCGCGTGCTCTAAGGAAATGTATCGACATGTACTAATTCGCTCCGGAATCCGCCATACGGGACGTAGCCGTCACTCAGGAGTCAGGACGCACACTTA
The DNA here is from genome assembly GCA_949710035.1 of Crambus lathoniellus. Classification (NCBI taxonomy): domain Eukaryota; kingdom Metazoa; phylum Arthropoda; class Insecta; order Lepidoptera; family Crambidae; genus Crambus; species Crambus lathoniellus. Next base: position 2,293,883 of record OX453325.1, on the reverse strand, counting down.
GACACAGGTAGCCGTCACTCAGGACGCACACTGAGAGGTCAATCAAAAAGTTGCATCGGGGTGTTATATGTAGATATTTGCTTACCAGACACATAGTTCCTGTTTGGCAGCAGGTGCTGCCTTCTAGACCGGAACCCTAGGAGCCCCAGTACGAAGCAGGTAAAGCCAGCCAGCACCCCAAAGTCAAGGTAGTAGCGACGGCCCAGCTGTAAGAAAAGCAGTCGTTAACCAAACGAAATTGTTGGTACAATTTGATTATTTACAACATAAATGCTGATAACTTTTTAAACTTTCATGGTCATAAGTGTCATGATTTCGATTAAAATTAAAGGAATAGTAATGTTTTCGTTTATTAGCTTGGCAACACCACCTCTAGCTTCGCCATATTGTGATGGAGCGGGAGGGTAAGTGGTGGGGAGAAGCGTGATAAAACTATCATCGAATTCAGTTGCTGGCTGATTGATCGCCGAACCGTCGTGAGAAGAAGTAGAGATAGGGGTACTGACGATGTTATTCTATAAACCTCTTGATAAACTGTAAATCTATGCGAAAATAAAAGTGTTCCTTTATAATTGAATGGTTTTTCTTCAAATCTCAGAAGAGGGATAAACCGAGGTATGTACGCTCACAAATTATTTTACTATACTGATCTAAAATTACGAGATTGAGCTGGGCATTTTAAGGTTTTAAATACAATAACGGGTATTATACAAAACTGTCATTGCACGTGGCCGGGGCTACTCTTCGGTCGTGCTTTTACATACTTTACACTCATTGCACGTGGCCGGGGCTACTCTTCGGTCGTGCTTTTACATACTTTACACGCATTGCACTCGGTCGAGGCTACACTTCGACAGTGCATACATACTTCACATTCATTGCACGTGGCCGAGGCTACTCTTCGGCCGTGCTTACATACTTCACGCGCATTGCACTTGGTCGAGGCTACACTTCGACAGTGCATAGACACTTTGCACTTATTGCACGTGGCCGAGGCAACTCTTCGGTCGTGCTGTAACTGTAACACACTTCAAACTCATGGCACTTGGTCGAGGCTACACTTCGACAGTGTATACTTCACACTCGCTGCACGTGGCCGAGGCTACTCTTCGGCCGTGCAACATTTTCACTCGAAAACCATACTTTGATTGGTCTACACCATGATCGACTATCTTTTTTTGTACAATCTGTATTTTTAAGACCAAATTAACTCGTGAAGGAAGCAAGGTAAATCAAATAGAAATTACGTTGTATTTAATGCCCAACTGTAATTTCGTAGTTTTGTTTCGATGTTAACAATGATTATTCAGTGAAAACAATGAAAAGTTTATGCTATACGAAATTATGGCATTTTGTAGAAAAGGTAGGTAGTTATGAATAATAAATAAAATAACGAAAGTTGTTAGTGAAGTAGATGGCACAGACAAAACTTAACGTGTAAAAATTATTAACACGTTAACCGCCGCGTAGTTCACCGGTGACCTGCGTTTAATTGTCTTTTTTCCGAGGAATTTCTTGTTCAATTTTTGATACTGCATATGAAAGTAGAAGGAAGGACGCCCATTTCTGACCTGTTAGAATATTGATTTTATCAATGATCGTGTATAGAAAAAGAATATACCTAGGTATTTCTTAAAAGTAAATTTATTCTTACCTATTTAGAAACTGTTAGGTAACTAAAACGAGAATCGGCAATACAGAAAGATGAGTTAATTTCTAGTAAAGATTGGCAATGAGTACAAACTAGAACATATTATTACACAATATTCTGATTGCCAAATTGAAACTAAGTAGGTATACTAGTGTCTTAAAATTTAACAGGTCAACGCTTGTAGTTCCCATAGGAAGTGTTCGTTATTCCTTCTATAAACGTTTTTCTTTTGTTCTTTTATTTTAATGTTTCATTAAAGGATTGTAAACAATAGGTTTGTATGGCGGTAGTTAAGGTGTAAAGATAGAATTTAAAGCAACAAAATATTAACCAACCTAGATGAGTTGTTGGGGCAGGTTGCCCACTACAGTTTGCATTCGAAACGTTGACACGATTTTTTTTGTATGTCATTAGACTAAGACCTTGGTGTAAGTGTTTAAAGATTATCATTCGACTTGAGTGATGTTATTAGGTGATCGGAGGGTTCTATGAAAGTATGGGGATTGCTATTCGAATTGAATGAAGTATGAATTTCAGATACATGATTATTATTTTCTTGACTATGTGAATTACGAATGTTTGCGAATAGCTAACTTAGTGATATCTTTGTTCGCTGGATTATTGTGGACTGAGTGAACTATGTATGTTCACTGGATTAGTAAGGACTTGATGAACTATGTATGTTCACTGGATTAGTAAGGACTTGATGAACTATGTATGTTCACTGGATTAGTAAGGACTTGATGAACTATGTATGTTCACTGGATTAGTAAGGACTTGATGAACTATGTATGTTCACTGGATTAGTAAGACTTGGTGAACTATGTATGTTCACTGGATTAGTAAGGACTTGATGAACTATGTATGTTCACTGGATGAGTAAGGACTTGATGAACTATGTATGTTCACTGGATTAGTAAAGACTTGATGAACTATGTATGTTCACTGGATTAGTAAGGACTTGGTGAACTATGTATGTTCACTGGATTAGTAAGGACTTGATGAACTATGTATGTTCACTGGATTAGTAAGGACTTGATGAACTATGTATGTTCACTGGATTAGTAAGGACTTGATGAACTATGAATGTTCACTGGATTAGTAAGGACTTGATGAACTATGTACCTATGTTCGCTGGTTTGTAAGGGACTTAGTAGACTATGTATGTTTACTATGTATGTTTACTAATTATTAAATCCACTTTAATATTTTACCGAAAATCAAATTATTTAAGAATTGAGTTGAATCAAACTAGAAGTTTTGTTTTTTTTGGTAACTGTATTTATTTACCTATGGATATAATATGATAGCGAACTGCTATCTAGTATATATATACTATGATGATTACCAGTGGATAGCTAGTCAGAAAATTTATGTCTAATGAGTTTATGTCTATGAGTTTAAATACGAATATTAAAATATGAATTTAATATGAAAGTCTTTATAATTTTTAATGTTGAGCGAACAAATATAAGGTGTTCACTTGGTTGAGTGAGCAAGCTATGCATGCTCACTGGTTACAAGAGATACATTGAATTTGCTTGTTCAAGTGCATTAAATTGAATTTGATATTAGGGGGCGATGTATGTATGTTGAATACACTCGTCGGATATTAGGGGGCGATGTATGTATGTTGCATACACTCGTCGGATATTAGGGGACGATGTATGTTTGTGGCATGCACTCGTCGGATATTAGGGGACGATGTATGTTTGTGGCATGCACTCGTCGGAATTAAAGGGGCGGTATATGTTTGTGGCATACACTCGTCTGAATATGTTTAAATGTTAAGTGAGTACGTTTCTCACAGGCTGGTTAAGTGAGTAAGTACTTATATTTCATACTGGTTTACTACCCGTATGGCCACTTTTAAGATTATTAGATTTAAAAAAAAACAACAGAACAAAGATATTAACAAACGTTTTATTCTTGTTTTTACAATACTCATTTTATATTTTTGCACTAGATAAGTAGCTAATAATAAAATAAATGGTTTTTGTAAATAATAAAGGATGTAGGTAGCTAGTGCACAGTATAAATCATGAATTTCCCTGAAGGGCATATTGTGTTAATAAACCAATGATTTTATTATAGAATGACACGGAACGATTTTTTGCCGATGAATGATGTATACATTCCAAGGTAAATAGCATCTGAGGACGAATACGGCCCGCGCCGCCTGGTGCGCCGCTTGGTAGGCCTCCAGGGTGACGTGGCCGACCCAGGGAGTCTTGAGCGAAGGAGGAATACCTTTTCTTCGTAGCGGAATCTGGTCAAGGAGGATGATGTAGAGCATTTTGGGAAAGTTTTGAAATAGAAATAGAAATAATGTTTATTTGCATATGAATAAGGTTATAGATGTTGTACAGTTCATTTTGTTTTTGTTCCACTTACTCAGCCAGCCACAGTGGCATGCAAAAATATACAAGATTTAAATAATTCATACTAATAATGTCAAAAACAATTCAAACAATATTCTTTGAAGTAGTTTTGATTAAAGGGATTTATGTTTATTTATATGCATATCGAACAAAGCTATTTAAGATTTAATTTTCACCTCGCATAACCGACTAAATTGATTGTAACACCCCTTAAATAAAGTTTGTAAAGGTTTACCTAAAACAAAACAAAACTATATATATAAAACTTCTCTTTTCATAGAATCATTTAGATGTTATCAAAATACCCTTAGGGAAGAATGAAAAGTCTTTTAAATCTACAGTTGCCTACATGTTTGACATTGAGTACCTAGTAGGTACCACAGCTATAGCAGTAGATACCTTTAAGTATTGTGTTAATATGCGCTCTAATTATCACACTATAGTACCTGCTTACTTATAAGGATATTTATTTACTAAATTATGTTTGCATCATTTCTTTTTCCTTGCATAATAAGTATCTACATGCATCACAATTTGAGTAGGGATTATTGTCTTACTTAGTTAATACTTTTATAATTACCTTAGTTTCCATTTATACGAAATCCGTACCATATCTTGATTTTTATGATTGGTCAATATCCATGAGCTAGGTTTGTTTTTCTATGCCTAGATCTATGCCCAGGTGACCTTTACGCAGAACGGGATGTATTTCTGATCTGGATAAGATTGGACATGATGACGACTCACTTTTTGAATAAGAGCACACTATTAAAGTCGCGAATTTAGTATTCCAAGATTGCAATTAGGTAATACTTTTACAAACTATGATCTGTGTCACTTAGATTTTAATAAACCTTTTAACTATGGAAACAATATTAGTTTGTGGTACTAGCTAAACGACCTTCATGGCAGTGGTGTAGATTTGATACGGTGCGTACGCATAGGTTTTCGGGGTGCCGCTGTCTCCGAGGTTCCGGGTTCGATTCCTTGTCAGGCGAATGTTTAAAGCGGACTTTACAACATTCTGTCCGATTGTATGTGGTAATCCTCGTCGTTGTTTCCAAATGCCATAACACAAGTGCTTAAGTTACTTAGTTCGGGATTGGAGCAATGTAGGTACATATGCAAAGATATCCAATATTTACCATTTCTATTACTTATTCATTTTAATTTTTGTAACTTTGTTCAAGTGGACATTTCGTCTATTATTTTTGTTGGATGTAGCTTAATTTGAAAGAATTCACTATGCTTGACTTTTTAAATTTGAGTTTAGTGGCAAACTTAATTCTCAAATTTAATTTAAATTCAAACTGAATTTTGGCTGAGTGCTAGAGAAAGTTTATCAGGAACATACTTTCTGAGTCGTCTACATAATTAGATAGGTAATAAAGCCATAAGACTGAAAAGAAATCGTCATTCTTTACATTTTTCCTGGAACGTCAAAGATTCTTTATACTTATACCTAGTTTTGATAGATGATATCTACATAGATTAATTCTTTGTTTGTACACAATTTTACAAACGGAACAATCACACAGGAAATAATGATAATAATACAAAGATAACAAAATGGTAAACCAAATGGTGGCCTTATCGCCTTACTGCTTTTTTTCCGGACAACTCGGTTTTGGTTTTAGACTGATGGAAAACTTTACAGCCAAAATCACTAGAAGCTATTTTGCTATTTGTGTGTTCTAGATAGTGTTCTAGATCTCTCTTAATGATTTGGATTCAAATCAAAGGCAGAAATACTTCGTTGCTTAGACAGCACTGCAAGAAGCATCCACTAATATCTACTCTAGTTGTTTTCATTAACATAGTGATGAAATGATGTTTCTAATGCGAAAACGTGTAAACAGTCCATAGTGCATTTAAGAAGATCGTGTTTATTACACTGTCAAGTTGTAACTAATGTTACAAAATAAAGTAAAACGATTACTGCTCAATCTCATCTCTCAATTTATTAAAATGTTCTAAGTATACAGCTTCATGCAGATATTTTAATTCATGTTTTAAACTTTGTCTAACAAATAAATCCACAAGTAACGTAGTTTTTGTTGTTATTGACGGTGTGATTTAAAATTAGTTATTAAGGATTTTAATACTACCGTCCTTGTGTACGTATTGACAAAATATGATTTCAAATTATGTGAATTTAATTTATTGTGATCTTAATGAGAATTAATACCTTTATTAAACCATAAATCAAAATAAATCATAATAGGGTCTCTGAAGTTCTTGGAAACGACCGTTACAGAGTAGCTGACGTTCCAGGTTTCCCAAAAAAAAGGCAAACTTTATGACTCTGTTATTGCTGCAGAAAGAATTAGGCCGTGGATTCATGTAAAGGCATTAGGACTACATGAAAGTGACCAAAGTTCCGATTCCAGTGCACAAAGTGATGTAGATATGAGCTAATTGACTAATTTACTGAGTTACGCTTACCTGTAAATATAATTGTCTTCTGTGCCAGATGTTTCTGTACCGGTTATTAAAACGCATATTTAAACGTGTCGTGCATGAAATGATTTTACTAAAAATTAAACTATTTGTATTACTTACTTACCTATTATTGATAGTGTCCGATGTCTCCTTACTGATTATTAAAATACTTAAAACATTTCATATAAAATTACCCTGTTAAAAATTAAATAGCTTTTGTAATTTATTTATTTTACAGAATCATAATTGAAACTATGTAATGCAACGATGAAAGTAACATAAAAGATTTTAAATTTAGAATTTAGTATTAAGACATTTTTCGTATTATTACTTACTTACCTGATAATGATAGCTTGTATTTTCTTTTCTTTCCTAAATTCATTTCTATTGTCTATTAATATTGTAGATCATATTGTATGATGTATATCTGTATGATTCATACATAACTAAATACCTACCGAATGTCATGATTCAGTAATAGCATTTTAGGCATGTTCTACAGGTTTCGGATAAAACCATTTATATAAATTATGAATAAAATAGAACATAATCTCTTGAACCGCTACAAATATAGGTATATAACATATTTATAATTTATCAGGAGTCTGTGAAAATGGCCCTTATTCTAAGAACATTAATGTTAAAATTTTGTATTTTAAGAGCTTAAGGATTATAATCAAAAAGAAAAAAAATATTGTTACATTGTGTACCTAGATAGGTACTATACTTAATCATTTCAAATTTATATACATTTTGTAAGTATAGTAAAACAAGCTAGCAACTGAACTCATGAATCATTATTTGTACGTGCGCCGGGAGACTGCACGCAGTAGGATGGCCGAATGTCATGATTTCGATTAAAATTAAAGGAATAGTAATGTTTTCGTTTATTAGCTTGGCAACACCACCTCTAGCTTCGCCATATTGTGATGGAGCGGGAGGGTAAGTGGTGGGGAGAAGCGTGATAAAACTATCATCGAATTCAGTTGCTGGCTGATTGATCGCCGAACCGTCGTGAGAAGAAGTAGAGATAGGGTTACTGACGATGTTATTCTATAAACCTCTTGATAAACTGTAAATCTATGCGAAAATAAAAGTGTTCCTTTATAATTGAATGGTTTTTCTTCAAATCAGGTCATACATAACACTGTAAATATTACGAGAAACGGGTTTTTTTTTACCATGTTTTGATTTGTTGTCGAGTACCCGATATTTCGTCGCAGTTGCACACGCCATGATCACGGAGTAAGTTACTCAGTTATTCCGTGATCATGGCTTGTGCAACTGCGCCGAAATATCGGGGACTCGACAACAAATCAAAACATGGTAAAAATCCCGTTTTTCGTAATATTTATAAATGCTGATATTACACGGTTCAACCAAATTGATTCACTTTGGTTGAAATGCGAAGAAGTGAACGACCCTGCTGTTTTTCACGTAGGTATGTTAAAAGTGATCTATCTAAATTATAAAGAGAACCAATCAATTCGCGTTGCTTGAAAATTTCTACTAATCAATTGTTATGTTTACACGTTCAATTTTCGATTGCATTGAACGTTGAACGCAAAAGTGAAGAATTGAGTGGTTGTACATAGCCATTGAATGATTCACTTTTGTGTTTACATTGTTCAATTTGGTTGCTTCATCCAAATTGAAAGGCAGAAGTGAACCGTCTAATACCGCCATAAGCGCCGACGCCGACGACGCTTTGTCACATGCCGCTTGGCTAACCGCCTCTGTGGTCTAGTGGCTGGCACACACACACCACCCGGTATCAGACCTAGAGGTCCCGGGTTCGATTCCCAATGGGGGTACATATTGCATTCGGTTTGGTTGGTGGTAGGGCTTGTTCAGTTTGCCTGGCTATAGCTACCACCATTTTATCTAATTCTGACGCCATAACAACGATGTTTTCAGCATTATTGTGTTTCGGCAGTAAGAGGTAAGATAGCCAGTTCCTCAGTAATGGAGGATTCCGGGAGTAGTACGCTCCCTGCTTCATGAACCTTCACCCTTATCATCACTTAACCTCAGATGTGATGAAAGCTAAAGTGCTAGCTTTCTTTTTGAAATTACATTGCTTTCCAAAATTTTATCAGAAGAGTTGACCTAGGTAATAAATTAGTTTACTCTTAGACAAAATATGACAATGTCTTGAACATAAGTAATCAGTATGGTGGAAGTTACCTATGACACTGTTTATAGTTAGCTGTAAGATACGTCATTAAAAACAGTGAGTAAATACTCACAGTATCATCATGGTGAAGCATGAGCGCTGAAATAGTGCGCAGTGATGCGTTTGTCGGTTTCAGTGTTGTGTGGGACTTTTAGGTTGTTTCGGAGTACTCGGAGGGCTCACAAGACTTACATGACAACACTAATATTGACTTTATAATGAGTTGACAAATACTCACTGTGTACATCATATTGAAGCTAAGCCCCGTCGTGAGCGCGCCACAAAGTGTGAGCATGAGCGCTGCAATAGTGAGTGGCGCTGCGTTGGTCGGTTTCAGTGTTGTGAAGGACTTTTAGGTTGTTTCGGAGTACTCGGAGGGCTCGCAGGACTTGACATGAGAACACTTATATTGACTTTATAATGACAAATACTCATTGTGTACATTATATTGAAGCTGAGCCCCGTCGTGAGCGCGCCACAAAGTGTGAGCATGGGCGCTGCAATAGTGAGTGGCGCTGCGTTGGTCGGTTTTAGTGTTGTGAAGGACTTTTAGGTGGTTTCGGAGTACTCGGAGGGCTCAGGGCTTGACATGACAACACTTATATTGACTTTATAATGACAAATACTCACTGTGTACATCATATTGAAGCTGAGCCCCGTCGTGAGCGCGCCACAAAGTGTGAGCATCAGCGCTGCAATAGTGAGTGGCGCTGCGTTGGTCGGTTTCAGTGTTGTGAAGGACTTGTATGTCGTTTCAGAGTACTCGGAAGGTTCAGGGCTTGACATGACAACACTTATATTGACTTTATAATGACAAATACTCACTGTGTACATCATATTGAAGCTGAGCCCCGTCGTGAGCGCGCCACAAAGTGTGAGCATTAGCGCTGCAATAGTGAGTGGCGCTGCGTTGGTCGGTTTCAGTGTTGTGAAGGACTTTTAGGTTGTTTCGGAGTACTCGGAGGGCTCAGGGCTTGACATGATAACACTTATATTGACTTTATAATGACAAATAGGTACTCACTGTGTACATCATATTGAAAATGAGCCCCGTCGTGAGCGCGCCACAAAGTGTGAGCATGAGCGCAGCAATAGTGAGTGGCGCTGCGTTGGTCGGTTTGTGTTGTGAAGGACTTGTATGTCGTTTCAGAGTACTCGGAAGGTTCAGGGCTTGACATGACAACACTTATATTGACTTTAAATGACAAATACTCACTGTGTACATCATATTGAAGCTGAGCCCCGTCGTGAGCGCGCCACAAAGTGTGAGCATGAGCGCTGCAATAGTGAGTGGCGCAGCGTTGGTCGGTTTCAGTGTTGTGAAGGACTTGTATGTCGTTTCAGAGTACTCGGAAGGTTCAGGGCTTGACATGACAACACTTATATTGACTTTAAATGACAAATACTCACTGTGTACATCATATTGAAGCTGAGCCCCGTCGTGAGCGCGCCACAAAGTGTGAGCATGAGCGCAGCAATAGTGAGTGGCGCTGCGTTGGTCGGTTTCAGTGTTGTGAAGGACTTGTATGTCGTTTCAGAGTACTCGGAAGGCTCCGGAGGGGGGGCAACCCTGTGAAATGCATACCACTTTTAAAATCCAAAAAGCAATTTTAAATAATTGGTTTTATAATGTTCATAAGACAAATTCTTTTACTTTTCGTGTCGCTAGCAAATCTAAACTGGCTAGGTACCTACGTGAGTTTCAGAACAACTGAAACTACTGAAAACAGATATGGTTTTACTACGTTATTGTCGACTTTTAGAGCTAAATTCAATTTACAAATCGTAATGAAATGTCTGACCTACAGCTCTCTTTTGCTGTTTTTTTTAAAGACAGTTGGGAAAGTAAACGACTGTTGTACCTTTTTGAAAGCTTATGAAACAAGTATGCTATTTTACTAATTTGTACGATAACTTCCATACAGTTCTTTTGCAATAATTTACGGCGAAGTTGGAGAAAAATACATAGAACAAAAATTATTGTTACTAAAGACCTTTTATTTCTGAGATTATGTAAGTAATGTTATGCGCATGCGGTATTTTTTAGAATAATCCCGAATTATTAGGCTTTCAGAAAAGTACAAATTTTATGTTTAAAGTGGAGTAGTTTTATTACAATTTATGTTTTTTGGTAACAATTCAGAAAATTTCTAAAAAATCAAAGAACCGTCACAACTCGGTAACCATCCAGTTTTGACCCCTGGTTCACTGGACTTAATTTGTTGCTAATGACCTCTAGTATAACCCCTTTCAAGGAATAGGTCGAGTTTCACTGTCATCCTGTATACCTATATTTTAAATTATCTTACTAATATTATAAATGTGAAAGTTTAGATGTTTGGATGTTTGTTACTCAATCACGGACGGATTTGGCTGAAATTTGGGACACAGATACTTTGTAGCCTAGAGAGGAACATAGGCTACTTATTACCCCGGAAAAAATCACATTCCCGCGGTTATTTAAAACCCGTGTAAGCCCGCTTGTTTTTTGGTTGGCCACGACATTCCCTTTTTACTGTTATTCAATTAAATGGATTCAGTTAACTTTTGAATTGTTAAAAAAAATTGAATTGTTGTTAATTTAAGTACTTCCATATACTTATGTGGTACAGTCAGCGTCAAATTGATAAGCGTCTTGAGTAGTCAAAATCATCTGAAAAACATAAAACCAAATTGATCTACGCAGTTCGAATCATCATATTGTTGTAAGCACGCAAGGTGTTCAAAATATCTTAGCACTCATTGTTTCATAATTATATGAGCAGTCAGAGTGTTTAAAAGTATCTAAGCAAACAAAGCTCTCAAAGTTATCTGTGCATTATGGTGTTGTGTACATTATGCACAGATATTTTGAAAGCTTTGTTTGCTTAGATAATTTTGAACACTAACTGCTCATATAAATATGAAACAATGAGTGCCAAGATATTTTGAACACCTTGCGTGCTCACAACAATATGATGATTTTAGATCAAATTGCGTTTGTTTTTTAGATCTTTTTGACTACTCTAGACGCTTATATCAATTTGACGCCGACTGTACCTAAATGCAGCTGAAACATATGGCACACCTAACAAATTATGTGTTATTTTGTCATTTCTTCATCTACTACGTTGTGCTTACCGTTCGATACCCATAATACCTTATCTGACTGGTCTGGACAACAATAAGTGTCCGAGGCGAGACTATGGCAACGGAAAATTCAATAAAGTTATAATTTAAGTTATTAACTTTGTGACAGTAACTAATTGCGTATAAGTGGGTTACCACCTGGTTACCACAGAACATTGTGTTCTTGGGCCAAAATACTGTGACTTTTAAAAGTAAATTGATTTAAAATTTACCTTGGCATAATGACCGCTGTTGTTTTATCCTTCTGCTCCCTCCCTCTTCTGTCGTATTCTCTCCTACTCTCCCTGCTAGCTTCTCTCCTATCCGCATCAAAACTCCTTTCTCTGCTCTTTTCTCTGAAACTGGTAACGAAAATATCTTGTCTCTCCGGCAATCCATAATTCAATTTCTGTTGGGCTTTTGGCGATATCGGCGACGTTGTGACGCTCCCTCTTGACAATGTCAAATTAGCACAAGATTTAGAAGGTGTAACTCCTTGTGTGGGAGTGCTTGATACCATCTTCTTAGGTGTGATATATCTTTGGGGGCTATCTAAAGATTTGTTTGGCGTCATATGTATAGAAGGCTGGCTAGCATAGCTCTTCAGCTTCCTTGGCGTTGATAGCAATTCGTGAAGCTTCTGCGTTGCTATAAGGTTTTTTCTACTCATGCCAGGAGATGTAAAGGTGACGTTAGCTTTTTTCACTGGTTCCTCCTCATCGGAAGCCACTATCGCATACCTAAGCGTTTTGCCATTAACAGTCTTGACGATTTCAGCTGGAATTTCCTTCATTTCATGGTCGTCAGGCCCGTCTACGTTATATTCCTCTACTTCTTCCGCTTTTGCTTCTATAATCCTCTTCTTCGTTGGCGAGTAGTCCATCAAGTCCTCGTAATCGTCTTGTATAACTTCATATCTATGCTTCAGTCTACTGTCTTCTAAGCCGTCGTCGCTTTCAGCATTTCTATCGTACTTCGACCTTCTTTGCTGCTTCAGTTGTGCCATTTCCAGGTCTTCACTCCTTGTTCTACATCTCATAGATGACCTCGTAGTCTTATAAACTAAAGATGATTGTCTTTGGAAACTTCTGTTCTGAAATTTGGATGGTTTTGGAGGGAGTTCTGGCGGTTCATCTCTCATTCTTCCAGCCAGGGATATCCTTAGAGGATTATCAGATATGTCTGTTCTTAAAATCCTGTTTGCAAGATCCATTTTACGTGGCGAATTCGCTCCCAGCGGCGGCATTCTTTTCCTGTCCGGTGTGATAACTTTGCTTACACATTGTTTTTGGAATACCACTTCGCTTTGGGCGCAGAATGCTGGGTTAGAGTAATATTTATAAACTATCTTGGGAGAATCCATTTTAAGCGTATATTTTCCCCGTGTCTTGTGATTGTGCGTTAGACCATGTCTCCTGACTAAGGGTGCTTTTCTAAGCGTGACGGAATAAGTATCTAATAATTATTCACTAATTTACACTTAAAACACTATTCACATTACACTAAAACTTATCTTCTAAGTTACACTTGGTTTTGTTTTTTAATTAATTGTAATTATTACAAGATATTACTAGAAGCGTGTTTGATCTCCAACGGTTTTACGTCAACTGTCGTGGAATCCCTTTTTGAAAAACGGATGGGGTCGAATAAAAGCGCGCGCGCACCCTAACAATGGCACGCGCTGTTTGCAACAACAAATAAAATCAACCTTATACGTTACGAATTAAGAAGCTTTTTACCCTGTCTTAGAAAGCGATAGAATTTTTATTTCATATCGAACTCAAGGTGTGAAGTTATAGACGTTATGTAAAGGACTTAAGGTTCCGAATCGTGTTGTTTGTCCTGTTATGCAATTATTGAATGAAGCGATCGGAAGAACGGTTTTTACGAGGGGTGGAATAACTACTCAGAATTTTGTTTGAAGGAATGTTTTTGGACGGACATAGTGATAATAATAAGTTTGGTGATGTTTTACTTTCATAACAATAACAAATACGATATATAAATAAATTAAAAAATAAAGTTCTTTACACAATTACACCAAGCTCATAAGAGTTTTGTGTTATGTATGGAAACTAGAAAAAGGATAAATATACACTTAAACTTATACTTTTTCTTTGTAAAACACACTTATACATAGAAAAAATCCAGACCAGACCATGACAAATAGACATGTTCATGCACACAAATATTTGTCTTGTTCGGGAACCGAACTCTTAACCTCTGGCGCTGAAGGCAGCAGGTATCCATACCCGTACCCCTGCGCTATATTGGTCGTCACGATTGTATTAAACAATAAAAGTTACCTACAATTTATTAACAAAAGTTCTTATGGTTTTGGAAACGGCCAACCGTTACAGTTTCAGGTTTCTTTCTATAAGCTCGCACAGAGCAAGATATCTAAAGTTATACCTAGGTATGCCAATTAATGTTAAATATTGTTTTATTTGATTTCATAATGATTTTTTTCTATTTATTTTCTTTGACCGACATATTATTCATCAACTTATTTGATTAATATGTAAATCGATATAAAAACTGGACAATTAATGATTATTATAGCCCATTAATGAATGAAGCTTGTGTAGGTATATGTAAATTCAAGTTTACAAACATACTCATACTCAAGTTTACACATACGCATCTACATGAAATATTTGTTTTGTCTAAGACGGATCCCACACTGCACCGCACGACGCTCCGGTTTGTGGTAGTGCGCTTCTTAACTATGGCTGTAGAATTTTGATGTGCATACAAAACCCGCAGTGTATGATAAATCACGCCGCATCTCCGTCCGGTAGTGCGGAAACCGGAGGCAGTGTGTTGGACGCCTTAGCAAATGTCTTGAACGGAATTTAACGATCTTCTCGTAGTGGTAATTTACACCACAGAACATATTTTTCCCAGAGGTCAAGTACAAAATAACAATACTTCAATAACATTTAGTTATTAAAACATTGACCGATCAATTCGCTTAGTTTCGCATACGTCTCACTCACCTGCCGACCCTGCCGTCAGCCGTCCCCCTCTGACCCCAGAGGGGTGGCGCGTGCGCACCGTAACGGTCGCGCAGCTGCGTGCACAGCTGCGGACAGGGTTCGACAACCTGCTGGTGCACTTATATTAGAGGGAGAATAAGATAAAAATTGTAATAAAATATGATATGAAATGAAATGAAAAACATTTATGGACACATCACAAGACATACCTACCTACAGTTAAAGAACTTATAATTAAACGAAAAAAGAAACAATAAATATAAAGAAATTAAAAAATCTACTTTTTATTTAAGACTAAAACTGGGCTAATCAGGAATCAGGACACTCACATACACGGTATTTTTTTTGTCACCCCGGTAAATTTCAGGGATTATTCTACTCATGAAAACAAACGACTTTTATTATGGGACCAAAACTGAAATCGCGAAAAAAAATCAGCTCTCCCATACATATTGATTGATGCTATTTCAGTTTTGGTTTTAAATTTAAGTAAGTATATAGTTTTTAACGCTACACTGGTTGGGCTGGGCGCCCCTGCCGTAGCCAGTCGTCCTCCGATTATCGCCCCGCATAAATAATATCGATAAGTTTGGTATCAATGGTGTCATATCCAACTATTTGTTGACCTTGCTGCTTTGTTGCTTGTTTTCAAATCTAGGCTTTCAAAAAATTACTTAGGTATTTACAAATATTACTTAGGCTGGATTTGACCAAACTTTTATTCCAAGAATAACGCTTACTCTCGGATACTATTGTCAAACTAGTGTAGTTTGTTATGACATTAGCCCATTTACAGTGACACAAGCTGTTCTGTTCCGGTGACAGCCGTGACAGAGGAGCCACTTGCAATACGAAATTAGCTGTCAAAATGGACTGTCTTATGAAAACTGTTTTAGTTACAAAGATAATCACCGGAACAGAAAAGCTTGTCGCACTATACAGCGACCGATCGTTATAAAGAAAAAAAAACATCAAAATTATCCTCAGTTTAAACATAGTTAGCTGTCAAAATGGACTGTCTTATAAAAACTGTTTTAGTTACAAAGATAATCACCGGAACAGAAAAGCTTGTCGCACTATACAGCGACCGATCGTTATGAAGATAAAAAAAAATCATCAAAATTATCCTCAGTTTAAACATAGTTATGAGTGGTCATTTTATTCTTGTTGTTATTTTTTGCCGATAAAAAAGTTAGTTCAGTAACAACTGGGTTAAACCAGTTGTTATCCGAGAGTACCTAAGCATTAATTCTAGGAATAAAAGTTTGGTGAAATCCAGCCTTAGGTGACTTAGGTAGGTTCAATGCACTCGGATTTCCAAAGGTGCGGGTTCCGATCTCGTCCGAAAATCTAGGTACTTGAGGTCAATGGTTTGTCTCTTTTACAAATTTTCCCATAGCTTTTACCTATATCGCCTTGTGAAATTTGTGAATGCATAATAATTAATTTTGGCCCCATTCGGTCGCCCGGGCGTTGAAGAGTAGTTATGATAGAAATCAACTTATTTACTAAACAAGATTGATTAAGATACAGATTTTAATAATTGGACCATTCAAATGATTTGGGTTCGAGTGTCGTCTGAGCTATTTGAAGACTATTTTTTTTACTTGTAAGTATCTTTAGTTATAATGATTTTTTATTAATTATTAAACGGTAGGTAGACTTAAAAAATATTTACTTGTAACTACAAAATGAAAATTATCTTGCAAAACCTCTACGCTACTTGCGACCAAACAAAACCTTCATAACCCGGCACTACCCCACCTCTTTATTCGCCAGCCATGACACCACCGGTCAAGAAGAACAAAACACGCTCGTCCCGCGCCGGCCTCCAGTTCCCGGTAGGAAGAATACACAAAGTTCTCCGCAAAGGCAACTACGCGCCGAGAATCGGAGGCGGAGCACCAATCTACCTAGCAGCAACCTTAGAATACTTGGCAGCGGAAATCTTAGAGCTGGCAGCGGACGCCGCGAAAGAGAACAAAAAGGGGAGGGTGCTCCCAAGACACATACTCCTAGCTATCAGAAAGGACGAAGAATTGAACAGAATGCTGACTGGAGTCACCATTTCGCAGGGTGGCGTAGTGCCTTCTATACAACCCCAGCTGCTGCCTAAGAAGACGATGAAGAGTGGGTAGTTGTGCTGACGTTTCAACCGATGAAGGTCAAAGCTATGACTTGATTGACAAAGTCTCTTTAGATTATATTTAGTGTATCTGCCTGCATTTAATGCTTAATGAATATTGTATTAAACGTTAAAACTATTGTTAAAGTTTTTATATTATTAAATATTTATTGAAAAGATTTGGTTGTTTCATTAAAATAAAGAATAGAAAAATAAAAATATACTTACAAATAAATAATTTCAAAAGATCTGAGATGAGTAGGTACCTATGTAACTAACATAACTTAGGTAGGTAGGTACTAGCATTTTGCCATTATTTTTACTTTTCCTGTAGTTACTTACCCGTGAAGTACCTAAGTACTAAATATTATTGTTTAGTAGAAGAATAAATTGCATTTTGTGACAATGAAATATTTGCATGTCGATATTATTATATTCGATAGGATATGCTAGAGGGGTAATTATAAACATATTTAACACCTGGGGCCCGATTCTCAGGCATTCGAACTTTTTCAGTGTGGTAATTCGTATGTCGAACATTTTGTTTGTGGTTTCTATTGAAAAGCTAGAACGTTTCAAACAAACTAAGCTGTCCCACATGTCAACAAATTCATTTTGACAGCTAAGTTCGTATACGAACATCTATTGGTTTTTACCATTCGTAGCGTTCGACTGGTTTTCGATCGAACTTTTTCGATTGTGAAATTCTGACAATACAAAAACTGTGTTATATTTGAATTTCGAGCTTATAAATGTGAACTTTTCTCGATTGCCTGAGAATCGGCCTCCTGTATTGTACCATATTAATTTAAAAAAAAACTAAATGAAATTGAAATTGATAAATAACGTTATGTTCAATGAAACCATAAAACTGCAGCCCTGAAAAGAGCTTTGTCAAATAACTCTTGCCGCGTCAACCTTCACCAAAATAACCTTCACTAAAATAACCGATTACGCCCTCTCTCCTCTCACCCTCCTCGCGAGTTGAATATCCTTAGGCATGATAGTGACTCTCTTCGCATGGATAGCGCAAAGATTAGTATCTTCAAACAATCCAACGAGATACGCTTCGCTAGCTTCTTGCAGCGCCATAACCGCTGAACTCTGGAAGCGCAGATCCGTCTTGAAGTCTTGCGCTATCTCTCTCACTAGTCTTTGGAAGGGCAGCTTTCTGATCAAAAGCTCCGTGCTTTTCTGGTATCTTCTTATTTCTCGTAAAGCGACAGTCCCGGGACGGTAGCGATGAGGTTTCTTCACTCCTCCGGTAGCTGGAGCACTTTTTCTAGCGGCTTTTGTTGCTAGTTGCTTCCTCGGAGCCTTGCCGCCGGTGGATTTGCGAGCCGTCTGCTTGGTGCGTGCCATTTCGATCTATGCTTCAACGCACGAGGATGTTCAGAGTTTTATAGTTGAGATATCCCCACTTGATTTCGTCTCTGAGATTGTTACGACTTTTATATTGGTGTTCCATCCCCACCCCACTTCTTTTTGTTTCTTGTATTGGTGGTAATGTTTTATGTTGATACAAAGAAAAAAGTATGTACCTTCATTTATTAATAAAAGTAGAATGTAAGCATTTAAAGGTCAAAATTGTTTTTGTGTCAGGTATTTTCTAACAATTAATTTTATTAATCTAATAAAAAAAGATATTAAGGCGACATACTAAGGCGTACCTACCTAGCTTAAATAATTTATAAAAGATTTGAGTTTGCGCAGATATTACTTTTATTGATATCAATAATATAAAATGCAAAACAACAACAAAACAGGCAAAACAACTTTAAATAAGTCAAAACAACTTTGTTTTTGCAAACTTTTTGTACTTACATGTTTTAATTTAACACAAATGTATTTAATGTTATTGTTACACAATACCTAACCTACATTATTTATTTTACCAAAAAAGTGACATATTATTTCCATAGCAATATTGATTTAAGTATGTAGTTTTTTTTTACTTTTGCCCAAGTTGAAATAGCTATAGCTAGCTATAGCTATAGCATGTAGAATATACAATGCTTACAATGTTAAACTGCAATGTTCCTTCAAAATTAGATAAAACGTGTTCCTTTTTATATCCCATAAACTTTAAGCCCATTGTCTCACCAAAAAAAAACAAAATATTCAAGGAATAAAGAATATGCAAGTAATAAATAAGGCGAACAACGATATTTTTTATGATTTTCACACAAATCCGTAAGTATAAAAAGTATGGGAAACATAATAAAAAAATTGGAAAGTATTGCTTTCGTTTCGAGTGCGAGGGTAGTAGATATAATATCTTCACATTGGCATTGCTGAAATAAGCGCTGCGCGCTGGCTCACAAGAGACGTTTAGATAAATTCGACGCTTCTCCTGAACGACTCCGTAGCAATGATTACAGCATTCGCCCGGACAGTGAAAGGTCGTGGGTTCGAGTCCAATCGGAGCTATTTGTGAGACGGGTCGATATTTCTAATACTTAATTCATTGCATTAATGCATTTTAAATGCAAAAAATAAAAATAAAAAATTGTTTTTCGACGTTTCATGGGCTTCTTTTTGGTGACAGAATATGACTTTAGAGTTATGGGATGGGATATCAAGAGAAACACGTTTTATTTAAGGCGATGATTCCCGAAAATAAGGTATTTTAACTTATGGATTACTCGCAAACCACAAGTACTCAACACTAGGAAAAAATATATTATATTTTACAGCCTTTTATCACAAAGTAACTAACTACGCGGGCGGTCGAACTCTTTATTTTGTGCTTTTATCTAGTACTTCCGGCCGTTATATTTTCCATTAGTAATACTTTACTGTATCAAATAAAATTCCAAACATCCGTCTAATAATAATTCAAATATCATATTACTTGCAGTAGGTATACTTGGTTTTAGTAAATGAAAAATATATAAAAATAATTGTCTTTGAATAGCAGAGGGATTCCGGCAGTAATTTTTTTTTATTTCATTTTTAATTGAATTTTATGTAATTTTTGATTCGCGTTGCGCTCGCGAGTTCACAGTTCACTGCCGGCTGCCGCTGGGTCCGCGCGAAATGTATCGAGCGCGGCCGAGCAAGCGTTAGCGTGCCTATTTCGGTCGGGAATCCTCGCCTTAAGGCAATACTGGGAAAAGTTATGCTAAAGCGAGATAGCAATGAGAAAACGACGCGCGCGGGAGCGAGACCGATTCTGCCGATTACGCATAAAAAACACAAAATCACTTCGTATTAAAAAACTATAGCGATTATAAAAAAATGCTTCTATATGATCCTAAATATTATTGGTGTCCACTAATTAAACCAATTTTTAATAGTATATGAAACCTTATATAAGAATAGTCTTGATATTTCGTATTTTTTTGAGGTATTTTTAAAAAGAAAAAGTGTCGAGCCAAAATCATAAAATCGTGTTTCTGAAACTATACGATTCTAGATAAAGGTATGAAGAAATATATATCTTATTACCAGATTTATAACAACTCTAACCGTCCCACAGTTTTATATCAAAAAGTCCATACTTTTTCCGAGTAGCGCCTTAATGACGTAAATGTTACAATGAAACTAGAATACCTTGCGGCCCTAAAAAGGGCCTTGTCATGTGCACTACAATAATAATAAACCTCCAATAAAACTAATCAACAAACTTTATTCACCCCCCAAATCCATAAACACTAAATCACCCCCCAAAACCATAAATAGTCCGTCCTTGTCTCTTCAAAGCATACACTACGTCCATCGCAGTCACAGTTTTTCTCTTTGCATGCTCTGTGTAAGTGACAGCGTCGCGGATCACGTTTTCAAGGAAAACCTTTAAAACGCCCCTGGTCTCTTCGTATATTAACCCCGATATCCGTTTTACTCCCCCTCTTCTCGCCAATCTCCTAATAGCAGGTTTCGTGATACCCTGGATGTTGTCACGAAGGACCTTTCTGTGGCGTTTCGCGCCTCCTTTGCCTAAACCTTTCCCGCCTTTTCCGCGACCTGTCATGTTGACGTTTTGTTTTTTTAGTAGTTGAACGCGCGAAGGATGAACTGCAAATGTCGCGGTACGAATTTGTCTTGCTTTTATATAGGCACTGTTAATTTTTGTAGTAGGTAGTTTGCTTTATTCTTTTCTTTGTCGACCAGCTTAATTGCAAGTTATTTGATTTCCAAGATTTTTGGACATTTTACTTCAAGTTTGTACTTATGTATCGTGTTTTGTTTTAGTTTAATTAACGTACGAGCATAGTTTAGTTTAAGTAACGTAAGAAAAGCATAAGAAAATAAAAAAACTTTATTCAAATGAGTTCAATAAATATATTTTTTCTGCAAGTATATTTTACCTACCTGGGTCTTTCTTGGGTACAATAAACCCAACCAAGAAAATAGCTATACTTACCTAAGTATTTCACAAAATTGTGGTAGTGAAAAACTCATACAAATAGCTTTCGGGCTACTTGCAGGGCTGGTTGTTTTTATACTCTTCGAGTTTATATGATCGAAGTTTTTACTATAACAATTTTTCCTATACTTACAGAATTGTATTATGAATGCATAAAAATCATTTAAAATCATAATAAGTATTTCAGTACACCCTCCTTTTTCAAACAAAAACTATCTTGACAATTTATCCACTAGTTGAGACACAACAAAACGTATAAAAGACACCAAAATCCATTCGCGCGAATACCCATACAAAATTAATCTAACAAGCAAAAACATGGCGCCTGCTAAAGTACCAAAAAAGGCGTTAAAATCAATGGAGAAGCCAATAGAGAAACCGATATCAAAAACAAAGAAGATGAAAAAGAAGAATTTCCAATCGTTCTCCATATACATCTACAAGTTACTCAAATCCGTGACGCCAGACATCAGTATCGGCATATCGAGGAAGAGCATGCTGATCATGAACAACTTCGTCAACGATATGCTGGAGAAGATTGCTGTCGAAGCAAGCAGACTGGTGGTTCACGGGAAGAAGACGACGATGGGCAGTCGAGAGATCCAATCTGCTGTCAGATTGCTCGTGCCCGGAGAACTGGCGAAGCACGCCAACGTAGAAGGGATTAAAGCATTGAATATGTACCACTCCAGTCAGAACAAAACGTGACGGACGCGAGACTGTATATAGTTTAATTTAATTGTTGCCGAATATTGTACAAATTGTTGATTTTCTTCTAAGTTGTTGACGTAGCCCTTTTCAGGGCTGAACTGGTCTTGGTTTCATGGAAACATTAACGTCATATTAAAAATTTTTTGGCTGCAAAATGCTAATGCTCTCATCTATTTTGCCTTGTTTTAAATTAATTTCTGCTTTTTTTACGTAACATCTTAACAATTTAAGCTTTGATGAAAGTGTTTTTTTAAGTATTTTTTTTTACTTTTTTGCATTTAGGTACAATGAAATTTTTATTATTGAAAAATTTAAAATGCAGTATATTAGAAAAACAACCAGCTCCGATGTGACTTGACTCGAACCCACGACCTTTCGCTATCTTGGCGACTGCTCTAACCTCTGAGCTACAGAGTCGTTACGAGAACCGCCTCTGTGGTCTAGTGGTTCATACCACCGATTTCAGACCCAGAGGTCCCGGGTTCGATTCCCAGTGGGGGTACATAAATTGTATTCGGTTTGGTTGGTGGTAGGACTTGTTCTTAGTCCGCCTGGCTAGCTACCACCATCCATCTTATCTAAGTCTGACGCCATAACAATGATGTTTTCATTATTGTGTTCCGGCAGTTAGAGATAAGATAGCCAGTTCTTCAGTTATTGAGGATTCCGGGAGTAGTGCGCTTCCACCTTCAGACTTATCACCACTTATCATCAGGTGTGATGAAGGCTAAGTGCTACCCCGTTGTGAATAAATAAAATAAAAATAAGAAGCGTCGTATTTATCCAATACTTATTACGCGCTGCATAGCCAGCGTAAATCATCGGAGATGGTTGTAAGACGGGTCGATTTTAGGTAAGTAGGTACATCGAGTTAAATATACCTACATCAATGCTCAACATGCTGAAGTAGGTTCATGCAGCATATCATAGCAACATACCATGATCATATTCGATATTCTTCAGACCCTTTTAGAGAATACGACTTGAAAAGGAGCCTCATGAAATCTAGGCAATTTATAGCGACAGGCACACATAAACATAACTAAACTAACACAAAAGTCACTACTTACACACTTACACCGTGCGTATGAAGTTGCAGACGACAGCTAGTATTACATAAACTTAACAGTAGGAAATGGTTTTTAACAGAGTTAATAAAAAATAAAATTTTTTGCTCATCACCAACATTTTGTAAGGGTACTTAGGAAATGTTGGTGATGAGCAAAAAATTTATTAGGCAAAGATGAATTATTAGACAGACAGACACTACCTACATATAGTTAAAAAAAACTTTATCTATAATAATGTTTGTAATACTTACTCGTATTTACATGTTTTTATTTTATATTTCTTCCAAATTCAAACCTTCCATGTATGTAGAATTATTCAATACGAAAAACTGTTTTTATGAAAGCAACATCGCTATCTGAAATCGGGAAAATATTTTTTTTTGTGGCTTTTTATTCGTTTTATCAGCCATGAAATAAAATTTTGTATGAAAAAACTGTTTCGTCTAAAGTGAAAGTAGGATAAAACTTGGCTAATCGGTGATGTTTTGATTTCATTTGGTTAGTCATTTACTTATTTCTATACTAATATTATAAAGTGGAAAGATTTTATATTATGTTTGTTTGTAATGTTTGGATAAAACTACTACTGGACCGATTTAAAAAATAAAATTGACCATTGGAAGCTACCTACTTCCCGAATGTCATACCATGCTATGTTTCCACGGGAACGGGTACCACGCGGGTTAAACACCTGGATGCCACTATTTTTTTTTAAATATTTGGTAGAAATTATAAAAGAAAATGTTTTTTATTACAAAGCACATTTTCTCATTTTTTTAAAAATTAGTAATACAAAAAAATATAATCATATCATCACCCCTATATTTTCGAGTATGTGCGTGAGTATCATCTGGTGCACGTCCCTGAAAACGGTACGCACGTTGTCTGTGTCCGTCGCGGTGGTGAAGTGGAAGTAGCACTATACACGCGATTGTGGAAGCTAAGCAATGTTGGCAGAGGCCGGCTACGGGATGGGTGGTAAGGTAAGTAGCCATATAGTTTATTGCATTACTGAACGTCTTATCTATCAAGCAATTTCATCATCATCATCATCATGTCAGCCGAACGACGCCCACTGCTGGGCATAGGCCTTCCCCAAGGAGCTTCACAACGATCTAGCAATTTAAAATACTTAAGTACTTACTTAAATTAATTAGGTAAATTTTTCTTACTTTTTTTTTAAATAAGAATAACTTACCGAAAAGTAATTTAAATGAAGTAAATTAACTACGTTAGTTTTTCTTTTTTTTTAAATTTGGCAGTATCAATAGAAAAAATAAAAATACTACAAGATATTTTTACTTACAGTTTTTTTCTCATATAAAAATATTTGTTTTTGACAGTTGTTTGTAAATATATACAAATAAATATAATGTTTCAGTACACTCCTATATTTTCGAGTATGTGCGTGAGTATCATCTGGTGCACGTCCCTGAAAACGGTACGCACGTTGTCTGTGTCCGTCGCGGTGGTGAAGTGGAAGTAGCACTATACACGCGATTGTGGAAGCTAAGCAATGTTGGCAGAGGCCGGCTACGGGATGGGTGGTAAGGTAAGTAGCCATATAGTTTATTGCATTACTGAACGTCTTATCTAGCAATTTCATCATCATCATCATCATGTCAGCCGAACGACGCCCACTGCTGGGCATAGGCCTCCCCCAAGGAGCTTCACAACGATCTAGCAATTTAAAATACTTAAGTAAATTAATTCAGGTAATATAAATAAAACACTTTCACGGATTTTTTCACGCAATTTATTCAACAATTTAGTTAAATTTTAGTTGTTTTTTGAGATTTTTTGGTTTATCCGACGTTTCGGCACCTTTCCAGGGGCCGTGGTCACGGAAAACTACCCACTATTATTTGATTTTAATAAAAGAATATACCCACTCTAATTGTCTTTGTTTTTCGTTCGGAAACAGGATACGGTTAGGTATTGATTATTTTAACATTATATTTAATTATAACAAAATGATTTATTAATTTAATATTTTGATTTGTTTAAGTAATTTGGATAATAATTATTTCTAGCAAAGCAAAAAGTTACTGACTCGACCACCAGTTCACAAAAGTTGGAGCCCTTCGAAGAAAGAACTGGCAAGAAAACTACACGAAGGGGGACGATCTCCGTTTATTAAAATTATTTGCAAAAATAACTAACCGTACCTTTAGTTGTTGAATAAATTGCGTGAAAAAATCCGTGAAAGTGTTTTATTTATATGGACAGTTCGCGCAGAAATCTAAGATGTGTTTAATTCAGGTAAGTTTTTCTTATTTTTTAAAAAATAAGAATAACTTACCGAAAAGTAATTTAAATGAAGTAAATTAACTACGTTAGTTTTTCTTCTTTTTTTTAAATTTGGCAGTATCAATAGAAAAAATAAAAATACTACAAGATATTTTTACTTACAGTTTTTTCTCATATAAAAAATATTTGTTTTTGACAGTTGTTTGTAAATATATACAAATAAATATAATGTTTCAGTACACTCCTATATTTTCGAGTATGTGCGTATCATCTGGTGCACGTCCCTGAACACGGTACGCACGTTGTCTGTGTCCGTCGCGGTGGTGAAGTGGAAGTAGCACTATACACGCGATTGTGGAAGCTAAGCAATGTTGGCAGAGGCCGGCTACGGGATGGGTGGTAAGGTAAGTAGCCATATAGTTTATTGCATTACTGAACGTCTTATCTATCAAGCAATTTCATCATCATCATCATCATGTCAGCCGAACGACGCCCACTGCTGGGCATAGGCCTTCCCCAAGGAGCTTCACAACGATCTAGCAATTTAAAATACTTAAGTACTTAAATTAATTAGGTAAATTTTTCTTACTTTTTTTTTAAATAAGAATAACTTACCGAAAAGTAATTTAAATGAAGTAAATTAACTACGTTAGTTTTTCTTTTTTTTTTAAATTTGGCAGTATCAATAGAAAAAATAAAAATACTACAAGATATTTTTACTTACAGTTTTTTTCTCATATAAAAAATATTTGTTTTTGACAGTTGTTTGTAAATATATACAAATAAATTTAATGTATCAGTATACCCCTATATTTTCGAGTATGTGCGTGAGTATCATCTGGTGCACGTCCCTGAAAACGGTACGCACGTTGTCTGTGTCCGTCGCGGTGGTGAAGTGGAAGTAGCACTCGCGCGGGCGCGACGCTTCCAGTACTACGAAACGTTCCGGGCTCGTCACCTGGTTGTTGCGGGTGCGTTTCTTCGTTGTTATATCCTGGAGGGAACGTTTTTGTCATTTAGCTTATTTTTGCGAGAGTTTATTAATGATTAAAAGTTGCATGAAGAGGCTGTTTTCATCTACCTTATACCCAATGATGTTTTATACAACGTGTTAATGAATAAACCCAAAACCTAAGGTACCACCACAGATAATATAATACTGGTGATTGTGCTCATAAATATGAACAACTTTTACAAATTGTCAATACCCACTGGACCAAAATGTATGAAACAGCTGTTTTTTTTTGTCGAGTTGCAGAGTTGGCCCCTGTCGGGCAAAAATTAGAAGGGAGGTGAGCACAGTATAATTTAATATTTTGTTTTCCTTGCATATTTCAGTTTTATGAAATAATAACAGGTTTATAATAACTATAATGCATGTATTCAATATTAGCTTATTGTTTTTATTTTTAATTTAATTATGTTTATTACATAAAGTTAATATACCTATCGGAATAGAGAAACAAAGGGCTGAGCGAGCGGGATGTCACTAGCAACAACACTGTGAGATAAAAGGAGATGCGTGATGCAACGTAACAGAACCGTTTTTGGCTACTGTTTGACAGTTCGTCAGCACTTATCAGCACGCTGAGAATTTAGGTATTTTATTTTTTTCGGATTTTACGTGCAATCTTAGATATTTTTAGCCAATATTGATATGGAAACATGGTGACTTGCTCAGTTATTGATTGTTGTACAACACAATGAAATAATCCCGCAAAATGTTCAGTTCACAGGTAAATTATTCCAAACCGACACCTCCCTTCCTAAGGTTTATTTTTGCCAATGCGCTTCGAATTTAAAGCAAGAAGTGTGATAATGCTCTTTAACAAACATTTATTTATGTAACAAGCAAATATTGATTACACATAATGCAGTATTTACGAATATTTTGTGTAAAGAAATAATTTTCGTTTTACACTAGGGCTGCATCAAGTTATCGATATTTCGTGTCCACTGTCTATCACGCGGTAAAAAATGAATATGTATTAGGTACTGTAATTAAAGTACCTGTAAGACGTTTAGATATGAATTACCTGGGAATGTAATTCCATTTAAGATACTTAACTGATCCATAGGTATCAGTTTTTGACTGTTAGAATAGGTACCTACATATACTATCATTAGTAATATAATTATCTTTCAGATTACATACTAACTTGGATACCAGAAACTAACTGGACTAAATTGATTATTATGCAGTAAGCATTTTGATGAAAAATATTTCCAAACGCGAGAGGTGAAACGTACTATCACTGTGGAAGCACCAACAAATTGTTCAAAGGATTGTGCGAAGCATGGCCGGGTCGCTAGTGTATAATAAATGATTTAAAATCTCTGGGAGTTTTTCTTAAATATGCATACTTCACCGCAGAATCGAAGTTTTAGCCGTGCAAACTCCCTTCCCAAGATGGGCATTTTAGTTATATTAATAATATTACTATATATTAATATATTATTATTAGACGGCCTCCGTGGCCGAGTGGTGTACGCACCGGTTTCAAGGTGTCGCTATCTCTAGAGGTCCCGGGTTCGATCCCTGGGGGGTACCGCGTAACTTTATGGATATGAACTTCATACGTTTTTTGAAATTTTAAGTCAATTTTATAAAGAAAATAGCTACTATCAGTTTCTTGTTTTGTGACGTCGTCGCTCGGGTATAATGATAGCTAGCTAGCAACGTTCAACAGAACAAAGTAGCAAAATCTATCAAAATAAGGAATTCAAGTGACAGTTGAAGCCGATACCCATACCCATATTTTTTAGCCGGTAGCCCCCCAGGTCGGGTAAATGTTGAAAACTAATTTTTCTAAATTTCCTCGGGTCTGGGTGTATGTGGTAATTACCCGTCGTTGTTTCTAATTTCCATAATAATAGTGCTTAAGCTACTATACTTTGGTGTTGGAACAATGAGTGTGATCGTGTCCAATATCTATATATTTATTACTGTAATTATTTAATATTATCGATATCGATATTAATCTGAAAAGCGACATGACGCACATCACTGACACGCATACATAAACAATTTTACACACACAAATGCGATCCAATTTCGGTTTCGTTTGACAGCTCGTGGTTGTTCCTCTATTCCGATAGGTATATTAACTTTATGGTTTATTATGTAATTTTTGTTTATCATGATGATGATGATGATGATGTAATTACTCTTTTATTTTAATATTATGCTTATTTTATTACTTACCTATTTTGCAAATTTTGATTTTATAAGAATATAGTTTTTTTAACTATTATGGCTTTTTTACCTCTCATTTGTTTTAATTTAATAACTCATTTGATACACTTTTATGCTGACTGTACTTTAATAAGTATATACCAGTTCAATAAGTAACAATACTCACCAAAAACATACTTTTGATGAACATCTTGGTGCGAGTATACTCATCCCCAGTGCCTTGGTAATGGATATACTGGGGGAAGTAAGGGGTGATGCTTCGCCCTTGCGTGATCTTGTGCTGCAATATGTCTTGCTTGTTCAGGAAGACAATGAGACCCGCTGAGATGAGAAACCTGGAGAAAAAGAAATTTGAAGTATCCATTTTGACCACGACCATTCAAAAATATCTGAGCATTTGCCAAAAACAACCTTACCTTTCTTATTTAAAGTTATTTTTTGATTTGTTGTTTGAGAACAAATGGCAAAAAATGAAAGTATCTTATTGTGACTAAGTTATTGTGCTAAGAGTGATTTTTAGACAAAGTTCAGATATTTTTGGTAGATTTGGCCTAAGATACGAGCATGAATATCTACCCTTATCTGTTATTTAATACTAATGAAGTATAGATGCTACATAATTTCTAGACTGATACAGCGCACATGGTTTTGCTGTCTTAATCCTGTGCCTATGATGCTAATATACATTTCATTATGATAGCTTATATCTTTACTACAAGTGCCATCATGTCAGTGATTCTATTCTATATCATACATACCTGCTCTGCCAGACATCCTCGAACAGTTCTAGGGCTTCTTGCAATCTATTCTGGGAGCTCTCTTCTCGAAGCTGCTGATCGAAATCACTGCAAGCGACCAGGAACCATATCGCGTGGATGCCTTCGAATACCTGACCAATACACATAGCTTTTTTAATCCCCCATGAGGTAGCGCTTAGTCTTCATCACATCTGATGTTAAGTGGTGATCAGGTGAAGGTGGAAGCACACAATTTTTTTATTAACATTTCATGAAAAGTCGAAATCTATGCGGGTCGAAAAAAAATAATAAATGTTTGAGAATATGCAAGCAGCGCTCTTTATGCCCTAGTAGCCCCAATTCGAATTTTTAAGACCACCCTTTCAGTCCCTGTTGCAAAAAAAATATGTAAGTATATACATTTTTATTTCTCTCTTATTTGCAAAATACCTAGTTGGGCAAACGTCATGTAAAACTATTCCAAATTTCAAGTCGATAGCGTTAGTCTTAGTTCTCGAGATATCCAACTGTGACAGATAGACAGAGTCGCAACATAATAAGGGTTCCTTTTTACCATTTCGGTACGGAACCCTATGGTATTGGTATTGGTATTGACATTTTTCCGCATTTAGACTCATATTTGGTCCGTTATGCGTGAACATGGCTAGTCGAGCCATCCTAGCTCCTTCCAGAAGCGCAGAAGCCTCCTGGGGCGTTCACAGGCTTCTAGGAGCGACCTCACCTCTGTGAGGATTTCTGTTCGTTGTGCGGCCAAACCTACGCACTCCAGGATCACGTGGGCGGCTGTTTCCTCAGCGTTCAGGCAACCTCTACATAGAGGACTGTCTGTCGCATTCATAATAAATAGTTGTCGGTTTAAGGTAAGGTGACCTGTAAGTGTACCAACAACTATCCGGAGGTCTGGACGATTGAGGCTGAGCAGCCTGCAGGTCAAACGCGGCGAGACTGCAGTCATCGCCATCTTAGACTGTCTACAGCTTGTTAGAGCTACCCAACGAGTATTATGTGCAGCACGAGTTCGTTGCCTTACCCATGAGCGCAGTTGGCTGAATGGGAGTGGCAGAATGGGTGTAGGTCCTGTCACTATTGTGGAGGATCCCATTCTAGCCAGCTCATCGGCGGCATCATTCCCGTGTGATCCACTATGCCCTTTAATCCATTGTAGGATTACTCCGTTGTTGGATGCTAAACGATCCAAAACTTTGTGGCATTCGTAGACGATACTGGAGTTGATCGTGTTGGCCTCCAGTGCTGTTAGGACGGCCATGCTGTCAGTCAGTATGCGGATGTTTAGTTCCTTTATACCTCTGGACAGGGCCGTGGTAGCGGCGTTTATTATTGCAACACATTCGCATTGAAATATCGAACTGTGTTGGCCCAGCGCTAGTGATATTTTGATATTCAGATCTTGTGAGAATACTCCAGCTCCAGTTCCAGTCCCCATCTTGGAGCCGTCCGTATAGATTCGGACTTCATGTATGCCAGAGTGATCTCGGTCATTTTCAAATAACTGTATTTGGTATTTCTTTTCGAAAATGTATTGCTTGGGTATCCTATCGCATGGGGCAGCGATTAGTGACTCATGTTTCACTAAATCATTCCACAATGTGGAGTGAGGACCCTCTCGATTGTACCACAGACCCAGGTGTTTAAGCCTTATAGCAGCCATGGAGGCTTCTTGTTGTATAAACAGATCCAAGGGTGTTAAATCCAGGGCTACTTCTAGGGCGGCTGTGGGGGTGGTTCGCATGCAGCCGGTTGTCGCAGAGCATGCCAATCTTTGGAATTTCTGCAGTTTGTTGATGACGGTGCTTTGCTCTGTTTTGGACCACCAGGCAACGGCTCCGTATGTGATTATGGGACGTATAACGGTTTTATACAGCCACATCGTTATTTTCGGTGATAGTCCCCAACTTTTGCCGAGTGGTTGGTACGGAACCCTAAAAAGCATTTGTCATCGTTAACATTCTGTAAACATTGTTTTTGATCTAGTAAACGTACTAAGATTTGGAACTTGGCGCCATAGTAACGTTCATTCGATCATTTCGAACTTGACGACCGATTTGTTGCAGGGCATACCTGCCTTCTACAAAATAATATTTGTGTGCATGAACAATGTCTATTTGTCTTGCGGTCTGGTTTTTTCTATTTATTTACATTAAGTATGTATTTACAAACACAAGAAGTATTTAAGGACATAATAATATTACGTATCCTTTGTATAGTATTATATTATCTGTGCCGTTATTAAGTTTTCCTGATGTAACACAATAACATAATCACTTGAAATGTTTAATATGATGTATTTTTATAAGCGATTATTGTATTAGTAACGACATGTATTTTTTTGTAAATGTCGTTACCTACCTAAGAAACGCTGGCAAGTTTATTGCGCCTGTTCTGTTCTTGTCAGTTAAAAAAGTCTTGAAGGTAGGAAGATGTTGACGATTCATAAGTACATATATTTATTACTAGCTGACCCGGCAAACGTTGTTTTGCCATTTAGATTATAGTTTTATACACCAAAAGTTGCCTAGACCAGACAACAGATAGCGCTAGTTACACACTACCAATAAAGGGGCCCAAGATTGGTCTCTATTTCCCACATATAAAAAAATACTCTGTGAAGTAGAGCGAGTGTCAGATAACTCTGCGCGCATGCGCGACTGGGGCATTTTTGGCGCTAGTTACAGTTCATTTTTTATTCTAAGCTTATGGAAAAGATTAGTATTCGATTTTGCCGCGCAGACGTCAGTGATTACATACTCTTTGGAAACGGTAATGGAAGAAATGACAGTTTTGTATCGAAGGTACGACATTTAAACGATTTTTCATAGAAAATGACAATTTTTACTCAATTTTCCGGAATAATAAGTAGCCTATGTTATTCTACAGGTCCCAAACTACCCCCTTACCAAATATCACGTCGATCCATTGCTCCGTTTTGACGTGAAAGAAAGACAAACAAACAAACAAACAAACAAATAAACAAACAAACAAACAAACACACTTTCACATTTATAATAATAGTATTTATAGTATTTATTATGTCTAAGTGAATAAATCATTTATCATTTTTAATTTTCCATGATACAGTTTCTTAATGAAATTGTTAAAGTTATTTATTTATTCATACAAATACAAACCTGTATCCACTTTTTTCTTTCGCCTCTTTGTCCTCCAACATCGAACATCCAAAAGTCTTGTGTGCCACCGGACATTGATTTAGGTACCTGCAAGTTCAGTTTATTTTAATTTTTTATTCTGAATAGAAAATAATAAGTTTTTGTGAAAACTTAGTTTTTATGACAAGCTTTTTTGTTGACTGTGCTTTAATATTGTATTGTCTGTCATCCAAACCAAACCTGTATGCAAAGTTTCAGCTCAAACGGACACTGGGAAGTGGGTGAAATTTGGCTTGCGAGATTTGTCCCCCACTAACTAACATGGCAAGTTAAATAAAAGCTTGTAAAAATAATTTTGTTCGTAAAAGTAACCTGTTATTAGTAATTATATATAATTACTTATATTATTATTCAGTAAAGAAAGTACCAAAAAGACTTATAACGGTTGGCAAATAAAACATCTTAAGAGCTAAGTTTAAACAAACAATTAATTGGAGTTAATGAATAATGAACCTTACAGACCTTAACTTGGAACTCAATCTTCTGTATGCCGGTGGTCTTCTGTCGGCACCTCAGGATGTCAGCGTCTGAAGGCACGTAGTCAGACTTCTCTATGAGGTCTACTCTATCTAGAAAACTAAGACAAAATTCACATTGCAATTTTTAACGACTCCGTAGCTCAGTGGTTGGAGCAGTCCCCCGAATAGCGAAAGGTCGAGGGTTCAAGTCCCATCGGAGCTGGTTGGGAGACGGGTCCATTGTTTTCTAAATATGTACTTCATTTTAAATTTTTCAAGAAGCTCAGTGGTTAGAGCATTCGTCCAGACAGTGAAAGGTCGTGGGTTTGAGTCCCATCGGAGCTGTTTGTGAGACGGGTCGTTTTTTCTAATACTTCACTTTTTACAAAGATTTATTTATGAGAATAATTTAAGAAAAACCATCGTTTTACTCCGAAAGATAGCATTTGATAAAAAACCATAAATGGTATTTTAGGGTTCCGTAGACAAATGCAGTGGGCCCCAGCAGTGGGGACATTAAATAGCTGATGATGATGAAGTTAAATACTCACTATTCAGCACTATCTATGAGCTGGTACTCGTGAGATCTTTTGAAGCACTCCCTGACGCCGCCGTCTCTCCAGAGCTTTCTGACGTAATCGAAATATTCCTGAAAATATTTTACACAATTCAGCATGTTAAACTGCCTCTGTGGTCTAGTGGTTCACATCACACCGGTTACAGGCCCAGAGGTCCTGGGATCGATTCCCAGTGGGGGTACAGACATATTGTATTCGGGTTGGTTGGTGGTAGGATAAATCTTATGATTTAAGGGAATCATATGATCAAAGGTAAAATCTTATGATTATTGTGAATCATATGATCACATTATTTAGATATAACTTTCTGTTCTTAGTCGTTGGCAAACACTAAATTGTTGCAGCTCAGAACTTGGCTACTATGAAACCCTTGTTGATTACTGTCAAAAATCATCCAGCGTGCCGGTTTCTACCTAAACTAGAACCTAAACTGCACCGCAAAGACAGTTCATGGAACCACCGAAAATCCCCACTTAATATTTTCCTTGCTTCGGCTGGTCCGAGTCAAAAATCTATTCAAAGACATCCAGATTGGCCATGGCAAATAATGGCAACTCGAAGAGTATGGCAAAAATCGCGATCACACTACGTACCTGCTGCTCATACTAAGTTGAGCGCAATTTTGACATCACACGACATTGTCTTATCTTTTTTTTTGTGTATTTATTTATTTATTTTTATTTTATTGCTTTATTGTACAAAATACAAAGTTAGGTTCAAAAGCTATATTTGTGTTAATTTTTATTTTTTTGTGTATCTGTGGTCTGGTTAAGAAATATTTGTTGTTTTTGTCGTGTGATGTCAAAATAAATGGTTTTTCTTTCTTTCTTTACCTCACCACTTCGCTCGCTATTTCCCTCACGATTTGCCGAGTGTGTGGCCACGGTAAGAAAAAGGCGCACGTATTCTTTAATTCTTACCTCGTTATATTCCGGTGGGCCGGGCGGGCCACATCTCAGGATATAGTTCTGCGCCTGCACGTTGCGAGGGTTCTGCAGCGGGATGCCCAGCGGGGCCATGTGCGACACGATGTCGATATGTACTCGTAGATGTTGTGACGTGCCTATATACTTGGCTTTTTCGCGGCAACTTCTTCTTAGCGTGTCGATGGCTAACAGTAATTTGTTGCAGCCCAGAACTTGTCTACTTTGAAACCCTTGTCGAATTACTATCAAAAATCATCCAGCGCGCAGATGTTTACCTAGATAGGCCATCGTTTGAAACCATCCAAAAATCCCCATCTGACTATGTTTTCCTTGCTTCGGCCTATCAGATTGGCGATGACAAATCATGGCAACTCGAGGGGTATGACGCAAATCACGATAACACTACGTACCTCGCCACTTCGCTCGCTACTTCCCTCACGATTCGCCGAGTGTGTGGCCACGGTATCATTAATCACAACAGAAAAAGGCGAATGTATTTTTTCTTACCTCGCTATATTCGCCACGGTATCACAAGTCTTTCACAACAGAAAAGGCGAATGTATTCTTCAATTCTTACCTCGTTATAGTCCGGTGGGCCGGGCGGGCCACATCTCAGGATATAGTTCTGCGCCTGCACGTTGCGAGGGTTTTGCAGCGGGATGCCCAGCGGGGCCATGTGCGATACGATGTCGAATATGGGCTCGTGGATATTGTGACGTATGTATTTGGCTCTTTCACGGTAACTTTATCTTCTTAATCGATGGCAAACACTAAATTTTTGCAGCCCAAAACTTGTCTACTTTGAAACCCTTTGTCGATTACTATCAAAAAATCATCCAGCGTGTAGGTGTCTAATTAGATAGGCCATCGTTTGAACTGCACCGCAAAGACAATTCATGGGACCACCCGAAAATCCTTACCTAACCATGATTTCATTGCTTTGGCCTATTCAAAGACTTCCAGATTGGCGATGGCAAATCATGGCAACTCGAGCGGTATGGCGAAAATCGCGATCACTCTACGTACCTCGCCACTTCGCTCGCTACTTCCCTCACGATTCGTCGAGTGTGTGGCCACGGTTATTATCTTTCACATCAGAAAAAGGCGAATGTATTCTTACCTCGTTATATTCCGGTGGGCCGGGCGGGCCACATCTCAGGATATAGTTCTGCGCCTGCACGTTACGAGGGTTCTGCAGCGGAATGCCCAGCGGGGCCATGTGCGACACGATGTCGAATATTGACTCATGGATATTGTGACGTATGAATTTGGCCTTTTCCGTTCGTTCACTGAAAAGTTTTTAGTTTAGTTTTATTAAGATAACTTCGAAGCCTTGGTTCTCCGCCAGGGATTGACTGAGCTGTAATCTGATGGCTATCCAGGGGGAGAATGGAGGAGATCCAGATCGCTATACACACCTAACCTGATCTGCACAGCATTCTAAGTAGTAGGTAAGTACCTATCATATCTTAACCCATTGATTGCTGTCCACTGTGTCCACTGCTGGAAGTAAGGAATCCCCCAAGGTTTGAACATTAAAATCAAATTACTTACAGGAAACAACATGGTACCATTTTTGTATTCATTTAAAAATCGGCCAAGTGCGAGTCGGACTCGCTCATGAAGGGTTC
Organism: Crambus lathoniellus; assembly: GCA_949710035.1. Taxonomy (NCBI): domain Eukaryota; kingdom Metazoa; phylum Arthropoda; class Insecta; order Lepidoptera; family Crambidae; genus Crambus; species Crambus lathoniellus. The sequence continues at coordinate 2,257,869 of OX453325.1, read as the reverse complement.
CATACCCACTTAACGTACCGATTACGTACACCTAGCAAAAATACCACTGTCATTTTTTGCCAGAAAAAAATAACTTTGTTTTTCATAGTATTCGTACGAATGACAAAGTTATATTTGCGGTTTTCGAAAATGTGTTATATGTCAAAAACTTGTAAAGCCTACTTAGCTGTCATAGTTTTCCTTGTTACTTCGTCATATGTACTACTATTGTGAATTTTTTCACGTATCTAAAAACAACCATTTGGCTGGCAGGGGTGGGGGGACAAATGACTCTAACAAAATTTTGCACTATAAAGCTTAATAATTCACAAACGGATGCCTCAATCAAAAAACTGTCTTTACAAACCCACAATATTTTTAAAAGTGCTATCCAACGACACCCCACACTATGGGATAGACAAGAAAAAAAAATTACATCCCCACTTCACGTGTAGGGGAGGTAAACTAAAAATTTGTTTTTTTTATTTTACTTTACCACTTTCTTGGCGTGATAAATATGTATATTCACGCCAAATTACAGCTTTCTAGTACTAAGACTCTATGAGCTAGACTGGGGTCAGACGGACGGACAGACGGACATGGCAAAACTATAAGGGTTCCTTGTTGACTACGGAACCCTAATAACATTGTGCTATATTTTTCTAGGAGGAGCCAGTGGTGCAGTAGTTGCCGCGCTTGGCATCCGATCGTTGTGGTTTATCAACTTTCGCAATGGTCGGTCACGGGATGGGTGACCAAAAACTTTTCATCTCGAGCTCCTCCGTGCTTCAGAAGGCAAGTTAAGCCGCTGCTGGTCCATACACTGCAAGTTGTATAAAAGCTTGTCATAGTAACTTACGAAGCAGAGAATCCTTGTACGTGTAATATTTTCATTTGTTTGATAATTGTAGTTTTGCCGCTCTCCCCAGTCCCAAGCAGAAGGAGCTTGATTGCCTGCAATACATTCGTATTTAATGAGAAACATTGTATTCCTTTAATACTTATCTTGCAGTTATCTGACAGAGCTCACCACTAACAAGATTCATCCATACAATTTTCACCTTAAGGCGATACTCGGAAAAATTATGCTGAAGCGAGATAGCAATGAGAAAACGAACGCGCGCGTGAGCGAGACCGATTTTGCAGATTAGGCAAAAAAAAACCACAAAATCACTTCGTATTAAAAAACTATAGCATTTTTTTTAAATGCTTCTACACGATCCTAAATATTATTGGTGTCCACTAATTAAACCAATTTTCAATAGTTTGAGTAACCCCATTTAAAAATAATCTTGAAATTCGTATTTTTTAGAGGTCTTTTCGAAAAGAAAACGTGTCGAGGCAAAGTCGTAAATCGTGCTTCTGAAACTATACGAATCTATCATATAGTTTCAGAAACACGATTTTATGATAAAGGTATGAAGAAATATATATCTTATTACCTGATTTGTAACAACTCTAACCGTCCCATAGTTCATACTTTTTCCGAGTAGAGACTAAAAAGATATTTCTTCAAAAAACTTACAGTGTCATACGGCCTGATCCATTGCTTTATATCCTTATCCAGTTGCCTCGAGTAGTCTTGATCCTCATCCTTCGCTCTTATACAAGGTACGCAAGGAATCAACATATTTCTAAAGATTTCCAGTAAGAACGATCACTACGAATGAATCTTGGAATTAAAATGGTTATCAAGTCGATAACTTATCTATAGTATTAACAGATTGTATTGATAATTGTTTGATAATTATGCGGCTGTATTGTGGTGGATTTTCATTATCGCTTGTTTAGGTTTTGAATTTAGCATTTAATATCGTTTGCTGTGATTGTGTTGTGTGAATCACGTTAAAAAATGTTTGGATAAGAAATTGCTGAAGCATTGTCCTCTTGCGAATTAAATAAGTTTAAAGTCTCCACCAAGTGGAATAAAGTAGTAGGTTCATAAAAACGTAAATTTCCAGTCATTGTAGACTATACAGAAAAGGGCATTTGACTGAATTTTTATTTATCACTTAAAATCTTTATGAAATATTAGCAACACAACATAGGTATTTATTTTCAAATATTTTGCATATTCTCAGCGACAGCATCAAACTTTCTAATTAAACAAGGAGAGCGCTACAAGCCAGTGACGTCACATGCTAGTAGCGCAATACTCTCGGCATAGAAATTTTCGTTTTAGAAAGACATTTTTAAACGAAGCATACTAGAGTCACAATTAAATGGCTCATAATTCGCTTGTTATAATACAGATTGAATTTCTTTTTTTCACATTTGTTATTAGGTTACAGAAATAAAAATAACAAGAAATGTAACAAGGGCAGACAATTCGAACAATCGAGTATTATCTCGGATTCCAATTCTAGAATAAGCGTAACAGCATTCAAATACAAATTAAACAGTGGTAATAAGACAAAAGACATTTATTATAAAAAAATCAATCCTCCATTTCAAATAAAATTTAAATCTTATTTACTTACAAGTAATGAAAAGAAAATTTTTTTTGCATCTTAACATAGCAGTTAGTACCTACATAAAACAGAAAAACCCCCATAAGCATGCATAAGAAATAATGTTTGTCCCCAGATGGCCAGATGGATTCTAGGAGTATTATAATAGTGGCAGTAACATAAAACGGTACAGTAGAACCAATTGAATCGCGGCCCTCTATAAGGGCGTAAGCAGTTTGGATACGTTTTCGTACGAATTTTACACGTACGAACACGCACGAATGATCCTAACCTTCCAAGTACTAATGGGAGTGCGCACACGAGTTAGACGTAAGTACAATTTAGTACGACCACTGAGCTTACGTTTACATACTATGCTAATTCATGTCCAAAGTGCTCACGCCCTAAGGCTATTTTCTAATAGAAATTAGGATTCAATAATGTCGAAATTCAAACTGATAGGCTTTTGCCAACAGGCGGACTGATAAGTCTGTGGGGCCCTTTAAGTGTGGGTCCGTGAGTATAGACAGCTAAATTTGCAACTACCCCAAGAGCAAGTTGTCGTCAATCTGTAGTTGCACCATCTGACTACCGTCGACCATAACTCCGTCTCTCAGAAGCATTTGTACGTCCGCATCCGTTAGATTCTGGTGGAACAAATGGATTGTGCGATTGAAAAATGAATTTCGACAAGCTACCTACGCTATACTCAAAATCCGATATCATTTATTCAGTCTAAGTTGTGAACATCAAAGAAGATACATCATTGATTCGAAACGCTATAGTGGTAGACTTAAGAAGTACGGGAAAATACTAACGCAGGGGCTTTTTTTCAGACATATCTCGTACGGAGTCGTGAAATTGGAAAGTACCTTAAAATATTTGTATTATTGACTCGGACAATACTAGACGTTAAATATTCGAAATTACTCACAAACTACGTTAAGTGATTCATGCGAATAAAGAACTGTTACTCAATGCCTTCTTGTCACTCTGAGAAAACGTAAATTTCACAAATTGTTAGGACAATCAATTGGCCCTCAATCACTTTTATTTATACTACTCAAATCAAAAGAAAATAGGGACCACTGGTTTTTTTTTCATACAAACGCGCTTACTTTAGCGTCTCATAGATGAGTAACTTTTTGCATCTCTGCAATGATTTTTACGTCAATGGAGAGACCAAACGCCCAATTGTCAAATCTCGTTTTCAAAAATTTCCAAAAACCATTCAATTTTCTCAAAAAGGAAAAAAAACCGAACTCCATGCTCCATATATCGTCTTCTTCTTATCGAGTCGATAGCAAATCACAACCTAAACGGTGTCGGACTAAAATTCGGCTACGCGAATCGCAGCATCGGTAGGTCTTCCCGCGTGCAGCTGGTTGGACACGCAGGACACGCTATCAGATGTTCCATGGTCTGAGGAACAGCACCACATCTACATGCTAAGTCCGCGTCGGCCAAGAATCCCCACCTGGACAGGTTGTCCATACTGCGGCCGACCATCGTCCGGAGCCTATTTAGAGACTTCCAGGCAGGCCATGGTAACCCGTGTCCAGGCGGGAGGGTCTCAGACGGTGGAACAAACGAGACAGGAAGGTTGACACTCTCTCACCACAGCCTACCTTCGACCGATCACCGCTATGAAGAGGGAGCACACAGGTGTTGAAGTTTTTGCGGCTTTACAATCTTTGAGGCACCGGGTCGTGATTGAAGAGTGGATGCCGATTGTCACTCATCATAGCGGTCTTCTCGGAAGAGCCTGCCACTGCTCTGCGAATCTCTGGGGGTGCTGTTCCGGCTATTGGATACAGCATTTTTACAGGGGTTGGTTTTAAGCAACCCGTAATAACCCGGCATGTATCGTGTAATGCCGTATCCACCAGCACCAACTTTGCGTGGGACGATCGGCCCCATACTGGGCTCGCGTATTCACCGGCGGAAAAAGCAAGCGCTAGGCCACTGGTTCGCAGAACACTTTGAGGCTACCATATATCGTTATATGGCACATGAAGTTTGACTTATTGCTTTTCCTTTTTGAGAAAATAGAGTGGGTTTTGGCAATTTTAGAAAACGAGATTTGACAATTGGGCGTTTGGTCTCTCCATTTACGCAAAAATCATTGCAGTGATGCAAAAAGTTATTCATCTATGAGACGCTAAAGTGTGCACGTTTGTATAAAAAAAGCCCAATTTTCTTTTGAGTGGTATATTTAACAAAAGAAAAACTATTCAAAATTCGATCAATGTAACTCACCGTTGGAACACTGAGTGCCACAGGGTACACATTTTGGTCCGTGGCTTCTTCTCCCCTCTGCAGAATCTTAGGACGGCGCGGGTTCTTGGCGATACCGCGGCCGCGGCGGGCGGGTTGGAAATCTAGGAAGCGACCGAATTGTGCTACTCGTATTAAGTTTTTGATGGCGTTACTCAAAAAGAAGATTATTTTAAATTTTATAAATCTACAACGGGGTAGCACTTAAGGTCATATCATAGCCCACTTATACCGCACCACTTCCACCCAACCAAAGTAGGAGCAGCCAAATATGGACTTAATATCGTTCACTGTAGATGCACTTTACAGTAACAATATACAATAGCAGACAGCGCGCGGTAAGCGATCCTGCCGCAAGCTAAAGTGCATCTACAGAGCACGACATTAAGTCCATATTTGGCTGCTCATACATTGGTTGGGTGGAAGCGGTGCGGTATAAGTGGGCTAAGTCCTTTAGCCTTACTCCCGGAATCCTTAATTACTGAGAAAATGGAATGAAAATCTTATCTCTAACTGCCGGAACATAACAATGCTGAAAACATCATTGTTGTAAGATAAGATGGTGGTACCTAGCCAGGCAGACGTCGAACAAGCCCTACCACCAACCAAACTGAATATAATATGTACCGCCACTGGGAATCGAACCCAAGACCTCTGGGTCTGTTAGAAATGTCATGGTTAATTTTTTTAGGAAATTTATACATTTGCGGTTCTTTTTATTTTCCGGTGACATATATGTATATGTTTTAAACAAAAAAAAGGTACTTAAATATTGCAATAACAGGTGATGGTATAGAGCCAGGTGAGGGAGTTATCACCACAATTCCATGTGTCAACTAACTAAAGAGTAGCGCACCGGTAATGATTTTACAAAAGCCTACTTATGAGTTCTTGGTCTGGTCTTTTGACTAGATCATCATTATTACCCAAAAATGTTGTTTTATAACCATCAATGGTTATTGCTATGTCGATTTCGATCAATGATAATTTAATATCAAATTATCAATACTTAATCTAGATCGACAATCTTTTCTATTCCGGTGACAGCGGCGCTATATATTTTCTTCTTGTAGCAGTTTAACCGGCCTTGACTTCTAAGACCTTCAGCCGGTACCAGCGCTATAATGAGGGATTTTCTGACAGATGATTAAAAAAGAAAAAAGTTAGTTCCAAAAAACTCAACAGATGGCGTTTATCAGACATGGGTTTCCTTTTTTTTTATTTGCTGGCAAGGAGTCTACGTTAAGACGGTCAATGTTAAAAAAAACACTTGCAGAAGGAAAAAAAACATTAACAGGACTGAAAAGGCTTCTCTACAACTCGCGGTATGGTCGGTATGGTACCTATTGCAACGCAAAACAAGAGGAATAGAATTATTTGACACTAGCTTTCCGCCCGCGGCTTCGCCCGCGTGAACTACACGACGCTATCCCGCGGGAATTTGTTATTTTTCCGGGATAAAAAGTAGCCTATGTTCATCTCCAGGCTACAAAGTATCTGTGTTCCAAATTTCAGCCAAATCCGTTCAGCCGTTTTGGCGTGATTGAGTAACAAACATCCAAACATCCAAACATCCAAACATCCAAACTTTCACATTTATAATATTAGTAGGATTTCTTTTCTTCCGTCAACGTCATCTTTTTTTGGCCTTGCACCTTCTTGCACAACTTTGAAATACAAGTGTAGGTCAGATCAGATGAGATACATGTCAGGTCAGCGCCATCTATCGAGCTAATAAATAAACTTTTTTTTTTATTTGCTGGCAGAAAATCTCTTATTAGACAACAGCTTGACAGCAAAATGACACAAAAAAAACACGTTAGTTCTAGTTTTTGGCCACCGGCACAGAAAACGTTGTCGCATTGTACTGGGTGGCGCAAAAATACTGGCACTATAAAAATTACTTATATTTTTTTATATGACATCTCCTGTTATTCTGATATTGAAAACTGTGTACAAACAAATGCAAAATTCACTAAAAATAAACATGGACCGCTATAATCCCCAAGAACGTGAAATAATCGTGTCAATGTTTTTATGTAGTGAATAATTCATCAGCGATAAAAACACAACCTGAATTTCGTCGACGATTTAAGATCACCCGATCTGACCTGTCCAGACTTCTTCCTTTAGGGTTATTTGTAATCTCTGATGTATGTGAACAAGCCACAGACTCTAGCAGCCCTAAAAGGAAATATTTATCAAGAAAATTATTTTTATAAAAAAATAAAACCGCCTTCAAAAATACCACATCAAAAAAGTAAGAAATAATTCCTCACCAAATAAATAACGTAAGTACTTTGAAGTCGGGCGTGAAACATGTACAATTTTTGTTGTTTTCGTTAAAACCCGCCCGACTTCAAAGTACTTACGTTATTTATTTGGTGAGGAATTATTTCTTACTTTTTTGATGTGGTTTTTTTGAAGGCGGTTTTATTTTTTTATAAAAATAATTTTTATTTCACTCTTTTTAGTGCATCGTGCAGGCAATCTACGTGTTTTCTGGTAAATAGGTATGTGATCAAACTGAAAACCTCCTTTTTCGAAGTCGGTTAAAATACCTTGAGGTATCCCCTTTTTAACAAATCAAGAATCATCTAAATCGGTTTATAAACAAAGGAGTTATGCCTAAAGATACGTATTAAATTCACATAAAGTGGTAACGAAAACGACAGTATTTTCAAGATTTCCTGAAAACTACTGAACCCATTTCAAAATTTAAAAAAATGGGACCAACTTGAAAACCAACCTGATGTAAATAACGTTTGAAACATTTCAATCGGTTCAGCCGTCTTCGAGTAATCGGTGGTGATACACAAAAAAGAAAAAAAAAAGAAAAAACATACATACAGACGAATAGAGAACCTCCTCCTTTTTTATTTAGAAGTCGGTTAAAAAGGAACATATCGCAAGAAGTGGTACGGCAAGTTATGGAAAATGTCATAAATGTGCGTCAACTCTGTAGGTCACCATTTAAGAGACATCATCTTCAAATCCTAATGAGACGTCATGGCACAAATATACATATATAAAAAACTAATTTGGGTTTTCTAATTTAGAAAAAAAGTTGTAGCTGAACCAAATAGTACCAGTACCTTTGCGCCACCCAGTAAATCAAATCAAAATATTTATTTGACACAGACAGTGGACATGGACATAACTTTTAAGACAAAAATACAGAAAAATCTTACAACAAAATGTTCCACATGGCTGCATCAAAAGGGAACTAGTTCAGCATGTGTCAGTGTTGAAGCTGACGCTGGTTTTCAACTAGACCCCCTTTTTGATTAACACGTCGCTGTCAATGCGGATGCATTTTGGAAAAATAAATACAACATAAAACTTACAAAATTTTACAATAATGAGTTTCCAGTCTTCGATTAACAATAACACCTAGTTCTAGATACATAGTTGGAGTGACAGATATGGCCGAGCGTATACTCCCACTTGAGAGTATAATTATACTAGCGGCCGCCCGCGGTTTCACCCGCGTGGTTCCCGTTCCCGTAAGAATATCGGGATAAAAAGTACATATAAACCTTCCTCTTGAATCACTCTATCTATTAAAAAAAAACGCATCAAAATCCGTTGCGTAGTTTCAAAGATTTAAGCATACAAAGGGACATAGGGACAGAGAAATCGACTTTGTTTTATACTATGTAGTGAAGTAGATTATTTTGAGTGTCAATAATACTAAAGTATTTCAAACTTACTTGCCCGTGGAGCCCGTGGCGCAGTGGATAGCGCGCTTGGCCTGCGATTGTTGAGGTTAAGCAACGTTCGCAATGGTCGGTCACGGGATGGGTGACCAAATACTTTTCATCTCGAGCTCCTCCGTGCTTCGGAAGGCACGTTAAGCCGTTGGTCCCGGCTGCACTTGCAGTCGTTAATACCCACCAATCCGCAATGAGCCCGCGTGGTGGGTCATGGCTCATTCTCCTTATTCATCCATAAGGAAGGCCAGTGCCCCAGCAGTGGGGACATTATATGGCTGGTGATGATGATGATTTCAAACTTGGAACGGTTCCTGTCATTTATAATGTAAGATCGTAACATTCGTAACCTTTTTTCTCCGTTTAAAAAAAGTCAGTCTGTGCCATGTAAAGTTTTCATTTAGTTCGTGAGCCTTTATCTAGTACTATTGTTGATCGAAGGTTGCAGTACTACAGGGGGCCTATTCTGCTAACGTTAAGTCATAATCGTGTCTCAATCGTGTCTCAATCGTGTTTCAATTGTAGTTCAATTGTATTGCTTTTTTACACACTAGTTACAAGAAATGTGTACTTTTTTCACCATACTACTGATGGTCATACCACACACTACATTTTCATCCCATCGATTCGAAAAGCGAGGATTGTTTATCTAATAACAGGGTCCAAAACGATTCATTTTTTACCTGTTATGACAAGAGGGTATAAATGAGATTTGAATTTTGAACAGCTTCATAACAGGGTCCAAAACGATGAGATTTGAATTTAGAACATAATTAAAGAAGCATTGGTTGGAGTGTAGCAAAGGGTGTGCAGTAGTTTTTTCAACCCCCCTACGGCACCCCCGGAGATACTTATAATAAGGAATCTGATGGACATAATATTTTTTTTTTTTTTTTTTTATTTCAAAACTCAATTTTTTTTTCTTTCCCGACTAGCGCTATGATGTATCTGAACGACAAAAAAAGGTAGGTAGTTTGAGTTGTCTTTACTGCTTTTCTTATAGAGGGGGATGAAAAGCAGAGTGTATTACTCGGCCGCAAAATTATTTTCACCTCGGGCGGCGTATATTGAATCCCTCGCTGCGTTCAGGATTCTACTTTAGAATCCCTCGCTGCGCTCGAGATTCTACTCTAGAATCCTTCACTGCGCTCTGGATTCAAAATAGCGCCCTCGCCGTAAATATATTATTTTGCTCCCTTGTAATACAATCTACTATTACATCACATCATATTGTCATAATTCTTGTAACTAGTGTGTAAAAAGCACTACCATTGAACTACAATTGAAACACGATTGAGACACGATTATGACTTAACGTCAGCAGGCTCGGCCCCCTGTTCGCTTACCATTGTCGCCAATGAGCGGTTTGCTGTAGGCCACCGGCGCGCGAGGCACGTTGCCCAGCATAGCCAGGGCGCGGGCGCAATTCGGGATTATACTCGAAGTGCCCTAAAAACATGTGTTCTTTAAGCCGGGTCTCCAGCGAAAGTTTTTTGAAAACATTCAACAAAAACACATCATCATCATCATCATCAGCCATTTAATGTCCCCACTGCTGGGGCACTGGCCTTCCTTATGGATGAATAAGGAGAATGAGCCATGACCCACCACGCGGGCTCAGTGCGGATTGGTGGGTATTAACGACTGCAAGTGCAGCCGGGACCAACGGCTTAACGTGCCTTCCGAAGCACGGAGGAGCTCGAGAAGAAAAGTTTTTGGTCACCCATCCCGTGACCGACCATTGCGAACGTTGCTTAACCTCAACGATCGCAGGCCGAGCGCGCTATCCACTGCTCCTCAAAAAACACATACCTACACAAAACTTTGTTTCTGAAAAATGTTTCATGATATGCGCCGTCTATACCTCTCTTGGCTTGTGTACACAAAACAATAGTTTCTCTAGCAAACAAAATGAGTTCGGACGAAGTAGACGTAGTTTAAGATCGTATTTTTATTCCAATCCATTTTTACTTGCATTGCTCTAAACCACAGTAGAATCAAACTTGGCGCGAAACCTAAACTTTTTTTTTTGTACTTAATGGCTTCTTCCATTTTACATAGAAATTCGGCCATTGTCTAGCGAGTTATCAAAATTAAAAAAGTTAAAAGTTGTCGAAATGATAATTATGTACAGTACCCTGCCCCTCGACCCGCGCGGGGGAAGTTTTGTGTACGTGTTTTCCACCGGGCATGGAAAGCAAAAACATTGTTGATGCAAACAAAAATGTGTAGTGAAACAATGTTTTGTGTAGACAGTTTTGTTGAATGTTGAGATGTTTTTGTTGATTGTGTAGGGCAAAACACGCGCTGGAGACCCGGCTTTAGATTTTAGTCTGAGGCTAAGCTTTTGCTAACTCTCAAGAGATGGCGCTATGGCGAGATTACGCCTATTTTAATATTTTTTGTATCTGAATTTATGTACTACTTTTCCACTTGTTCATGTTTCTGTTATGATGTTTCTATTTCGGTTTGTTTGTCTTAATGTTGTCCGAGCCTCAAGGCCCTTACAGAATATCAGCGCTTCTGGGTCATACCACAGAATATATATTAGTACCTTACGTTACGGTACAGAAATTTCACTCCCGAGTTTAGGTATGATAAACTCAAGCGTCCGGTCACCGGACTAGTCTCAATAGGCTGGCGCTCGCTCGACTTGTCGCACACGCAGCGCACGCATCCGCATGTGTCGCCATCTGTCTCGCTTCGCGTGTATTACTTACACAGATAAAGTAGTACCTCCGACAGCCCTAGCAGATTGAAGCGAGACGGCAGACAGTTATTGTACTATGAACGCTATACGCAATGCAAAAGGTTGAAATTAGGTTGTTTTCCAGAATAGTAGGTAAATATCTCGGGGATTTTGCGCCGCTTGTATGGAAGTGAGGCAGGCCTGGTCATACTTTACCTTAGGGAACGACATCTTGGTGATTTCTATGACCTTGTCGTGTGCGATATTGTTCGCCTGTAGGTGATCCAGGACCTCGTCTGGAGTGGGGTTTAAGCCGCGGACCTGTGTGACAAGTAAGTATGCTTAAAAAGTTTGATAGGTGAATAGGCATTGCCTAAAATTGGCGTCTTTTTCTCACGGCCACAAAATGTTTGAATATCAATTCTTGATAGTATAACAAACAATATTTGCCAAGACAGTATAGCTGTAAACTCAGGCCGAAACAAGTAAGAACCATTCGTCCGTATAGAGAACATTTTTAAAAACCGCAAATGTAACTTTGTCATTTATACAAACACTATGAAAAACAAAGTTAAGTTCTAGCTAGTCTCACTCGGTTCAACCTGAGTTTACAGGTATACTTCCTTTTCAAATATTGTCTGTAGTGCTGCCAACAAATTATTTCAATGTTTAGTTGATGGCCGCAAGAAAAAAAAAACGCCAGCTGCCATACAAAAATAAATAATAAATAAATATTTTCTTACAATCACACCAATTATCTAAGCCCATAGTAAATTTCTTAAGAAACTGTGTCTATGTGAACTTGATAACGGATAAATATATAGATACTTGTATACTTTTTGTTTGTAAATACATACTTAATATACATAGAAAACACCCAGACCAAGACAAATAGACATGTTCATGCACACAAATATTTGTCTTGTTCGGGAATCGAACCCGAGTCCTCTGGCGCTGAAGGCAAGTAGCTTAATAGCCCCTGCGCCAAATCGGTCGTAAAAAAATGGTCATTGTCTTTTCATAGGGAGCTTAGATCAAGTGTGTTAGCGGCGTAAATAATATGCACTGAAATGACTGCCAACTTCAACTTCACTATTATTATAAAACTTCTAAGTACTCTTATTTATTGAAAATGAAGTAAGTATTAGTAAAAATCGACCCGTCTCACAACTATTACTTTTTACTTAATTTATAAATATAAAAAAAAATGTAAATGCAAAAGAAAGAAAAATAATTTCTACTTTCTTTTCGAGTGGGATGCTTCAGTCTCGCGTGGGTCCGCAGTTCAGAGCGAATACGGAATCTCTTCAAAAGTACCTCGATGACAGCAAGATGAGTAAGATGCTTCAGTCTCGCGTGGGTCCGCAGTTCAGAGCGAATACGGAATCTCTTCATAAGTACCTCGATGACAGCAAGATGAGTAAGATGCTTCAGTCTCGCGTGGGTCCGCAGTTCAGAGCGAATACGGAATCTCTTCAAACGTACCTACCTCGATGACTGCAAGATGAGTAATATGCTTCAGTCTCGCGTGGGTCCGCAGTTCAGAGCGAATACGGAATCTCTTCAAACGTACCTACCTCGATGACTGCAAGATGAGTACTATGCTTCAGTCTCGCGTGGGTCCGCAGTTCAGAGCGAATACGGAATCTCTTCAAACGTACCTACCTCGATGACTGCAAGATGAGTAATATGCTTCAGTCTCGCGTGGGTCCGCAGTTCAGAGCGAATACGGAATCTCTTCAAACGTACCTACCTCGATGACTGCAAGATGAGTAATATGCTTCAGTCTCGCGTGGGTCCGCAGTTCAGAGCGAATACGGAATCTCTTCAAACGTACCTACCTCGATGACTGCAAGATGAGTACTATGCTTCAGTCTCGCGTGGGTCCGCAGTTCAGAGCGAATACGGAATCTCTTCAAACGTACCTACCTCGATGACTGCAAGATGAGTAATATGCTTCAGTCTCGCGTGGGTCCGCAGTTCAGAGCGAATACGGAATCTCTTCAAACGTACCTACCTCGATGACTGCAAGATGAGTAATATGCTTCAGTCTCGCGTGGGTCCGCAGTTCAGAGCGAATACGGAATCTCTTCAAACATACCTACCTCGATGACTGCAAGATGAGTAATATGCTTCAGTCTCGCGTGGGTTCGCAGTTCAGAGCGAATACGGAATCTCTTTCCACCCGTTTATGTTTCTACTTCGGTTTGTTTGTCTTAGTGTTGTCCGAGCCTTAAGGCTCTGACAGAATAACAGCGCTTCTGAGTCATTCTAACCACCTACGAATGGCCCAGGAGTTTTGTGGAGTGGAGGAGTTAGGGCCCTTTATAGTCACATCATGTGCTTGTCTGTTGGTTTTTATAATCTTTATTTTTTTTCTGTTAACTATATTCTTTGCTGATTGTCTTTCTCTGTTATTTGTATGTATGTGTTTTGTGGTGTGTCTGATAGTAAATCTTTTTTCTTTCTTTTTTTTATTCAAACTTACCTCGATAATTGCAAGATGAGTGGGATGCTTCAGTCTCGCGTGGGTTCGCAGTTCAGAGCGAATACGGAATCTCTTTCCACCTGTTTATGTTACTCTTATATTGTTTCTACTACGGTTTGTTTGCCTAAGTGTTGTCCGAGCCAGAATGACAGCGCTTCTGGGTCATTCTATCTAACCACTGTTAAGTAAGTTTTGTGCTGAGTTAGGGCTTTTTAACGTCACACCATGAATGACGTGCTTGTCTGTTTGTTTTGATTATAATATCTTTCTTTTTTTTCTGTTAACTATATTCTTTGCTGATTGTCTTTCTCTGTTATTTGTATGTATGTGTTATGTGGTGTGTCTGTTAGTAAAGCTTTTTTCTTTCTTTTTTTAATTTTAATTTTAATTTTTTTAATTTATTTATTTGGAACATACAACAGCAGTGTACAAACAGTTAACTTAAAATATTAATTATACAGACTAAGGTCTATACACAGCCAACCACAATGCTCACAGCTTAAATTAACAAGTAGCGGGTCAGTTGGACACGGGTCCAATCTCACATTAAATGAATAAATAAAAAGGTACAAAAGTTATATTATAAATCAGTGGTAACTAATTCTTTTAACACCAAGTTCCTAAATCTGCCAAGAGGCGATGAGAAAATGTCGATATGCAAGAACTTATCATTATAGGTTGAGACTAAACGGCGCAAGGGAGAGCGTAACCCTGCATTCGTTTTGCAGGGCACGGTAACAAATAATTTGTGGGGGTGAGTTGATCGCTGGGGGCGAACAGGAACGCTATATGCAAGATAACTCATGAGATTCGAACAGTCAAGTGCATTGTTGCATAGCTTATGAAGTAACGTAACATCCAACAGTACTCGTCGTGACTGAAGAGAAAATGTAGAATATTTGGCCTTGAGTTGGTTGTAAGAGATTTTCCTACGAAAACACCTAAAGTGTAGGGAACGATAATATTTTCTTTGGACAATCTCAATCTTGTCATTATATTTGTTATAGAATGGGTTCCAAACTTGCGATGCATATTCCAGGTGTGGGCGTACTAAAGCGTTGTAGAGATAAATAAACGTATTTGGACGTTTAAAGTCGCGACAGGTTCTCATTATAAAGCCGAGAACTCGATAAGCGTTATTAACAATTTTGTCGACATGCTTGTCTAGATGAAGCTGATGATCCAAAAGAATGCCCAGGTCTCGTATCATAGGCATGGAGGTTAAGTTAGTGCCTATAAGTTTATAACTAAAGTCTATAACATTGCATTTTTTTGTAAAAGTGATCTTATTGCATTTGGGTAAGCTTAAGTGGAGTTTGTTATTTGAACAATATTGCGTTAACCTATCTAAGTCGCTTTGAAATCTAAGGCAGTCAGCTGGTGATCGAATACCTAGATAAACCTTGAGATCATCAGCATACAGAAGAAATTTACAATGCTCAAAGCATTTTCCGATGTCGTTAATAAATAATACGAACAAAAGTGGCCCCAGGATAGATCCTTGGAGTACACCAGAAGAAACTGTAACAGCATTAGACTCGAACCCGTTAATGACAACCTTTTGCGTCCTAAGTGTAATGTACGAAATAAACCATCGAAGTAAATTACCTCTGATGCCATTAAATGCAATTTTATTCAATAGGATTTCATGGTCCACCTTGTCGATGGCCTTTTTGAAGTCCGTGTACACTGCATCAACCTGGACGCGATTATCCATATTTTCAAACAGATGTGTAGTGAAAATCATTAAGTTGGTAACCGTTGATCGAGATTTAACAAATCCGTGTTGTTCTGGTATAATTCTGTTATGCAGTGTAGGATAAATGCAGTTATGCACCAGTCGTTCAAAAAGTTTCGACAAGGTGGACAAGATGGATATAGGACGGTAATTCTCCACGAGGTCTTTCGGTCCGCTTTTAAAAACAGGAGTTATGTGTGCCAATTTCTATATTTGTGGAAAGTTGCCTTCTTGCATACATTTATTATCCATACTAATATTATAAATGTGAAAGTGTGTTTGTTTGTTTGTTTATTTGTTTGTTTGTTTGTTTGTCAGTCTTTCACGTCAAAACGGAGCAACGGATCGACGAGATTTTCGGTATGGAGATAATTTGAGAGCTGGAGAGTTACATAGGCTACTTTTTATCCAGGAAAATTATAAAATAAAAATGGTAATTTTGTATAGAAACCCGTTAAACTGTCATACTTCACACAACTGTCATTTCTTAGCCGCTTCCAAAGAGAAGGTATGTCAAAGAGTATGTAATCAATCACTGACATTTTTGCCCATGAAGTTTGACTTAATACTCTGAGGTAACTGGAGCTCTCACCCTGAATAAAAAAGTGTCGCCACCAAATTTGACATTTATGTATGTAGTGGCTGTCAGCTGTCTCATATGACCATACGTATTTTTTTAAAGTGTAGGTGAGACGGAAGACAGCCAGTGTGTTATTTGTGGTATTCAAAAAATTGTTCGTACTGCACGCTCCAGTTACATCAGTATTAAGTCGAACTTCATGTTTTTGCCGCTTATGATTTCTTTTTTTTTAATAAGTGACATTGTGTCAGGCAGGTGATACGAAGTTCGTGTCCAATAAAATTTATATGGCAAAACAACGTTTGCCGGGTCAGCTAGTATACTATAAATAAAGGTTCTGCTATAGAAGTTGCAGTATTTTTGAAGAACGTGGGACAAATACCGTCCGGTCCTGCACCTTTTGTTGTGTCGAGAGATTTTAATTCTTTGATAATGGATTCAAGTGGAAAACATAAGTTAGTAAGGTGAATATCATTACTGGCATTATCATTTGGGGGCAGCCACGTTTTTTCGCAAAAAGTTGAAGTTTCATATACTGAAAGAAAATATTTGCAAAACATGTTACAAATAGTCTCGGGATCATCAGATGTAACACCGTTATATTTAATTTCAAAAGGAATTTTGTGCGTTGCTTTACGACTGTCAACGTAGCTCCAAAAGCATTTTATATTATTATTGCTGATACCATCTTCGACTTTACCTATAAAATTATTGAAAGACTTTAAACATTCAGACTTAAATCTATCGCGGTAAAGGGAGAATTGTTCGTAATCGCAGATATTCCTGTAAGTTTTCCACTTGATCCAGGATTTATTATTTGAATTAAATATTCGAATTAATGAACGCGTGAACCACATGAATTTTAATCAACGCATAAAGCTGTTCATATAAAATGTTGACGGAATCTTCTGCACAACTATTTGAAAGTAAGTCTGACCAGTTTATACGTTCGATTTCACTGTTAATTATACTGTAATCTGCCTTATCGAAACAGTACTTAAGACGTTTTTGTTGGGCCATATTAGTTGTGACAAGGTTACAATCAGTGGAAATAAGAAACGGGGGATGGTGACGATCCGCAGGCAACAAAGGGTCCGGCAAAGCAATGGGACTGCAATCCAAATTGGAAATAAACAAGTCAAGTATACGATCGTTAATGTTTTTATTTTGCGTATTAAATTGCGTCGAATTAGTCAGAGAAATGAAGTTTAGGAGTAATTTACTAGAGGGGGAAAATTCAAGTTCGTCTATTTGTATTAATTGGCCTGCAGGATCACAAGAAAGGTCTGGTAAATTAAAGTCGCCGATAAGTAAGTTTTATTCAAACTTACCTCGATAACTGCAAGATGAGTGGGATGCTTCAGTCTCGCGTGGGTTCGCAGTTCAGAGCGAATACGGAATCTCTTTCCACCTGTTTATGTTTCTGTTACTTATATTGTTTCTACTTCGGTTTGTTTGTCTTAGTAGTGCTCCTGGGCCATTTGTAGTAAACTCCTGGGCCATTCGTAGGTGGTTAGAATGACCCAGGAGTTTTGTGCTGAGTTAGGGCCCTTTAACGTCACACCATGTGCTTGTCTGTTTGTTTTTATAATAATATCTTTCTTTTTTTTCTGTTAACTATATTCTTTGCTGATTGTCTTTCTCTGTTATTTGTATGTATGTGTTATGTGGTGTGTCTGTTAGTAAAGCTTTTTTCTTTATTTTTTTTATTCAAACGTACCTCGATAACTGCAAGATGAGTGATGCTTCAGTCTCGCGTGGGTCCGCAGTTCAGAGCGAATACGGAATCTCTTTCCACCTGTTTATGTTACTGTTATATTGTTTCTACTTCGGTTTGTTTGCCTAAGTGTTGTCCGAGCCAGAATAACAGCGCTTCTGGGTCATTCTAACCACTGTTAAGTAAGTTTTGTGCTGAGTTAGGGCCCTTTAACGTCACACCATGTGCTTGTCTGTTTGTTTTTATAATAATATCTTTTTTTTCTGTTAACTATATTCTTTGCTGATTGTCTTTCTCTGTTATTTGAGTGTATGTGTTATGTGGTGTGTCTGTTAGTAAAGCTTTTTTCTTTCTTTTTTTTAATCAAACTTACCTCGATAACTGCAAGATGAGTGGGATGCTTCAGTCTCGCGTGGGTTCGCAGTTCAGAGCGAATACGGAATCTTTTTCCACCTGTTTATGTTTCTGTTACTTATATTGTTTCTACTTCGGTTTGTTTGTCATAGGGGCATATAAGACTATAATTTATCGGATCATTTATTGGATCATAGATCTATGAGTGAATGATATTGGATAATGTAATATAGACATATGATTCATTTTTCGACTCATTATAATAGTCAATTATATTGGATCATTTAAATGATCAGAGATATTTGATAATGTAATATCCCCCTTAATGTTGTCCGAGCCAAGGCCCTGACAGTATAACAGCGCTTCTGGGTCATTCTAACCATTGTCTGTATGTGTTATGTGGTGTGTCTGTTAATAAATGTTACTTACCTTAAAATTAAACTTACCTCGATAACTGCAAGATGAGTGGGATGCTTCAGTCTCGCGTGGGTCCGCAGTTCAGAGCGAATGCGGAATCTCTTCGGACAGCGAGAGCAAGCCCACGCGCGGACGCCAGTGTGAATCAACCTGTGGTTGCGCATCGCCGTCGATCTATTAGAAACATATACAGGATAGAATTATAATAATAAGATGCTTAGAAAGACATAGGGCCAGAGTTTAATAGTCTATCCACAGATAGGGATAGGCATAATCCAGATTTGTTGCTAGGCAACACCCAGGCAACTGTCGTTAATTACAGTGGCGGTCAGATAATTAAAGACAACAGTTGATTTTCATACAAACGAAGTACCTTTGAAGCCTTGTTTCTCCGCCAAGGATTGACCTAGCTGTGATCAGATGATAGCCATCTAGGGAATGAATGGAGGAGATTCAGATCGCTATACACAACCAACTGATCTGATCAGCGTTCTAAGAGATATAAGAATCAGAGTTTTCAGTTTCTGGATTTCCATACAATTTTATGCTAATTTTGTGGATTTTTTAAACATTCCTTATATTTTTTTAAAAGCTGATTAGATCAGTTGGGTTTGTATCGCGATCTGAATCTCCTCCAATTACTCCCTAGATGGCCATCATCAGATCACAGCCAGGTCAATCCTTGGCGGAGAACCAAGGCTTCAAGTTACCTCTTTTGTATGAAAATCGACTGGTGTCTTTAATTATGTGACCGCCACTGTATATGTTAATATCAAACGTTGCATAGCAACTAATCTGGATCATGCCTATCCCTATCTGTAGATTGATTATTAATTCTGGCCTTAAACTATGATAAGGCAGGTGTCCGGTAGTCTCCCTCCATAGCCCAATTTCCATTCCATCCAACTTTCAATCCAATAGCCAAATAGTCCAGTAAATGCAATAGTCCCTGTGCATTTCTTGGAGATAGTCTCTCAGAATATCACCCTGATATCGTTAGATATTTGATCCAGCAGGTGTACCACACGCGTTTTAGATTAAAGTCGCTGAAGTTTGCCTCTACGAGTTAGATCCATATCCCCGCGCAACCCCTAAAGGACCGGGTCACTTTTGACCCGTGAATTCCAAAGCGTATAATAATAATAATAAGCCGGGACCCTGATCTTGTTACCGTTGGGGAACTGCATTTTTGTATTTTTAAATGTTATATTTTTTAGTAGTAAAAATGTAATGTTTAGAAATATAATTTTGTATGTATTTCAAATGTAATAAAGGAGATAATAATAATAAATAATATTTATTCAGTATCTTATTTGGGTTTACGAAGACAGCTGTGATTGGGTCCTCCTTTTAAGAGCATAAGCACCCGTGTTAGGAGAGAGAATTATTGCATGATACTTGCAGGGAAAGTACTCGAAATAATGGAGATAGCAACTTTCAAAGTATACCACCTTTATTTTTTTATTTTGATGAAACTGAATCTATCTAGGTACCTATCTATTTAGCTTCATTACAATTTATCTTGATCAGACAGATAGCACAAAATAAAATGGATCTTATTGGTAAGGTGCAATGAGCGATTTTCTGAGAGGCCATTTAAAAAAAAAAGCTTCCAATTGCTTCACTAGATGGTGTTGAACGAAGTATGTACATGTCTATGGTATATTTTGGTATGAAACATATTTAAATTAATTACTTTTTAAAAACCCAAAGGATACATATAATATATTAAATAAGTACTACTGTGAGGAACAGAAACGAAATAGGTAAATTTAAAGATTTAGGTAAATAAATAACATCTGTCTGACGTTCCGTTTTACGTAAAAAAGTCGCGTCAAAGTAAAATTTATAACGTTCCGTTCCTTCTAACTGCATAGGTAGGACAGCGCCATCTAGTCACTGAGCTTTCAGAAAATCGCCCATTCCGTGCCGCGTTTGCACAATACAAGACGATATTTTCACTAGTCTTACCGTCTAAAGGCCAGTCCACACAAGTCGCAGGGAAAGGGCCGTTCGCCCGTGTGCGTTCGCAGATGTTCGTCGCGAACGCTCGCGCTGCGGAACGTGTGCCCGCATACGGGGCACGCGTGCGAACGCCGCCAGGCGCCACCGCTACATAACGTCGTAGCAGTTAATATTATACAGGATAAATTTTTCATCAGCGCACAAATTTTTAGGATCGACTCAGAACAGAATCGTTAAGTGAACAACTTTCTCCTAGAAACATGGGTTGAAATACGACAAAAATTTTTGACTTCCCATACTAAATCGATCACGTGATCAGTCCGATTTGTATGAAGAGTCAAACATTTTTTTTTCATATTTCGACCTATGTTTCTAGGAGAAATTCTCCGCGACTGGATGGAGGGTCAGGAAGCGGCTAGGCGAGTCCCACATAATCACCGTCCGCACACCAACGTGGACGGGGTATGCGTAAAAGCATTCCCCTCACTATAATAAAAAAAAGGAGAATTGTTTTCACTTACCGATTCTGAGCCGATCCTAAAAATTTGTGCAGTGATAAAAAAATATCCTGTATAAGGGATCGGACTGTTATTGATATGTAAATATTTAAAGGGCCGTTCGCCCGTGTGCGTTCGCTGATGTTCGTCGCGAACGCTCGCGCTGCGGAACGTGTGTCCACATACGGGGCACGCGTGCGAACGCCGCCAGGCGCCACCGCTATATAAGAAATACATAATTAAAAAGACGACCCATCCCACCACTAGCTCCGATGGGACGCACTTATGTAGTCTTTGTCAAAAGTGCCAAAACTTACTAATCCGACTAATATTATAAATGTGAAAGTTTAGATGTTTGTTACAACCACGCCATAACGGCTAAACCGGATTTGGCTGAAATTTAAGACATAGATACTTTGTAGCCTGGAGAGGAACATAATAGGCTACTTTTTACGACCGATTTGGCGCAGGGGTAGGCTACCTGCCTTCTGCGCCAGAGGTCTCGGGTTCGATTCCCGAACAAGAAAAATATTTGTGTGCATGAACATGTCTATTTGTCTTGGTCTGGGTGTTTCCTATGTATATTAAGTATGCATTTACAAACAAAAAGTATTTAAGTAATATATTTACCCGTTATCATGTTTTCCATGACAGTTTCTACATGGGCTTAGATAACTGGTGTGATTGTAAAAAGTTATTTATTTATTTATTTATTTTATCCCGGAAAATCACATTCCCCGCGGGATAACGTGTAGTCCACGCGGGCGAAGCCGTGGGCGGAAAGCTAGTATTATAAGTGTGAAGTGTGTTTGTTTGTTTGTATGTTTTTCCGTCTTTCACACCAAAACGGAGCACAATGGTTCGACGTGATTTTTGGTATGGGGATAGTTTGGGAACTGGAGAGTGACATCGGCTACTTTTTATTCTGGAAAAACATCATATTCCCATGGGATGACGTCGTGTAGTCCGTGGCATGAATAAGTATTTAGTTAAAATTTCATTTTTATGACAAGCTTTTTTGCTGACTGTACTTTAACATTGTATTGTCATCTGAACCAAACCTGTAAGTATACTAAATATCAGCTCCATCGGACACTGGGAAGTGCAAAAAGCTTAGACTAAATACTGAGGTAACTGGAGTTTTGACCCTGAATAAAAAAGTGTGCCCAGCAAATTTGACAGCTAGTACGTAGTGGCTGTCAGTTGTCTCATATGACCATACGTATTTCTTCAAAATGTAGGTGAGACGGAAGACAGCCGCAGTGCCACAAAAAAGTGTTAGTACTGCACTCTCCAGTTACCTCAGTATTTAGTCTAAGCTTTTTGGGGAAGTGGGTCAAATTAAGCTTGCAAGATTTGTCCCCCACTAACTAACTAACATACTAACTAACTAACATGGCAAGTTAATAAAAAAAAGCTTGTAATAAACGCTACTTACTCCATGTGCTTATTAACTTCAGATAGATGATGCATATTGTCGCCGCATTGGGATGTATGCTGCTTGCCACAAGAACCGCACCAGGATGTACCTGGCAAAACATGCCTTATTGTGTAAGACGAAAGGTCCAATATCATACTACATTGAACACTTTCAATAGATAATCACCAGTGATCGGAATAGGGTCAGTATATTTACCTACAATTTGTAAAACAGAGACTACTAGAGACTATAGAGACGTTAACTTTTAACGCAAAAATAAAGTATCTGAATTTTAACATCTTATTGTTAATATTTTAATTAAACTTAAATACTTTTCGTTTCATTTATTTATTTAAAACAAGTTACAGTCACACGTCACAGTCACGTTTTTAACCGACTTCTAAATCAAAAAGGAGGAGGTTCTCTATTCGTGTGTATGTATGTTTTTTCTCTTTTTTTTTTTTTGTGTATGTCCACCGATTACTCGAAGACGGCTGAACCGATTGAAATGGTTCAAACGTTATTACATCAGGTTGGTTTCCAAGTTGGTCCCATTTTTTGAAATTTTGAAATCGGTTTAGTAGTTTTCAGGAAATCTTGAAAATACTGTCGTTTTCGTTACCACTTTATGTGAATTTAATACGTATCTTTAGGCATAACTCATTTGTTTATAAACCGATTTAGATGATTCTTGTTTTGTTAAAAAGGGGATACCTCAAGGTATTTTAACCGACTTCGAAAAAGGAGGTTTTCAGTTTGATCACATACCTATTTACCAGAAAACACGTAAATTGCCTGCACGATGCACTAAAAAGAGTGAAATAAAAATTATTTTTATAAAAAAATAAAACCGCCTTCAAAAAAACCACATCAAAAAAGTAAGAAATAATTCCTCACCAAATAAATAACGTAAGTACTTTGAAGTCGGGCGGGTTTTAACAAAAACAACAAAAAATTGTACATGTTTCACGTCCGACTTCAAAGTACTTACGTTATTTATTTGGTGAGGAATTATTTCTTACTTTTTTGATGTGGTTTTTTTGAAGGCGGTTTTATTTTTTTATAAAAATATTTTTTACACGACTGCTCACAAAGGAGTGCAATGTTTTCATGGTTCACGTGATCTGATTTCTTTAATCCACCTTGGTTAACTTACAGCCGGTTTCAATAACCTATCTCCCGGTAAAAGTAAGCCTATCCTGGTTCTGTTACTAAGCAACCGTTGTTTTTTGACACTAATTAACAAAAATATCTAGGCAACTAAGCTCGGGTAAGCCTATCTTTACCGGGGAGTAGGTTATTGAAACCGGCCAATAATCTACCAAATGGATTTAGGTGTATTGTTTTAGGACATTTAAATTGACGTAGTTAAAATACCGGTTTTACCGGTAAAGAAAATAGTTTTAAATGAAGTATCCGATTTAAACTGTAAGTAAATATAATAACCCAATTCCGATCACTGATAATCACACAACCCTGCAAGTAGCTTTCAGGCGGGATTCAAACCCGCGACCCCATTTCTCCCGAATGTGAGGATTTCCTCTTAACAATGAAACAACTGGCTGGCCTACAGCGTCAAAAGTGATAGATAAACTCGACGATAGATGAAGTCTTGTAAGCCTTTCGGTAGCTTAGTTGGTTAGTTGCTTAGAGCATTGGGCTGGATTACCAGGGGCGCGGGTTCGAATCCCGTCTGAAAGCTTCCTAACCGACGGCCGAACGGTTGTGAAACTGTCTGAAAATGTCGGATTGCCATCAATACTCTCAAAGAGGAAAATGATTCATTTTTTGCGAGAATAGCATTAGTCATATAATTTTATTTTAGTATTTTCAATTACAGCCTTACCAGGTTTATCGTTTAATCCCAAAGACATGTCACTATGTTCCTGCTTCCTGTGCTTATAGAGAGCAGTTTTGTTTGGCAGAACTTCGTCGCAATCCCGGCATGGAATCCTGAAGTGAATTTATTTAGAGCTAGCGCGCACTTGTGATTTTTAATTAAGCGATAGTTTGATCGTTCTGGGATTCAGTATCTTACTTAATTATAAAATACTAGCGGATCCTCGCGGTTTTACCCGCGTGGTACCCGTTCCCGTGGGAATATCGGGATAAACTATAGGCTATGTCACTCGGGAAGAATGTAGCTTTCTAATGGCAAAGAATTTTCTAAATCGGTCCAGTAGTTTCTGAGCCTATTCGATGCAAACAAACAAACAATCTAATCTTTCCTCTTTATAATATTAGTAAAGAAATGTGAAAGTTTAGAAGTTTAGTTGTTTGTTGCACAATCACGCCAAAACGGCTGAACGGATTTGGCTGAAATTTGGGACACAGATACTTTGTAGCCTGGAGAGGAACATAGGCTACTGTTTATCCTAGAAAAATATCACATTCCCGAGGGATAACGTCGTATTCCACGCGGGCGGGAAGCCAGTGGAGGTATAGGGGGTGCGCGCATTTGACAATTAATTAAAAATAAACTGATCGAAATCGGTCTTCCTACGATAGTGACTACCTAAACTATTAGGTCGACTAAAAATCAGAAGTGCGCGCTGGCTCTAGGTAAGTAGTTATTTGAAAAATTTGCATCAGTAAATAAGTTCCAAACAAAGTCAAAATTGGTATGTTTTAGTTACTTACCTGAAATCTTCTCTAGGTATCTTAGAAGTAGATATGGCATCGCCCAAACCAGTCTGTCCATGGATCTTCTTTCTATGGTAAGCTAAGCTCCAGCTAAGGATAGACGAGAAATGTTTATTAATGTTTGGACGAAGAGTTTATCTCTGTGCTTTAACGTGTATCTAATCTCTGAAACTACTGTATAAACCGTTTCGTTTTTGATACCTCACCGTTTAATTATGAACGAAACAGGCGTTTTAATATCAAGTTCTATTAATATATCTACCTATGAAATTCCCGTTTTCTATGGGGAAATTGTAGAAAGTTGAACACACATACATTATAAAAGGAATCTACCCTCCAAAAATGGTGTATCTATCTTTAGCCCTATACAAATCCCCATACAAACTGGAACATCCTGTAGCACCCTGTATAACGGGAATTTTCCAAAACCCTTTCGTAATGCTCACCTACACCATGAAAGGTATCTACCCACCAAAAATGGTGTTTCTATACAAAGCCCTATCCAAATTACCATACAAACTTGAACAACCTGTAGCACCCTGTATAACGGGAATTTTTGAAAATCCTTTCTTAGTGCTCATCTACATCATGAAAGGTATCTACCCTCTAAAAATGGTGTCTCTACCTTCAGCCGTGGGCTGTACGCCTATCCCAACAATGAATCAATCAATCAATTTAGAGTTTTATACGTATACATTTAGCTGTTAGTTTTCCTTAAAATAAAATTTAATAATTTAAAAAAAAAACAATATAATACTCTGAACCAGAACTGATATGGGGCGTAGCTTTATTGACGTTCTTATGAACGTCAATAAAGCGTGTTGTTAAATCAATCTAAGTTGTATAAACTAAATTGATTTTGATTTTTAGAGTCTTTCTTGTGTTTTGTAATGAAATGACCATTAATAAGAACTGACCTGTTAGGAAAGGTGATGTCGCACTGGTTACACTTGTAAAGGAAGTTGTCGTTCGCATGCTTCATGCGGCGATGGACTTGCAAGTACGTCCAGTGGAGGTAGGAGCGCCCACAGTCCTATATTATATTGGGGTAGTAATTACTAACTAGCCGATCGACTAAAATAATAAATAAATATTGTACACTATCACACATTGTTCCAATACCAAAGTATAGCAGCTTAGGGTGGTATACCACTTATCAAAGATCTTTGACCAATATGCATTTGACCAAAGAAATTATCAATGAAACCATTCATGAATTCGTTCTCGTCCAATTTCTTTGATCCAATATTTGATAAGTGGAATACCACCCTTAGTATTATGGAAACTGGAAACAACGACCACATACACCCAGACCCGAAGAAATATTGAAAAGTTCGTTTCCAATATTTACACGACCGGGGATCGAACCCGGAACCTCTAGAGATAGCGGCACCTTGAAAACCAGTGCGTACACCACACCAAACGGGCACAGAGGTCGTCAGAAAATACTTTTTTATGGAAATGGAATTTTTATGGAATCGTATGGTACGCTGTCTCATTGGCGACAATTTTGATGTCGGTGTCGGGTGTAGTGTTAGATCGTGTAGACCAATGAAGAAACAACGCACAATGAGTTATAGATGTGCCTCGGCAGTTAGGAACTGGGTTCGAATCCCACCGGCGCTACTTAGGAGACGAGTTGATTTTTTTTAATTTTTCATTTTCAGTATATTTGTGCCATAGGCATACAAGCCATATCCTAGTATGCCAGTGGAAGAAAGCCCAGCTTTGACAACGGTTGATGCTAAGCATCAGCTAAATTACCTACTCTCGCAGAAATTTTGCTATACCACATAAACAGTAGTGGTCCTAACGAATATCCCTGTGGTATTCTTACTCTACTCGCAAAGAACTTGGAAACTGGAAAATTACAGTGGCAGAAGGCCGAGTTTTGACAACGGTTGATGTTTTTAGCTAATATATACATACTCGTAGAAGTTTTGCAATATCACATAAACAGCAGTGGTCCTAACGAATATCCTTGTGGTATTCTTACTCTACTCGCACAAAAAGTTCTTGGCAACTGGAAACCAGCCATATCCTAGTATTCCAGTGGCAGAAAGCCCAGCTTTGACAACAGTTGATGTTTTCAGCTAATGTATGTACTCCTAGAAATTTTGCTTTATCACATAAACAGTAGTAGTCCTAACGAATATCCCTGTGGTATTCTTACTCTACTCGCAAAGAAAGTTCTTGGCGACTGGAAACCAGCTATATTCTAGTATTTCAGTGGCAGAAGGCCCAGGGTTCGCAACGGTTGATGTTTGGCATCAGCTAAAGAACCAACACTAGCAGAAACTTTGCTATATCACATAAACAGTAGTGGTTCTAATGTATATCCCTGTGGTATCCGTACTCACCTCGCATAGAAAGTGCTTGGCTACCGGAAATCCTCCATATCCGAGTATGCCAGTGGCAGAAGGCCCAGGGTTGGCAACAGTTGATCTAAAGCACCTACACTCGCAGAAATTTTGCTATATCACATAAACAGGAGTGGTCCTAACGAATATCCCTGTGGTATTCTTACTCTACTCGCAAAGAAAGTGCTTGGCAACTGGAAACCAGCCATATCCTAGTATGCCAGTGGAAGAGAGCCCAGCTTTGACTACGGTTGATGCTAAGCATCAGCTAAATTACCTACTCTCGCAGAAATTTTGCTATACCACATAAACAGTAGTGGTCCTAACGAATATCCCTGTGGTATTCTTACTCTACTCGCAAAGAACTTGGAAACTGGAAAATTCCAGTGGCAGAAGGCCGAGTTTTGACAACGGTTGATGTTTTTAGCTAATATATACATACTCGTAGAAGTTTTGCAATATCACATAAACAGCAGTGGTCCTAACGAATATCCTTGTGGTATTCTTACTCTACTCGCACAAAAAGTTCTTGGCAACTGGAAACCAGCCATATCCTAGTATTCCAGTGGCAGAAAGCCTAGCTTTGACAACGGTTGATGTTTTCAGCTAATGTATAACGTACTCCTAGAAATTGTGCTTTATCACATAAACAGTAGTAGTCCTAACGAATATCCCTGTGGTATTCTTACTCTACTCGCAAAGAAAGTTCTTGGCGACTGGAAACCAGCAATATTCTAGTATTTCAGTGGCAGAAGGCCCAGGGTTTGCAACGGTTGATGTTTGGCATCAGCTAAAGTAGATACCAACACTCGCAGAAACTTTGCTATATCACAAAAACAGTAGTGATCCTAATGTATATCCCTGTGGTATTCTTACTCACCTCGCATAGAAAGTGCTTGGCTACCGGGAATCCTCCATATCCGAGTATGCCAGTGGCAGAAGGCCCAGCTTTGACAACGCTTGATGTTTTCAGCTAATGTATGTATACATACTCGTAGAAATTTTGCTATATCACATAAACAGTAGTGGTCCTAACGTATATCCCTGTGGTATCCATACTCACCTCGCATAGAAAGTGCTTTGCTACCGGAAATCCTCCATATCCGAGTATTCCAGTGGCGGAAGGCCCAGCGTTGGGTCCCCACGCTTGGCGTTTGGCGTCTGCCAAAGGACGCTTGTAGAAGCCATGAGTGGTTTTGTGCGTTGTGCATCTGTTCAAACGTTGTGTAATGATCAAAATGTGTCTCATTATTATCAAAACTTATTGAAAATTCGTGATCTGTGATTAAAAAAATGTGAAAAGCTACTACATCTTGACGCCGATTTATCCAACCAATTCCTATTAATTATAGTAATCTGGTCGTTTTCGCCTTTAGAATATAAATCAATAACAGTAAGTTTAAATACGATACAATTGTTCCACACGGCGTTTGTTTATAAGACAAATAAAGAACTTTCAAACATTTCAATGATGTTTAAACTTGGACCCCCTTATCCCAAAACGTCTAAAATAGTCCTGGTTTAAAACTGGTACTAAACTGATGCTGTCACTTTCATTTTCCAAATGAAAGTTAGAATTAGCATCAGTTTTAAACCAGGTCTAACTTTAGTCCACGTTTTGTAATAAGGGGGGGAAAATTCAGTGCCAAGTGCAGAGGGCGATAGGGGTGAAGGCCTGTGGCCCCAGTAGTGGGGAGTCATAATAGCTGATAATGATGATAATGATGAACGAGGTAGGTATATTTTTGAAAATTCTCACCTGGAGTAAGTAGCGAAGCTGACCTTACAGATATGGCAGGTGAAAGGATTCTTCACACCCTTGTGGATGGCGCGATGGGTGTTCAAACCATCTTCCAAATAAAACACACTGCGAAAAATAAACGCTCGAATTACAAACATTTAAAGATATTGAAAATTAAATATGAGAAAAGACTACCCATCCTCCAAGTAGCTCCGCTTGGAATCGAATTCGGGACCTTTGACTGTCTCGGAAAATCCTCTTACCGCTAAGCTACGGAGTCGTTTCAGGTCGGAGAGGCTTATTAGCGGTCAGAGCATTCGCCCGGACGTTGAAAGGTCCCGAGTTTGATTCTCGGCGGAGAGGTCTAAACAGTTGTCTGCCAAAAAGCATGATTTATCAATCTTGGAAATAGACTGAGCAACCATAGTATTAGCACAGTCTATCTATCGGTCAGAATTAATTATCAATCCACAGGTAGGGATAGGCATGATCCAGATTAGTTACTATGCAACGTTTGTTAATAACATAGAATATGTTTTTAGTAAAAAATATATTTTTATGACAAGCTTTTTTGCTGACTGTACTTTAATATTGTATTGTCATCTAAACTGAATCTGTATACAAAATTTCAGCTCCATCGGACACTTGGAAGTGGGTCAAATTAACCTTGCAAGATTTGACCCGAACGGACATACATACATACATACACTGCAAGTTAAATAAAAGCTTGTAATTAATGACAGTTGCCTGGGTTTTGATAGGTGTTACCTAGCAACTAATCTGGATATCCCTATCTGTGGATAGATTATTAATTCTGGCCGTAAGTCTTCTACACTAATTTAAATTTTAAAAAAATTGCTGAAGATTATTTCATCTCTTAAAATCCAGACCGTCTATGATAAAATACTTCTTACTCTTCACAGAATTCACATCTGAACGCCTTTTCGATCTCCACAACTCGTACCAGCGACCTGGCTTCGTCCGCCAAGCTGGATAGTAGCGGACGCGCGAGCGGGCTTGCCACTTGCCGGGGGATCGGCTTGCTTAGCTTTGGGGATTCTGAATTGCAGGAAGGAAACCATTTCAATAAACACATAGTGACCCTGCCTAAGTTAAGTTAAGTCTCAAGACTAAGGTCTTTGACCAGTGTGTGTTGCCAGTTATAACTTATGGAAGCGAGACGTGGTCTTTTACTATGGGTCTCATCTCATGAAGACTCAAGGTCACCCAGCGAGCAATGGAGAGAGCGATGCTTGGTATTTCCCTGCTCGATCGAATCAGAAATGATGAGATCCGCAGGAGAACTAAAACGACCGACATCGCTCGAAGGATTTCTCAGTTGAAATGGCAGTGGGCGGGACACATAGCGCGGAGAACCGATGGCCGTTGGGGCGGAAGGGTTCTCGAATGGCGACCGCGTACCGGACGACGTTCCGTGGGCAGGCCCCCTACAAGGCGGACCGACGATCTGGTGGCAGTCGCGGTGCGCCGCTGGATGCGGGCAGCGCAGGACCGATCGTTGTGAAGATCCTTGGGGGAGGCCCAGCAGTGGGCGTCGTACGGCTGAAATGATGGGGATGATGATGATGATCCTGCCTATTAATTTTTTTGCGTCTGTTCTTCTTATCAGTTAAAAAAGTCTAGAAAGCTAAGTGCTATCCCGTTGAGAATAAAAACATGAGGACGAAGACGCGGGAAGCACTGTTTTTTGTTTTAATGAGCTTAAAAATTATAACACACCTACATGATGAAAGCAGCAGATAGAGATAAAGTATTTGAAGTATTTTATTTCCAACTCACCGACCACTTCCATAGACTTCCTTACTAGCCCACTAGTGGGCGACAACTGGGCGGTCACCTCCTCTGTCTCTTCCTTCAACTCCTTGGTGAATACCTCAATGCATTCCGTCGATTTGGCAGCGTGGGCCTACGAAGATATATAAGTATACCACTGAAATGTATGTGACGTGTTCAGTTGCAGTGGACGATGTGAAGGTGACGTCGGTCGATGATAGGTCAGTTGAAAGAAACCTTTTCATTTCTACTCCAAACGAAAAATAAAAGTAATATTATAAAGAGGTAAAGTTTGTGAGATTGTAGGGGGTAATCTTCAGAACTACTGAACCGATTCCAAAAATTCTTTCACCATTAGAACGCTTCGTTATCCCTGTGTGACATAGGCTACTTTTTATTCCACTGCTGGGCACGGGTCTTAGTCCACACAGGTGAAACAGCACGCGGGAAGCTAGTCTATACTAATATACTAAAGAAGAAAGATTTGATTGTTTGTTTGTTAGTTTGCATCGAATAGGCTCCGAAACTACGACTGATTTCGAAAATTCTTTGACCATTAGAAAGCTACATTCTTCCCGAGTGACATCGTGTTTTATAAATAGAATCACTTTCTTGACCATCTTAATGAGCTCAAAAGTGCAGCAGATTGCACGCATTTTAACACAAGTTCCTGTTTTATAAACGTAACAGTGACAGTGGCATCCTGAAGGTGATTGCAGGCAGACCAGACTGCCCCATTCAAAGGCATGTCGAAATAGCTGTATTATTTAATATTTCTAACATAGGTTTAAGGTAAAAAAATGTTACTAATTCCTCTAACAAGTATTATTATTACTATTATTTTATATTTGATTGTATTTGTTAATTTAATTGTAATGCGAATTTTATGGGCTTTTCGCCTGAAGTAAATGTTTTTTTTTATTTATTTTATAAACTACCAACTAACCTGAGCATCTTCATGGTCTCTAAACGCCCTGCTGCATACTGCACACACTAATACCAGTTTGGGAGTAAGCTCTTCCTCATGAGCACGTAAGTGCATCCTGAGACGAGAGCGACGCGTCAGCTGCTTAGAGCAGATGTGGCATTGGAACGGTTTGATCTGCCAACGTGTAGACACAATTAGAAATACCAAGGAAAGTTCTCCAGCCGGCCTAGCATGAGCGGCTTATATCACGCGATATGATATGGTACGGCAAGTTGTCTTGCTTACCCCACTAATGTGTAAGCCTCGAAAACGTCGCTTACACTCAGGTGCCGAGTTAACTTGTTCGGGGATTGTATTAGTTAAGCAAAGATTAAGTCGAATTATTATAAGTTTTGGTGAAAACGACCATAAGACACTACCATATGACATTAAATAACAGCAATATGAACCTAGTCAAAACTAAAACTATGACCGTTTTCATATAAGTTTACTTGCATCTATAATAGGCAGTTGCAGACGTCTTCACACTATAAGACCAGCCCTGCGACGACAGTAGTAGGTATACCTACTGTCAGTTTAAACAAGTAGTAGGGCGCTCGTCATATTAAAAATAAATATCCACGGGAAACATTGACACTTGTTACAAGCTTTTTATTAACTTGCCATGTTAGTTAGTTAGTTATATAGTTGTGGGGTACAAATCTTGCAAGCTTTTATTTGACCCACTTCCCAGTGTCCGTTGGAGCTGAAATTTTGTATACAGGTTTATATATAATATAATATAATATAATAGAATTTATTTGCTTATAAATGAGGTACACTGCGCAGATCTTAATAAATTACATAAAGTTCAGCTCATTTAGCTATCATTAACAGCATGCAAATATTATTTTCATGTCAGTTATTAATTAACTTTAAGTACCTACATATATTTATGACAATTATTAATTCAAATTCATTGTTCAAAATTTGTAATTATAATCATTAATTTAAATAGAATTTACATAACATAATATGTCAATAATAAATTGTCAATAAAATTTTCAGAAGCATAAATAAAATTTTAAAATTAAATAATTCTTTAATAAAAATGTCATGATACTCATTTAGAATTAAATCATTATCAAAATGTCCCAAACGAATACCTATGATAGAATGTCACAAAAAAAACCAAA
Source organism: Crambus lathoniellus (assembly GCA_949710035.1). Classification (NCBI taxonomy): domain Eukaryota; kingdom Metazoa; phylum Arthropoda; class Insecta; order Lepidoptera; family Crambidae; genus Crambus; species Crambus lathoniellus. The sequence goes on along the minus strand of OX453325.1, from coordinate 2,224,944 downwards.
TTCAATAAAAATGTCATGATACAAATACAAAGATACGAGAAAATTACAATAAAATTAAATCATACATTTCAATGTTTTCTACGTAAAAAGTTTGGTTTACAATACCTTCAATATTTTAGTACAGTCAGCAAAAACGCTTGTCATGAAAATTAAATTTTTACTAAAAACTTATTTTTGCTGTTACTTCTTTGAACTCGGGCATAGTGACATCAATAAAATCCACTTGCTTTTGCAACACTGTTACACAGCTTCACGAGAGCCTTCGTACCGCGGTTATTTATCTAACCTGCGCCCTGATTCCCGAACCGTCGGAAACGGAATTGGACAACAGAATATATGCCCTGTCTCTGTCACTCACTATAGAATAGACAAATAGCACAGAATTCGAATCCGATTCCGTTTCCGACGGTTCGTGAATCAGGGGGCTGATTAGAATTTCTACAAGCTGCTGCTGCCAAATTTAGTCACATCACACCTCAGCTGTAATGCTGAGAACTAACCTGCAAATGCGTAACCCCGTGCTCATCCAAAGTCTGCTTGTCCAAGAATCTCTTGCCACAAGTCACGCACACATATCTTCGCGTGTCTGTGTGGGTGCGGCTGTGCTTCGTCAGGGTTGCTCTATGGTGCAGAGTTTACATCACTCGTGTGAACATAATCATTTTAATTCATTATATACAGGGTTATTTTGAAACCACTAGTCAAGTTTTTAAGTTCGACTCGGAATCGGTAAGTGAACAACTTTCTCCTAGAAACATGGGTCGAAATACGACAAAATTGTTTGGACTTCCCATACTAAATCGATCACGTGATCACTATGTTTTGTATAAAAAGAAAAACAATATGTCATATCTCGACCCAGTTTCTAGGAGAAAGTTGTTCACATTATACAGGGTGACATTGAAGTCGTTAGCATCCTTTTAAAATGAGAACATACTCATATAGAGTCTTTTCATGCATGTCCCTGCTTTCACGTAAAACATACCTTCATATATTAATGGGCCGAATGGATGCCAATGACTTCAAAAACACCCTGTATATTCTGTGGTATGGTGGGTGCCTAAAAATGGTATTAAGTCTTACCTGAGATGAAAGGTCTTCCCGCAAGTCCTCACCGGGCACTGCCACCGCCTCTTCTTGTGGTGTCGGAAGTGCACGTGGTCGAACAACGCGCCTTCCGCGTCGAAAGTGCAGTCGCCGCACTCGGGGCACTTGTACCGACCGTCTGGGGCCAGCATGTTGGTGGACGAGTGGAACTGCCTAAATGGATGGTGTATTTATATGAGACTAGCTGCTTTATAGCTAACTAGCTGTGCTAGAGTGGCACTGACTAAATGGATGGTGTATTTCTTTGAGACTAGCTGCTTTATAGCTAGCTAGCTGTGCTGGAGGAGTGGAACTGCTAAAATGGATGGTGTATTTCTTTGAGACTAGCTGCTTTATAGCTAACTAGCTGTGCTAGAGTGGAACTGCCTAAATTGATGGTGTATTTCTTTGAGACTAGCTGCTTTATAGCTAGCTAGCTGTGCTAGAGTGGAACTGCCTAAATGGATGGTGTATTTCTTTGAGACTAGCTGCTTTATAGCTAGCTAGCTATGCTGGAGCAATGGAACTGCCTAAATGGATGGTGTATTTATATGAGACTAGCTGCTTTATAGCTAGCTAGCTGTGCTGGAGGAGTGGAACTGCCTTAATTGATGGTTTATTTCTTTGAGACTAGCTGCTTTATAGCTAGCTAGCTGTGCTGGAGGAGTGGAACTGCTTAAATGGATGGTGTATTTCTTTGAGACTAGCTGCTTTATAGCTAGCTAGCTGTGCTGGAGGAGTGGAACTGCTTAAATGGATGGTGATTTCTATGAGACTAGCTGCTTTATAGCTAGCTAGCTGTGCTGGAGTAGTGCAACTGCCTAAATGGATGATGTATTTCTTTGAGACTAGCTGCTTTATAGCTAGCTAGCTGATTATGTAACTCTTCTTGTGGTGTCAAAAGTGCACGTGGTCGAACAACGCGCCTTCCGCGTCGAAGGTGCAGTCACCGCACTCGGGGCACTTGTACCGACCGTCTGGGGCCAGCATGTTGGTGGACGAGTGGAACTGCCTAAACGGATGGTGTATTTCTTTGAGACTAGCTGCTTTATAGCTAGCTAGCTGATTATGTAACTCTTCTTGTGGTGCCGGAAGTGCACGTGGTCGAACAACGCGCCTTCCGTGTCGAAGGTGCAGTCATCGCACTCGGGGCACTTGTACCGACCGTCTGGGGCCAGCATGTTGGTGGACGAGTGGAACTGCCTAAATGGATGATGTATTTCTTTGATACTAGATGCTCTCCGCAGTTTGAATCAGTTCGGGAATAATCTTGCCTTCTACTGGTGAAAGAATTTTCAAAATCGGTTCAGTACCTCGTACACTCAAACAAACTTCTTGGGACCTTCTTCGTACTCTGGGAATTCTAGTAATTTAGTGGACAATGGAAATGCCTAAATGTACTTTTATTTTTCGGTTCCACAACGGGGTACCACTTAGACTCCATCACACCTGATGTTAAGTGGTGATAAGGCTGAAGGTGGAAGCGCTCTAACCTCGGAATCCTCGATCACTGAGGAAGTGATCTTATCTATAACTGCCGGAACACAATAATGCTGAAAACTGCGCTTCATACTTTGGAAGACGAAGTATATGAGAAAACAGGTAATTTTGAACCTCTAGCTAAAGGGTGGCAACTGCCACGTCCACTTAAGATTGAGAACACGTCTCACATGTGAAACTTGAGCCTGACTTTAGAGGTGAACGATTCGTTGCAGTCATGGCAGGTCACTATCTGGGGGTCAGAAGTCGGCTCCTTGGTCTTCTTGCGACGGACTCTCTAAAACAATTGTTATTTGTTTAAATTCGCTACCACCATTACTAAATCAGTCACCTAACTATTTAATTCAATTCCAATACCTAGTCAATTAGGTAAAATGATTAAAGGAGATCAGTGAAATTGAACCAAAGAAGTGAAAGTGCCGGTCATTCAAACTTGAATAACTGCTTGGCCACTAATCGTACAATGTTGACGTCATAACAAAAAAATATTGTAACGCTGTTTACAATAATAATGTGCAATTTATATTCGTTGGGCGACACTGGCCAAGCCGTTATTCAGGGTTGAAAATGAAAAAAAATACATTTTCAAACTTGAATAACTGTTTGGCCACTTATCTGGTACTGGTGGTCTTGGTCACTAACTCCTGTTGCATTTGTCAGAATTAACATTAATATTAATTTAATTACTATGTGTTCAACGTTGCTGGTAATTAATAAGTTTAACGTTAATCCTTGGGGGAGGCCTATGCCCAGCAGTGGGCGTCGTACGGCTGAAGTGATGATGATGATGAAACGTTGCTGGTGGCAAAGTAATTTATGATACCTATATCATTTTATATTAGTAAACTAAGACCAAACTTTGTTAACCGTTTGTTTACCAAAATAAATAGAGAAAACTAATACGTAACTACCACTAATACGCTGGCCAGTTGGATGTAATCTGTTTGCCCTTGGAGGAATGGCGCGTGTCGCAAGCCACACGCTTGAGACATGCTTGGATATAATCCGTGTAGTAAACGCAAAACAGTCACAGGGTTTATTTTTGAATTTCGCCACTCATGTCGAGCGCTCACTTAGTACTCATATTTGGCATACTTTACTCATAGACTAAGCTCCCGTTGTACTAAACCCTACCTCATAAGGTGGCAGCTCAAAAATGTAATGCAGTGATAGATACTACTTAGGAACACTAGATTTTAGTAGGTTGCCGTCGAATATCCTGGAAGAACTTCTATTTTTGTTCGTCTTCAAATCGCTATTTTGATCGAAAATTACATCATGAGGTGGCAGATCGAAACGGTTACGCATCGAAAGAGACACATTTGGACATAGCAACCCGCATAGGTTGCCGGCCCAAACCCTGGCAGGTTTCAAGGTCAGCCAAGTTTTATGAGCCCCAAAAATGGGATAAATTACCTCATCAGGTGGCACGCTGAAACTGATGCAGATCGATTGTCCTAGACATGCCATTCATTAATATATAGGGTTGCCTGCCTTCAGCTTGGCAGTTTTTCTGGTCAGCCATCTCGAACAATGTATTACAAAATCTTGGAATAACGAGAAATTCTTGAATAGATGCTATGGTGCAGGGTATAATTTAGTAAAATTCGTGATATCAACTTAAACTCGACGTACCAACAGACTTGCGTCTTATGGTGTTGAAATAATAGGGTAAATGTACCAGTTTTGGTCATTTCTCATAGGTACCTATATCTTTAAATATTGAAAAAAGTGATGTTGCCTTTTACGGTCAACGTGATAAAGGAAGTATACCGGGCAATTTTGTACTGTATAACAATATTTATTATGTTCAATTCAAATCACAGGTGATGATTTTTAGGAGTTGAGTTTATTTTTATGATTTACTAGCTTTCTGCCACGCGGCTTTTTCCGTGTTAAAATGTACCTACCATATGTGCTATTCTGGTATCTAAGCTATAACACAGTAACGTTTCATCCGGATCCGTTCTCTAGTTTTTGCTTGAAGACGTAAGAAACTGATGCAGATCGATTGCTATAGACATGCCATGCAGTTTTTCTGGTCAGCCACCTCGAACAATGTATTACAAAATCTTAGAATAACGAAATTCTTGTATAGATGCTATGGTTCAGGGTATAATTTAGTAAAAATCGTGATATCAACTTAAAATCGACGTACAGACTTGCGTCTTATGGTGTTGAAATAATAGGGTAAATGTACCAGTTTTGGTCATTTCTCATAAGCATATCTTCAAATATTGAAAAAAGTGATGTTGCCTTTTAAGTTCAACGTGATATAGTTAGCAAGCAATTTTGGTTTGCAATTTATTATGCAGAAATAATATGAAATAATTAATCGTTAATCAACTTTGTTTCAAAAATGGGAAACGTCCTGCAGCTATCTCAAAACTATCTATCCACACTAGGACAGTACGTTTAACTTTTTTTGATACTCTTGCGTTACTGACTGACTGATAGACAACGCACAGCCGAAACTACTGGGTGCAACAAGCTGAAATTCGGCATGTATGTTCCTTGGGGAGTGAAAGGTAAGGAGTGGAAGGTGAGGAAGGAAAGCACTAAAAGAGGATTTTTAGAAATTCCTCCTCTAAGGGGGTAAAAAGGGGGGTCCACACTGTTGTATGTTACTGGCTAATCAAAATTTGAATTTATATTTTTTTTACTTCTATTGTATTCTGATTAACACTTACAATAAATAAAGTCAAATACAACACACACAGACGAAGTCGCGAGCGGAGTGATAGTTATATAGGTATATACAAGAAGATGAATAGAATTGCATATTCACTTAATTTTTTTCAAAGTACACATAAAACATAAAAGAAATACAAAGTTACTTACACACTATTTTAGGGTTCCGTGCCCAAAGGGTGTAAACGGGACCTTATTACTAAGACTCCACTAACCGTCTGCTCCAACATCGTCTGAGGGACTCCTCATCACCAAGTGAAGCGAATTGGTCTCACCAGAACAAAACAAATGAGCCCAAACTTGAGGGGCTTCATAGTGGTCATTAGAAGTACCATTGGCTTCCTCCCTGCTCCAATATCAGACCCTCACCACCAAGTGCAGCGAATAGGTCTCATCAGAACGAAACAAATGAGCCCAAACTCGAGGGGTTTCCTAGTGGTCATTAGAAGTACCATTGGCTTTCTCCCTGCTCCAACATGAGACCCTCACCAAGTGCAGCGAAATAGGTCTCATCAGAACGAAACAAATGAGCTCAAACTCGAGGGGTTTCCTAGTGGTCATTAAGAAGTGCCACTGGCTTCCTCCCTGCCCCATCATCAGACCCTCACCAGCAAGTGTAGCGAATAGGTCTCATAAGCACGAAACAAATAAGCCCAAACTCGAGGGGTTTTCGAAGCAGCCATTGAAGAGTTCCATTGCCCACCTCTTGACTCCATCATCAGATCAGCTCGAAGGTATCAAATTATTAAATTGTAATTATATTCCTATAGACTTGCAGAGTTTCAAATCATTTCGACAATTAGAAGTAAGTTAAAATTGAATTCCAAGATTTTCTAACATTGTGACTTAGTTAGTTCCTTACATGTGAAGCTCATAAAAGCGTGTTAAAAAGCATAACCGAATGACAGTCCACGCACGCTACCGCCCGCCGCGTCTTGGCTACCTTCATCATAACATATTAAAAGCACAAAAATTAATGTTTGCATTCTATTGCAATGTAGACCTACTGTGCCTTTGTAGACCTGGAGAAGGCCTACAATCGAGTCGAAAGGAATGAGCTATGGAAGGTGTTGTCTGAATAAGGATTGAAGAGCAATGGAGCAATGGCTCTTCAATTTGTTTTTAGACAGTTGTATGAAAGGCCTGAGAGAACGTGACTGTGGAATTATGATGAAGGGGACCCAATTCAAGTGCCTCCTCTATGCTTTCGACCAGGTAATACTTGCGTCTTCTGTGGGGGAGTTGTAGGAGATGTTGTCCGTTATAAATGATGATATTGTGAGAAAAGCGATGAAAATAAATGTATGTAAGACGAAAGTGATGGTTTTTGAGTGAGATGAAGAAATATCTGACTGTACGGTAATGATAAGTGGTCAGAAAGTGGAACAGGTGCGTGAGTTTGTATATTTGAGCAGTTTATTTACAAGGGGTGGAAAGTGTGAGGAAGACATAGAAAGGCGAGTGAAGAAAGGGAATTCAGTGAACGGCGCTATACACTCAGATATGAGTAGCCAAATCGTATCTGAAAAGGCGCGAATGGCTATTCATAACGGAGTGCTGGTGCCGACACTGATGTATGGAAGTGAGTCTTGGGTATGGCAGAAAAATAATGAAATCAGAATAAATGCAGTAGAGATGCGATCGTTGAGGAAAGTATGTGGAGTTAAATTGAGTGATAGAGTGAGCAATGATGTGATTCGTGAAAGGTGTGAGCAGAAAGATGATATAGTGACAAGAATTGAGAAAGGAATGCTACGGTGGTTTGGTCACTTAGAGAGGATGAATGAAAGGCAAATTACGAAAGAGATATATTGTGCGAATGTGGAAGGACTGGTTGCGCAAGGGCGTCCCTGAAAAACCTACACGAACCGGAAATTGTAATTCATAGTGGCTTCATATTTTTGATTTTGAAAAATGTGTACTTTATCGTATGCATTGCGAGAAACTCCGATGGTTATAAAGTATGTATTGATAAGATGACTATTTGTTATTGAAATTTTCAGAGTGTATATTTATTCGAAATTCTGGACATGTATACATTTCATTGCACGTGACTTTACGTGTGGGTTGACACTTAGGAATGATTTTTTTGTTGAATGTGTCTCATTTTTTTGACTGTTTCTTACGTCTTCAAGCAAAAACTAGAGAACGGATCTGGATGAAACGTTAATGTGTTATAGCTTAGATACCAGAATAGTACATATGGTAGGTACATTTTACCACGGAAAAAGTCACGGGGCAGAAAGCTAGTAAAACATAAAAATAAACTCAACTCATAAAAATCATCACCTGTGACTTAAAGTGAACATAATAAATATTGTTATACAGCACAAAATTGCCCGGTACACTTCCTATATCACGTTGACCGTAAAAGGCTACATCACTTTTTTCAATATTTAAAGATATAGGTACCTATGAGAAATGACCAAAACTGGTACATTTACCCTATTATTTCAACACCATAAGACGCAAGTCTGTTGGTACGTCGAGTTTAAGTTGATATCACGATTTTTACTAAATTATACCCTGAACCATAACATCTATTCAAGAATTTCTCGTTATTCCAAGATTTTGTAATACATTGTTCGAGGTGGCTGACCAGAAAAACTGCCAAGCTGAAGGCAGGCAACCCTATATATTAAAGAATGGCATGTCTAGGGCAATCGATCTGCATCAGTTTCAGCGTGCCACCTGATGAGGTAATTTATCCCATTTTTGGGGCTCATAAAACTTGGCTGACCTTGAAACCTGCCAGGGTTTGGGCCGGCAACCTATGCGGGTTGCTATGTCCAAATGTGTCTCTTTCGATGCGTAAACGTTTCGATCTGCCACCTTATGATGTAATTTTCGATCAAAATAGCGATTTGAAGACGAACAAAAATAGAAGTTCTTCCAGGATATTCGACGGCAACCTACTAAAATCCAGTGTTCCTAAGTAGTATCTATCACTGCATTACATTTTTGAGCTGCCACCTTATGAGGTAGGGTTTCGTACAACGGGAGCTTAGTCTATCACATTTGACATGAAAATGAGTAGGAACTAAGCGAGCACTCGAAGCGAGTGGTGAAATTCAGAAATAAGTCCCCAGATACCTATTTACATCCGATGGAATGAATAGCATCCATATAGGATTATTTTGAAACAACTGGCCATATTTTTAAGTTTGACTAAGAATCGGTAACTGAACAATTTTCTCCTAGAAACATGGATCAAAATATGACTTTTTTTTACTTTTCAAACAAATCATACTGATGACGTGATCGATTTAAGTAGTACCTATGGAAAGTCCAAAAAATTTTGTCATATTTCGTTTCGACCCATGCTTCTAGGAGAAAGTTGTATAATTACCGATTCTGAGTCGAACTTAAAAATTTGGCCCATGGTTTCAAAAAAACCCTGTATAGCAGCGTTTAAAACAAACTGTTTTACTAACTGGCACAAGTAGATTGTTGTCAGGCTGAGCTGCGGGTCTAGTGCGGCCTTGGGCCCGCTGTAAAATAAAAAGGATTAATTTTATAATGGTGGATTTTTCTGACAGCTATAAAGAAAAAAAAAGTTGATTTAAAGTGGCGACAGATGGCGCTCGCAAATAACGAAATGATCAAAAGTAATCTAAAAGACTAGAAGTTACGTCAAAAACACGCACGCACGACGTTGCCAGGCTATGCTTGTCATGTCATGTCAGTCGAGCGCGGGGATTTTACACACTTTTTGATTGCTTAAGCTTCAACTATCAGTGAGAACGCAACGTAAATCGTTGCGTTCTCACTGGTATTTTTGTTACTACGTTATTATTTTACTGTTTAAATATTAGACAGTGCTACCTACTTGCTACCTTCGAATTTAAAAACAAATCAAAATGTTATAAACTCGTCATTTTAGTTTATTTCTGGTCACACCGACTTCGCTATTTGTCAGCGCCATCTCGTTTCATTATTAGAACTAACTTTTTTCTTTATTTTTCTGTCCCTCAAAAATCCCTCTTTGAAACAAGAAAACACCTACATAGTCTCTTGCCAAAAATGTTGAGACACTTCGACAACTGCGTCTGACAAAGAACAGTGATGATGACCACTTAAATAGCTTCGTTCTTTGCGAATTTCATAAGTAGGTACACTCGACAGCACATCAAGTTAAACAGTTGAACTGCGATTACGGCTTTTATTACGTAGAGCATAAAGGCGGTCTCAAGGTCAACATGTATAGTCTGATGTGCCGCCGTGTGTACATCATAATGAAAAGAAATACACGAATAGTTATAAATGCCGGAAAATATTTAGTTACTTTTCTTAGCAAAATATCAAGCTCGACGATATATATTAGGTACTAGCTGACCCAGCGCGACTTCGTTCCCGTGGCCCTACCCCCTACTCCACCCTACCCTACCCGTACTCTACCCCTTCCCTACTCTACCCCTACCCTACCCTACCCCTACCCCTACCCCTACCCTACCCCTACCCCTACCCTACCCCTACCCCTACCCTACCCCTACCCTACCCTACCCCTACCCTACCCTACCTATACCCTACCCTACCTTTACCCTACCCTACTCTACCCCTACTTACCCCCTCCTCCCCTATTTTCTCACCGTAAGAACCTTCCTTGGACTTCCACGAACATTTCAAGACCAAAATTAGCCAAATCGGTCCAGCCGTTCACGCGTGATGTCGTGACCAAGGGAAATAGGGATTCATTTTTATATATATAGATATTGCAATTTGTAATTTGATGAGTGGAATTGAAATAATATTTTGACGGTACCTTGATAAAGTCCTCCCGTGTGGGTACACAAATCGTGCTGTCCTCTTTACTCGGCGACTTTCTCTTTCTTCCGCGGCGACGACAGATGTGCGTGCGCAGTGTCTCTTCATTGGCAAAAATCCGGCTATGATCGAATTTACTAATATAGATAACTGCCTAGTCCAAATTATCAATCTCATAGTCCGTCGCTTGACAAATTTGTTTGTCAAACTTCACGTTTTCATCAAACATTGCCGCAAACGGTCAAATCATCAAATAAGTTTGACAAATTTGTTTGATCATCCTGGCAACGTCTAAGAGGCAAATAAATCTAAGATCTTATTTGACAAACACCACCGTAGCCCTTCAAACTTGTTTGTCAAACACGGCATCAGTCAAGATTTTCATTAAACACGTCAAACACGTAGAATGTTTGACAAACGCTTCAAACAGTTGCACACTATCAAATACTTTGACAAACAATTTGATCGTTTACAGGGTGCTTTAGAAAGACGATTTGACGTTTCATAGTTAGCTAATCGAAATAACCGTAACTAACACAATTTTAATAATCTTTTCGCTAACGCTAACGCAAACCACTGCGCCATGAGCTACTCATATGCTTAATATAAATCAGAAAGAATAAGATACATATGAAACTTATAACTTTTTAAATAGGACGTAGAATAAAACATACCTGCATGTGAAACATTTGTGCATAATTTTCTTGGAAATTCCAGTAGGTACCGGTGTCTGTTCTTTTTTTTGACAGCCCTATATAGTGAAAAAATCTTGGTGGTAAATGACACGTAATTATTTGTCTATGTAAATCTTAACACAAATACGAGATTAATAGCAGAATTATATGAATCCAGCAGCTGATAGTAAGTATTTTAGGCTGTTTTGCTCCCTACTAGGGCTATAATACCTGTCCCTGTCACTGCCGCGAGAATATAGTGCGTCACGCTCGCACATATGCGATGACCGCCCGTATCAAGGGATTCTTCGTGCTCCGCGCCGCCCGAACTAGGATTAAATGTTTACACAAAGACAGCACTGGAGTATCAGCGATATCGGTGCCAGCAACTGGATTCATGCAAATATCAACCATTAAGGGCTGGCGCATACATACAACTTTCAGTTAAACAACTATTTTGTTGTGTATCATATGTTTATAGGAATACATTGAAGCGCACATACTGTCAACTCGATAGCTGCTCGACAAAAAAGTCAAAAACCTTTATCGATCTGCTTTTAACTATCGATCAAACTCTCATTTTGTATTGCATTGTATTCATGTGCACTTACCATCGACTAAACTGTCGATCCGCAACTGTCAGTCTTTTGACTTTTGACATTGTTTATAACACCTTGGGTTGCTGAATAAACACTGGTCGATTTGAGGAGATAATAAAAAATCGACGAACGACTGCATCAATTTGTATGCGCACCTATAACAACTAAACGGTTTAGTTGTGTGGAAATCACGAGAACCACACAACTCGACTAAAAGTTTAGTCGATGCAAAAGTCTCTCAAAGTCTCTCAAAGTATGTATGCGCTAGCCTTAAGACTCAGGCTCCCTGTCCACCTAATGCCCCGCTTTGATATACAGGTCGCTTATGGAGCGTAGTGATGCCAGATTGAGGGGATTCCCCCCAAATTCGTGGGGCTTTTTACAGATGTAGGGGGAAGTAGTTTCGGGTGAATTTTTGGGGGAAGAATTGAATTTACGTTCGGGAGATATAAGGGGCTTTTTTTAATGACTAAAATGATATTTTTAGTATGTTTTAGCGCTTGAAACACATTAAACATAGCAATCAGAATAAACACATTTTCAAGTATTTTGGCTTGTTGGGAGGCTTTTCTTCAAAACTGGCGTTTTGGGGGGATTTCAATCCAGATTTGGGTGGAATGGAACACGGGCATCTGGCATCACTACGAGCGATGAGCGAGCAATAGGATACGAATGCATAAAAACTATGCTCCTCTACAGTGGGCAGAATTTCATGCCTCATTTAACTTAGGGTTGTATTTAACGCGGCGACTAAAAACAGTTCGGTGTACCAAAATTACTAGGTGAGCGACTTACGGCCAGAATTAATAATCAATCCACAGATAGGGATAGCCATGATCCAGATTAGTTGCTAGGCAACACCTAGCAGCACCCAGGCAACTGCCGTTAATTCTATGCTAATATCAAACGTTGCATAGCAACTAATCTGGATCATGCCTATCCCTATCTGTGGATAGATTATTAATTCTGGCAGTTACAGTGCGACAACGATTTCTGTTCCGGTGATAATCTTTGGAACTAAAACAGTTTTCATACGACAGTCTATTTTGGCAGCTAATTTCGTATTGCAAGTGGCTCCTCTGTCACGGATGTCACCGGAACAGACAGGATTGTGGGACTATAGTCCCCAATCTAACCTAACCTAAGCCTATTTTTTCCGCTGCTCACTTAGTACTATTGCGACATCAACCTTTTATTTTTTTGTCGCCCGCTTTATTATATTCCTTTAACTTACCTTAGCCGCATGCAGAAGGCTCTCCAGTTGTTCTTTGGTCTCGTCCCCCGTCTGAACTATCCATATTTCGTCGTCGCTACTCTCAATCGCTTCTTGCTTCACTTCTGTCTTTATCACTAGACCTGCCGGCTTACTCTGAAACGGAATGGCATTGGTCAAATTGGACAATAAGGTTTTTGACTGTTGTTAAAATGTGGATAAAACATTGGTCTAATGGGGAGAAATAGGCAAAGTTTTTTGTAGATGGCGCTTGTGAGATTGGAGTCCACTTTCTACTTAATCTGTGGGATAATAATGTACTCTTTGGACGATGATTGGTAAAAAATTTCATCGATTTCGACAGCTGTTATGATTGGTTGTTATTGTGACGTTAAGTCACAATAACAACCAATCAACAAAACAAAACAGCACTCCAATATCACCTACGCCCTCTGTCGTGATAAAAAGTTAGTTTTCCTTCCCATTAGACAATAGGGTATTTGACTGTTGTTAAAATGTGAATAAATGATTAATAATGACAATAAAAAAAATCACATTTTACACTCTCGACGCCAGTGTATCAAAAATGATACACAGTGCTTAACGACTCCGACTCTGTAGCTCAGTGGGTAGAGCAGTCACCCGGACAGCGAAAGGTTGTGGGTTCGAGTCCCATCGGAGCTGGTTGTGTGAGACGGGTCGATTTTTTCTAAAATACTTCATTTAAATTTTTACCCGTCTGCGGCGAAGCCAAAAAAGGGTTATGTATTTGACCTGTATGTATGTGTGTCCGTTTCTATGTTCCCTCGTAACTTCTAAACGGATGAACCGATTTTAATGAATGATACGTCGTCAGATTCGTCTTAACGGGCCGAGTGACAATGGGACATCAAAATTAACAAAAAAACAAAATGGCGGCTTTTAAGCGATATATTCTGTGCATTGTAAAAAAATATATTTTACATCATACTGCTCGGTAACTAGGATTTACTAGTATGGTAAGAGGCTGTGTAAGTTGGCATGTGCAACACAGTGTATTGTTTAGATAGAACGTTCTATTTTCAAATTACTTTGCAGTTCAAGCAGGTGAATGCTTTAATTGTAAAGTAACTTTACCATTCAAGCTATGCAAAACTCCTTGGTCAAACAATATTTTTTCATAAAATGGCATTTCATCGAATTAAATGTTTGTTCACTTGCGACGACTGTATTAAAATTAAAAATAAGTACATTTACAAGTTTTTGCAAATAAATTTGAATAAATATTTTCTATCTTATAAAAGAATCGTTTTGTCATACCAATATGAATGTTTTATTTACCTCGCATGAATTATGTAAAGTAGAATGTTTACCTCGGTTGTAAGTAGCTATTACACCCTCGAACTATATTCGCCCTCGCTCGTTTCGCTCGCTCGGGCGTCTAAATATCTCGGATGCACTCTCGATCCTTTATCGCCCTTTGCGAGCTGCGCTCGCACGGGCGCCAAATTGGATCTTGTTCTGTAATAGTTCACTTACGTTCCTTGTGTAACAAACTACTATTTTAATCCCATCGAGTGGGGTATCAAAATGAGGAGGTTACAAAGACGATGACGAAAATATAAATAAGTGATATGTTTTGAACTAATTTCGACTAATAAGTGCTAATTGTTTGTATGGGAAAAATAAAAAGTGTTGTTTTACTATTTTCCACGCAGTTTCTTCATAAAAACCTTCCCGCGTGCTTTATAGAACATATGAAAAAAAATTTGCCGAATTGGCCTAACCGTTCTCGAGTTTTGCGCTTATCAACATTCATTTTTGAATTTTATATAGATATTGTTTTCTTTGGTCACAGCTAGATGGCGCTGATAGTCGATTAGAACGCGCTAACGTTTGGCAAACATAAAATACTGTTAAAGTGAGTGTATGTATTAAAAAAAAAAAAAAAAAAAAAAACACACACTTCTCATCACTCTCTGCGCGGGACGGACGTCTCGCGCCCGCCCTCTCCGCTCTCCTCGCACTCTCCGTATTGTGAGTATTCCAGTACACAGCGACCTTTCGCTTGTACTCGTCGCAAACATCGCTGCTTTGCGTTTGTATCAAAACGTAAAGTGGTTATTTTTGCTCGCGATTTGAGTTGGTGGAAACTTAACAGTGCCAACTAAGCCAACTTGAGCGCTCCCGGTTCGCTCTCTAGGCCTCCCAGGCCTAGGAAAACCGCAGTCCCGGACCCATTGCACTTGGGCCTAGTCCCAAGGGAAAGGGAGCGAGTGGCTATCCATTAGGGATACCTGCTCACACGGCAGTCCCCCCTCCCCCCTGCCCCTGGCGGGGGGTGTCTTTTTTGCTCTTCTAGCATTGTTATTATCTCTCTCTTTCCAATTTCATTTTCGCCGCTATGAACGCGGCAACGTTAGATATGGACGCGGCAACGTCAGCGTTTGTTAAACGCCTCATGGCGATCCCAGGTATATTGGATACCTTAATTCCAATCGTCGAATCGGCTGCAAAGCGACTCGATTCGAATCCAACCACTTCCAATGAGATGGAGTTCACTCCCACCTCATTGAAGAGGGCCTCGTCTGAGAGGTCCCTTTCTTCGTCAGACATTTCTCAGGACCTCCCGACTGTTACCGTAAACAGTCTCCCCCGCAAGGGGAAAAAAGGGAAAAAAGCCAAGAATCGGCCCTTGCCGATTCCGGAGCTCCCGAAAACCCCTTCCCCCACTCTACCCCCGGTTGCTCAAAGCAAACCCACTCTCACTTCGCTGGACAAGACCGCTACCGCGGTCACAGCGCCCACCACGGCCAATGTGCCACCAACCTCCGCGCAAAACGCGCCAACCCGCCCACACACGCGGGCCGATCCCACTCCCGCCAAACCTAAGGCGCCTCCCCCGGTTTTCCTTCGGGCAAAGGACAAATGGACCGAAGTGTCCAAAATGTGCCTAGCCGCAAAAATTAACTACACCCGTGCGTCCAACACGGGTTCGGCCATTAAGATCGAGGTGTCCACCATCTCTGATTATCGTGAGCTAATCAAGCTGCTATCCACTTCTCAGATAGCCTACCACACTTTCGCGCTCTCGGAAGAGCGCAAGATCCGCGCGGTACTCCGAGGGGTACCCGTGGAGCTTCCCACCGATGAGATCAAAGCCGATCTCATCAGCCAGGGCTTCCCTGTCGAAGCCGTACATCCTATGTACGGCCATGGCAGGCGCCGCTTCCCTCTGGCGTTGGTCGCAATGACCAACACAGCCCAAGCCAAAGAGCTTTACAAGGCCAAAGAAATTACCATCTGCGGCCTTTCAAAAATCACCGTCGAGCCCCCGCGCAGTCGCGGGGTCCCAGCGCAATGCCACCGGTGCCAACTTTACGGGCACGCGGCGGCCAATTGCACGGCCCCACCAAGGTGCGTCAAGTGCCTTGGCTCACATTTCACCAGAGAGTGTGAACGCACTCGTGACACTCCTGGTCAGCCCGCGTGTGTCAACTGCGGCCTCACCGGCCACCCGGCCAACTGGAGAGGGTGCATACGCGCCCCCCGCCCAGATCCCAAGTCCCAGTCATATAAAAAAGGGCCAAACCGGCAACCTCCCAGGAGCCCGCATGCGGGCCCTCCCCCCCCTCCCACAAACAACACCCAAAACTTCCCCGATCTTCCAAAATCGGGAGGTAGGACAGCTGCACAGGCCACAAAGTCGGCCTGGGGTGGCTCTAAGACCTACACCCCTACCCAGGTACCCGCCCCCACAAATTGGCGCTCTGAAGCGCTCCCCCCGATGCAATCACAGTCCTACTCTAAAGAGGAAGACCTTGATTACGTCCTCAATTCAATAAAAAATATTGACTTCGATGAGGTCTCAATCATAGCCCATAAGTTACGCACTGCCCGGACTAGCCGCGAGCGCGTAATAATAATGGCCCAACATAGTCAGTGTCTAAAAACACTTCAAAGTTTGAATTAAAACTTCCTCCCATTCAATAATTATTATTATTCCCTTTATTACATTTTAAATACTTACAAAATTATATTTCTAAACATTAAATTTTTACAATGTATAACACTAAAAAATATAACATTTAAAAATACAAAAATGCAGTTCCCCAACGGCAGCAAGATCAAGGTCCCAGCTACCGATGGTTAAGGATCCAGAGACAGGAACCTTCTCACTATACGAGCCGTGTCCAGAAGTACTGCCTTCTGCATCTGACTCCCGATCCATCCACCTAACGCGAGCCTCTTAAGGTGTTTATCGAGGCTCTTGGCTATCAGCCCATGGGCAGATATGACTATCGGAACAACAATTGCTGAATCAATGTCCCACATGTCGACAATCTCGTGTGCTAAATCAAGATATTTGTTTTCTTTATCTTTTTCAGCTTTCACAAGGTTGTCGTCATGGGGAACAGTGACATCAACAATTATTGCGCGGCGTTCGTGTCGATCTATCAATACAATATCAGGCTTATTAGCTACAATAGTCCTGTCTGTAATGATAGATTTATTATTATTATTAATATTCCGCCAACCATCCCACGGCCAACCTGAGCCGCCTATTGGAGGCCCAGGAAGCCGTCTTAGCCCAGGACCCCTCTGGTCATACCCAGTCACTTTCACAGGACCCCTCAGGTCAGCCCCAGTCCTCTCAATCGGCGATTACCCCTTCTGGGAGTCAGTCGAATTAATTTCATTTCATTTCCGGCCACGCCCACTTTGGACGTAAGCAGTATTAAATTCACACATGGCCGGTCAGCCCTTCAGGATGTCGGTCATTTTCAGTGCGCACTTCACTTAGGTGAGTGACGCCCTGCGCCACGCCCCTCCAGGGCCGTGGTCGCCTTCGATAAGCTGAAATACCCGTCCAGGTAACAGCAGATTTCAGGCAGTGTTTAGTCGGTAAGAGTCCGACATAACCATTACAGCCGGCTGTAATGGTATCCATGAGGATTCACTGCCTCCTTCCCTCGCTTCCCGGAAGGTTGCCGGATGAGCGATTGTTTCAATAGGAAACGGTCGGTCGTTCGACGCAAAAAAAAAAAAAAAAAAAAAATTAAAATTTAAAATAAATTGAAATAACTTGAATTGTTATAAGATATACGAATTGCGATGCTAAAATATCTGTTTTAACTTTTAGGTAGGTATATGACGTAATAATTAATTAATTTAAATTTAAAAAAAAATTGTTCGTCGAATTTTAACGAAATCTTTTTCATTTTCATTGATAGTTAAGTTAGTCAAGAAGTTTTATTTCCTTCCTTTGGTTTATTATAATATAATAGGATAGGAGTAGTTTAGAATTTTGGTTTAGAAGTTTTATTTTCTTTGGTTTATTTAATAGGAGGCGATAATAATAGGAGTTGTTTAGAATTTTGGTTTTACGTGAAGTTAACGACCAAAACTCCCTACAAGAATTGACACGTCTGCGAGGTCTTGCTCATGTACATAGAACATTTAACTAAAAAGCTTAAAATAAAAAAAACGAATTTAAAAAACTAAAAAAAAACCCGTCTGCGGTGCAAAAAACTAAAAAGAAAAAAACAAGCAAAAAAGATCGATTGTGGATTGAATATGTTCTTAGTTATTACTAGTAAATTGTATGCAGCGTTATATATATTAGGTACTTAATACAAATTTTAAGTAAGAGAATTCTCGGAAGCAGGCGGGATCCATTTGCGTATAAAATCTATAAAAATATCATGGATCCCGCCTGCTTCCAAGAATTCTCTTACTTAAAATTTGAAAAAGAACATATTCAATCCACAATCGATCTTTTTTGCTTGTTTTTTTCTTTTTAGTTTTTTGCACCGCAGACGGGTTTTTTTTTAGTTTTTTTTTCAATAATACACAGTGTCCAAACACTTGTGTATCATTTTTGCACACACACTCTACTTCGTTTCTATAAAGACTGTGTATCATTGCGCACACGTTTTCTATGTTTCGTATGGCTCTGGCCCATGCGGTTTTCCTGAGGGTTTTGGGTAAGGAAATCGGGAGAATACTTTGTAAGATATCAAGAAAACAAATGGACCGGAAGGCTTACAAGACTCGCCGAATTTTGCTATCAATTTTTTAACGTTGTGAATGTACAATTATAAAAATATAAAACCGCCTTCAAAAAAATGACATCAAAAAGGTAAGAAATAATCCCTCAACAAATAACGTAAGTACTTTGAAGTCGGGCGTGAAACATGTACCTACAATATTTTGTTGTTTTTGTTAAAACCCGCCCGACTTCAAAGTACTTACGTTATTTGTTGAGGGATTATTTCTTACTTTTTTGATGTCATTTTTTTGGAGGCGGTTTAATTTTTTTATAAAAATAATTTTTATTTAACTCTTTTTAGTGCATCATGCAGGCGTTTTACGTGTATTCTGGTAAATAGGTATGTGATCAAACTGAGAGCCTCCTTTTTTGAAGTCGGTTAAAATACCTTGAGGTATCCCCTTTCCAACAAAACAAGAATCATCTAAATCGGTTTATAAACAAAGGAGTTATGCCTAAAGACACGTAATAAATTCACATAAAGTGATAACGAAAACGACAGTATTTTCAAGATTTCCTGAAAACTACTGAAGCGATTTCAAAATTTCAAAAAATGGGACCAACTTGGGAAAAAACCTGATGTTATAACGTTTGAATCATTTCAATCGGTTCAGCCGTCTTCGAGTAATCGGCGTACATACATATAAACAAAAAAATAAACGCGACGAATAGATAACCTCCTCTTTTTCAATTTTTGAAGTCGGTTAAAAATAATTTAAAATCATCATCGATCAGTTAAATACAGTCAGGCAGGTATTCTTACCTCTACGCCATATCGGTAGAAACCTATAGGAAATTGTATAACGACGAAAAAATAAGTTATGAACCTACCGAAATCTCAGGGATATCCGATTGTTTCTCGCCTTCGGGTTTCGCACCACATTCTACAAAATGGAAGAAATAAAATTATATCTCTAATGCTAATATTACACGGTTCAACCAAATTGATTCACTTTGGTTGAAAGGCGCAGAAATACAGGCGCTCATTGACATTGAATGATTCACTTTTACGTTTAAATTGTTCATTTTGGTTGCTTCATCCAAATTGAAAGGCAAAAGTGAACCGTGTATTTCCGCAATAGCAAAGCACTTCATGACTTTCAAGATTACTAGCGGATCCTCGCGGTTTCACCCGCGTGGTACCCGTTCCCGTGGGAATATCGGTGTAAAATATAGCCTAGGTATGTCACTCGGGAACAATGTAGCTTTCTAAGGCGCAGCGCAGACGACAGACTATCCGTGACGCACTTTTGTTTGTAAATACATACTACATAGTCTGTGAAAATAGAACCTATGCAATTGGGTATTTGACTGAATTTTTTTTATTGACTTAAAATGTGTGTGTTAAACAACATTTATGTGAAGACTAGCCTTTTGCTCGCGTGAACTATACGACGTTATCCCGCGGGAATGTGATATTTTTCCGGGATAAAAAGTAGCCTATGTCACTCACCGGCTCCCAAACTATCCCCATATCAAAAATCACGTCGATCTGTTGCTCCGTTTTGACGTTAAAGACGGACAAACAAACACACATTCTTATAATAACTTTTTCATAAAGAATCCAGGCGAATACTAGGCGTCTGTCACTCGATGTTTTAATCCATAGAAGTTAGATCCGCAGAAGAGCTAGTATATATGTGTTAACGCCATCTATCTGATACCTAAGGCAACAATATCAGTCCTTGCCTTTCCTGTCAAACCAATAGTACCTTTGGTTTCGGATGGATGGCGCTAGCTCTTTGTCGATAAAGCAGTAGTAGTACTGCTTTACCTATCACGTTACATGTCATCTTTCGACACTCTGCCATTTGGCATTATATTCTCAAGCGCAACGCGCAACGCCAACTATTGTACTTAATATTATAATAAAGACAATTTAAAACCTTTTTGGGGCGTTCAACTTTTCCTAAACAATATGCGATAGAAAGAGATGCAACGTCTGGCCGTTCGTAATTAGCGCAGTACAAGCTGAATTGCACTTTATTGCGTTGTAATTAGAGTTCCTTTTTGTTTAAATGGTTTAGCGGAGTGCAGCTTCTGTACTTGTACTAAGTATTATTTGTTCTATGTATGGATTTTATATGACAAAGTAAGGAATTAATGAAACATTACCAGCTGCAACTGAATTCTCATTGTTCTTGTCAGAATTGTCTGTATTGGCTACAGGTGATGTCGTAGTGGGATTTGATACATTTTCTGCAAAGAAAATATTCCTTCAGTCCTTGAAACAAGAGTAATTTATAACAAAACTAGCGGATCCTCGCGGTTTTACCCGCGTGGTACCCGTTCCCGTGGGAATTTCGGGATAAAATAAAGCCTATGTAACTCGGGAAGAATGTAGCTTTCTAATGGTCAAAGAATTTTCGAAATCGGTCCAGTTGTTTTGGAGCCTATTCGATGCAAACAAACAATAGAATCTTTCCTCTTTATAATATTAGTATAGATAAAGATAGGCTAACTGCGCCCCGGAGCTTCGCTCCCATAGAATTTCGGTGGACTTAGCACCAAGTCCTACCACCAACCAAACAGAATACAAATGTACCATATTATTACCCTTTTGCGTGCCCGACAGGGTCCATTATGCTCTAATATAAATACGTATCATCCTCTGTATCTACATTATGGTTCATCATCATCATCATCAGCCTATTAACGTCCACTGCTGGACATAGGCCTCTCCAAGAGTACGCCATCGAGCACGATCAGTGGCTGCTCTCATCCAGCTCTTGCCAGCCACTCTGCACAGATCGTCGCTCTACCTAGTCTGAGGGCGTCCTACACTACGTTTGCCGATTCGCGGTCTCCACTCTAGAACTCGTTTACCCCAGCGGTTATCGGTTCTGCGGCTTATATGGCCGGCCCACTGCCACTTCAGTTTGCTAATCCGGTGGGCTATGTCGATTACTTTGGTTCTCTGTCGGATTACCACGTTCCGGATTCGATCCTTCAGAGAAACTCCGAGCATTATGGTTGCAAATAAAGTATTGAGTATTGAGTACCACTGGGAATCTAACCCAGGACCTCTGGGCCTGATACCGGTGGTACTCACTACTAGACCACACATCCAGTAGAACAAGTGATCAAGTAAATTAACAACTCTTACCATTGACGTCAGTGTCTTCTGTTTTTTCTGTTTTAATGCTCTGTTTGTCTTTCTTATCGTGGGCTGCTTTCAAATGGCCTTTTAACCAACCTGCATTGGCGTATCCTGAAAGAACAACACCTATAACTAGTGTCCTTAAGTGCAATTACATTTAATTCCCAACTTTTTTATCCGCAACGGGGTACGACTTAAGGA
The DNA here is from genome assembly GCA_949710035.1 of Crambus lathoniellus. Lineage (NCBI taxonomy): Eukaryota > Metazoa > Arthropoda > Insecta > Lepidoptera > Crambidae > Crambus > Crambus lathoniellus. The sequence goes on along the minus strand of OX453325.1, from coordinate 2,203,085 downwards.
CTTAACCCACTTATACCGCACCGCTCCCACCCAACCAATGTATGAGCAGTCAAATATGGACTTAATGTCGTGCTCTGTAAATGCACTTTAGCTTGCGGCAGGCTCGCTTACCGCGCGCTGTCTGCTAGGTATCGTATATTGTTACTGTAAAGTGCATCTACAGTGACCGATATTAAGTCCATATTTGGCTGCACATACTTTGGTTGGGTGGCAGCGGTGCGATATAAGTGGGCTATGACCTTAAAACCTTCATCAAACATCATGTTACATCTAAGTCAGTCAGTCAGGGGGCGGTGCGAAATCCATAGAAGTTAGATCCGCAAAAGAGCTAGAATATATGCGATAGAAAGAGATGCAACGTCTGGCCGTTCGTAATTAGCGCCGTACAAGCTGAATTCCACTTTATTGCGTTGTAATTAGAGTTGCTATTTATTTAAATGGTTTAGCGGAGTGAAGCTTCTGTACCTGTGTCTATTATTTATTCTGTGCCCAAGTGCCGGAACAAATTGTCAAACAACGGCTTTGTTAGAGACTTGCCCCCCTTGTACCTGAGCTTTAAATCTTGTGTAAATATAATTGTAAACTCCCTTTTCAGTATATTTTTAAAATGTTACAATAATAAAATATTTTCTGCAGATTTTTCTATGTCTACTAAGTAATTCACTCTAACGATACCTAATTATTTCACACATTGAGTAGTTCTAATATATCTATCTATGCTATGTTTAATTACCGTATTCGCATATAGGACACGGGTATACCACCCCTTCTTCATAGTCGTGTTTGTGTTCATCTACATGCTCCATCACTGAAGACAAATCGGGAAATATGCGATCGCAGAACCTAAACCAAACATAATTAATATTATTAATCTGTACATAGTATAAAAAAGTCACTTTCTGTCGTCTGTACACTTAGGCTCAGCTCAGCGCAGACAGAACGGAAAAATTCTCGCGGAAATTTTTGAGGTCATTGAAAAATGAACCATGTCGCCATAGCCATAGCCATAAAATATATAATTTTAATATCAACAGAGAAGTCAGCGTCGCTCGCGCGCATTACTTCTTGTATAGTCCGTTCGGTTAGATAGTGTCGGTACACCCGCACGGCATTGTGGCTCTTGCTATAAAATGCAGATATAAAATAATACACTCAAGTTGGGTACCAAAGTCAATTTTAATGAAAATTTGGATATTTTTATATAAAAGAAAGTTAAATAAGTGATTTACAAATAATAACAATTATTGTAAAAATTTTATATGATTATTATGATTACTCATCATTGCTCGAATTGTCACAAGTCACAACCGTCGTTACCACCTGTATTTATAATAAACATAGATTATTTAAGAAAATATAATTTAATGAATGCCGAATCCCAAAATGCAATTCCATTTGCGGGTGTACACCGCACGCGGCTTCTTTTGTTTATGCGGCGGCATCCTTTGACAAGAAGCGGCACGTGCCAAGGCGGCGCGATAAAAGGGCGACACTATCTAAGCGAATGGACTTTATGATTTTGTATTTTAGGCTATGGTGACATGGTTCATTTTTCAATGACCTTCAAAATATCCGCAAGGATGTTTCCGTTCTGTCTGCGCTGAGCCTGGCGGTTCTGGCAATGCGCTGCGCCCCGTCGCGGAGCGCGTGATAGCGCGGGATTGCGGTATAGCTATGCGCGTACATCAATACGGTATTTTACTGATTTTTTTATATTTCTTTAAAATGTTTTCGAAGTATTAGCTACACAAAACAAGTTTTTATTTTGAATTATCTTGAATATTTTCAAAGATATAGGACTTCAAACTTTATAATTAGACAAGGACAGGACGCTATCTTTGTGACGTCAGTGAGTTAGTAGCGTCATAGTCACGCCATAGAAGATTTCGTTTTAGAAAGAGACAGCTATAGTCAAAATCAAACAGACTATAATTCTTTTATTAACCGACTTCAAAAAAAGGAGGAGGTTATCAATTCGACTGTATATTTTTTTTTTTATTTTTTATGTGTGTTACCTCAGAACTTTTTAGTTAATGAACCAATTTGGATAATTCTTTTTTTATTTAAAAGGTGACGGTTCTCGTGTGGTCCCATTCAAATTTCATCAAGAACTGACAAGAAGTTCAGGAGTTATCCTGAATAATGTGTATTGAGACTTTATTTGGTTATATGGATGATTTCATATTTTCATCAAATTGGGGATCACTTTCAAAATTAATTTTTTTTCGAAAGATGGTACTTCTGACCTGATCTTATTTTCACCAAGTCAGGACCAGGAGATAAAATCCCAAGAAAATTGAGAGAAATTCTCAAATATAGGCAAGCCTTATGCGTTACATTTATTTTTGAAGTTAGTCAAGTATTTGCATCTGGTAGTCATCATCTCATAGTGATGAGCCGGTGATAGAAGCTAAAACTCCTAAACGGTTAGGAGCTGGAGAATATTTCTTTAAGTATTAATCGTACGTATGGACCAATAGTTATATTCTTTCAGGTTATTAGGGTGAGCTGATGATGAGAGGTGAAACTCCTCAACAGTTAGGAGTTATATGATGTTTTATAAATACCATATGCACGAATGGACCTTCAGATGTATTCCTTCAAGTTATCTAAGTAGCTGAAGATGGAAAGCTGAATTCCGTAACGGATAGGATATTTACAACAATTTATCATAATCACTATGTAGTTTCTTAAGCTACTTCACTAAAAACCGAAAAATAAAACGTTTTTGAAAAAAAAATGTAACCGCCTTCAAAACGGATCTTCAAACAAAAATTAACTAACACTAAAAAACGAAAAAAATAATAAGATTTTTTAATTCAAAGGACGTTGATATGATTGTGACTTTTTCTAATTTATCTTGGTACTTACTGAACTGTTTGAAGTCGGTGCCAAGCCAAAAAGAAGCCAAAAAGAATAAGAACGAAATATACTGAGTGAAATAACAAACATATTTTAAAAAAACCCGGTCTCAAGTGTGAGGTTTAGGACGTATTTACCTCAATACCTATTAGACGGCACCGACTTCAAACAGTTCAGTAAGTACCAAGATAAATTAGAAAAAGTCACAATCATATCAACGTCCTTTGAATTAAAAAATCTTATTATTTTTTTCGTTTTTTAGTGTTAGTTAATTTTTGTTTGAAGATCCGTTTTGAAGGCGGTTACATTTTTTTTTCAAAAACGTTTTTATAAAACAGATTCAAATTATATTTTCATATTTGGTATTCTTAATTGCAATTTTTTTTAACGTCATCATTAAATATCTACATTTCAACAACAGTAAAATACCCTATTAGGTTTGGACTATATGCGTCAGAAATTGGTCCGGATTGTAAGAAAAACTAAGCGATTTCTTGAACGACGGATTGAATCCGGGCTTGTCTGGTGTTGTTTTATTTCGGACCGGACCGATTCCTGACGCATATAGTCCTAGCCTTGGTTTAGAAAACACGCCTAGTCCAACACACTGAAAACGAGACGCGGCGCGGCAGCGCAGGCAGTATGGAGTGGGGTATGGAGATCTCGATTTGCGCACCGCGACGGGGAGCGTCCCCAATGTTAGAACCGCCTTAGATCTTTCAAACTAGGTACGCAACGAATTCTAATGCGGTTTTCATTAATAGACAGAGTAATTCAAGAGGGGTACTAATATTAAAACATGTGAAAGTGTGATTTTATATTATTTTTATGCATTCACAATGCAATTTTGTAAGTATATTTTTACTATCACATTTTTCCTATGTGAAAGTGTGTTTGTTTGTTTGTCAAGTCAAAACGGAGCCACATTTCTGGATTTTTGTATAGTTTGGGAGCTGAGTGACAAGGCTACTTTTTATACTGGAAGAATTTCAAATTCTCACGGGATAATGTCGTGTAGTCCAAGCGGGTGAAGCCGCCAGGGCGGAAGACTAACCAGCTGTTACAGAAAGCTCCATTAAAGTTAATGCTTCGTTAAATCTATTGCTGTCACTAATCACTTTTCGTTGTCAAAAAATAAAAAGTGACAGCAATAGATTTAATGAAGCATTAACTTTAATGGAGCTTTCTGCAACTGGGTGTAAGTAGTGTAGGTATAATAAAATCTAAGTAAATTGCACCCGTGTATGATTGCTGATGATGAAAGATTTACCTGCACTTCAACTCTGTAATAGTAGAGGTCTCACATTGATACTTTCCCAAAAACTCTTTGACCTCTTCATCTGCATCATCCAAATGATCAACAATATTCTCATCAATTTCTGGAGTCAAAACTATTTCTACATCACTGGAACTATCTCTACCCTCGTCTTTGACTATTATTACATCATCTGATGACCTTGGGTCATTATCTATAGGTTTGGTAACAATTTCTCCATCAGAACCTATTTCTACTTTAACGAACTCAACCTTCTCTTTCTCTTGTCTATGTTTCGGCTTCTCTTTGCTTGTACGACCGCTTTCGGATACGATTTTACTTTTAAATTCAATTTTGTTGGTCTTTTGGAAAATGTATTGCTGGTTGTTTCTTATAACTAAGTATTCGTCAGGATTCAAGCACTGATTGGGACCTTTCATTCTGCAAGGCTTGAAATTCTCACCGAGACAGCTTTCGCAAATTATTTTCAACTGCCTAGAAGATTTCTTTTGCGGTGACGACCTGTGAAGTTTCTGATCTTCATTGTCAAACAGATAAAGTTTGTCAATATTGTTTTCAACGTACTTCCCGCATATAAAACAATTCTGGTTTTCGTTATCACCAATTAAAATTCCCTCATACCTATCGTAACTAGGAGGTTTGGGATTCCAATTCTTATGCACTACTCTGGTAGGATCACTTTTGCGTACATGCTTACGTTTTTCATTAAAATTCTGGTTCTCATAAGGGACTGATAGGACGGGGGAATCCTTAAACATATTCAAAATATCTTCTCTTGTATAACCGGTAAAATCATCACCTCTATTGAATTTTTCTTCATAGCTTTTATAGTTTTCTCTAATGAGACTTCTTGGGGACTTATTTTTGTTAGTAACAGGGTTTAAAGTAGTGTAAGTTTTGGCTGTACTGGATTCTAAGTACTTAGTGAACTGGGCTTCGAAAACAGACGTGTTATTGCAGACTAACTTAAACGGTAGACTGTTGACAAAACTGCATTTGGGGCTAGCATTTTTGCTAGACCAACGCGATACCGGACTTTCTACTATGTTATACTTTTTGGTGTTTTCTTCTAAAACGTTTTCCACGTCTAAATCTTCGAGGTCATCTTCAGTGTATTTGATGAAAGGTATTTTTTCTGCTGTAAGATCAACGGGTGGGTCTTCATTATCGAAATGAATTTGAGAAGCTCTGATTTGAGTGCCATCATCTAGGATATAAACTAAGTCATTTGTATCTTGGCTGGGGTCCAACATTTGGTCGAAGCTTTGCATCGAAAGGTCCTGTGCGTGTGCGTTTTGTTCAGCAGTTACGAGAAAACGATAAATATTATCGTTTAATGAAACAGGTTGGTTTCGAGTTATCGAATTCAGGTCGACGTCATAACCGAGAATCGATCTGTAATTAAGATTATTTCTGAATGGTACATGTGCGGATCTAGAATTTGGTTTATATGTAGGTAAAAATGTTAGTCGCCCTTATGCTGGGGATTCACCTGCGTGACGCCTAACGGGGCGTTAATAACGGCATGATTAGCGTTCATTAAATTGTGCACTAAACTTAAGCAAATTAGCGCGCTGACCCGGCCACACCTACGTACTATATCAAATAACGCGCTAATTAATTAATGGCATCAAACACAGGTGAAGCCCCAGCATTACAGACATAAATTGATTTTTCTTTAAAAAACAGAAAATTACTGTCTTAATGTACAAGTGGGTCCCATGGCGTAGTGGTTAGCGCGCTCGGCCTGCGATCGTTGAGGTTAAGCAACTTTCGCAATGGTCGTTCACAGGATGGGGTGACCAAAAAAACTTTACATATCAAGCTCCTCCGTGCTTCGGAAAGCACATTAAGCTGTTGGTCCCGGCTGCATTTGCAGTTGTTAATACCCACCAATCCACACTGGGCCCGTGCAGAGGCGTATTTACCTAAGGGCCAAGGGGCCAAGGGGCCATGGCCCAGGGCGGCAGGGTGCTAGGGGCGGCGCAAGCCGCCCCGCTCAGCTTAGCGCGCCCACTTGTCATCGGATGTCGGAAGAAAATCAAAAAGCTTAAGTACTAATAAACTATTGTCAACAACATCTTAAACTCAAAAATCCAGTTATAATGATTTTTACCTATTATTTTATTTCTTATTTGTCTGATGCTTTGTCTAATGAAATTCAAAAAGTTTGCCAGGGCGGTTTGGGCCGCCGCCCCACTCAGCTTTGGGTGCGCTTGTTATGATTTTTACCTATATTTTATTTTTAATCTGTCTGATAAAATTCAAAAAGTTTACCAGGGCTGCTCATGCCGGCCACCCCGCTTAGCTTTTGGTGCCGATTGTTATGATCTTTACCTACCTTAATTTTATTTCTCATTTGACAGATGAAATTCAAAGTTTGCCAGGGCGGCTCAGGCCGCCCCGCTTAGCTTCAGGTGTCTGCTTGTTATGATATTTACCTTTATTTTATTTTTCATTTGTCTGATAAAATTAAAAAAGTTTTCCAGGGCGGGCGGCTCGGGCCGCCCCGCTCAGCTCCGGTTGCCCGCCTGTTATGATCTTTACCTTTATTTTATTTCTCATTTGTCGGACAAAATTCAAAAAGTTTACTAGGGTGGTTGGGTGCGCGCTTGCTATGATCTTTAATTATATAACTTATTCCCAGTTGTCTAATAAAAATTCAAAGAGTTTACTATGATGGCTCGGGCCGCCCCGCTTAGCTTTGCGTGCCCACCTGTTATAATCTTTACTTAAATTTTATTTCCCATTTGTCTGATGAAATTCAAAAAGTTTACCAGGGTGGCTTGGGCCGCCCCGCTCTGCTTTGGGTGCCCGCCTATTATGATCTTTATTTTTATTTTATTTCTCATTTGTCAGACAAAATTCAAACAGTTTACCAGGGCGCCTCATGCCGCTCCGCTCAGCTTTGTGTGCTCGCCTGTTATGATCTTTACTTACCTATATTTTATTTCTCATTTGTCTGATTAAATTCAAAAAGTTTACCAGGGCGGCTCGGGCCGCCCCGCTCAGCTTTGTGTGCCCGCTTTTTATGTTTTTTACTTTAATTTTATTTCTCATTTGTCTGAAGAAGTTCAAAAACCTACCTTATTGTCAACAACACCTAAAACTCATATTATAAGTAAACAAAAAAAATCAACTACAATGATAATTTGTTTTTTTAATTTTTTGTTGCATCTTAGAGCGCGTGCGATGTTTATTCTATTGAGTGTTTTTTAGTTATTAAAGTTTTTTTTTCTTGAATGTATGGGGCGGCCCACGTAACTGGCCCAGGGCGCCAAATATCAAAATACGCCCTGGGCCCGTGTGTGGTGGGTCATAGCCCATTCTCCTTATCCACTATAAGGAAGGCCACTGCCCCAGCAGTGGGGACATTAAATGGCTGATGATAATAAATGTATAAGATGGTGAGAGATATTCAGCTAAACATACTTGGCTTTGTTGAGAAATGTTTGGAAATCATCGCCCGGCTCAATTCTGACGGATACTTCTTCACCATTTGCATTCTCCATGCAGAGAATCAGTGGTTGTTGTTCAGCCATTTACTAAGCTGTAAATAAACATGCTTGTCTAAGAAAATTTGACTAAAGTAATACTTAGTAAACATTTTGTACAACTCGGGCGAGCTAACTTGACACCTGCATATTATACCTATCTGTCACTCTCCGGACATGACAGAATCGAGTGAAAGAGACGGGTATAATTTGCAGGTGTCAAGTTAGCTCACCCGAGTTGTAAACTTAAACTCTGGTTGGCTGGTTCGGAGTTTAAAAACGCACGCACGCACAAAGGGAACCAAAGTGAATATATAACTAACTATTCTGTGAATTATTTCAAGCATCTACCTGTTGCCATTATTAATATCGAGCAAAAACGGCCAAAAAATTTAAGTTTGTTGTATGGAAGCCCCCTTAAACATTTATTTTAATACAGTTGCTCAATAAGTGGCGTATTGCAGGGACGTAAAGCGTTCGGGATGTGGGCTATTACAAACTCGAGCTTTTTCTTTACCTTTCCCAAACTCGTGCGTTTTCTTTCCCAACTGTCAAAATAATGTCTATTAAAAAGAAAAAACCAACCACGAAGTTTTTACAAAAAAAAAATCATAGAAGTTTTTATGAATCATGCAAATATTTCTAAAAAGAAGCTAAGTATACTAATTTGTTTCAATATCAGATTTAAAAGTAATTTTAATTAAAATTTAAACATTAAATTAATATTAGTATCGGCCAAATTAAATTTATGAATATAAAAAGTTGGCTGTATGACGTGCACTGCCATAGTCTCTGCTTATAGGAGTTTGCGCGGGTTTTTGTTATGTTAGGTTTCATTTCGTTTCATCTCATTTAATTTCATTTTCATTTCATATCAATAAAAAAGTTCTACTGAAGACTTGGCTGTATGGGCATAGTTCCCATGGCCAACCCAGAATGGGTGAAGAAAACAAAAAAAATCTCTGGCTATATTCTTTTACGATTAGTTAATTGAGTTTATTGTGTTTTATTATTTTATTAAATTGCTTAATTTTTTCACAACTGTATTAAAAATAGTTGTTCAGTACACGTGCGGAACCATCATTGCAACTTGTTCCGACTGTCAACCCTCACCTTCGGCTGCGCCTCGGCTCGGGTAGACATTTGTCGGAACTCTTTGCAATGACAGGTTTTCCGCACTCGTAATGAAATATACTATTTTATTGTTTTTAGTATTTGTTCTTATAGCGGCAACAGAAATACATCATCTGTGAAAATTTCAACTGTTTAGCTATCACGGTTCATGAGATACAGCCTGGTGACAGAAAGACAGAGTCTTAGTACTTACCTAATAGGGTCCCGTTTTAACTCTTTGGGTACAGAACCAAAAAAAATAAAAATTTGTTAAATGAAAAGTAAAGCTATGTTAATTAAAAATAAATAAAATACATATTTTTTTTTTAATTACAATACAAATTAATTAATAATAAGTTATAAATTAAGCTATTTAATTATGAACTAAGTCTGAGCCGAACTGAATGAAAGTTTTTAAACTTACATAAGTACTTAACAAATAATTAAAACAATAAATAAATTTGCTGAATTATGTATTAAAAGTCAAGAAAAATAAACCGCCAATGTCTTTTTGCTATATTTTAATAAAGTTTGGTAAGAAAATAAAATAAAGTTTGAAGAAAGTTTTAGTCAAGGTAGAAATAAAGTCATTTTAACTTATTGATTTTCTCAAGTAAAATATTTCCAGCCAAGAATGGATATTTTGATCGAAGCGACATTTGACATGGACACTGGCCACTAAACAAAATAAATAGGTACTTATCAGCCAGTAACAAATATCAAATCACAGTAGTAAAACTAACACCTATACAGTGCAGAATATTGTAGTTTATAATTATATAAAACAATATTGATAAAATAAACTCACCTTATCATAAGATAACACGATAAATTCAACAGTTTTCTTTATCAACTGGCATTTGAAGTATGTAAAACAATTGAAAGAAATTTTAAAACCATTTCTGTCATTTTTTCAAAACAAAAACATTCGAAAACATAGACAATCCGGATGTCGAATGTCGATTCAATATTCTTAAACATGATTGGTCGAAATAATGAATGTGTTAGTATGCTTGATGTGCGTCAAGTTAGCAGCCTCACAACAGAATTAGATGGTTTTGATTATGTCAAAAAATACTGTATAAATAGTGTTAAATAGTGATGTATATTAAATAAATAGTGTAAGTTTGATTCAAAAGATATTTGAGTATCTTAGTGAGGCTGCTAACTTAACGTCAAGTTAGCAGTCACCTCAAGAAATACAGTTCGTATCAATGTGATTTATATGTCAAAAAATACTGTATAAATAGTGTATCGTAAACGCAAAATTTCAAAAGTAGTGCTTTAATACAAGCCGAGATATTAGGGTCTCTAAGTGGGCTGCTAACTTGACGTTTCTTGCGATGGAGATTCCAGGGAAACAGGTACAAGTTTTAAATAAATAAATACTTGAAAAATTACTGTGTGAAATAGTGAATCTTATGATATAAATAAAAAAAGAATTCTTCTTTGCTATTTTCAAAAAATCTAATGTTAACTTCTACCATACATTCGAATTTAGGTACAGTCGTGTACAGTTTTCTTTAGACGTACTGATATTGTCAAATTTTTTATTCCAGTCATTTTAAATGATACATAATCTATCGTATCATCATCATTTCAGCCGTACGACGCCCACTGCTGGGCATAGGCCTCCCCCAAGGATCTCCACAACGATCGGTCCTGCGCTGCCCGCATCCAGCGGCTTCCCGCGACCTTGACCAGTAGCCCGATTCTCGTAATATAAACCGTGACGATATCGTAGCGATTTAGTCGTTGAAACCATATTCGTATTCACAACTGTCGATAGAACTTGAGCGGCAGCGATTCTATCGAAGTGTCGTCGAAGTGTATTCTGGTACATTAATCGTCCTTCAATCGTTTCAAAACGATAACTCGAAGGTATTCTACTATTTAGATGACCTTTGTTTCGATCGGATTTCAACGACTAAACGTCAAAATAAGCGATCCAAGTGTCGTTGGACATTAGCTGGAACTTTTGTATGTGAAAAATAAGCTTAAGGCTAGCATATTTGTTATTATTTCTTTTTTATTTTATTTAATAAATTTTTGTACATAATACATAGGTAATGTAATATACAAGGCGGACTTAATACTAAAAGAATTTTTTGCCAGTCAACCGTTGGGAAACAGAAAACAATTAAAGCGGTACAAATTATATAATTATCTATAAGTAAGTACTAATATTATAAAGAGGTAAGATTTGATTGTTTGTTTCTTAAATTGTTTTCATCGAATAGGCTCCGAAACTACTGGACCGATTTAGAAAATTCTTTGATCATTAGAAAGCTACATTCGTTCAGGTACCACGCGGATGAAACCGCGAGAATCCGCTAGTATATTATAAACAAACAAAATATACAAGCTACATAATCGACGCAAACAGCGTAAACGGAGAAATAAATTGAGAGCTGCAAGATAGGACGCTTCCGAAATGCCGGGGAGACTTCAAAATTTTGGTACAAACACTCATTTATTATTTATTATTTATTATTTATTATTTATTATTTATTATTTATTATTTATTATTTATTATTTATTATTTATTATTTATTATTTATTATTTATTATTTATTATTTATTATTTATTATTTATTATTTATTATTTATTATTTATTATTTATTATTTATTATTTATTATTTATTATTTATTATTTATTATTTATTATTTATTATTTATTATTTATTATTTATTATTTATTATTTATTATTTATTATTTATTATTTATTATTTATTATTTATTATTTATTATTTATTATTTATTATTTATTATTTATTATTTATTATTTATTATTTATTATTTATTATTTATTATTTATTATTTATTATTTATTATTTATTATTTATTATTTATTATTTATGAAAGAACGATCTAATCTAAATAACCTGAAAGAATACAACTAAAAATCTTTACATATCAACGACATTTGAGGAGTTGTACCTTCCATCACCAGCTCATCAGCATGTGATGATGACTAAACTTTAGAAAATCTTTAAAATACGTAAATTACCATAAAATTTACGGGTTTTCCTCGACTTCCCCTGGATTCCACCATCAGATCCTAACTTGGTAACAATGTGACTACCTCAGGAGTTTACTCTTTCGAATAAAAAAATAATCATTGAAATTGGTCAATAGTTCGCGAAGATATTGACGTGTAAAGCAGGAATTACCAGTCAAAAACTATGTGTTTTTTCAGGATTGTGAAAAAACTACTGAACTGACTACTTTAACTTTTTCATGATACCACACATAAACTACCTACCTATTTTCTTTCAGACAAAAAAAGAATTATTAAAATCGGTTAACAACTGGCGAAGTTATGGTAAAACATACATAAAAAAATACTGTCGACTTGAGAACCTCCTCTTTTTTTGAAGTCGGTTAAAAAGTGGGTAGAAATATATTTGTTTAAATACCTAATCAATAGCATTAAACCGATTATACGTATGTATTGACACAATCAAAAATATATATTTCACTTTTTTGCTCGATAGTACGCACTTCACGATTGAAATAAAGTTTGAACCTTATTACTAAGGAGCAAAGTTCAACATTGATCGTCAGCATATATTCAGATTATTATGTAGAAGTTTACATTAGATTTTTTGAAAATAGCAAAGAAGAATTCTTTTTTTATTTATATCCTAAGATTCACTATTTCACACAGTATTTTTTCAAGTATTTATTTATTTAAAACTTGTACCTGTTTCCCTGGAATCTCCATCGCAAGAAACGTCAAGTTAGCAGCCCACTTAGAGACCCTAATATCTCGGCTTGTATTAAAGCACTACTTTTGAAATTTTGCGTTTACGATACACTATTTATACAGTATTTTTTGACATATAAATCACATTGATACGAACTGTATTTCTTGAGGTGACTGCTAACTTGACGTTAAGTTAGCAGCCTCACTAAGATACTCAAATATCTTTTGAATCAAAGTTACACTATTTATTTAATATACATCACTATTTAACACTATTTATACAGTATTTTTTGACATAATCAAAACCATCTAATTCTGTTGTGAGGCTGCTAACTTGACGCACATTATGCTTGTTTTATTTTACTATAAAAAGGGAAATGTAGTGATAATAAGCAATGGACATAAAAAAATAAATAAATATATAAGTGTCAATAGAATAGTGTCATGACATGACCCAGACTAGACGATGAGAATCGATTTAATAGAACAGTCAGCGTCAAAATTATCGAGAGTATACAGCTGGACGTCCCAAAACTATGCCACATGGAGGGAAAGTGTGTAGGTACATATGTTAAATACTGAAGATATAAATTTTAGTGAAAGGACTCCTTTAAGGAGACTTCATTTTTGTTTTAAAAAGAAAACTAATTGCAGTCAATGAATTTTTAATAATCACCTGTCTGCTGAATGTAAAAAAAAAATTTTATTTTATTTTATTGTGCTTACCGACCGAAAGGCTCCATTATACCTACTTATTGAGCAGTCGCCCGGATAGCGAAAGGTCGTGGGTTCGAGTCCTATCGGAGCTAGTTGTGAGACGGGTCGATTTTTTCTAAAATACTTCATTTTCCATTTTTAAATTATTAAGGATTTCTTAAATTAAAGGAAAACTACGAAATACATTAAAATTTGATGTTGAATAACGTGCAACTTTATGGATAGCCTTTTCTGTGACTGTCGATGTCGTGCTCAAAACTTTAACATTAATTCAATGTATTACTAATGAATGAGTTAAATACCTAGTTTCCCTATCATAAGTCTTTAATATAAAGTTATAATGTGATATAAAACACCATGTCGATTGGTTTAAGAAAGTTTGGATAATTTGGTGCGGGTGTGGTTCTCGGTTCGGACATGCTATTATTTAAAAAACTTTTAATGCAGTTCGTGTTGTTATTTATATAAAAATAGAGTAGGTACTTTCAATTTTTTTTTGTTGGTAGGTTTGAACGCTCGATCATTTCTTGATGCTGACTGAACATTTTTCTCTTCAGGCGTTTATGAGATTTATAGAAAATAGTTCAGATTAATTATTTGTCAACTTTGCAAATAAACGCTTTGTTATTATGACAAATAAAAATCACAATAAAAAATAATATTTTACTATGTAATTCCTTAAAAATACGATTAATTTTACTTAATAGGTAAGTAGGTACTCAAATCTTAACTGACAATTTTGCGTTAATTTGTTTAAACTTATTTTAATTTTCTTCATTAAAAAGTATAGAAAGGTTTAAGCGGTTCCCACACTGCACCGCACACCGCTCCAGTTTGTGGTAGTGCGCTTCTTAAGTATGGCTGTAGAATCTTGATGTGCATACAAAACCCGCATTTTGTGACAAATCACGCCGCATCTCCTTCCGGTAGTGCGGAAACCGAAGGCAGTGTGATGGAAGCCATACTCGTTCATTTACAAATTTATTTGTGTACTAGCTTTCCACCCGCGGCTTCGCCCGCGTGGAATTCACGACGTTATCCCGCAGGAATGTGATGTTATTCCGGGATAAAAAAAGTAGCCTATGTTCCTCTCCAGGCTACAAAGTATCTGTGTTCCAAATTTCAGCCAAATCCGTTCAGCCGCTTTGGCGCGATTGAGTAACAAACATCTAAACATCTAAACTTTCCCATTTATAATATTACTAGCTGACCCGGCGCGACTTCGTTCGCGTGGCCCTACCCCCTACTGCACGCTACCCCTACTCTACCCCTACCCTACCTCTACCCTACCACTACCCTACCCCTACCCCTACCCCTACCCCTACCCCTACCCCTACCCCTACCCCTACCCCTACCCCTACCCCTACCCCTACCCCTACCCCTACCCCTACCCCTACCCCTACCCCTACCCCTACCCCTACCCCTACCCCTACCCCTACCCCTACCCCTACCCCTAACATTTAGGGGGATGAAAAATAGATGTTGGCCGATTCTCATAGATACCGGATAAGCACAAAAAATTTCATCAAAATCGGTCAAGCCGTTTCGGAGGAGTATGGCAACGAAAACTGTGACACGAGAATTTTATATATTAGATTAATAAAGTAGGAGTAGGATGATTATCTCGATTCTCGATTGATTTTAAAACACATCCTAAATCGATTTAGATTACAGGCATCCCTTAGCCTGGCCGAAAAAGAAAGTGTAATGTCTTGTCTATGATCTGTTAAATAGAAGTGAAAGAAAGAGACAGAAAATTTTGCATTACTATATTGGTAGTAAAAATTGGTCTGTCTCCTTTCATTCTCAAGTCATTATAACAATTTTATTCGAGTTTCTTTTACGAAATTGATCGGTATTATATAGGCAACATTTAATATTTCTATAAATTGTAGTTAATAACAATCGCTTTCCGATTGCGTGAAAGAGATATGTATATTTTGTTTTGTTGATTGATGTGATGTGACAAGAACTGTCACTGTCAGTCACTCATTCCTTCTCATTTCATTTCTTTCTCAATATGGCCGATAGTATAACTAAATAAAGGTAGTATTGTAATTTGTGCGCGAAGTTAACGTGAATTGCACGTAGGTTTATTTTAATGACTTGGTAAGTGAAGTGTTGCGGCATGTTTCCGCTAACGCCGCCTGTAGTGAAACGCCTTCTAGGGTGGAAAAAAGGTCCCGAAGGAACATCCGCGGCCGAAGATAAATGGTCTGAAAAGGCTGTAAAGAGTCTAGTGAAGAAACTGAAAAAGAGTGGTGCTCTAGAAGAGTTGGAAAAGGCTATTTCAAGTCAAAATTGCCATACTAAATGCGTTACGATTCCAAGGTAAGTGTTTTTAACGATTCTTTGTTATCAAAAATAATTTGCTGAAAGTGACATTTCTGGTTCACAAAGTTATCGTTTGTGTGGTCTCTATTTTCGTGCAGTAGAATTTAATTTCGCTTGATATTCAAGATTGTCTATCGTTTAGGAATTACAATATAAAAATTTGCAGATTTGCTTATTTACTACTAACGTTTAGTTATTTATTTACTGTTTATGAAATTGACTAAGTACTTCTAATATTAATTTCGCACTTGAATAGAAATTAAGATAAACATCAAAATATAATGCAAATTCGTTCAGAAATATCATCTTATTTGAATATAAACCGACCATTTAGCATAGCTTATACAGTTTATTGACCCCAAAGTCGGGAAGGACCTTCGCAATTTGGTTACATAACCGCAGACGGACGCAAATCGGAAAGGTCAAATTGCCGTCAAAACAAATCGAAGTCTTTCTGTCAACATGGCGGACATATTTTGGAAGTTGCAATTTTTTTAATACCTAGTTATTTTTATCCAAAAAGCTATTCGGGAAAAGTGATCATTGTGTTGTTACACCACTAAGTTGTACTGTTAAGGATTGTAGAAACAAATTGTTCTTGAAATAACCATGATTTAAGGTAATATAACACATTACTAATTTATGCACTTTTTAATTATGGTTTTTATTCATTAAATTTCTAATCACATGGTAATATTATGCATTTTCCCATTTGGCGCAGTTATGGCTTCATTTCATTAATTAATGGTTTATATTCTATGTGTGGTTTTAAACATTTAAATGTCTGGAATTCAGTTCCTAATTTTCATTTCTGGTATTAATAATTTTTTTAGTAAAATATAACTACATTGATGTGCAAGGTCAATCATATACTCCACAAGATTTTGATTAGTATTTTAGTAAGAAACACAGATAATATAATACTATACTAGGTAAGAAATAAGCGAGTATTGTTTAATTGTGAATAGTGACAAAAATAATATAGTTGAAATGAACAATTTTCACTGGCAATACTTCTTCAAAAAACTGTGTAGTGAAAGAAAAACAACAGTGGAAGGGTTGAGTTGAAGCAAGTAAAGGGTCGAAGGCAGTGCTATATTGACAGTGATATTTTAACCTTTCTCTATGGGGTGCTGCAAACTGATGTTGCTCTACACTACGGGGTCATTTTTGGGGTCAAAATTAGCTTCACTTTTCTTGACAATATCTTAAAAACCTAAATTACTTTGGTAGATTTTGCAAATTTTGGGAAAAGATGCAAAATTAATAAAGATTAATTTAATAAACACATTATTGGTAAGAATTATGTAAAAAAAAGAAGCAATTAATCACACAAACCATATATTGCCATCAACCAGATAACTGTTTGAATGAAAACACAATGTAATAAGTTCTTATTACATATTATTTACATTCTACGACACAAATAATGTGAAATATCAACAGCAAAATGGTTAAAACAGAGTCTTGCTTGTTGACTAAAATAAAATAATAGAATTGAAATAAGTTTCAAAGAAGTTGCAAAAAAAACCTACTTCGAACATCAATGTTAAGTACCTATCTCAAAATTTGCTAAAAATACATAGAAAAGAATGACATACTTTTGGTTATCATCCTTACTGGGTAAAACATTGAAAAATGGCTCTAAATATTAGTTCAGGTATGGCTTTTTATATTGGTTGGAGTGTACAGCGCTTTGACAAGTTCATTGGTAGTAGGTATACCTAGGGTTACCAGGTGAAAAAAACAAAAGTCCGGAGAATAGGCCTGATTTCCATTGAAAAATCCTGAGTTTGAGAGGGTTTGCAATAAATCAATAATTAAAGAAAAAACCTTACTTTAAAAGTTATGATAAAACTGATTAAGTATCTACTTAGATAAATTAACTAGTACTTACTTATTAATTTTAATTGTGCAATTATTACCAAAGGAAGAATATGTTTAGTTGTTTAATCAAAGCATTTATTTTAATCCTGAGATCTCAGGCCAAATCCTGAGATATGGTAACCCTAGGTATACCGGACTTATATGTTATATAATCGTAGAGCTGAAGGGAGATCTGCGATAACAAGATATGGCTGTACATGTATAGGTAGGTACATGGGCTTAGGACACTGGGAGTCTACGCCCATGTAATGACTATATTGTATTATCTTGGTTGGGCGAGATTTATGAGGATGTTTTTAGACCCAAGGCACTTTTTAGGAAATGTTTTGATAGACATAGAATGGGAATAAATTAGTATTTTATTTTATTCTTTTATTAACACCTTCCTTGGATAAGAAAGCAAATCAACTTAAAATGTCGCAGATGTCCATTTTTTTCATGACATCTCTATTCTACTTTTTTATGGTCTTTAGGTACCTATTACATCATTGAAAGTAAAATATTTTAGAGTAGTATTTTGCGCCTATTCAGGCGGATCCAGAATCTTTGGAGCAATTTTTAAGTATGTTAGCCAGTAAGGATGACCATCAGAGGTAGGCAGTTTGTTAATTACTACTTTTATCTATTTTTCGAGATATTTTTCTTAGCTGTGCGACGTAGGTTAATTTTATATTGGAAGCTAACTTCTCCTTTATTTTATTTATGTTTTAATGTCTAAATAAGTACCTGTCTTAAGAATGTCCTTTAGGTGGGTATTCCACTTATCAAAGATCTTTGTCCAATATGCATTTAATCAAAGAAATTATCAATGAAACCATTCATGAATTCATCCTCATCCTCTTTTTCTCAATTTCTTTGATCAAATATTTGATAAGTGGAATTCCACCCTTAGATGTGTCCGGTGTGCTCGACATGATAAAAAAGTATGTAATGTTTTTCCGGGGTAAAAGTAGCCGATGATACTCTCCAGCTCCCAAACTATCCCCATACCAAAAATCACGTTGATCCATTGCTAGCTGCGTTTTGATGTAAAACTTTCACATTTACTATGGGTGTTCTAAATGATAATGTTACATTTCAGAGTTAAACCGAACGAAAACATCATCAACGGCCAGTACCGCAAGGGGTTGCCGCATGTTGTTTACTGCAGGCTGTGGCGTTGGCCGCAGCTACAGGTATGTAGGTTAATTTTTAAAATGTAACTAGTTAATTGTAATAATTTATATTGCACTGGTTTTGATGTTTACTAAACATGTTAAAATACATTTTTCCCTGGAGCTGCAATATATCTTGTTGGAACAGAGGCATACAACCCTATGTACCCAACTAATTTATGCTGTCTCTTGTTGTGTATCTCTGTTTGTGTCCTAATAAATAAAATAAAATAGATAGATGATAAATATTAGATCCTATCATATGAAATTGCCGCTAATCATACTCTAAAGGCGCGCTTACATGGGCAACTTAAATTACGCTATTCCTGTCAATCCCCTAGAAATTGCTAATCAGCCTTAAGGTATGGAAAAATGTATATGTTATTTTTCACATTTCGTGATGCGTATGAACACTGGCATTCAAAAAACATTACTACCGTCAAAGATACATAAGACGATACGTCAAACGCGGTTGTGTGGGCAAGCCGTTAGTTTCTTGTTTTCAACAAGGAAACTGTGTGAATGAGCCATAACCCTGTTCTATTCTATTTCAGAGCCACCATGAACTAAAGCCGGTTGACCACTGCGAGTACGCTTACCAGCTGAAGAAGGACGAAGTGTGCATCAACCCTTACCACTACAATAAGATAGATTCGCCTGGTAAGTTATTATTACTATTTTTTATATGTTAAGTATAACTTAGATGTACTAAACATATTAACAATTAACAAGTTTAGTATGTAAGTATTTATAGTGTAAAGAAACAAGGTTACAAAAACAGGTCTTAGTGTTAGCTAATTATAAAACTGAATCAACATACACGCACAATGCGCCTCTGAGCCTAGCTTGATCATTTCAGGTATGATGTTATCCTGACCTTTTCACTTCTGCCGGCACCCCGGAGTGCAACCCGTTGTTTTTTTTATCATCCACAACGGGGTAGCTCTTAGGCCTTCATCACACATGATGTTTAGAATAGAATAGAATATTCTTTATTGTACACACTGAACACACAAATATAAATGGACAATACAGTAGTGGTACAATACTGGCGGCCTTATTACTAAAAAGTAATATCTTCCAGGCAACCAAGTGTTTGACTGGATGAAAAACAATATCAAAGAAATGGGTAGTTCAAGGTGTTCTCTTTACAAACTCGTTATAAAACCAAATAAATATACCTACACATATAAATAACATATTATATACATACACATATACTTACATAAAATATATAGGTGCTATAAGTATTATATGGATGAGGTCTCAAACAGTTATTCTTAACATTAAAGGGACAGATAGTGCTCTTTCACTTGTGCTTAAAGCTGTCCAGGGTTTGTGCATTCTTAATTGCACAAACCGTTTGTTTGTTTTGCACATGATCACAACTTGTTTTATTGTTTGTTTGTAGCGCTCCCACCGATATTGGTGCCTCGGTGCGCCGAGGGCGAAGTCCGGGCCTTACCGCCGCCGCCCTACACCGACTACCACCAGCACCTTGAACATACAGACACGTGAGTTTATCTATATATTATACCAGCAGGGCTAGCACAACTTAGCGCGACTCTTTGTCGCGCTCCTTCCAACCAATCAGCACGTCGTCTTAAGTCACGTGCCCGCGAGTCTTTGTCACTCGAGTCGCACTCAAGTTGTGCTAGACCTACAGATGAGGTAATTTATTAGACCTACTGTAACAACGTTAAATAAGTGCAATAAATGCTTTGAATCTGGAATCTAGATGTAATCGGATACCTAAGCATCCTTTAAAATAAGAAAAAACTTTTTTGCAAATTTTTTGATATCGGTTGACATAAATGTATTTTGAAAAATTTATAATATTTTTGAAGTACCTACCTTTTTGAGGTCGGTGCCAGTTGAAAAACACCAACCTAAAAATGATAGGTAATTCACTACCCATTTCGTTAAAATATCGTTTGACATTTGCAATGCATTTAAGTCGAAAGTCATATCACTAGAATGTGATTAGAAGACTGTCTTATGATGACAGCCAGCTGTTTGATTTTGAACCTTAGGTGGGTTAGTAATTTAATTCCATGACTTTATTTTAAACATTTTTTTTTCCTTTTCAGTTGTCAGGTATTTTTTGAAGTCGGTTTAATTTTGATAAATTCCCTTTTTTCTCTAAACACCTTATTATTATAAACACATCTTAGATTTCTGCGCGAACTGTTCATTTAAATAAAACACTTTTACGGATAAAAACATAAAATCCTTTTAAAAACAACTAAAACTAAGTATTAATAAGTAGGTACTTATCGCTTTGTTTATGTCAACGTTACTTGGTGATAAATTAATTTGGATATAAGCAACTTATTTTTAGAACCTATTGGCAGGGGGGTGTCACTCCGCAGTTTAGGTACAGTCGGGGACAAATTCGGTGAACCACATCTTACTTCTTTTCGTGTGGCTGGCGCCTCACCGTTCAGTTGCAGTCACCATCCGTAATTGCTTATGCATTGTACTACCCTACACATTACCCTAGTACACTACACTACTACCCTAGTTTAATACATAAAAAAATAGTAAAAGGGTCTGCGCCTGAATGGCGAGGCACCAGCCACGTGAAAAGAAGTAAGAGGTGGTTCACCGAATTTGTCCTTGAGTGTACGTTCGGACGGCGCGCCTGCCGGGAAGGCGTATGGTATAGAAATTAGGTCCGCAAAAGAGCTAGAATATATATGCGATAGAAAGAGATACAACGATAACGAGTGGCCGTTCGTAATTTGCCTGCGCCGTACAAGCTGAATTCTACTTTATTGCGTTATAGTAAGAGTTGCTATTTATTTAAATGACTTAGCGGAGTGAACTATCTGTTACATAGTAACTATTTAGTAATCTGTGCTATTGGTGGAGATTTGTAAATGGCATTGTTTTAAACTACTGATTGTAATAATAATAATATATATTTGTCTGTAAATCTTCCAAAGAATAAATAAATTAAATTAATAAATTTAACCAATTTGTTCAATAAATTCGTGCAAAATCCGTAAAAGTGTTTTATTTAACGTGTTTGACGACCGATTTGGCGCAGGGGTAAACTACCTGCCATCTGCGCCGGAGGTCTCGGGTTCGATTCCCGAACAAGACAAATATTTGTGTGCATGAACATGTCTATTTGTCTTGCTCTGGGTGTTTTCTATGTATATTAAGTATGTATTTACAAACAAAAAAGTATTTTAGTATATATTTATCCGTTATCAAGTTCACATAGACACGGTTTCTTAAGAAATTTACTATGGGCTTAGATAATTGGTGTGATTGTCAGAAAATATTTATTTATTTACTAGCTGACTCAGCGCGACTTCGTTCCCGTGGCCCTACCCCTTACTCCACCCTACCCTACTCGTACTCTACCCATACCCTACCCCTACCCTACCCCTACGCTACCCCTACCCTACCCCTACTCTACCCCTACCCAACCCTACCCTACCCCTACCCCTACCCAACCCTACCCCTACCCTACCCTACCCCTATATCCTTCCTTGGACTTCCACGAACATTTCAAGACCAAAATTAGCCAAATCGGTCCAGCCGTTCACGCGTGATGTCGTGACCAAGGGAAATAGGGATTCATTTTTATATATATAGATTTAAATAGGTACACCTTATTATTATTTGATTGTTTAACAATGTGTATTGGTTGCAGCGTGATGCAGTCCGGCGGCGTGGTGGGCGCGCACAGTGCAATGTACTTGGAGGCCACGCTCGCGCAGCACGTGCCCGGCAACACCACCGTGCACGGGTACGTACACGTACACGCACACGTAAACGTTTTAATTCGATTTTGTTTATGCCGGCCCTAGCGTCTATGTGTTTCGAACTTGTTTGTTTTTGTGTCGGTTTTTTTGTGTAAACTTCGCAGCCTCACCAAACACGGTTCCGACGGAAGATCAGCGCTGGCCATGCTGGGCAAGCATTATGCTGAGTCGGAACCGTTTTGGGACATACCTTAGTACGTGTTTTTGTGTTTATAATCTTTAATTTCTGTGATGTCCCAAATAAATATTTTTTCTTTCTTTCTTAACTATACGGTTTACTGCATTTATTTATACACTAGCGGATTCTCGCGGTTTCACCCGCGTGGTACCCGTTCCCGTGGGAATGTCGGGATAAAATATAGCCTATGTCACCCGGGAAGAATGTAGCTTTCTAATGGGCAAAGAATTTTGTAAATCGGTCCAGTAGTTTCGGAGCCTATTCGATGCAAACAAACAAACAATCAAATCTTTCCTCTTTATAATATTAGTATAGACAACAGTGTAGCACTTAGCCTTCATCACACCTGATGTTAAGTAGTGGGCGCGCACAGTGCAATGTACTTGGAGGCCACGCTCGCGCAGCACGTGCCCGGCAACACCACCGTGCACGGGTACGTATACGTATACGTACAAGTATAATAATGTTCCTTGTACGAAATAAGACACGAATGGTTTTTCTCAAATTATAAGAATTTTATTTACACAAAGTTCTGAATCTCTTCCATTCACTCCCTAGATGGCCATCATCTGATCACAGCTAGGTCAATCCCTGGCGGAGAACCAAGGCTTCAAAGTTACCTCGTTTTTATGAAAATCGACTGGTGTCTTTAATTATCTGACCGCCACTGTATATATCATGTTACAGGCCAAACCAGATTTTAGGACAAGCTAGTTTTTCCTAGGCCAAATCAGTTCATCATCCTTTAGTTAGGCGATAGGATAAACCGGGATTGTTTCAATAATTATGTGACCGCCATTGTACATGTATAACTATACAATAAGTTTGTGTGTAACCCAGCAGCGGTTCCAGCGTGGAGACCCCGCCCCCCGGGTACATCAGCGAGGACGGCGACCCGATGGACCACAACGACAACATGAGTGAGTCGAAGCGATCGGTCCGTGTATCTTCATCATTATAGATCGACAATCTTTCATCGCTGTCACTTCAAAAAGATCTATATTCCAGTCAAAATAAATGTTTTTGTATGGAGTAGGTTGCACACTTGCACTTAAAGCACTTCGGGTGATAATTTAGAATAACATAAATGAATACTTGAAAAACCGGAAATCAGAATAATCCCTAATATTAACTACGTACTTGTGGGTTAATTAATCAATAAAGTAAGAAAATACAATTTGGGTGTGAACAAAAAATGGAAAACTGGTGATTTTGTTCATGTTGGAGTCTTTTAGAATGCTTTCATTGAGGAATAAAAAAATCTCTTGTCAAGGTCGATTTATTTCGAATATTCTATATCAAATTGTTTCTAACTTTATGACAATAATGGCACTCCAAGTGATATTTAATCGTGATAGAAAAAACGTCGTAATGTGCAGAATATTGTTCTGACGTCAGGGATTACTTCATATCATAATCTAAATGGTATCCATAGATTAAATTATAATATTCACCTAAAGTGCCATTATGTCTAATAAATTAAAAACGGCCAAAACACAACTTTTAAGTATTTCTCACGAACGCAAACCAGAATACCTACAAAATCACGATGAGTGTTCAAAAAACTAGCAATACTATTTCTTTTAAATAAATTTCTTAAAGGTGCAATTAATGTGACCCCAAAACTTATTTTGCTTAGACTACTATGTCAATGGGACGTATAGTAATAGTACACTGGTACAGAAGCTTCACTCCGCTAAACCATTTAAATAAATATCAACTCTTTACAACGCAATAAAGTGGAATTCAGCTTGCACGGCGCTAATTACGAAAGGCCAGACGTTGCATTTCTTTCTATCGCATATATTCTAGCTCTTTTGCGGATCTAACTTCTATAGATTTGAGATAGCGCGCAAGTACATCGAGTGACAGACGCCTGGTATAGTCCCGAAAGAAAATCATTAGTTTTTCAAGCGAAATTTGTTACCAGGCACCTTACAAATCCATAGTTTGCTTGCTCCTTAATATTGCTAATCTATGAATCCAAAAAAAAAGATACAGTTTTTTGTGTCTTGTTTGGTATGTGTGAATTGTACTATTCAATTCCATTCCAAATTGCCACGTGTTGTGATGTGGTTGTAATTGTGGTACAGTCAGCTTCAAAATGATCTGAGCGTTCAAACCTACCAAAAATATCTAAACATTTGACAAAAATCAGTCTTAGCAGAATACTTTAAGGTGAACTTTCATTTGTTCTAATTTTTTCTCAAACAAATGAAAATGCATCTTTTTATCTTGTGACTAGCGGATCCTCGCGGTTTTACCCGCGTGGTACCCGTTCCCGTGGGAATATCAGGATGAAATATAGCCTATTATGTCACTCGGGAACAATGTAGCTTTGTAATGGTCAAAGAATTTTCTAAATCGGTCCAGTAGTTTTTGAGCCTATTCGATGCCAAGAAACAATCAAATCTTTCCTCTTTATAATATTAGTATAGATAAGGTTGATTTTTGTCTAATTTTCAGATATTTTAAGTGGGTTTGCTCGCCCAGAATTTTGAAGCTTACTGTATGTGTGGGTAGACTAATAAGATATTTGTCCATCCCCAGACATAACCCGTCTCACCCCCTCCCCACCTCAACTGGCAGCCGAAGCTGCCCCAGTGTTGTACCACGAGCCAGCGTTCTGGTGCAGTATCAGCTACTACGAGCTCAACACTCGAGTGGGGGAGACCTTCCACGCTTCCCAGCCTTCCATCACTGTGGACGGGTTCACGGACCCGAGTAACAGCGAGCGGTGAGTTTATAAAAGGTCTCCTGTTTCGCTAAGGCTTTTGTTAGTGTGACAAAATTTTCACTGTAAGTAGGGTTGCTAGGCGTCCGGATAATCCGGATAGATATTGGTTCATCCTTAAACACCCGTCCCCACCCCAACTGGTAGCCATAGCAGCCCTAGTGTTTTACCACAACCCAGCAATCGTACTACGACCTCAACACTCAAGTGGGGGAGACCTTCCACGCTTCCCAGCCTTCTATCATTGTGGACGGGTTCACGGACCCGAGTAACAGCAAGCGGTGAGTTTTAAACGTTTTTTGTAAAAATTTCATTTTATGACAAGCTTTTTTGCTGACCTTACTTTAATATTGTATTGTCATCCATACCAAACCTGTATGCAAAATTTCAGCTCAATCGGACACTGGCAAGTGGGTCAAATTTGAGTTGCAAGATTTGACCCGAATGGACATACATGCATACACTGCAAGTCAAATAAAAGCTTGTAAAAAGGTCTCCTGTTTCGCTAAGGCTTTTGTTAGTGTGACAAAATTTTCACTATAGGTAGGGGTGCCAGGCATCCGGATCGAAGCGAAAAAAAATCTGCTGTTTTATACATTTTGATCTATTTGATTTGAAATTTTCTATGGAACAGCTGATTATTTTTTTTCGCGATTTCAATGTAGTTACCATAGTAAAAGTTGTTTGTATGCATGAGTACATTGAGCCCTTAAAATTCCGTCGACTTTTTTTACAACATCTTGTAAAGCATTTAAAATCGACACTCAAGAAATACAAATGTTCGTTCTCTTGTAATACAAATAACTATTCTTCTTCTTTTTATGCAAATGGTGGTTCCCCTTTGGATTTCGCCAATATCCAGTTTTTGGCTCAGTTGTTTGTTTCTACAGACTCATAGCTTGTATCGGTTTCTCGTAAGAGCACAATGCACAAGTACAAAGGTGGTGAGATCTTAAATTTTGAGGCTGTAGACTCAATTGATGATCTGTATTCTGTAATGCCTATGGACAAACAATACTTATACCACAGAATATATGATAGTACTAAAGTACAGAAGGCGCACTCTGCAAACGCATTCAATTAAAAATAAATCTTTCTGCAAGAAAATAAAGTCCATTTCCGATCGCTTGCCTACTGTTATAATAATCTAAAGTTCGCGCATGCAAGCAAATCTGTATCCAACAGCTACGCGCGAGAGTATATTTCTATGAAAGTCTCAAAAGCTCGTTCGCTGGTTAGGGTTGCGAGCGACTTGCGAGTTCGGTTTTGTTGTTTCTTTTGTAAAAAACAGTATCTTTTATACGGTATATAAGAACGTTTAGTAGTCATTGTTCGGTGCACAAAAATCACAGAAATGATCGATCGTGAAGCGTACGAGCCGAGCGGCATCCTTCTGCCATACGCCTGCCCGGGAGGCGCGCCAGCCGAACGTACCTAAACCACAGATTACTAAATAGTTACTAGTAACAGATACTGCACTCCGATAAGCCATTTTAATAAATAGCAACTCTAACTATAACGCAATAAAGTTGAATTCAGCTTGTACGGCGCAAATTGGGTACTTGACTGCATTTTTTATTGACTTAAAATGTTCATTTAATTAGTAGCAACACAACATAGGTATTTATTTTTAAATATCTTGCATATTTTCAGCGATATAGAGCATCAAACTTTCTAATTAGACAATGAGAGCGCTCTAGAAACGTGACGTCACATTTCTATAGCGACATATACTCTCGCCATAGAAAATTTCGTTTTAGAAAGAGATAGCTAGAGTCACAATTAAGTAGCTCATAATTCGCTTGTTATAATACAGATTGAATTTCTTTTTTCTCATTTGTTATTCAATAATGTTATATTGCTGAATGTCATAATTAAATATCTACATTTCAACAACAGTCAAATACCCAATTACGAACGGCCGCTCGTTGCATCTCTTTCTATCGCATATATTCTAGCTCTTTTGCGGACCTAATTTCTATGGATTTTCACCGCCGGCGGTGAGGGCGAGATTTGCGCGCAAGTACATCGAGTGACACAGACGCCTGCCTAAACTGCGAAGTGCTCATCATTATCAGCCATTTATTGTCCCCACTGCTGGGGCACTGGCCTTCCTTATGGATGAATAAGGAGAATGAGCCATGACCCACCACGCGGGCTCAGTGCGGATTGGTAGGTATTAACGACTGCAAGTGCAGCCGGGACCAACGGCTTAACGTGCCTTCCGAAGCACGGAGGAGCTCGAGATGAAAAGTTTATGGTCACCCATCCCGTGACCGACCATTGCGAACGTTGCTTAACCTCAACGATCGCAGGCCAAGCGCGCTATCCACTGCGCCACGGGCCCCTCTGCTTATACATAACTATTATCCCTTGTTACAGATTCTGCCTCGGTCTGCTGTCGAACGTGAACCGGAACGAGGTCGTGGAACAAACGAGGCGGCACATCGGGAAAGGAGTGCGCCTCTATTATATCGGTGGTGAGCTAGTGTCTATATTAATCTTTACAAATAAATAAAATTGGAGTGTCTGTTTGTAATATTAAAATAACCGTTTTTTACTACATGCATATCACTACATAGTATAAAACAAAGTCGCTTTCTCTGTCCCTATGTCCCTTTGTATGCTTAAATCTTTGAAACTACGCAACGGATTTTGATGCGTTTTTTTTTAATAGATAGAGTGATTCAAGAGGAAGGTTTATATGTACTTTTTATCCCGATATTCCCACGGGAACGGGAACCACGCGGGTGAAACCGCGGGCGGCCGCTAGTGATTATATATAAGGTAGATATACCAAATTTTTTTTTTTCAATTTTTGTCTGTCTGTCTGTTTGTTCCGGCTAATCTCTGAAACGGCTGGACTGATTTTGACGGGACTTTCACTGGCATGTAGCTGATGTAATAACGAGTAACTTAGTATACTTTTTATCCCGATATTCCCACGGGAACGGGAACCACGCGGGTGAAACCGCAGGCGGCAGCTAGTCAATCAATAAATGCTTTATTTGCACACAAAAGAAATACAGAAAGAAACAATCATAAAACAGAAGAGTATACAAAAGGCAGCCTTATTGCTAAACAGCAATTTCTTCCAGGCAACCTTGGGTGAAAGAATAAATAATTATATAAGGACAGAGGACAGAGTATTAATATTTGGTCTTTACCTATGAAATTGCCGTTTTCTATGAAATTCTAGGAACTAGGAATTTCTAGGTGGAACTATCATACAAAGATATTTGGGGACTTCTTGGACATGTGAATTTAACGAAACTTTAGAAATATGATCAGACAACATTAATCTAACTATTGCCTATAATCTCATTTACAAAAACTGCCTTAGATTAGAAAAACCTGTTCGGAGCAACGACAACCAAAGTAGGGTACTTTATTAATTATTCTTTTTTAGACGTTTAACGTTACGACATACTCTTTTTTCGAAACTAACTAATAATTTTGACATATCCTACTAATATTATAAATGTGAAAGTTTAGATATTTGGATGTTTGTTATTCAATCACGCCAAAACGGCTGAACTGATTTGGCTGAAATGTAGGACACAGATACCTTGTAGTCTGGAGAGGAATATAGGCTACTTTTTATCCCGGAAAAATACCACGTTTCCGTAGTTTCGTGTAGTCCACGCGGGCGAAGTCGCGGGCGGAAGGCTAGTTGATAATAATTAAAAAAATAGAGATCAATGAACATGTGACAAAAAAAACGGCTAGTTCATTGGTAAAGACCTATTATAAGTATTGTGGTAACTGGTGTCTGTACTAAGGTTAACGGTTTTACAGGTCACCAGGCCTCGATAACCCATATAAATAAGTTCCAGCGGATCCTCGCGGTTTTACCCGCGTAGTACCCGTTCCCGTAGGAATATCGGGATAAAATATAGCCTATGTCACTCGGGAATAGCTTTCTAATGGTCAAAGAATTTTTAAAAACCATCCAGTAATTTCGGAGCCTATTCGATGCAAACAAACAAACAATCAAATCTTTCCTCTTTATAATATTAGTATAGATTTGTTTGACATTTTTTGACAGTTCATTAAGGCCGATAGGTTCGAGGTAAAGGTAGTTCTTTAATCCTCTTCTGTTTAAGGGCCTGTTTCACAATGTCTTAGTAAGTTCTGATTGGCTGTTACTTAAACTGGAAAGTATATCCTGATCGGACATTGTGAAACAGGCACTAAATATCAATAATAATATTGTGTCGTTCCACAGGTGAGGTGTTCGCCGAATGTCTAAGTGACTCGTCGATATTCGTGCAGAGTCCCAACTGTAATCAGCGCTATGGTTGGCATCCAGCCACTGTCTGCAAGATACCGCCAGGTAACATATAATATACAAAAATAACAGTTTCAACGCACACTAAACATATTCTTCGAGCAAGCTTTTACGTGTAGACGCAGGGTCGAGCATGTTTGTAGATGGCGATGCTCGGATGAAACATGCTTATCGAGCATGTAGCTACGTGTGTACCCACCATTATATCGAGCATGTAGCTACGTGTGTACCCACCATTATATCGAGCATGTAGCTACGTGTGTACCCACCATTATATCGAGCATGTAGCTACGTGTGTACCCACCATTATATCGAGCATGTAGCTACGTGTGTACCCACCATTATATCGAGCATGTAGCTACGTGTGTACCCACCATTATATCGAGCATGTAGCTACGTGTGTACCCACCATTATATCGAGCATGTAGCTACGTGTGTACCCACCATTATATCGAGCATGTAGCTACGTGTGTACCCACCATTATATCGAGCATGTAGCTACGTGTGTACTCACCATTAATCTATAGACTAACTAAATTAACCGGTACTAATGTCAAACACAAAAATATTTCTATGTTGTGGTTGTCTGTAATGTTTTCTTTACTCCACAACAGAGTATAATTTAGCCTTCATCATAGTTTATGTTAATTGATAATAAGGCTGAGGGTGGAAGCGCACTACTCCCGGAATCCTCAATTACTGAGGAACTGGCTAGGTACTGGTTCTTAGACCGCCTGGCTAGCTACCACCTTCTTATCTAAGTCTGACGCCATAACAACGATGTTTATAGCATTTTTGTGTTCTGGCACTTAGAGATAAGATTGCTAGCATAGCAATTACTGAGGAACTGGCTATCTTATGTAGAACACGAGGTCGAGGGTTTCGGAAGTTGTGCGCTTCCATCTTCAGCCTTATCTTCACTTAACATCAGGTATGATGAAGGCTAAGTGCTACTCCATTGTGGATTAAAAAAAAACCTTTTTTTGTACTGGCATTATCTATCAATTTCCCTTCCCCAGGTTGCAATCTGAAGATATTCAACAACCAAGAATTCGCCGCTCTCCTCTCCCAGTCGGTCTCGCAAGGATTCGAAGCGGTTTTTCAACTCACTCGTATGTGCACCATACGAATGAGCTTCGTTAAAGGTTGGGGCGCTGAATACAGGTAAATATAGCCCTTATACCGTTGCAATAGAGTCGTGTTTACTATGTACTTTTAGATCTGACTTTATCGCAAGGATTCGAAACAGTTTTTTAACTTAATCGTATGTGTACCATACGAATGAGCTTTGTTAAGGGCTGGGGCGCTGAATACAGGTAAATATAGCCCTTATTGCGTTGCAATAGAGTCGTTTTACTATGTACTTTTATATCAGATTTCATCGCAAGGATTCGAAACAGTTTTTTAACTCACTCGTATGTTCACCATACGAATGAGTACTTTGTATTCTGTACAATAAAGCAATAAAATAAATAAACCACCACTTTGCGTCCATTTCAGTATTTTAGTTGCTTTTTGTGTGGCTCAATTAATTATTTCTCATTAAAATTAAGAGGTGTATTTGTATAGATGAGTTGACATCACAGCCATCTCTATCGTCTTCTACAAGCCATGCGCATAAAGTTGGCAACGTAGTTTTAAGTGAACCGATTTGACACCGTATGCACCGTTTGACAGGTAAACAGCGAGTAAACCTCGAGTACTGAATCCTATGGAGATGGCATATCTTCTATACATCTATACAAATAAATAAAACTGGAGTGTCTGTTTGTAACATTAAATAACCGCTTTTTACTACGTGCATATGATTAAATATACGGTACATATACCAAAATGACATGTTTTACAATTTTTGTCTGTCTGTCTGTTTGTTCCGGTTAATCTCTGAAACGGCTGGACCGATTTTGACGGACCGATTAATACGACAATTAGAAGTAGTTTAAAATTGAATTCCAAGATTTTCTTACATTGTGACTTTTACACCTCACTTTTTCGTAGGTATGCCACCTCCATAGGATTTAGTACTCAGAGGAGTAAACCGGTTCACAGCAATGTTGCCGTTCCGTATCATAGCATGGCTTGTAGAAGACGATAGAGACGGCTGTGGTTGACATCGATTGTTTTGTTGACAGGCGACAGACAGTTACGTCCACCCCGTGCTGGATAGAGTTGCACCTGAACGGTCCGTTGCAGTGGCTCGACCGAGTGCTCACACAAATGGGCTCGCCTCGGCTGCCCTGCTCCTCAGTGTCCTAAGGTATGCCATACATCTAGGTAGACAAACTTATTAAGCTGGACAAGTAACAGTCAAACAGTCGAAACCCTTATTAGTACAGACAGACTTGTAAAAAAGTCACTTCCACGGATGATAGGTTTTTTAAGTTTTTCTTAAATTCTACAATTAAACTAGCTCAGGAAATTTATTACTTACAAATAAGACTTACCAACTTTAATGCAGAGCTTTTTCCTGAAATTACAAGGACAACTCATCCACAGAAGTGACTTTTCGCTCATTTAAAAATGAGAATTACCCGTATACAGGGCGTCCCACGACTGCCACATGGAGGGAAAGTACCTTAAATACTGTAGATTATATAAAAGGAAAATTAAATGAAATAAAAGAAAATTAAACCTTTACTTTAGATAGAAAATTTTACTGAATGAAAGATGTAACGCGGGCTCGCCTCGGCTGCCCTGCTCCTCAGTGTCCTAAGGCATGCATGCCATACAACTCGACAAACTTTGAAAAATGTACAGACTTGTATTCAGTTTTTTTTAGCGTGTCGATCAATTTGGCTTTAAATCATAGTCAGTTATACAATGTGTTCTTCTTCTTAGCGTGTCGATCGCTCGGCTTCAGATCTTGTTAGACCAAAATTGCGCCACACGTATAGCGTTTTCAGTGGCGTTATAGAGGTCCTCGCGTGTGCAAGATCAAGGGCAAGTTGAGCTGGACAAAAGTTGTGACATAGTTTGGGAAGAGATTCACAATTTTCATTTGAGGAATAACCCCACCGGCAAAGATTAAATTTGCATCGGCCTACGGTTCTAAGTCTATTCATAAACTTCAGGTTGGCCACGGTAACCAATGACCGGGGGGCAGACTTTCCTTTATAGCAGTATTTACAACGTGTTAATACAATAACTGAAACTGAAAAAGAAAGTTGGTTCAAAATAGAGTAGAATCGATTTCGCACATTTTTAATAGGGGTTAAATTTTCTATTGATATACAGTGGCGGTCAGATAATTAAAGACACCAGTCGATGATGGCCATCTAGGGAGTGAATGGAGGAGATTCAGATCGCTATACACACCTAACTGATCTGATCAGAATTCTAAAATATATAAGAATATGTTTAAAAAATCCGCAAAATTAGCATAAAATTGTATGGAAATCCAGAAACTGATAACTCTGATTCTTATATCTCTTAGAACGCTGATCAGATCAGTTGGGTGCGTATAGCGATCTGAATCTCCTCCATTCACTCCATAGATGGCCATCATCAGATCACAGCTAGGTCAATCCCTGGCGGAGAACCAAGGCTTCAAATTTACCTCGTTTGTATGAAAATCGACTGGTGTCTTTAATTATGTGACCGCCACTGTATCTTCATATTGCAATTCTTCAGATTGCAATATCTTCACATTGATGAAATTAACGCTGGCTATACAGCGCGTTAGAAGTATTGGATAAATTCGACACTTCTCGTAATGGCTCCGTAGCTCAGTGGTTAAAGCTGTCGCCCGGATAGTGAAAGGTCGTGGGTTCGAGTCCCATCGGAGCTATTTGTGAGACGGGTCGGCTTTTTTCTAATACTTCATTTTCAATATGTAGTAATCACCCAAAAATATTTTTTTTTTTAATTCTAAGGTTTATCATTTTGCGAACACTTAAAATGACAGTAAATTTCTCTTCACAGGGCGAGACGCAACGAAACATAGTTGAGATTAGCTCAACCGCTAAATACCTCCGCACGAGTCTTAGCGTATCTTATAATTATAATATATGAATAATTGACTAGATCACCAATAACACTAGTATTAGCCATAGTACGTTTCTTTCTCACTGTTTTGGTGGAAAATAATACCTAACATAACACCATACGTAACGTAAGATAAAATATATTTTTTAATGTTCAAGCCTCGAAATTTTTCAGGATACAAAGAGTTGTCCTTGTATTTTAAATATTTTTTTGGTAAATGTGTCAAAAGACACAACATAAAACCTCTGGGAAAACAATTTAAT
Source organism: Crambus lathoniellus (assembly GCA_949710035.1). Lineage (NCBI taxonomy): Eukaryota > Metazoa > Arthropoda > Insecta > Lepidoptera > Crambidae > Crambus > Crambus lathoniellus. Next base: position 2,169,308 of record OX453325.1, on the reverse strand, counting down.
CAAAGAGAAGCTATCATTCAAGTTTAACATTAAATAATTGAATGTAAAGGCCCGCGTACACGGGATTTTTTTTGTCAATAATTGCCTGGCATCTGTAATGAATCAATCTGGAGCAATTAAGTGGAGCTATGTTGCTCCATATTCCGTGGTATTGTGTGGCTGTATTTTAGCAACAGGTTACTACATTTTGACATTTTGCCTTCGTCCTTTCTTAATTACTTGATGTCGTCGTGACGTCATATTTGGCGGTGATTGGTCGGAATTACGAATTTTAGTTGCCCGCGTAAGCGCGCCTTTAAAATCCTAAATCGAAAAACTATGTTGAACATTTTTGGGTTTATCTGAGATACAATAATAAATAAGACATATACATTCTGTATTGTTGTCTTATTTCAAGCCATATAGAGAGAAAGACACGTAAGATAATTTTAATATATTTTATGATGCGAAAACACAGGCTGTTTTGACTTGCGCGTTTATTAAACTATGAACGTTTTTTAAGTTTCTTTTTGTATGGCTAGCCGTACGTTTAAGCTAAACTTTTATCGCAAGGTTTCGTGACATAGTTATACTTACACACTTTTATAGTGCACATTTCAGTTAGTGCTGTCATTTTGATATTTTAATAATAGAGGACTGGACTGTTATTAATATGTAAATATTAAATAGTGACATCCAAAAATATAACATAGATGTATAACAAAAGTGAAAAAAGCTGTTAAATAACAAGCGAGTAATGAGCTGCTGAATTGTGATTGTGACTTCTAGATATCTCTTTCTTAAACGAAATTTTATTTGGCGGGAGTATGGCGCTACCCACTTGTGCGCTGCCCTTGTCTAATAAGAAAGTTTGGTGCTCTATATCGCTGAAAGTATGTAAAATATATTTGAAAATAGATACCTGTGTTGTGTTTTTGATATTTCTAAAAACATCCTACTAATATTATAAATGTGAAAGTTTAGATGTTTGGATGTTTGTTACTCAATCACGTCAAAACGGCTGAACGGATTTGGCTGAAATTTGGGACACAGATACTTTGTAGCCTGGAGAGGAACATAGGCTACTTTTTATCCCGGAAAAATGTCAAATTCCCGCGGGATAACGTCCTGTAGTCCACGCGGGCGAAGCCGCGGGCGGAAAGCTAGTTTTAAATAAAAAAATCAGTCCAGTCCCCTATTGTCATCCGGAGGGACTGTCAAACAAAGTAAAACGGCTAATTGGAATTGTACGTAATATTGCGTTGTACGTGCAGTCTGTATAATGCAATAGGCGGACGCGAAATTTTTCTAGTTTATTAAATGAGTACTATTGCAGATAAGTTGCCTTTTCGTGCCTCGATAGAACTATTTTCTGGATTGCTTGATTTTGTTTTTGTAAACGGTAAAACTTTTTTACGAGCTTTTATTTAACTTGCTGTGTTTCGTACGATTCTGCCGGCTACGAGCCGGCTAGTCTGAATCGACCCTTAGTGGGTAAATTTTGCAAGCTAAATTTAACCCACTTCCCAGTGGCCGATTGAGCTGAAATTTGGAGTACTTACACCTCCACTCGAACCCCAAGCGGCCTTTCTGGTACGCTTGATGTGCGAAAGTACAAAAACTGTGGAATATTTCGCGTCGAAGTTATGAATGTAGTCGGTACATAATATTAAATATAAATCTTATCGACCAAAATGGTATATACATCTGAACAAACAGTTTTCTAGTCCGTTATATATTTTAGACATGTGAAAACTTATACAGTTAATATTGTATGGCAATTACTGCTTTATTTCGTTTACATAATCTCATTTTAAAATGACTGAGATAAGAGAGAGCATTTGGTTATTATTCGAATCTATTGCAGCTGAAAAAAAAATTAAAATAATCCTAAAACTATCTTATTATTTAGTATTATCTGTATAAGTTTTCACGTGTATTACTCACACCACAACGCAATCAATTCAAACGAAAAAAAACTAAGATTTCACATTTTTTTACATTATACATTGAAAAGATATGTGTATTGAATTATTGCTTTACGGTCACTGTATGCTAATGAAATTTCAAGAATGTACGTAAAAAAATATTTTTTAAGTGGATCTAAAGGCGCGCGTACACAGGTAATTTTTTGGAAATAATTTACTGGCAACTGTAATGGATTAATCTGGAGCAATTAAGTGGAGCGGTGTTGCTCCATATTTCATGGTATTGTTTGGCCGTATCTCAGAAACAGGTTGCAACATTTTGACATTTTGCCATTGCCCTTAACTGCTTGATGTGGTCGTGCGTGACATCATATTTGGCGCGGATTGACAGGAACTGTCTAATTTTATGTGCCCGTGTAAGCGCGCTTTATAGAAGACATGGCGGTCAAAAGGTTAACGATGGTTTTCGGACCTAATAAGTAATTTATGTATTTGAACGTTATGTATGGAGACTTTCTATTAACTGTTTTGCAATAGCCCAGACTTTTGTTGGTTGAATTTATAAAATAAAAAGTTTTTAATTCATAAAATATAATCTATTTTGACGATGTTGTGATTAATTCTGTTAACAGTACATTAAAATGTTGTATTTTAATTTGCCATCATAAAATGCATTTAATATTATTTTTATCGATGTCTACGGTTGTTTATTATCATTAATAATTATTATTTTGTCAATATTATTATTTTAATAATAGTTGCTTGTTTTATTCAGTTTTAAATGATAGTCTTGTAAGTTTTGTTTTTTTATGTGTGCAAGTATAAATATAGAATATAATAATCATTAGGCACATGTCATATATTGCTAAATATCCATCCATACTGATAATCAGTGTTATATATTTTTATTTTATACAAATTCTTTTCCAAATATTATTTTTCGCAATAACGTCTCTGACATGTTACTAGACTAAAAATATCATGGATATATAAATTGTTTTATTCGATTATTATGTTTTAGTAGTTTATTCCATAAATACTAGTAACGATATATTTTGGGCTAACAAGTTGGTAAGTACCTATGTCATCTTGCATCTTATTCTCTACAAATATGGTATATTTTTGCCTACACACTGTTTATTGGTAAGGAAAAGTCCTACATTAATTGTTATAACTGATAATATTTGTGAAACAAATTAGATTCTTAGTAAACCGAAAGTATAAAACTAGACAGGTGTTGTAAACGTTTGATTTTTATTATTAAACGTAATTATTGATGTAAGTTATTTTATTATTGGAGTAAAAATATTTGGTATTTGGCCTTGGCACTTAGTATTGTGTTAGCACATTGCTTTCTTCATCATAAGTACCTATGGAGTGAGCAAACATTTTGAAATTTAAAAAACAACTTTAAACCTTTCCCAAGACTGAAATTTATATTGAACTGGGCCCTTACAATAAGACAGATTTATCAGTTTTTGTTACAGTAATTGTGAATACTTAGCAATAAAGTTGGTTTTTATTTAGTCACTCACTCGGCTAACATTGACAAGAAATGTCTTACATATAATAAAAATAAAGGAAAAGATAAGACATGAAAAGGAACAAAGTTTACGTCCTTCGCTTTTGAAATGTAAAATGAGGAAAAATATTTTGATAATGTATGTAAGTACTGGTAGCAAAGAATAGTGTGGAATGATGCAAAGATAAGTGTGGATATTATGTTTTTATTGTTATTATGGAATGGTTTACTCATGTTTTATTTTTATTTTTATAGACAGACATATAGATTTAGTTGCGATTTTAATGAGATGCTTGTATAAAAAGGCTATTGCACGTTCTGAAATTGCATGTAGTTACTATTGTAAAATATTCATTTATATCTTGGACATATTTTCTTTTTAATCAAAAATATTATAATATTTACTTAAAAATTGTCGCCTAGCGTTTAATATTATTTATCGAAATTCTATTTTGATGTAGTAAGTAACTAGTGAATGTTAAAGACAGCCCACACAAATGAATAGACTGTGCCCCTGCATGGCAAATGGGTAAACGAATATCTCTTTTCCCGAAAGGGAAAAACAATAAGTCAAATTTCATGTGCTTTATATTGATATATGGAGCGTGGAGTTCGGTTAATTGTTCTTCCTTTTTGAAAATATTTAGCGGTTTTTGTCAATTTTTGAAAACTAGATTTGACAATTGGGCGTTTGGTCTCTCCATTGACGTAAAAATCATTGCAGAGATGCAAAGAGTTACTCATCTATGAGACACTAAACTGAGCACGTTTGTATGAAAAAGCCTACCTATTTTGTTATTTTGAGTAGTATAGATACAATCCTCTACAACTCCGCTTGTCCTCAAGCCAGTGATCAATAGTAATATCTATGGTCTTAGCAGACGGGCTTATCAAGTCTCAAGTATTGACTCCGTGTGAATGCTGCATAAAGGTCATAGCACATTACACCAACTCAACGTCGACTCTACTCGAGCTCAACTCACAGTTTGGCATTGAAATGTAAGCTTTATTTCGTGTTACATACGAGTGTATTTTTCAACACATAAGTTTAAGTCTACGACGCGTGGTCCACGCGTTGTTCACCTAGTGTCTGCCACCGACCCGTTTTGTATTTGTACTTTTTCCGCGGACCGGGAGGATGAAGGAAGGAGGGATCCTTCCTTCATTCCGAATACAGTTGCAAAACAAAGCGTATTCTCTTCATCGAGTACTATCATAATTTATCGCTATTATTGCCAGTTCTTGACATGTGAAGCGAATCTTTTTCAAGTAAATACGCCTGCTGTAGATGAAATTCGAATAACCACTGTCTCCCACTCATTGACGCCATGTCGTCCACTAGTGACCGACGATTTAATCGCCTAGTCGACGCGACGGCCCGTTGATACCGAATCCAACACTGTAACCGATAGTTCGAGTTACAGTGTTGGATTGGCGTTGAGTCGATGTAATGTGCGATGACCTTTAGTCTGTCGCCAAAGCAACTATGTTTCCAGCATTGTTGTGGTCCGGTAGTTGAGATGAATGATAGCCAGTGCTTCAGTTGTTGGGGATGCCATTGGGGCGTGGTCTATTTGCTTGTATAGTCTGTGGTTATGGATAAAGACATAATAGTGTCACATAAAAGCCAAAAAGGTTAATATCAAGAAGGTGCTAAGTCAAAAAGATGGAAACTTTGGAATGATGTCGTGAGATCGCTTAGGATGTTGTTTAAATTTATTTTATGTATAGATTTTTCTTTCTATAGCCTTTACACTTTATAATTTGTGGTTGTAATCGATCAATGTGTCTTTTTTACTCATCCTTATTATGAAAGGGCTAAAAATACAATTTGGTTTGTTCGAGTTGCGAGTGGCATTGTAATATTAGTTAATTGTCTGTGATATTGCTGGTTTCTTGTACAACTATGATAAATAAATAGTTATGTTTAAAACAACACAAGTTCACGTTTAAATATTAACATTTTCGATTAAATAGATCCATAATTTTTGCCACAAAAAATATTCAATTTATTACTGTGGCGATAATAATTGACAAATATTTCGCGGAAGGAATTTAATCCATTGTAAAATGGACCGGATTAAATGGTGCAGGGAACGTACTCCGTAACGCAATATACGAAACTTTGATATGCCCCGCCCCTTTCACTCGACTATGTCATGCATGACTGTAGAGTGAGAGGGGCGGGTGTAACGAAGTTTCGGGATTTGCCTTTCAGGGTTAGGCCTCTGGTTCGAAACCCGTCTGAAAATCTATTTATGGGGCCAGTGGCTTTTTTCTTTTTAATTGTTCCTATACTTACATAATTACAATCGTAACTTGGCTTCTTCCGTCTTACACAGAAATTCCGCCACACGTTCCGTAATGAAAGAAACATGGTTTTTCATAAAATTAACACGTACAGTTTTCAGCCTTGACACCTTTCTGACCCAAGGAACTAACACAAAACGATACGGTACGGCAAGACACATTAAAACATTTATTGTTCATAGTTCAAGTTTTACACAAATCAGCAATATCATAGATAAAAACACAATATCTATAATCTCTTATTATACGTTTATTATGCTATTATATTATGCTCGATTGAAATGTTTATATAAGCTTGTTTTTCATTTTATTTAGTGACGCGAATCATATCCCATTGGTTAGTTTTAAGTACACATATTGTATATTATGTAGTTCTAAGTTAACATATTTATGTTTTTGTGTATAACTTTAAAGCCGGATTCACACCGAGTGTATTGTAGTCATAACGTACACGTAAAGTCAATATGTTTCTGAGACAGAACTAGAAACAGTATTGCGAATGCGAGTCTTAAGGCGCGCGCGTACACGTGCAATTTTTTTCTCAATTATTGTCTGGAAACTAAGAATCAATCTGGAGCAATTAAGTGGAGCGATGTTGCTCCATATTTCGTGGTATTGTGTGGCCGTATCTCAGAAACAGGTTGCTACATTTTGACATTGTCATTAAGGACCCGCTATAGGCCAACGAAAATCAGATTGCTTTACATGTTCGTCTGTAATATCAATAATAATGAAAAACCGAATTTCAAATTAAGATGCAGCAAACTTCAGGACTAACACTTGTGACTTATGTTACTGAAAAACAAGATTGTATACAATTTTCTCGATAGAAAAAAATTGCGAAGTTGCCTCCAAATCACTATAATTAATACGAGAAACTTCTAGTATTCAAGTAATATGTACATAAAAATAAAGCTTCGAACTTTTTAGTATATTAGATAAGGCATGGCTTATGTTATATTATATTTTTGTAAATAACCTTTAAATATCCTTTAAAAAAAGAATTTCCTTCGTTACTTCATTCCGGACCGGCCGAATGGGGTCGGAGAATTATATAGTAAATGCTGTCTAATTTCTTAGAAATAAGGCAGCATTTACTTTGCAGTTGGCCGTTGCAGTTATTACTTTTGCAGTTGGCTTAGAGCGGGCCCTTAATTGCTTAACAACAAACAAAGAAATAACAGGAATTGTACAACTTTAGTTGCTCGTGTAAGCGCGCCTTAAACACGATTTTGTGGCTGGCTCCTGAAAGTCGTCCGTATTGATGGATTTGTACAAATTAAAAATAAAGAGTGTAGGTAGGTATAACCTAACCATAGGATTGGTACAATCACAAGAAATAATATGTGAACAACAGAACTTTGTCATTGAAGCGATCCGAATCAAAACTATCTAATCCACAAAAGTCAATCAATATTGTAATATGACATAGTCCTATGTTGTGTACATATTATTGCTCGTGACCGTACACGCACGAGTATGTGTGAATCCGGTCTTATACATAATTGTAACGGGAATATGGTGTGCAAATCGAAAGCCGAGAGAAAACACTTTGGCAGTACATAATCAAGAAAAATAAATTGGGAATTTTAACTTATTTTTACTTTGGCATTTACAATGCACACGCATTACTTATTGAAAATAAAGTAGGTATTAGAATACTCCGAGCGAATGCTCTAACCACTGAGCAAGGTCGTGGGTTCAAGCCCACTTATACCGCACCCCTCCCACCCAACCGATGTATGAGCAGTCAAATATGGACTTAATGTCGTGCTCTGTAGATGCTCTATAGCTTGCGGCAAGCTCGCTTACCGCGCGCTGTCTGCTATTGTATATTGTTACTGTAAAGTGCATCTACAGTGAACGATATTAAGTCCATATTTGTCTGCTCATACTTTGGTTGGGTGGGAGCGGGGCGGTTTAAGTAGACTTACTTCATTTTCAATAATAAATTGAGTACCTATGTGATAGTTAACTATAAATCTGTTTGCGGCTTGCTTCACCATAACCAGCACAATTAGTCGTCTTTGAAAATGCTTCCATATTGAACAGTTTTGCTGTTACGTTGGCGATCTCACGCGGTCAAGGATAAGACGTGTAGGAATTATATAAAACAAAACTACTACAATAAATGTGTGTGGTTTGTAAGTTCATGTTTCATTTCATCGGCCCTGTTTCCTGTAGACATTTAATGCAAAGATACGGTACGTAGGGATAATGCTGGCCATACACGTTCCTGCCTATCGTCCAATCAGCATGACGCTGCAGATTGGATCAAGTAGAACTGACCGTGGGTGGGCGGGGATTGGCATGACAGTGTCACAATCTTACTGTTCCAGTGTCCAAAATGTGAAACTACAGTGCCACAATCTTCTCTGTTCCGGTGGTCAAAATGTGAAACTAACGTGTTTTTTTAATGTCATTTTGCTGTCAAGTTGATGTCCAACCATAGCGCTGCTGGCGGCTGAAGTTCTTAGAAGTCAGGGCCGGTTAAATTGCTATAAAAAAAGAAAAACGTACGTAGCGCCGCTGTCACTGGAACAGAAAAGGTTGTGGCACTGTACACACATACAGTGCCACAACCTTTTCTGTGCCGGTGACAGCGGCGCTACGTACGTTTTTCTTTTTTTTGTAGTAATTTAACCGGCCCTGACTTCTAAGAACTTCAGCTGCCAGCAGCGCTATGGTTGGACATCAACTTGACAGCAAAATGACATTAAAAAAATCACGTTAGTTTCACATTTTGGCCACCGGCACAGCAAAGTTTGTGGCACTGTAGCGCTGCTGGCGGCAGAAAGTCAGGGCCGATTATTGCTAAAAAAAAATAAAAAAAAGTACAGCGCCGCTGTCACCAATAATATCAGGAATATATGGACGAACTGCAGATAACCTGCAGATTGGATCAAGCCTGTTGGACGATAGGCAGGATGGTGTATGGCCATATTGGCCATGACATAAAGAGATAAGATGAGCTTTTTGTTTTGCATGGGAGGTACCCGGCCGTTCTCCAGAGGCCTACTCTGAAACGCAAAATTCGGACAGAGAGAGAGACTATTAATGAAAACATTCAACGAAAATTGGTTTGAACGAGATATAGTAAACACTTTTTGAGATATAACACATGTTCAAAAACAGCAAATGTAACTTTATCATTTAGGTATACAAGCACTATGGAAAACAAAGTTATATTTTGCTGGCGAAAAATTACAGTGGAATTTTGGCTAGGTATAGGCAATCGGTACGTTAAGTGGGTACGGAACCCTTCATGGGCGAGCCCAACTCGCACTTGGCCGATTTCTTTAAACTGCACCTTGTAGGTGACTAGACGATGTTAAATTAGTGTACTATCTCACGATACAGTACGATACCTATTTTGCCTCACAGGGTAGATCAAAGAGAATGTAATCACTAGTAGGGTAGATAGAAGTTTTATTTTTAATCAATACCTTTGTTGGTATCTTGAACTAATCAAATAAATGATCATAACTATTTTCTATTTCTATTATATCTCTGATACTGGAAAAAAGAGTGCAAAAAGTCTAATACAAATATTTTTTTACTCTACATCCTGTCTGTCGAACCTCTATGCTTCAACTAAGAAATACTGGCGACTTGCTGTCGACAATCAAAGTCATATTAAACACTGACAGCAGTTCCAATGTTCCAACAGTTCCAAATCGTATTGGGAAAAAGAAATTGCATTTCTTATCATTAAAATTTTTAATAAAAATGTCACTACACTGTGCACGCGATGGGAGGGTGTCAAAACAAACAAAATTCACATAAATACTGCATCAGTTATTATGATTATGCACATTTGGGAATTTTACGCTAGCATATTGTTTTTGTTGCTAGCCAAAATTATTAGTTACACGGCAAATAAACGTAAGTTATCGATGTTTAATAAGTCGGGAACGGTTTTGACCAGTATCCCTGAACACAGCGAGGAAGAGGACGTGAAGAAATGGGTGCCAAAGAAGAAACATGAGGTGCTCAAGGCGAAATACAAGTGCCTGAAAAAGCTGTTCCAGATTTACGATGCGAGCGTCATAGGTGAGAATTTAATAAGCTATAGGTACCTACCATAAGCCTCCAATAGACTACTCGCGAAGTTAATCGAATACGATAGTAACGAACTTCACTTCACTTCGTTCAACCTCGCTTCGCCTCGTTTAACTTCCGAAGTTTGTCGGTTCTTTGGTCCGAGTCAAAGGACTCGAAGCATTCAGGTTTGCATTGCACGAGTGTGTAGTGCGTGCACTTCCTAACTTCGGCACCTCCGCGAGGACTTCATCGGAGCGTCGAAGCGAGTAGTGAATTGGAGGCTTTAATGTGATGAAAAAAACCTTTAAAGCGCTACAGACGAGCGGCGAGCGCGGCGGCGGGGCAAACGATTACCACAAAGAGAATCCTGTTCCTGTCCTGACTGTTCATGCACTCAAATATTTGTCTTGTTCGGGAATCGAACCCGAGACCTCTGGCGCGAAAGGCAGGTATCCTATATCCCTGCGCCAAATCCCTTGGTGAGTTTCTAGCCGGTTCTTCTCCTTACAATAAGCGGTCTTGCGATGATGTACGAACCGATGGCGAAGCTTCCTTGTATCAGTCTAATTTGAATAAATGATTATGATTATGACAACTTAGGTATTCTACCCGAGACGGAGACATGCGTGGAGGACGAGGGCAGAAGCCACCACTGCCGCCGGAGGCGTTCGCACCGCACGAAGACCGACGCGTGTGCTGGCACCACGGAGGCCTCGAGCGGCGACGTAACAGAGACTGAAGACAACGATAAAGGTGATGGCTTTATCCATTACGTTTTAAGGTCATAGCTGACCAGCGCCACCCGGCACCCGACCCGCATCGTCGGGTGCGGTCCCGACCCCCATCGCCTCGAGTGGTTAGTATTCTTTATATGGATTTGTATGGGTATACGCTCACTACATCAACTCCGTAGCGTCTCCAGTGATAGCTCGCTGCTCGCATGCTTGCCTCGCGTGAACCACACGTTGCCAGCGCGCAGTTCGCGTGTCGGCGGTGTCGGTGTCGGACGCATAGATTTACTCGGAAATTCGTGGACCATGCGAGGTCCACTCGTTAATCATGCGAGGTCCACTCGTTGATCATTTGAGGTCCACTCGTTGACCACGCGACGTTCTGGTGACAATGCGGCATCCTCCCGTGAACCACCTATCAACGAGTGGACGCCGAGCGACGAGGCGGTGCTGATCGGGTCCTGGGTGGGTCTAATGAGCTGTGTCCGTTAATGTCCCACTTCCTGTGCCAAACTAGCGCCAATAAGCGCCGAACGTAGCCGTCATATTCCGACTTCCTTAACAGCGCTGGTTCGGCGCAAAGTATAGGAATACACCTCCGCAGACCGGGTCTGGTAAGCGCTGGCAAGTCAGTGCTGGTAATAGCCAGCTTTCTAAGTGTATACGCCCTTCTCAATGCCAGCCGGTGCATGCAAGCGTTCGCACCACGCCGAGACCAACGCGTGTGACGGGACTACCAGCGACTAGCGGCGAAACGATAAAGGTGGGTAGGTAAAGTTAGGACATTAACATCAGCCAACTTTATTATCCTTAGGTAGGTACCTACTCTAACTTAACCTTTAGATTCGATGTTTTGATCCACAGACCACGCAGGCCCATTGCACATTGGTGGGTAGATATTAACGACTGCAACTGCTGACGTCGCAAGCGCTCGCACCGCACCAATATCTACACGCGTTCTCTGTACCTAGTACCTAATAGTTCACAAATAAAACCTAATCTCGAACAAACTTCTTTAGAATCTTATATTTATATTGTATTTGTTTCAACAGCTTCCACAGTGGTGACAGGGGTAATACGAGACCTAAAACTGCCCATAAACTCCTGCACCTCAACCCAGTTTGATGCTGCTACCACCACAACCATCAGCAACTCAAAATTAGACCGTTACGCTACCACAGAGAACTCAAAAACCAATATCACCGAACAAGAATACAGAGGAAGCGACATTACACAGACAGTTGATAAGTTCCCGCACCCAGTACCTTACCTCATGTTAAATGAGAGGCGTAAATTGACAAGGTTCCAGAGTTTCATTCATAGAGTTTTCGGGATCAAGCGTGAGCGGTCTTACAAGAACTTTGTGCACCTAAACGGGCATGTTTACTCGGCTAGTGATAATAACATAAACCCTCATTACTACGAGAAGAGGCGGCGGAGAGGTTTGCGGTTCAGGAAGCTGAAACGCCCGAAGAAGGTCCAATCGGAGAGCGCGCTGAATATGAAGAGTCCCATGATCTTGACGTATGTGCAGTCCGTACAGAAGAACTGTTTGATGGACACCACGCCGAGGCAGTGTCCTATCGTTGGGTGCAAGATGATATCTTATGGTGAGTAGAACAATCTTTTTTATCAAGAACTTATAAGCTTCAATCAATGCAATGCAACTCTAACACCAATGATGGTAGGTCCTATCTATGTCAGCTCATTTTCGTCCAAAGCAAAAAGTTGCTTTTGTACAAGGAATAAGGTCTAACTTTCTAGTATAAGCTGCATTAAAATGTTAAATGCTGTTTTCCTAAGATTTATGCCAATAGCTTAAAAAACTTTTTGCTTTGAAAGAATGAGCTGCTATAGGACCCATGGTACATTGTACAAAGTATAGGTAGTTATCCAAGTCTGTTTTGTATTTGGGTGTTTTATAATATTGTCAATTTTTCTAGCAAACTAGTTAGTAAGTAGTAGGTACCCTATCTACTCGCATTCTACAAACTTACGTTTCGTTGGCAATGAAAGGAATTTTTATTATTTATAGCAGATTTTTCATTAAAATATAAGTAGGTACCTGCCTTTTTAATGTAATTCCCCATAAATGATATTTATAATTCTTAGTGCTTGTTTCACAATGTCCGATTAGGAGAATAGGTGAATGAAGTCTACTAAAGGTTAACGTTTTCCTTTAGTAGACTTAAGTTTAACCGCCTCTGTGGTCTAGTGGTTCACACCACCGATTTCAGACCAAGAGGTCCCGGGTTCGATTCCCAGTGGGGGTACATATTGTATTCGGTTTGGTTGGTGGTAGGACTTGTTCTTAGTCCGCCTGGCTAGCTACCACCATCTTATCTAAGTCTGACGCCATAACAATGATGTTTTCAGCATTATTGTGTTCCGGCAGTTAGAGATAAGATAGCCAGTTCCTCAGTGATTGAGGATTCCGGGAGTAGTGCGCTTCCATCTTCAGCCTTATCACCACTTAACATCAGGTGTGATGAAGGCTAATTGCTACCCCCTTGTGGATAAAAAAAAAAGTAATTCACCCATTTGCAGGTGAATTAAGTATACTTTTTGGCAGACTTATTTCACCTGGGTGATATCACCTGGGTGAATAAGGTCTACTGAAGGATACTTTCCAGTTTAATTCACAGTTTTGTATGGACTAGATATCTGTCCATAAGATGGCCCTTATAAGACTAACTTATCTCTATTTACTTACCAGGTATCATCAACTACAACGACCATCTGAACCTGTGTCACTTCACGGACCGCAAGTACATCTGTCACTATTGCCACGAGGGCTTCGAACGCGAATCTGATAAATACGAACATGAGAACGAACACATCGGCATCAGCAAGCTTAGCCTGCCCAACATCACGGCAGCCAAGCAACGAGTTGCCAGCGTCACCCAAACAGACCCAGAACTAACGAGGAGCGACGTGCCAGAAGACAAATTGAAGAAGATCGTCTCCTTCTTCGATAAGCTCGCTAACCCAGACCTAATCTTCTCCGAAATGAAGAAGAGTAGGTACTCTGAATCTAACTTACACTCTGCTCGATCAAAAGATGATTGTACGGAGAACGGGTCATGCGATTCGGAGACTGACAAGAGAACTATCAGTTGTGTGAGCCTGCATAGGAAGAAGCTGAAGCACTTGCACCCCGTTGACTCGAAGGTCACGTCCAAGTCGTCTTATAGCAATGGGCCGGTTACTTGTCAGTTGTGTGGGGAAAACTTTGATTACAGGTAAGGAACAACTCATATTACCGATCCGGTTCCTATGCTAATAGGATAATATATTACCTTTTGGAGTTGCGTTACGCGACAGTGACACTTGTAGGTACTACTCGGTCCAGCAAATATGACACCTGCAGCTTATACCCGTCCCTCACTCTCCAGGCATGACAGGATCGAGTGAAAGAATGGGCTTCAGGTGTCATGTTAACTTGACCGAGTTATACATACACACTCCGCGCGCGCCGCGTCTGTACACACGCTGTATGCGTGACGCACCATTCCAAAGTGTAATACCTTTCCTATTAGCATTTGGACCGCATAATAAATCGAATTCGGTTGGCTGAGGCACATTCTTCTTAGAAGATAGGTATTACTTACTTACGGCCGAATACACAACGCTACTCGGTTTTGGGAACGTCGTCGTCGTAAACATCATGGCGTCACTTTCATACGTTTGACATTTGAAGCGATATTATTCTTTTCGGTTTCCCTGCTTGCTTCTCTTCTATAATGAAACGTGAATAAGTAGCTACTTTTTATCCCGGAAAAATATCACATTCCCGCGGGATATTGTAGTTTAGTCCACGCTTGCGAAACCGCTGGTGGAAAGCTAATGTTACATTTTTGTGTAGTTGTACCTAGATTTAAGAAGATTTTTCTTTTACAGGCGCCAACTCAGTCTTCACGTGGACCTAGAGCATCGAGTCCACGACAAATTCTCCAAGTTTCACAGCTGTGCTGGCATCACAAACACTCGTCGCCGCGAACAGATCACCGAAAACGGGAAAATAGACTTTAAGTCTGAAGACAAAAAGGACAAAATAATTGATAACCTTAGACGGAAGTCTGAAGAGAGCTTGACTTATGACCCTTCTTCTAACATAGTTTATTATACTTCCATGGAGTCGGTCAACTCTAAAGTGCCTGTAGGCTATAAGTGGGAGCCTGGAACTAAAATTATACGTGTGTGATGTATCGTAGTGTGTATCGTGAAGTGGCATTTGTGGTCGTCTATTATAGTCATAAATTGCAAGTAATTGTTTTATTTAAATTTTTAGTTTTTTGCATTCACAATGCAATTTTTATAATAGAAAAATGGAAAATTAACTTATTTAGAAAAAATCTACCCGTCTCACAACTAGCTCCGATGGGACTCGAACCCACGACCTTTCACTTTCCGGGCGACTGCTCTAACCACTGAGCTACGGAGTCGTTACGAGAAGCGTCGAATTTATCCAATACTTCTTACGCGCTGTATAGTCAGCGTTAATTTCATCTATGTGGAGATATTACTACCCTCACACGCGAAAGGTCGTGGGTTCGAGTCCCATCGGAGCTAGTTGTGAGACGGGTCGATTTTTTCTAAATACTTAATTTTCCATTTTTCTAAGTAATTGTTTTATTTATTACACATCACATAAATCGACAATTTCTATACCGGTGCTATGTATCAGGGGGTGCATACCACACCACCACGGCCCCCCCCAGTCGGTGTGCTTAAAACTGACGGCGGAGAGGAAGTAGTGAGGGGTTTAGTTGGTAGTGGTGCCTGCTCTCTCAAACGCCCCATCTGGTCAGCCGGTCAGTAACCTTATGGGGAGATTAAGATCTTCTAGATTTTTCACTCTTTTATTTCAAAAGTTAGAGGGGGGGGGACACATATTACCACTTTAGAAGGCTCTCACCCACTCTATTGCTGTCACTTTTTATTTCTTGACAACGAAAAGTGACAGCAATAGACTTAATGAAGCATTATAGTGCGCCAATCTTTTCTGTTCCGGTGATTATCTTAGGAACTAAAACAGTTTTCATACGACAGTCCATTTTGACAGCTAATTTCGTATTGCAAGTGGCTCCTCTGTCACGACTGTCACCGGAACAGAAAAGCTTGTGGCACTGTAACTTTAATGGAGCTTCCTGCAACTGGGTGTCTGTCTTTCAAAAAATTGACTTTGAGTAAAAATAATTTGACAAACCTTGCCATTTTTTAAGACCTATCTATTGACACCCCACATGAATATTTTTGATGAAAAAAATATTTTTCAGTTTCAGTCCCATTTATGGGGAGCCCCCTTAATTCTGGTTCACAGAATACATCTACCTACCAAGTTTCAACTGTGACGTACGGAACGTAACGGAACCCTTATGACGAATCTGTAAACATAAGTGTTCCGTTTTTTGCCATTCGGCTACGGAACCCTAAAAATGGACTTTGTTTCTGAAATTTTTCAGGAATAGGCTTGCCTGTGTAACTCTGGGATTTTAAACCACAGATAGGCATATCAGACGTGGAGGAATAGCGCCGAGAATCTTTTTTAAATTAGACACTTTTTAGGTTTTCTTAGTAAATTTATTAAAGTTTTTTTTTGCAGTCAAACGAGGCAGCTATTTGAAAAATGGAAAATGAAGTATTTAGAAAAAATCGACCCGACACAACCAGGGGGGCTACCGGCTAAGAAATCTGGATATAGTTATGGGCTTCAACTGTCATTTGAATTCCTTATCTTGATAGATTTTTGCCGCTTTGTTCTGTTGAACGTTGTTAGCTAGTTATCGTTATACCCTACGTCACAAAACAACGAAATGATAGCGGCTATTTTCTTTATAAAATTGACTTAAAGTTCCCAAAAACGTATGAAGTTCATACCCATAAAGTTACGCGGTAGCCCCCCAGCTCCGGTGGGAGACGGGTCGATTTTTTCTAAATACTTCATTTTCCATTTTTAACCGACTTCAAAAAAAGGAGGAGGTTATCAATTCGACTGTATATTTTTTTTTTATTTTTTATGTGTGTTACCTCAGAACTTTTTAGTTAATGAACCGATTTGGATAATTCTTTTTTTATTTGAAAGGTGACGCTTCTCGTGTGGTCCCATTCAAATTTTATCAAGAACTGGCAAGAAGTTCAGGAGTTATCCTGAATAATGTGTATTTAGACTTTATTTGGGTATATGGACGATTTCATACTTTCATCAAATTAGGGATCATTTTCAAAATTTTTTTTTTCGAAAGTTGGTACTTCTGACCTGATCTTACTTTCACCAAGTCAGGACCAGGGGATCAAATCCCAGGAAAATTGAGAGAAATTCTCAAATATAGGCAAGCCTTATGCGTTCCATTTATTTTTGAAGTTAGTCAAGTATTTGCATCTGGTAGTCATCATCTCATAGTGATGAGCTGATGATGGAAGCTACAACTCCCTAACGGTTAGGAGCTGGAGAATATTTCTTTAAGTATTAATCGTACGTATGGGCCAATTGTTATATTCTTTCAGGTATATTAGGGTGAGCTGCTGACGAGAGGTGAAGCTCTTCAACAGTTAGGAGTTATATTATGATGTTTTATACATACCATATGCACGAATGGACCTTCAGTTGTATTCCTTCAAGTTATCTAAGTAGCTAAAGATGGAAAGCTGTAAGCCTAGCATGACCACCCAAAACTCGATATGTATCGCACGATAAAGCGATTTCTCGACATTCAAACGTCAAAATCCATAGTCTTTTGACAGTTAAACCGGATAACTTATCATATCATATCGCGTTTTGGTTGGTCATGCTAGGAGGGCTGAATTCCGTAACGGATAGGATATTTACAACAATTTATCATAATCACCATGACTGTAGTTTCTTAAGCTACTTCACTAAAAATCGAAAAATAAAACGTTTTTGAAAAAAAATGTAACCGCCTTCAAAACGGATCTTCAAACAAAAATTAACAAACACTAAAAAACGAAAAAAATAATAAGATTTTTTAATTCAAAGGACGATGATACGTGACTTTTTCTAATTTATCTTGGTAGTTACTTACTGAACTGTTTGAAGTCGGTGCCAAGCCAAAAAGAATAAGAACGAAATATACTGAGTGGAATAACTAACATATAAATAAATATATAGTTTAAAAAACTAAAGAAACACACTTTTAATAGTAACAGAATAAAAAGTACAAAATAACCGTCTATTCAGTAACTGAAATTAAAAAGCGGTGTGCGCGTTGTCAATATTAAGTTCTTGAAATTCATGCTTTGCAAAGGGCGCACCACGCTTTTTAATTTCAGTTACAGAATAGACGGTTATTTTGTACTTTTTATTCTGTTACTATTAAAAGTGTGTTTCTTTAGTTTTTTAAACTATATATTTATTTCTTCCTTTTTAGTTTAATAAATGGCAAACCAAATTAACATTAATTAATGCCACTAGCTTCCTTAATAGGATGTAATAAATTACATAATTAGGTACATATAATAAAGTATAAGACTAATTTATTCCTCCCTGTTCCAACATAAGATCCTCACCACCAAGTGTAGCGAATAGGTCTCATCTGAATGAACAAATGAGCTCAAACTCGAGGGGTTTCCTAGTGGTCATTAAGGAGTGCTACTGGCTTCCTCCCTGCTCCATCATCAGACCCTCACCACCAAGTGTAGCGAATAGGTCTCATCTGAATGAAACAAATGAGCCCAAACTCTAGAGGTTTCCTAGTGGTCATTAAAAAGTGTCACTGGCTTCCTCCCTGCTTCATCATCAGACCCTCACCACCAAGTGTAGCGAATGGGTCTCATCAGAACGAAACGAATGAGCCCAAACTCGAGGGGTTTCCTAGTGGTCATTAAGAAGTGCCACTGACTTTCTCCCTGCTTCATCATCAGACCCTCACCACCAAGTGTAACGAGTAGGTTTCATCAGAACGAAACAAATGAGCCAGAACTCGAAGGGTTTCCTATTGGCCAATAAGGAGTGCCACTGGCTTTCTCCCTGCTCCATCATCAGACCCTCATCACTAAGTGTAACGAATAGGTCTCATTAGAACGAAACAAATGAGTCAGACTCAAAGGGTTTCCTATTGGCCATTAAAGAGTGCCACTGGCTTCCTCCCTGCTCCATCATCAGACCCTGACCACCAAGTGTAGCGAATAGGTCTCATCAGAACGAAACAAATGAGTCAAAGCTCGAGGGGTTTTCTTGTGGTCATTAAGGAGTTTCACTGGCTTCCTCCCCAGCTCCATCATCAGACCTTCACCACCAAGTGTAATGAATAGGTCTTATTAAAACGAAACAAATGAGCTCAAACTCGAGGGGTTTCCTAGTGGTCATTAAGGAGTGCCACTGGCTTCCTTCCTGCTCCATCATCAGACCCTCACCACCAAGTGTAGCGAATAGGTCTAATCAGAACGAAACAAATGAGCCAGAACTCGAGGTGTTTCCTATTGGTGATAAAGGAGTGCCACTGGCTTCCTCCCTGCTCCATCATCAGACCCTCACCACCAAGTGTACCGAATAGGTCTCATCAGAACAAAACAATTTAGCCTAAACTCGAGGGGTTTCCTAGCAGCCATTGAAGAGTTCTATTGCCCACCTCTTGACTCCATCATCAGATCAGCTGGATGGTAGGAAATTATTGTATTGTCATCAGATTCATATAGACTTGCAAAGTTTTAGATCAATACGACAATTAGAAGTAGGTTAAAATTGAATTCCAAGATTTTCTTACATTGTGACTTAGTTACAAGTGAAGCTAATAAAAGTGTGGTAAAAAATACCCGGTCTCAAGCGTGAGGTGTAGGACGTAATTACCTCAATATGTATAAGACGGCACCGACTTCAAACAGTTCAGTAAGTAACTACCAAGATAAATTAGAAAAAGTCACGTATCATCGTCCTTTGAATTAAAAAATCTTATTATTTTTTTCGTTTTTAGTGTTTGTTAATTTTTGTTTGAAGATCCGTTTTGAAGGCGGTTACATTTTTTTTTCAAAAACGTTTTATTCAACCATAAAATTGCATTGTGAATGAAAAAAAGTAAAAATTTAAATAACGAGGCAGCTATTTGCTATTATTTACTTTAATTTTTGAGCAAAATTAGGCTGATATTGCTCATGCTCACCACGAAACTTAACTGTTAGGTAGACCGTGCACACACGCACCGTGTTTCGGTGCTGGTTTTTGCACGGTCTACAACTCATAAGGATGCCCCGGGTTGGAGCGACACACGTGTAGAGTAGTGTAATCGGTGCATGCAGGGGGTTTGACGCTCCCATTTGCATTTCGTCACGAATTCAAAAATGGTCCCATTCGCATTCGGTCCTATTCGCATACGGTCCTATTCGCCTTCGGTCCTATTCGCATTCGGTCCCATTCGCATTTGGTCCCATGCATGTAGTAAAAGCGGTAATTTTAATATTACAAACAGACACTCCGATTTTATTTATTTGTATAGATGAATGTTGATTTTTAAATAATACACATAATTATTTAAATCTATATTTTTATTTTCAAGCCTACCATTTTTTAAACAATAGTTCAACTTGTAGCTGTTGTAAAATGTTAAAATCAACTTTTATCTGGGTTTACCATTTTGCGAATGGGACGAAATGCGAATGGGACAAAATGCGAATGGGACCAAATGCGTATAGGACCGAATGCGAATGGGGCCATTTTTGAATTCGTGACGAAATGCGAATTGGACGGTATACGTCAAACCACAGCCGTCTCTATCGTCGTCTACAAGCCATGCTATGATACGGAACGGCAACATTGCTGTGAGCCGGTTTACTCCTCTGAGTACTAAATCCTATGGAGGTGGCTTACCTACGAAAAAGTGAGGTGTAACTAAGTCACAATGTAAGAAAATCTTGGAATTCAATTTTAAACTACTTCTAATTGTCGTATTAATCGGTCTGTCAAAATCGGTCCAGCCGTTTCAGAGATTAACCGGAACAAACAGACAGACAGACAAAAATTGTAAAACATGTCATTTTGGTATATGTACCGTATATTTAATCATATGCACGTAGTAAAAAGCGGTTATTTAATGTTACAAACAGACACTCCAATTTTATTTATTTGTATAGATGTATAGAAGATATTAATATGCCATCTCCATAGGATTCAGTACTCGAGGTTTACTCGCTGTTTACCTGTCAAACGGTGCAAACGGTGTCAAATCGGTTCACTTAAAACTACGTAGCCAACTTTATGCGCATGGCTTGTAGAAGACGATAGAGATTGCTGTGGTCAAACCCATGTGCAAGGTGTGTCGGTGTCTTGCACTTGCTATCTGCAACTGCAGACATTGCGCACTGAAGGTTACGTGGTATATATCCTGTATTCCCGTTGTCCCCACGATTTTTGTCCACATGATGGGGCCAACGGGAATTGAAAAATATAAACCAAAAATGCTTCCCGTTGTCCCCCTGGTGGGGAAAAGATCATGGGGACAACCGAACCTCATAATTATGCAACAAATAAGGAACATTTACAACAAAACTGTCGTACTTCTGTCTGTTCAGATCACAAAACTGAAATGAAAAATCTTTAGTTAGGTATCTTTTTAATTTATATTAAAACTGACAAAGCGATTTTAATGTAAATTAAAGAGATAAGGTAGGTAGGTAGCTAGAAATAAATAGGTACGACGAAAATATAAAAATATAAGTACATTTTATTTTACAAAAACACGCTCACAAATAAGTAGAATAAGTCACTCTGCATTTATTATTTTTTATAAAAGTGAAGTCACAAGCCTTCATCGTAATACTACAGTAACTAGTAATCTACAACACTTATGACAATTAAATTGCATTCTATCAGAAAGTATCACATAATTCTTAAGAGTTTTAAAACTAAATGTCAAATAATCTACTACATAGCTTTACCTTGTACCTACTTAATTCACGTTAAATAGTTCAAAATAATAAAAAGGATCTTGGTGGCGATAGCGATTGCTTGGTATGCGTTTTCCGAGGTTTAGAAACTTGCAACGGTCAAATAAATTTCTTACAATCACACCAATTATCTAACTCATAAGTAATTGTGTTATGGAAACTAGATAACGGATAAATATATAGGTACCTACATAAATACTTTTTATTGTAAATACATGTTTACCTACTTAATATGCATAGATAACACCCAGACCAAGACAAATATTTAGACGTGTTCATGCACACAAATATTTGTCTTGTTCAGGAATGAAACATGAGACCCCTGGCGTAAGGCAGGTATCTTACCCCTGCGCCAAATCAGTCCTCAAAAAATATAATGTTCTATGTACTTAGATACCTTGTATCCAATCATTCTCAAAATTCCACCAAAACATTACCTATTATTACTATCAGCAGTTGAGCACCTTAGTCAAATTAAAAACTAGAATAAATTATAAAATAAATAAAATTATACCTATTTACATTTTAAGCATATATTATCATGACATTAATTTTATAAAAACTGAACAGCAAAGGAATAAACCTTAAATAACTTAGTTGCTTACTTACACTAATACCACTACTTTACTCATTATTATCGCGTTTCTAGTTTTACTGATAAGTTGTAATAGCAAGGAATACATAGGTAGTGTTCCTACCTAATATTTAACGACGGTAAAAAAATGGAAAATGGAGTATTTTGAAAAAATCGACCCGTCTCACAACCAGCTTCGATGTGAGACGGGCCAATTTTTTCAAAATACTTATTTTCCATTTTTCAATAAGTACTTAATAAAAATTGCATTGTGAATGCAAAAAAGTAAATATTTGGACGGTTAAAAACTTATAACGCAAGCTAGCTTTAGCAAGATATCCCTTTTCATTTGACACTATGATTGATAGTGCCCGTTTTCTCTGCAAAAGGGTTTATAAATCATACCTAGCACCTTTAAGGCACGGAATATTTTCTTCGTTAACTTCTAAGTAACTATTATACCTAGTTTCAAAGTATCTTGTCCAGTCAAAAAAATAATATAAAAATACTTATTCATGCCTAATTTATAATAATAATAATAAATATCATTTTTGTTATCCGAAGGATCCGTCCGGCATAAGTAGACCTGGAAAATGATACAAAATATAAGAATATCATCCCTTGATGAAGTCTTTTCAATGCATGTGCTTGTATTTGACAAAAACATGATCGAAGCAAAAACACGAGAATTTGAATTGAAGAATATGTTTTTACAAGCTTTTTATTAACTTGCCATATTAGTTAGTTAGTATGTTAGTTAGTTAGTGGGGGACAAATCTTGCAAGCTTAATTTGACCCACTTCCCAGTGTCCGATGGAGCTGAAATTTTGTATACTGGTTTGGTTCAGATGACTATACGTAATATAGTACAGTCAGCAAAAAAGCTTGTCATAAAAATGAAATTTTTACTAAAAATTTATACTACATAAAATTTACGGTAAGTATAGTAGGTATGACTTGCTGACGTATTGGAAATACATATTTTCTGTAAGGCTGCATGACTTATGAATAAATGGGATGGAACAGCGCAAAATCAGAAGCGCAAGACTGACTTCCAGAGACAACCCACAGATCACCTAAATAAATAGCCTTCATATAACTTGACGTTGTCAAAGGTACCAATCACAAAAGCGACATCTGTACAATTAGCGGCACGTATCTCTAGCGCTGACCGTTATTGCGCAGAAGTCAAAAATAAGGTATTTTGGACCTTGCGCCATACCATATACATGCCATCCCCTCTACGTCACGGTCAGCGCTAAACCTACGTGCTGCTACTTATACTTTGTTTGATTGAATCAGGCGTCACTTGGCGGAAGCGGAAGTCTCCAACCATTGTGAAAAACGAAATATATGTAGCTACAGTATATTTCGTTTTTCACAATACTTATAATTTGCTTTGCATTCGTCTCCTCAGTAAAGTCAGATAACAGCCAGACACAGACCGAATACACTACAGTTTCTGTCAATATGCGACTATTTCCACTTACCAGCTATACATGCCGTCATGAAACAAATACCACAACCGGCGAAGAATGCCCGAACTGCAATCTGAAATAAATAATAACAACCTCATACCTCTCATACCATACTCCGATTTATGGAGTTACCCTATAGGCATCTGAATTATTGTACCCAAATAATGATTTTACCATACAAACAAACAATCAAAAAATCAAATCTCCCGCCTTTACTAATATTAAAGATATGTACCTACTTACCAATTTTTTTATCGGCAAAATTCCCATTCGTCACCGGCGGGGACAAACTTGGGGGTGACGAGCGGGAATGACCGCATATTATAACTCAATGTTTATAGGATAGTTATTTGCGCTCATTTTCTTTGTAGGTAGTCTTGAGTAAGAAAATGACGATTGAAAAGATTAAGTACTTTAAGTACCTTCTTTGACTCTTGAGCCTTGACTTTTATTTAAATAACTAGCTTTCCGCCCGCGGCTTCGCCCGCGTGGACTACACGACGTTATCCCGAGGGAATGTGATTTTTTTGGATAAAAAGTAGCCTAAGTTACTTCTTATTATATCAGCTACCTGCCAGTGAAAGTTTCGTCAAAATCGGTCCAGCCGTTTCAGAGATTAGCCGGAACAAACAGACAGACAGACAGACAGACAGACAGACAGACAGATAGACAGACAGACAGACAGACAAAAATTGTAGAAAATATTATTTTGGTATATGTACCTAGCGTATATATAATCATATGTATGAAGTAAAAAGCGGTTATTTTAATATTACAAACAGACACTCCAATTTTATTTATTTTATTATCATCACATACATTGTTCCAATACCAAGGTATAGTAGCTTAAGCACTAGTATTATGGAAATTGGAAACCGACGGGTATTACAAGTTACCACGTACACCCAGACCCGAGGAAATATTGAAAAGTTCGTTTTCAACATTTATCCGACCGGGGACCGAACCCGGGACCTCTAGAGATAGCGGCACCTTAAAACCAGTACGTACACCACTCGGCCACGGAGGTCGTCATAAATTTTAACCTTGATATTTGACTTTGACTTTGAACTCTGACTTTATACAGGGTGTTAAGGGCACCGTTGCAAAAACTTTAACCATGGCTTCAGACCATCATGCTGAACAACGCACAGCAAGAATTTTTTGTGAAAATAAAAAAAAAAAGACCATACAAATTTAGCAACTAATCGGAACATTTTGTATGGAGAGCCGAAATATCTTTTTCATTTCCGACAAAAAATTCTTGCTGGGCGTTGTTCAGCATGATGGCCTGAAGCCATGGTTAAAGTTTTTGCAACGGTGCCTTTAACACCCTGTATAACTTTGACTTTTGACTTTGGCTTTACTTACGGTAGAGAGCGCTTCCCGTTGGTTGGGCGCGATGGCACCCATGGCCCCGATCATTATACCGGCTGAACTGGGGTTGGTGAACCCGCATAGAGAGTAAGTGGCGATCAGCTCCGCGCGTGGCTGTACACAGAATTTCAATATTAATATGTTTACACCTTTTTTTATTTATTCATATTTATTGAGGGCAAATGCAGTCTCTACGTATACCAAACGGCATGTTGGACTTAGTCAGACACGCCTGGCTAGCTACCACCATCTTATCTAAGTCTGACGGCATAACTTACGTAGTAGGTAACTATTTAGTAATCTGTGCCATAACAAAACAATGATGTTTTCAGCATTATTGTGTTCCGGCAGTTAGAGATAAGATAGCCAGTTCCTCAGTGATTGAGGATTCCGGGAGTAGTGCGCTTCCACCTTCAGCCTTATCACGATTTAACATCAGGTGATTCAGGTGTGATGAAGGCTAAGTGCTACCCCGTTGTGGATAAAAAAAAGAAGAGGATCATTATAATTAAGATTGAAGGTGCCTCACCGAGAGCAGTCCGTCGGCCTTCATCTGCCCCATGCGCTGGTAGGCCACGAACTCGTTGACCACCGTCTTCAGCCCGATCAGCGAGCCCACCAGCTCGCACTCCTCCCACGGAACACCTGGACACAACAAGTAACAGCAACGTTAGCTATGAATTTATGATAACTATATTTTTATTAATATTTTGACGACCGATTTGGCGCAGGGGTAGGCTACCCACCTTCTGCACCAGTGGTCTCGGGTTCGATTCCCGAACAAGACAAATATTTGTGTGCATGAACATGTCTATTTGTCTTGGTCTGAGTGTTTACTATGTATATTAAGTATGTATTTACAAACAAAAAAGTATTTAAGTATATATTTATCCGTTATCAAGTTTTCCATGATACAGGGACCGTACTCTGAAAGGCTAATCCGAAACTTCGGTTAGCCCCGCCCCTTTCACTCGATTCTGTCCCGGCTAGAGAGTGAGAGGGACGGGTATACCGAAGTTTCGGGTTTTGCGTTTCAGAGTAGGCCCTCTCTTCAGGTAATGAAATTAAAATGGGCTTAGATAATTGGTGTGAATGTAAGAAGTTATTTATTTATTGTTTAAAATTCAAAATATTCAGTATTTTGATAGTGAACTTGCAATTTATATCGACCCCCCCCGCGAATAATCCGGTAATGAGCTATTACGGGGTTTTTCATGTTATGTGTTTTTAGGTATCTAGAAACTAAAATGAATCATGTGATTTTTTTTCAGAATTTTTCTATTGATATTTACAAAGATATTAAAAATTGCGTGTCTGTTCCATTAAAATGCCTTAAAAAGTATTTTGAACGAATAATATTGTTTTAGATCTTTACGAAAAAAAATACCAAAAGCATTTGACAGTAAACACTTTTACGATATTATTCGTGTAAACAATTTATTACCGTAATTATGTAATAAGTAATACAGGTTTTTTTTATTTGATTGAATCAGGCGTCACTTTGCGGAAGTCCCAAACCATTGTGAAAAACGAAATATATGTACCTAGCTTACTTCCACAAAACACAACATGCAAGATGCACCGCCCGCCCGCAATAAAATGCACATGCACACCACGAAAATACCAGTACACAATACCTACATTTAGCAAGACAGCAATACACCTTGCACCTTCACCGATTAGACCACTCTACACTACAAGTGTTTCGTTCCAACCCGTGGCATCCTCAGAAGATAGTTCGTGCGAAAACCAACACCGAATTGATTCAATCAAATCTAATTGGTCTACTAATATAATTTACCTAATTGTGCCTGTTAAAAAAGTTGCTGGTTAAAGTTCATCGCAGAAGACAGATTACCACTACACAGTGATTTTTATAAACTTGTCAATCGTGAACTTCAATGGTAGTACATTTTACGTCATGTGACATCCAGTAATATTAAAAAAGTAACAGTTAATAGGAAAAGAAAACCGATCTCAAACATTAAAATATTATTTTCCCCTCAACAATGAAGAAACCCAGGTATGCAAAGTGTTTTTCTTAAACACGCTTTCTATCCTTGAACAAATGATTACACACCCTTAGAAAAAATTAAAAGAGATGATAGTTTGATTGATAAAAGAGGAAAACATCTGGATAGACCACATTAGATGAAGCTAGATACAGAAGACAGGATAGGAAACTCTATTAGTCTATTTCCCAAAGTCGATTCCCATTACACAAGTAAAGAATCTCTCTTTCTGGGGTCAGTCCCTCATGTCTAAGGATCGTGGTCAGCATCAGGGTTCACCGGTTCCGGTCCAGCACCTCTCTTACGACCGTGTGTATGAAGGATGATGAGTCTTTTACTTGATCGGTATTTTATCTTGTAGGTGAGCGACCGCGCGATCTCTTGCCTTCGATGCTCCCGACTACAATTAGTTGTTTTAGGATGTCGTCATCTTTGCGTACCGTATGACCGAAATATGAAAGAATGCATTGCTGGAATGTGGTCGATAGGTGAGTTTTAATTTGGAGCTGGGTTAGGTTAGGGTTGATGCATTAGTGCGTTACGCTATCCAAGGTATTCTTAGCATTCGCCTTCAGCACCACATCCTTTACCTTTCGCGGGCCAGAATTGTCCATGTTTCAACTCCATATCATATTAAACGGGTCATAGCATCCTTTGCCATCCCGTAAGCCTTTTTATCTCCGGTACACAGCTGCAGTCTTTGCAGATTTGGGAGCCCAGATAAATGTAGTGGTCGACGATGCCTACGCCAGGAATGTTGCAGGTGACATTTGATAACGTTCCGACTCGATCCTCTATCATCACTTTAGTTATTTTTCTGTTCACTGCGAGACCAACGTTGCCACTCTCCACCTCGAGTCTATGGAATAGCTCACTCCTATCATCCATAGATAGTACGGTGTCGTCAGCATATCGAAAATTGGAAGTCTCTTTCCGCCTACAGGGAAACCCTTCTCCCAATCTTCAATGGTCCTCCGTATGATTTGCTCACCATATTATGTTAAACAGTGCAGGGAACAAGATGCAGCTCTGTCTTACTTCTTGTTTAGTTGTAAACATAATTGAGCAATCAGTAATCCTAACGAAGGAATAGGAATAGAAAATAATTTTCAACTTAAATATAATCTCATTCATTATGTTCTATCTTTAAGCCAAAGTGTAATTTTTTAATGTTAATCATAACAATCATTAATTAACCAACCAATCATAAACTAACCAAAGTTGTTTCATTTACTAGAATATCATTTATTTCATGACAGGCGAATATTATAGTAATTGGCTTCTACAAATGTACAATAAAAAAAACTATTTGCAAGAATAATATCGCAACACGATATTACTGTTTGTAGTCGAAAATATAAACTTACACGAATAATATCGCAACACGATATTACTGTTGCAGACGGCACTAGAAATTTACACGAATAATATCGTAAGAGACACTACTGATCAGAGCTTAACCTATACTAGTATAGTAAAATGCATTTAGTTAATTTGTAACGAATACCTTGGTACTAATTAAATTTGGTTGAAATAACAAGATAGCTGAAAAAAATAGCTTCCATATGTGATATAAAAAGTCTCTGATACTTATTTTTTTGTCGAGTTATTAACAAAAATGCTTCTTTTATTTTTCCTGAACATTTTGACTTTTTCGGTTACCGGATTATTCGCGGGGGGGGTCGATATATTTTTAATCCACGTCATTGGCAGTTATTTATAATATCAATGATTAAATTATTTATGCAGGTAGGACGCTTTTTGTCTTGCGAATCCAGCAAGACACAGGTGACAGCTGAAAATCAGCTGTGACCTTTTTGCACCACTACAGCACACATACATCATATTGTGTTAACTCC
Source organism: Crambus lathoniellus (assembly GCA_949710035.1). NCBI lineage: Eukaryota > Metazoa > Arthropoda > Insecta > Lepidoptera > Crambidae > Crambus > Crambus lathoniellus. The sequence goes on along the minus strand of OX453325.1, from coordinate 2,140,601 downwards.
ATGGTAATACTTCCTGGTTAACTCAGATCATATAATACTATACTAGGTGTTAATTTTAATGCGTTTTCAATGTGTGTTGATTCTGTTTTCTGTAAACATTCTATGTGTGTGTCTGAAGTGACAAATAAATGTCTTATATCTATCCATCTATCTATTAAAGGGCTTATTACACTTGGCTAAATTCAGCACCTAATTAAGCATACATTGCTTGTTTTGATTGCATCACTTGCTACAAATGAGCTCAAATAAAGCAACGTATGCTTAATTAGATGCTGAATTTAGCCAAGTGTAATAAACCTTTAACTGTTTGTAGTCTCCTCACAGAATACAAGAAAGAAGTATGTAGGTAGTACATATTATACGTAGGTGCGCATGGAAAACCATTTGCTCAAAAAAGCATACCGTCCATACATTCTATGCAAGGGCGTCGCCAGCCCATGGTCCAAGAGGGGGTGATTTACCAGCCCATGAATGTGGCTTACCCATAACCCAACAGAGCGGTATGAACACCTTCCCCAGAATTCACTCGAGGGTAAGCTCAGGGTAACCGAGCATTCCGCCGCCGTACGCGAGCTCTCATTCACGAACGCAGTCACGTTCGCCACGATGTTCAACACGAGCGCAAGTTTCAGATTACATTCATATAACTGTGACTGGATGTAGTAAAGAGTGTGATTTACCCATACCATAACCCAACACAGCGGTATAAACACCTTCTCCAGGATCTACTCGAGCGTAAATTAAGTCAGGGTAGCCGAGCATTCTTAAATTCGTAATCTTATACGTATTGAGGTAATTACGTCCTACACCTCACGCTTGGGACCGGGTTTTTTTATATGTTAGTTATTTCACTCAGTATATTTCGTTCTTATTCCTTTTGGCTTGGCACCGACTTCAAACAGTTCAGTAAGTACCAAGATAAATTAGAAAAAGTCACGTATCATCGTCCTTTGAATTAAAAAATCTTATTATTTTATTCGTTTTTTAGTGTTTGTTAATTTTTGTTTGAAGATCCGTTTTGAAGGCGGTTACATTTTTTTTTCAAAAACGTTTTATTTTTCGATTTTTAGTGAAGTAGCTTAAGAAACTACATGGTGATTATGATAAATTGTTGTAAATATCCTATCCGTTACGGAATTCAGCTTTCCATCTTTAGCTACTTAGATAACTTGAAGGAATACAACTGAAGGTCCATTCGTGCATATGGTATTTATGAAACATCATAATATAACTCCTAACTGTTGAGGAGTTTCACCTCTCATCAGCAGCTCACCCTAATAACCTGAAAGAATATAACTATTAGCCCATACGTACGATTAATACTTAAAGAAATATTCTCCAGCTCCTAACCGTTAAGGAGTTGTAGCTTCCATCACCAGCTCATCACTATGAGATGATGACTACCAGATGCAAATACTTGACTAACTTCAAAAATAAATGGAACGCATAAGGCTTGCCTATATTTGAGAACTTCTCTCAATTTTCCTGGGATTTGATCCCCTGGTCCTGACTTGGTGAAAGTAAGATCAGGGCAGAAGTACCAACTTTCGAAAAAAATAAATAAAAATGATCCCCAATTTGATGAAACTATGAAATCGTCCATATACCCAAATAAAGTCTGAATACACATTATTCAGGATAACTCCTGAACTTCATGCCAGTTCTTGATAAAATTTGAATGGGACCACACGAGACGCGTCACCTTTTAAATAAAAAAAGAATTATTTAAATCGGTTCATTAACTAAAAAGTTCTGAGGTAACACACATAAAAAATAAAAAAAAAAATATAAAAAAAATATACAGTCGAATTGATAACCTCCTCCTTTTTTGAAGTCGGTTAAAAAGACAAAGCACAGAGTTCGAATCCGATTTCGTTTCCGACGGTTTTTGAATCAGGGGGCAGGTTCGCCACGACACGTTCAGGACAGGAACTATTAGAACCGAAATATTTTCGATTCTAAAAGAGTGAAACCTAAAAAACATGTACAATTTTTTGTTGTTTTTGTTAAAACCCGCTCGACTTCAAAGTACTTACGTTATTTATTTGGTGAGGAATTATTTCTTACTTTTTTGATGTGGTTTTTTTTAAGGCGGTTTCATTTTTTTATAAAAATAGTTTTTATTTCACTCTTTTTAGTGCATCGTGCAGGCAATTTACGTGTTTTCTGGTAAATAGGTATGTGATCAAACTGAAAACCTCCTTTTTTGAAGTCGGTTAAAATACCTTGAGGTATCCCCTTTTTAACCGACTTCAAAAAAAGGAGGAGGTTATCAATTCGACTGTATATTTTTTTTTTTTATTTTTTTTTTTATTTTTTATGTGTGTTACCTCAGAACTTTTTAGTTAATGAACCGATTTGGATAATTCTTTTTTTATTTAAAAGGTGATGCTTCTCGTGTGGTCCCATTCAAATTTTATCAAGAACTGGCCAGAAGTTCAGGAGTTATCCTGAATAATGTGTATTCAGACTTTATTTGGGTATATGGACGATTTCATAGTTTCATCAAATTGGGGATCATTTTCAAAATATTTTTTTTTTCGAAAGTTGGTAAGTACTTCTGACCTGATCTTACTTTCACCAAGTCAGGACCAGGGGATCAAATTCCAGGAAAAAATTTGAAAACTGGAACAAATTGAGAGAAATTCTCAAATATAGGCAAGTCTTATGCGTTCCATTTATTTTTGAAGTTAGTCAAGTATTTGCATCTGGTAGTCATCATCTCATAGTGATGAGCTGGTGATGGAACCTACAACTCCTTAACGGTTAGGAGCTGGAGAATATTTCTTTAAGTATTAATCGTACGTATGGGCCAATAGTTATATTCTTTCAGGTTATTAGGGTGAGCTGCTGATGAGAGGTGAAACTCCTCAACAGTTAGGAGTTATATTATGATGTTTTATAAATACCATATGCACGAATGGACCTTCAGTTGTGTTCCTTCAAGTTATCTAAGTAGCTAAAGATGGAAAGCTGAATTCCGTAACGGATAGGATATTTACAACAATTTATCATAATCACCATGTAGCTTCTTAAGCTACTTCACTAAAAATCGAAAAATAAAACGTTTTTGAAAAAAAATGTAACCGCCTTCAAAACGGATCTTCAAACAAAAATTAACAAACACTAAAAAACGAAAAAAATAATAAGATTTTTTAATTTAAAGGACGATGATACGTGACTTTTTCTAATTTATCTTGGTACTTACTGGACTGTTTGAAGTCGGTGCCAAGCCAAAAAGAATAAGAACGAAATATACTGAGTGAAATAACTAACATATAAAAAAAAACCCGGTCCCAAGCGTGAGGTGTAGGACGTAATTACCTCAATACGTATAAGATGGCACCGACTTCAAATAGTCCAGTAAGTACCAAGATAAATTAGAAAAAGTCACGTATCATCGTCCTTTAAATTAAAAAATCTTATTATTTTTTTCGTTTTTTAGTGTTTGTTAATTTTTGTTTGAAGATCCGTTTTGAAGGCGGTTACATTTTTTTTCAAAAACGTTTTATTAACAAAACAAGAATTATCTAAATCGGTTTATAAACAAAGGAGTTATGCCTAAAGATACGTTTTAAATTCGCATAAAGTGGTAACGAAAACGACAGTATTTTCAAGATTTCCTGAAAACTACTAAACCGATTTCAAAATTTCAAAAAATGGGACCAACTTGTAAACCAACCTGATGTTATAACGTTTGAATCATTTCAATCGGTTCAGCCGTCTTCGAGTAATCGGTGGACATACACAAAAAAAAAAAACATACATACAGACGAATAGAGAACCTCCTCCTTTTTGATTTAGAAGTCGGTTAATGATAATGCTCTTTTGAAATTGTGTGGAGTTTCTTGAGAACATGTTGGCGAATTTCAACCTGGTTGCCGAGCTATGTATACTTATTACTGTGACTCACATTAGCAAAAAATGTCAGGACTTACCCATAACCCAACAGAGCGGTATGAACACCTTCCCCAGAATCCACTCGAGGGTGAGGTCAGGGTAGCCGAGCATTCCGCCGCCGTACGCGAGCACGCCGTTCACGAACGCGACGAACGCGACGAACGCGACCAGGTTCGCCACGATGTTCAGGACGAGCGAAATGCCATTGGTGGCTCCGCGGGTGGCCGCTGTTAGGGCTGATTGGTCTTCACTGTTGGACAATACATATTTATTTTTAAATAAAAAAGCAAGTGATGAACTTATTGGAAAAAGAAATCATTGCTGTGGAAGTGTGATTTAACAAGAGTATAAATATGAGGGTCGGATCCCCTCTTAAACCCGCAGACATTTGGCGACTCCTCATTGACGGACAGGACACGACAAGACACCTGAAAACGACATCGGTGGACATCATCATGCGTAGGTATGTACGTATCTTTATTTTGACCTCATCTCACAATCTTCTCTCTTTCTCTCGCTCTGACTCTCTTAACAGAATAGCCAATTAAAGTTCTTCCATAGAATTTCTAGCCACTAGGTCTAATAACAGCGTTGGCTCGTAAGTCGCAACGACTACGAGTGTTGTTGTTGTTGCTGTTAATTAATGTGGAGAGCTCGCACCAATCCAAGTAGCCCCCTTTTAACCGCGTCTGTGGTCTAATGGTACATCCCACCGGTATCAGACCCAGAGGTCCCGGATTCGATATCTAGTGATATCCACAGCATGCCCTATTTGATGGTCGCACACTGCGACCATCAAATAGGGCATGCGATACGACTAAATTGTGCAGTGTTCAGCTTCATCGCACGATGAAATCGCAACGCATCATCGCACAAGCGATAGCCAATTAGGATAGGGCTTTAGACTATTAGCCCCTATTCCTAATTCTTTGTCGCTGGTGACGAGGTCTACCAAGGTAGTTGTTTTACCTGATGACCGGCTGTATGTTGTCGACGGTGGTGAGCGACCGCTTGGTCTCCGGCATCAGCAGCTTGGAGTAGCAGATGGCAGCCGGCGCCGACATCACGCTGGCGGTCACCAGGTGCGCTGGCTCCGCGCCGAAGCCGATGTAGGCCGCGAGGATCGTACCTGGAATAACATGGTGATTTTTATGAATATTTTACATAACCACTGGCCAAATTTTTAAGTTTGACTCAGTATCGGTAAGTGAACAACTTTCTCCTAGAAACATGGGTCGAAATATGACTAACATTTTTGGACTTCCCATAGGTACTAAATTGATCACGTGATCAGTATGATTTGTATAAAGAGTCGAAAAAAAAGTCATATTTCGACCCATGTTTCTAGGAGTAAGTTGTTCACTTACCGATTCTGAGTTGAACTTAAAAATTTGGCCAGTGGTTTCCAAATACTTAACCCTGTAGGTATATACCTAGTTCTTCTGTGCGTGTGTATTGTAACTGAACTCCTAAACGGCTGGACCGATTTTAATGAAAAAATTTTGTGTGTTTTCAGGTGGATTCGAGAATGGTTTAGATTTACTTGGACCCGGTAGGTGGAGTGCTGTCGATAAGGCGGTACGAAGTTCTCAGCATCAGCTAGTTTTATACACCACTAAATTTTAATTAAGTACCTAGTACAAAGGTTTTAAGGGATGATAGTGTCCATCAACACTACTAATTTTTTCTACGGGGTCAGTCAACCACAGAATCACGAAACAAAAATCAGCTGTTCCATACAAAAGTACTACATCAACTCTACTGAAATCACAATAACCTCCAATAGATACCGCATGTTGACAATTTTGTTTTAGTTTAGAGTCACAATTTTAGGAGGTAGGAACGGGTTGCGGGGTACATTACTGCAGCGATGCTATTGGCTATTTCAAGGTCACTCATTGACTGAAATGTATGATGGAACAGCTGTTTTTTTTTCGCAATTCCGCAGATGGCCCATAGTGAAAATTATACGTATTGATGGACACTATCATCCCCTAAAATCTTTGTACTAATTAAAATTTAGCGGTGTATCTACATGTCACCGGAAAATAACAAGAAATTTCCAGAAGTCCTGTAGAACACGTGATAGGTTAGAAATTTAAGGCGATCGCGAAACGCAGCGAAGAGATTGCTTTAAATTTCGTGGTTATTTTTTTAGGAAATGTATAAATTTGCGGTTTTTATTATATACCATATTATAACAGTCATGCATGTCCCTTATGGTGCACAGGACTTCCTTCCTTCAAAGCCGCGGGCGGAAGGCTGATTTTATAAAAGAGGCCAACACCTACCTACAATTTCATATTTCGCATAGGTACCAATATCTTTTTGCAAATCATTCTCCCCTTGACATCATTACCAACATTGGCGAACTAAAAAAATAATGTTCTAACATTCGCACATTGTATCGTCTGACGTCGACTGCCGATAATAAAAGCTTATCTAAAATTATAAATCGTATCTTTCTTTCTTTGTGTTTTACTTTCTAAATCTTTATCGGTGTAAATAATCGTGAGGCAACCTTGACTTAAGGACGCTAATTATTTTAATCTAAATTGCATCTATAAATTGCATGTAGGTATCAACCTATTGTGACCGAGTCCAACATGCCGTTTGGTATGCCTAAAGATCGCATTCTCCTCTTGATAAAAAAAAAGGTATCACCTATTGTGTATAGGTATTGCTTGTAGCTTAATTTGAGATTAAATTAGAGTTAAATATTGGATTAATAAGAAAAACGAATTGATATTTTCATGGTTTTAGGCCAAATTAACGTAGGTAACTAAAAGTCTACTGTAGACACTGTAGTAGTGAATTGGCGTAGTGAATTTAGGAATATTTTACATCATTCATCTATTCTTGTCATTCTTAGCAGAACAATGATGGATCCTTGAGTCTGACAATGGATTTTTGACAATGGATCTTCGATCAACAATAACAAATGGATTTAATAAGTCAAAAATTATAGATTGAATAATGCCCAAAAAGTCTTGAATGGGTGGTAGGAAAATATTGACGATTCATAAGTACATATTTATTATGTCTAAGTGAATAAAGAATATTTTTATCTTATCTTATCTTATCTTATCCTACTTTTTTGGAAATAGGTACACTTCACTCAGAACAACAGTGTGTTCAGAATGCTTGTGGTTTGGCCGATTTTGTTTTAACATCCCTCCTCGTACGCACGTGTCACCCTTTTTAGGGTTCCGTAGTCAACAAGGAACCCTTATAGTTTCGCCATGTCCGTCTGTCCGTCCGTCCGTCCGTCTGACCCCAGTCTAGCTCATAGACTCTTAGTACTAGAAAGCTGTAATTTGGCATGAATATACATATTTATCACGCCAACAAAGTGGTAAAGTAAAATTAAAAAAATAATAATTGTAGGTTACCTCCCATACACGTGAATTGGGTAGGTACTTATGTAAATTTTTTTTCTGTCTACCCTATAGTGTGGGATGTCGTTGGATAGCAATTTTAAAAACGTTGTGGGTTCGTAAAGACAGTTTTTTGATTGAGGCATCTGTTTGTGAATTATTAAGCTTTAAAGTGCAAAATTTTGTTAGAGTCAAGTGTCCCCCCCCCCCCCCCCTACCAGCCAAATGGTTGTTTAAAGCCTCCTTAATACGGAGTCACACAGACGAAAATTAAATTTAGTTCACTCTGGTCCATTTGCAATGGCTGTGAAAGTGTACAATAAAATCCCCGAAGAAATAAAGAATATAACTTCAATAAATAAATTTAAAACGACATTTAAAGAATTTTTAATAAAGAAAAGCTTTTATACTTTGACAGAATTTTTTGAGAGCAAATTATAGATATTATGAATTGGATGTGACATAGTCTTTAATATTATATGAATTTTTAGTTCCTATTTTCATTGTGAGTTTTTTATGTTATGTTATTATTTTATTGTATTATTATTTTAATGTTTATAGTTGTTAGGAAATTTTACAATAATTTAAATGTACAATGATTTTATTTGATATTTATTTGATTGTGTATGTTGCTATGCCCTAGCAGGGTTCATGTTACTGGTACTGGTTTATCATGTTCACCCACCACCTTTGTAACCACATGATTGCAATAAATATTTTGACATTTTGACATTTTGACATTTGACGAATCAATTAATAGTCAGTTTCGAAAATAGAGTATGTCGTCATGTTAAACATCTAAGAAAAGAATAATTAAACACGCGTCCAAATTTTTTATAACTGCTTCAAAGTACCGCTCTTTGGTTGTCGTCAATTTGACAGCTTTGAACAGTTTTTTTTTTATTCTAAGACAGTCCAAAGTGATTATAGGCAATAACTAAGTAGTTAGAATAATTTTGTCTGATCATATCTCGATAGTTTCGTTGAATTCGGAGTTCACATGTCCAAGAAACCCCCAAATATCTTTGTATGCCGATTCCAACTTCCTACAATTTCCCCATAGAAAACGGCAATTTCATAGGTAAAGACCTATTATTAAGGGCAATGTATAGTCATAAGTTTAAGGTATAGTCAGCACACTAGCGTCGCCATTGAAAAAAAATCATACCAGAAACAGTGGCGAATCCCGAAGACATGACGACATGCAGCTCCGATAGGGTCAGCAGGTGAAGGTACGGCTTGATGAACAGGATCGACTCCGTCTGTGGAAATTGGTCAGGGCAGGATTGGTGACGTCTAAAGTAAGTGCGATATAGGTACTCTGATGAGGAGCCCGTGGCGCAGTGCTTAGCGCGCTCGGCCTGCGATCGTTGAGGTTAAGCAACTTTCTCAATAGTCGGTCACGAGATGGGTGACCAAAAACTTTCATCTCGAGCTCCTCCGTGCTTCGGAAGGCACGTTAAGCCGTCGGTCCCGGCTGTATATGCAGTCGTTAATACCCACCAACCCGAATTGGGCCCGCGTGGTGGGTCATGGCATGGCCCATTCTCCTTGTCCATCCATAAGGAAGGCCAGTGCCCCAGCAGTGGGGGCATTAAATGGCTGATGATGATACTTTGATGCGATTCAGTGTAATAAGGGGTAGGTATGTTAATCTTTGCAGCATGCATAATGCACAAATTGAGTTGCAGAATACCTACTTACATAGTTTCTTTTATAAATGAACTTTTCCTAATAGCACTTACTAGTTTGAAACGGAATAGCAATAAATAACTAGTGAAAATGAAGTAAGTACTTATTCTAATAATTCTAATAATTTTTTCTAAAAAATCGACCCGTCTCACAACTAGTCCGATGGGAAAGGTTTATTTTTTCTTCATTTTCAATAATAAAAATTGTATTGTGAATGCAAAAAAGTAAAAATAATTAGTACCTACTTAAATAGCTGATCAATACATTATGACAACTATTCAGTAGAGATCAAATTCGATGCACTACTACTTATCCATAATCCACGATCTTGAAACGCGGATCGCCGATCCAAGATGGATCCAGCTAAATGGTCGTTAGTATTTTGAGTTGCACACTAGACCTTTATGGCTTTTAGCATAGTAAAATACTTTTACTATGGCTCTTTTAGTGACCTACAAAGTTAGGTATGCTCTAATCTCATGTAAGTAGTTCACTCAAAATCCACGCAATATTGATCCGTTTGGCACTGGCAAGTGCGCAAGTGGCTCAAGTGGGCGTATATCGCTCGGCCATGTTTGTCACTCCAACTATGTATCTAGACCTAGATGTTATTGTTAATCTAAGACCTATAAAGCGATGTAATCTCCACTCACCATGCCTAAGAACACGTTCCCCACAGCTATGACGCTCTCGCACACAGTGGTGGAGGTAGCCGCTCGCAACAACATCCCCAGCTTCAACAGGAACCACTGAAGAGCCCCCCAGTAGAATAGAACTTCTACCAGCATACTGAAGAAGAAGATTACGGGCAGCGTCTGCAGGAATACCAGGGTTATTTGAAATGAGAGAAAGTTGACCAACATTCTTAAAACTTATCCTAGGTTTATGAGCTCCGAAGTAGAATAAGAAACTCCACTTTTTACGGTGTATAAATATTGCAAATTATACTAACTACTATGGAACTAACTCTTATCTCACTTAGATTTTCTAAGTAATCTGAAAAAAGAACTATTAACTTTTTTTGCCAACTGAAAAAGAGAGGATTACTTACATAATCGCAAAGATGCTCATTAAAAGAATTTGGGTAACTTACACTAAACGCGAAAACTCCTTCAGTTCGCACCAGCAGATCTCCAAAAACGAACGCTGCCCCCTCCACGCCGTACATCAAGAATGCTGCCACCTAAATAAACTAATAGATCAATAGAAGGTTTGTTGTAGTAGACAGTAAAATATACAAGACTTAATACTTAAGGCGCTACTCGGAAAAATATGGACTTTTTGATTTAAAACTATAGGACGGTTACAGTTGTTACAAATCTGGTAATAAGATATACAGGATATTTTTTTTATCAGTGCACAAATTTTTAGGATCGACTCAGAATCGGTAAGTGAGCAACTTTCTCCTAAAAACATGGGTCGAAATATGACAAAAAATTTTGGACTTCCCATACTAAATCGATCACGTGATCAGTCCGATTTCTATGAAGAGTAAAAAATTTTTGTCATATTTCGACCTATGTTTCTAGGAGAAAGTTGTTCAGTTACCGATTCTGAGTCGATCCTAAAAATTTGTGCACTGATAAAAAAATTATCCTGTATATATTTCTTCATACCTTTATCTAGAATCGTATAGTTTCAAAAACACGATTTTATGATTTTGCCTCGACACATTTTCGAAAAGACCTCTAAAAAATAAGAAAAGTGGAGATTATTCTTAAATGGGGTTACTTACACTATTGGAAATTGGTTTAATTAGTGGACACCAATAATATTGAGGATCGTATAGAAGCATTTTTTTTAAATCGCTGTAGTTTTTTAATACGAAGTGATTTTGTGTTTTTTTTGCCTAATCTGCAAAATCGGTCTCGCTCCCGCGCGCGTCGTTTTCTCATTGCTATCTCGCTTCAGCACATTTTTTCCGAGTATCGCCTTAAAGTATTCTCTTTCTACTTTTGACGCAGGATGCCGCTAGACGCGGGCGGCGCTGGACCTATCGGCGGTTCCCACACTGCACCGCACACCGCTCCGGTTTGTGGTAGTGCGCTTCTTAACTATGGCTGTAGAATCTTGATGTGCATAAAAAACCCGCAGTGTATGACAAATCACGCCGCATCTCCGTCCTGTAGTGCGGAAACAGGAGGCAGTGTGGGATCCGCCATCGTTGTGGAACTCCAAAGAGGAAACATGACCTATGAGGCTGCTGATGAATACCTTATCAGAGAAGCACTGCAGCGCGACCCGGCCCGGGCTCCACCTGATGAAGAGGACGCCCATCAGGAACTGCAGCATGAGACCGATGCCCACACTGCGCCAGTTCACCCGCCCGGGGTGCGCAGAGAACACGAAACCTGGTGGGAATATTTTGTTCAGCAAGTTAGGTAAACTTTGAGTTGGAATTTGAAACCTACCTTATCGGCGGCGCTTTTAATAGTGCAAGTAAAAGCCTAGCATGCTGTTCACGTACGAAGAACGAAAACGCTTTATTGAACGAATAAAAATAAAATCTTAAAATTTTAAAACTCCCGACAGGAAAATACCTCAAAAAAGTCATAAAATAAAATTTCTCTCTCGGTCGGGGTACCCCCAACGTATAATATACCCTTTTAGTACTTCTCATTTTGTGGTGGTCAAGAAAAGGAATTTTAAAAACCCCCGTTTTTTTAATTTTAAGATTTTATTTTTATTTCATCCTTTTTAAATTACTTACACATAAAATTAAAAAAACCGCATTGAAAAAGCTAATTTCAGCCTAATCAGAGCAACTTAATTTTCGGCGGCCATATTTTTGCCGCCATTTTGTTTTTTTATTGCACCTAAATTTGCCCAGGGTGTACATTATTTCAGTCAAAGCACCACGTCTTTATCTTTTTCCGTTTTAGCAGGCAGTTGACCATCTCCATAAATGGCCGGATGGATTTTCATCAAACGTGGCTAAGAACCATCTCGATTAATATAGCTTTCCATGAAAAAACCGCAATAAAATCGGCTGAGCCGTTTAGGCACTACGAATATACGTAGGTACAGACAGACAGACAAAGCCTCAAACTTATAACACCCCTCCTATGCGCTGCGTCGGGGGTTAAAAACAGCTCATATCGCGATGTGATCACTGTAAAACATCCATACCATGAAAGTGTTGACTCTTATGAAAACGCTCACGACACTTTGTGGGAATCACAGAAAGACCACATAGCGAAATTGGTGTCGTGGCTGACATGGAGCTGTCCATTAATCACATGAGGTCGAAGGGTCTAAAAAGTTGTTAAAAAACATCACGTGATTAATTGACAGTCCCCATGTTATACATAAGACATTGACTCACCCAACATCAGCAATATAGAGAGTCCTAATAGCGAGATCAGTCGCTCGGGGTTCCCCTGCGTGTCGAAGAACAGGTATAGAGCGACTGCTACCAGGATCGCCACGATGAGGCACCAGCGGAACCATCTGTTGTAACAGACATACAAACACTTTATCATTAGCGCGAGCCATGTTTTAATAGCCCCTCCCCCACTACTGGATCACAGGATTTGTTGTAGAGAGTGGGCTTCACGTTTTGAAATGATAAATAATAAAAAAATGTAGGTAAAAATGTGTCTCATGTGCCCCTCCCCAACCCCCCCTCCGTGTCTCTCGACACTTACTCCTCGACAGTCGGCCTATATAACACGTGAATGTTGGGTGATATATGTCTCTCTGCACCAACAAGGGCGTACCCGGGGGAGCAGGAGGGTGGGGCAACTGCCCCTCCCTAGGAGCTCATAATTATCCTTAATTATTTATTATCCTTATTTAGTTTTGTCATACACTTCGTCTTCCAGAGTCAACAGTCAACCTGCCCCCACCCGTCCCTAGGGCTATGGCCATGGGCTGGCAATGGCTGGAAAGCCCAGGGCAGACCCTGGGCCATGGGCTGGCGCCGCCCTTGTGCGCGCCACTAAACCACAGAGGTGGTAAAATAGTTCAAGATAGCATTTGGTGAGAAAAGTACGAGAAGACAGATATATCACAGACAAGCAAAGAACTTACATGAAAGCCCACAAGTATCCTGCTCCTTTAGAGGCCTTGTCCCACACGCACCGCTCGAACCACTTGCCGAAGAACCTCTTGACCACCATGAAGTAGAGGACGAAGAAGTAGATGATGCCCAGGAACGCTATCAGGCTGCCGAAGCCGTTGCATATCTCTAGTGGGGCTTTTGCTGCAGGCAAAATGGTTCATTTATTGAACGTCGTGGTAGATAAATTGATTGATAATTATACAGGGTGTTAGGGGCACCTTTGCAAAAATTTTAACCATGGCTTCAGACCATCATGATCATGCTAAACAATGTACAACAAGATTTTTTTGTCGGAAATGAAAAAAAAACGACTTTTCATACAAATTTAGCAACTAATCGGGACATTTTGTATGGAGAGTCGAAATATTTTTTTCATTTCCGACAAAAATCTTGCTGTGCGTTGTTCAGCATGATGGCCTGAAGCCACGGTGAGAGTTTTTGCAACGGTGCCCTTAACACCCTGTATAACTCGTATTCACAATAATTTCTAAGACTGTTATGCGCATGAACTTTAATCATCTGAAATTTCATGCTTCCCCAAACGCAAGTACAGTCTTTTAAATATAATTTGCGTAGGGAATAGTTTTGTCTTTTTATGCAACACAAAATTTTGAATTGAAAACGGTAAGAAATAAGAGAGACGATCTACTCAAATAATTCCCAGTTCTAGGTATAACTTGGAGTTCCACATAGCTACTAGCATAATTCCTCAACTTCTGAAATCCGTTGATATCCCTCCCGACCCGAATGACCCGACTGGACATTCCCACTGGTGGGTGGACATTCACGATTACCCCTCCACCCAGTACGCTAGTGTAAACCATATTAAGTACTGATATATGTTCAGAGGTTAAGCAATAATAAGTTCGCAAATTTTGCAAATTTCGGTTCCTAGCCAAAAACTTTTCATCTCGAGCTTCTCCGTGCTTCGGAAGGCACGTTAAACCGTTGGTCCCTGCTGCATTTGCAGTCGTTATTACCCACCAAACCGCCCGCCCGCGTGGCCGATTCTCCTCATCCATCTATAAGGAAGGCCCTAGCAGTGGGGACATTAAATGGCTGATGATGATACTCACAGACATTAGCCCAGTAGTACCAGCACCCAATAAAATATCCAATGATCAATCCATTGAACACAAATGCTAAGACAGTCTTCATGGCTGCTCCGTTGCTCTTGAAGAAATCTTCCGTGGAACTGCCTACCCTCGACAGCGTCAGCTCCAGCCACCCCGATGGCTCGTAGTCTAAGCTGTCATGGATAACCTTCTGGTAAGGAAAATAATAAAATATTAGTTGCGCGTAAAACCGCTTGGATTCGTGAATTTTTTGGTCTAAAAATATATCTGGGGGGCAATTGCGTAAGGTAATCGTATTAATTTGACAGTTCATATCGTATTCAATCGGCTGCAATTTGAAGGCAATTATATGGAATGGCATTTATTATGATACAATATGAACTGTCAAATGAATACGATTGACTTTACGCAATTCCATAGCTGATCTTTCATATTAAAGATTTGAATGTTTGTTGGAATAGAATAGCTCCAAAACTACAGGACTGATTAGAAAATTCTTTGACCATTTGAAATCTACATTCTTCCCGAGTGACAGGCAACAATTTATCCCGATATTCCCACGTGAACGGGTACCACTCGGGAAACCGCGAGGATCCGCTAGTTACCTACTAATATTTTAGAGAGGAAAGATTTGATTTTTTTTTTGTAATGGATAAACTCAAAAACTGCTGGACTGATTTAAAAAATTCTTTTACCATTGGAAAGCTACATTACTCCTGAGTAACATAAGCTATATTTTAGCCCGATATTCCCACGGGAACGGGTACTACGGCTGACAGAGCGGTAGAAGCCGCTCGTGGCCGCGTGCCGGCTCGAGCTTTCATCTCGGTATAGATTGGGCCTAAGTGGGCGGAACGTGAGTGTACCCTTTGCTGAAAACAGCACATATATATTTGTACGATTATCAATTTATTTAAGTCGCTTCGATTCTACACTTCAGTAAGTAAATACAAAATGCTTGACATCCTCCTTCTTACCTCATTCCTGTGTTCTGCTGTGGTCAATACGACGATTTTAGAGGGGTATTTAATAATGCATACGTACTTACAAGTTAGTTCAAGGCAACCCTCTTGATTGTAATTTATTATATAATTATTGATACTGATCGCGATGGTTCTTTAGATCTTAGCTTTATCGGTACGGTAGGCTATCGAGCTTTAATATTAAATATAAAAATAAATTAATTAATTTAATAATAAATTTTATTTACTTACTTCGTCAATAGATTTTCCATTTTTTTGTACTTCAACGTCTCTCATTTCAACGTTGTCTCCATTCGCCTCCTGAAAATTAATTTTTTATTATAACACTTTATTATATGTCATGTTTCCACAATCCGCCCCATTTTTTGTACTTTTCCGATTCCAATTCTATAAATTGCACAATTTCAATTAGGTATCCTTGTTTTCTCTATTTTATCCTTTCCATTCCTATTGGTTGTTTGTTGTTACTCAAACGAACTTTTTAAGTTCAGTAAGTAGGTATTTGAATTTAGTAAATCTCCTACAATAAGTGGCATAGATATGGTTCGTACATACATTTATGTAGATACGTAATAAATAAATCAATTAAATAATTTCTTACAATCACACCAATTATCAGACCATGTAAATTTCATTAAGAAGCTGTGTTATGGAAAACTTTATAACGGATAAATATAAGGCTAATAAAATAAATACTTTTTGTTCGTAAATACATAACTACTTAATATACATAGCAAAATCTATATCTAACCTATGCCAAAATAAGGTAAATGGAAAATGGAAAATGAAGTATTTAGAAAAAATCGACCCGTCTCACAACTAGCTCCGATGGGACTCGAACCCACGACCTTTCGCTTTCCGGGCGACTGCTCTAACCACTGAGCTACGGAGTCGTTACGAGAAGCGTCGTTTTTTCTAAATACTTCATTTTCCATTTTTCAGTAACAAAAATTGCATTGTGAATGCAAAAAACTAAAAATTAAAATAAGGTAAATGGACTTAGATAGAAATACACATTTTACGACAGACAGACAGATTTTCTTTCGCGTTTATACTTAGGTAATATTAGTATGGATGGAATAGAACGAGAGTAGAGGATACAAGATAATTATGTGTAAAAATCTCATAGCAAAAGTGATCTTTGCCTATTCTTAACTGGAAAGAGGCATAAAATAGCATAAAAATATTTTTTTTGTAAGTAAGGTCAGGATATGAAATACCCTCACCTTATACTCGGAAACTTAACTAATTAGCGCTCATTACACTTTAACTATAGTTTCCTGGTTAAGTGCACTCCGCACAACACAACACACAACACTATTGTGATGACTTCGGTCGTAGGAACTGATTTCAGTCAATGTTGTTTATAAACAACACTTATTGGTGTGTACAAACCACTGATGATTGATATTGTTCTGTTCGACACGATGAATGTGTGCTAGGGGTGTCACGGTGAAAATTGCAATTTTATGGCAATCAAAACATAATAAATGTAGAAGCAATGAAAAAACATGTTTTTATTTTGGTATTTTCGAGTGCTACCTACTGTTAGAAACTTTTCAGTGATATAATATATAGACAGGTACTTCATTTTAGATATTCATTAAGAACTAGTGCCCTCCCACGTCTTCGACTGTGATGAGATGAGACATTAGGTACACACATCTTTAGGTTCAAGTGGTAAGGCTGAAGGTGGAAGCGCACCGGAATCCTCAATCACTGAGGAACTGGCTACCTTAAATATCTCTAACTGCCGGAACACAATAAAGCTGAAATGGTTATGGCGTCAGATTAGATAAGATGGTGGTAGCTAGCCAGGCAGACTAAGAACAAGTCCTACCACCAACCAAACCGAATACAATATGTACCCCCACTAGCAATTGAACCGGGGACCTCTGGGTCTGAAATCGGTGGTATGAACCACTAGATCACAGAGGCGGTAAAATGATAAGGCTGAACATGGAATCGCCTTTCTCCCGGAATCCTCAACCACTGGAAAACAGGCTAGGTATCTTATCTCTGACTGCCAGCACAACAATGATGTATGTTTGTTAATTTGACAGATTTAGCTAAGATGGTGGTATGTACAACCAAACCGAATACTATATTATGTAGGTAACAAAACCTACATAACCTTCGGGTCTGATACCGGTGGCATATAAAAAATTTTTTAAAAAAATAACTTCTTACATTCACACCAGTTATCTAAGCCCATGTTAATTTCATTAAGAAACTGTATCATGGAAAACTTGATAACGGATAAATATTAAGTACTTAAATACTTTTTGTTTGTAAATACATACTTAATATACATAGTAAACACCCAGACCAAGACAAATAGACATGTTCATGCACACAAATATTTGTCTTGTTCGGGAATCGAACCCGAGACCTCTGGCGCATTAGGTGGGTAGCCTACCCCTGCGCCAAATCGGTCAATATAAAGTACCACTAGACCACAGGAGAGATTCGTAAATTTTTTATTTGGCGCGTAATGATGGCACATCCTTGATTAAAATGAATAACTATAATATAATGACACAACTTTATACTATCACCGTTAGGTACTCGTCACGAATATAAATTGTTTCATATATTACATTTAGAGGTAAAGATTGTTGGTTTGTTCTGGAATTGATTATCAAATCAAAAACATTTTAATTCATGTAATTCACGTATATTTTAACTGATGGTAAACTTGGTCCTTATGGATGCAAAAGTTTAGATGGAAATTTTGTTACTCAATAACGTAAGAATCATCATCATCAGCCCGTATCCGTCCACTGCTGGACTTAGGCCTCTCCTAGTTCACGATACTGAGCACGGTTTTCATATCCTCGAATCCAGCCCCCACCAGCCATCTTTCGCAGGTCGTCACTCCACCTGGCAGCAGCCCCCCTAGACAAGTGGCTTTCTATTAGCAGTGTTGCAAAAGTCGCATAAAAAATGTATCCAAGTAGCCTAAAGTCGCCCTTTTTTAAGGTGAAGAAGTAGTAGCCTAAATTTCTACCTAGCACCTTGGTTTTAGATGCAATAATTAAAGTTATTTTAAAGACAGCACTTTTAGCATGAACCCGACCAAATTTAGGAGTAACAAAATATCACACACGAAATAGGGTTTTGATACCTACTGCATTTATATGGATTCGTGCTGAAATTGATTTTGGTCTGAATCGGAATGCACCCTATATTCACACTGCTAAGTAGTGCGTTTCCTTTTACGCAATAATGGTTGTAATGAATTTTAGTTCAAGTTTAAAGTAGCCTAACTTCGCTCAATTATTTTTTGTAGATAGCCTAAAAATGGCGACTAGTCGCCAAAGACAATTTTTGGTCGCCGCGGCATCCTTCGAGATAGCCTAAAAGGCGAAAAGTCACCTAACTTGGCACCACTGTCTATTAGCGAATTCGCCAGTCGAATAGAAAGAAAATGTATGGGATTGACACTAGCTGTCACGTGGCATTTCAATCGCTAATGTCAATCCCATACATTTTCTTTCTATTCGACTGGCGAATTCGCTAATAAAAAGGCACTTGTCTAGGGGGGCAGGGCGCCCTACGCCACGTTTGCATATGCGCGGTCTCCACCCCAGAACTCGTTTGTCCCAACGGCCGTCGGTTCTTCGCGGGATGTGACCTGCTCATTGCCACTTCAGCTTGCTTTGGGCTATGTCGGTGACCTTGGTTTTCTGTTGAATAACTTCGTTTCTTATCTTTAACTTTAGAGAAAAGCCGAGCATAGCCCTCTCCATAGCTCTCTGGGCGACTTTTAAATTTGTGCACTAGTCCCACCGTGAGTGTTCATGTTTCCTACATAATTCCGGGTACCTACCTACATAACTTTTGTTTTCTCAATGTTCATACCGAGACCAATTAGCTTAGAATCATCAGCAACCGTCAGAATGGCTGTATTGTATGGATAAAATAAAGGCACAGAAATAGATTAGCCTGGAATAGCTCGTATTTTGAAGGAGGATGGCACACTTAGTGGATCTTAAATTAAAAAAAGAAACGGTCAAGAGCGAGTCGGACTCGCGCACCGAGGGTTCCGTACCATCATAAATTTAAATAAATATAACGTGAAAATGTTTTCATCGTTGAGGATATATTCGTCAAAAAATTTGCGGTGTAGAATGTTGTAGTTTTAGTTCATCTCCATCTCTTGACCGATAGTGGAACTAGTGTAGGTAATTTTTGTTGACGAGTTCTGAAAAAGTTTACTATTTAGTGGCATTTTTTTATTTTTCCTGTAATCATCAAATTTTTCTCTATGCAAAACTTCGGAAATAAGGGGGAAAGGTTTTTTTATATTTTTTATCATAAGTGGAAAACTATGCGGCCTAAGAAAAAAATTAAATGTTTTAGAATGAGCAAGCAGCGCTCTTTTATAATATGATGCCCCATATGCTCTAGTAGCCCCACTTCGAATTTTTAAGACCCCCTTTCAGTCCCTGTTGCAAAAAAACATACTTAAATATTTTTTATTTCTCTCTTATTTTCAGAATAGTTGAGCAAACGTCATCTGAAACTATTCCCAATTTCAAGTAAGTAATTCAAGTTGATAGCATTAGTAGTTCTCGAGATATCCAGCTGTGACAGACAGACGGACTGAGTCGCACCATAACATAAGGGTTCCTTTTTACCATTTTGATTCGGAACCCTAAAACAAAGGGCCGCGCAACCCGTTGAAAAATTATCTGTTTCAATAAGTTAGCGTGAAAATAAAAGTAGTGATTAAACGACAATGTAACTAATAACGTATTTAGGTACATACATAATTACGTTGCGCGTGTTTAACACAGCAGCATCGCGTAGAACGTGACTTCAAACTAGCAAGTTACCTCGACAAGTGGTTGAGTGCCTCGTAAAACGTTATCGGTTGCAAAATAATGCGAAAACTGCACTTTAACTTCGATGGTTAAATTGGCGGGACTTAACAGTTAGGTACAGTCGAACCAACCGATTCGGGACCCACTATAAGTTCATTTTCTAACAAATATTAAAATTCATTAAGGTCGGAATACTTGACATTGACACTGACCTTTATAGTTTTGTTTGACGCTTTCAAACCAAGTGTTAGCAAAATGGGTAGCGTACGATTCAATTGGTTCGACCGTACATATGACGGACTGACGGTGCAGTGGTATTAGAGTCTAGCTACCTACTCAGGGGTCGTGCCGTGATCTCATGTCAACGTGAACATTCGATTTTTCTGGGTGTCATGTCTAAGTAAATAAATAAATAAGTACCTTTACTATACAGGGTGGAAAAAATGCCCTGGAGGGAAATTCTATATTGAGCTCATTTTACAGAACGTTCTTTTATTTTTAATAATAAATACAGCACAGTATTCCCAGATTTTTATTAAAAATCTACTTTTCCAAAGAAAACTACAATATCGACTTGATTCGACATCAAACTCATGCCCCCTTATTACAAAACGTGGACTAAAATAGTCTTGGTTTAAAACTGGTACTAAACTGGTGCTGTCACTTTCATTTTCCAAATGAAAGACAGAATTAGCATCATTTTTAAACCAGGTCTAACTTTAGTCCACGTTTAGTAATAAGGGGGATGATGTCTTTGACTGTGTACCTTGCATTGATTAATAATTGATAGATGTGATGTGATAAAACTACAGCATGTCGTTTTTTAGGGTTCCGTTCAAAAACGGGACCCTATTACGAAGACTTCGGTGTCCGTCTGTCTGTCTGTCTGTCACCAGGCTGTAATTCATGAACCGTGATAGCTAGACAGTAATTGAAATTTTCACAGATGATGTATTTCTGTTGCCGCTATAAAAACAACTAAAACAGAATAAAATAAATATTTGAGGGCGGCTGCCATACAACAAACGTGATCTTTTTGCCGTTTTTTGCGCGATATTAATAACGGCAACAGATAATTATACGCTTGAAATATTCACATAATATTTGTATATTCACTTTAAAAATAAATAATTGGATCAAAATAAAATAGATATTTAAGGGCAGCTCCCATACAACAAACGTGTTTTTTTTTCTCGTTCTAATTTCAACGACCCGTAGCTTCATGTGAAGCGCGCGCTTTGACCCCGTCATTGACCGCAAGCTTCATAATATGAAGCTCTGGGCCGTCTCACGACTAAGGTTGCCAGTTTTTCAGACTAAGATATTACGAAAACCCGTAATTTCGAAAATAAAAGACGGGGTAAATAAAGCTCCTGTATTTTTTACGAACTAAACCAGAGCCCGCTAGTGACACCATACGCCAACGTTTTGGCTAGCTGGCGTGTGCCGCGCAACCCCTGAGATATAGACAACGTTGATTAAAGCTTGCAAAGGCAGCAACTTCAAAAATATGATTCATATTCTACAACTGGTTTTCTCCAATCCAGCTTCTAACGCTCCAGTAGAAAGAATATTTTCCTTGTGCGGCAATGCATGGACAGATAGCCGAAACCGACTCAATATTGAGACTGTCAAGGCGGTGTTACAAGTCAAATGTAATTTTAAGTTATCTTGCAAAGATTTTTATATATTTGCTTCTCAAAATGAAGAGCTTTTAAAAGCTGTTTCTTCCAACAATAAATATAGATATAAAAATAGATTATCTTCAATAAACATTGCTGTTTTAATTGTCTCCCGTAAAAATATCTAAAACCCGTATTTTTTACACTGGTAACCCTTTAATCAACTAGCGGCAGGTGGCAGCCCTACTCACGACTCTCTTTCTTATAGCTTCTACTGTAAGTCGTATTTTCGAATACGGTTTTCAATTTACCATAGATAAAATATAGTGTCTAATGTTGTATAGATAATGGTACGGAACCCTTCGTGCGTGAGTCCGACTCGCACTTAATTTCCGGTTCGATTTTGGCGAATCAGGCTAATTTCAAGAATTATCTAAAAATGCAGTTTTGTGTCTTTTATAAAATAAAAGACTGATTCCTTTCAGTTAAGGCAGTTTTCCTTCAAGGCCCATTTTTTTTTCATCCTGTATAAAAATATGTCGTTGATGGTTATCCATAACATTTATGTGCTAGTAATATCTCGGGATTAAAATAATGTAACTATTTCTGATGTTGTTGTAATGGTTAAGAGGAATTGATAATAGGTAATGAAGTCATAGTTAATGTTCAATTTTCGTTGAGGATTTCGGGAGAAGTGCGGTGCACATTCAGCCCTTTACATGAAGGCTAAGCGCTACCCCGTTTTTGTAAAAAAAAAAAAGCAAATAACATGGTTTTTACTAAACTTGATGTAATTGCATATCGGCAAAACGCCCTTTTTTAAATCTACGTATACAGTAGAATTGTCGGTGTAAAGTCTTTTATCTTTCACTGATAACGACTCTGTTGGTGAGGAATTAATTTAATCGACTGTTGATTTCGTTATCTTCTACTATTTAGGTAATCAAGTAGTAAATCATAATAGTTTGCATATCTACGATACCTACCTAGTTAAGAGATTGCGTTAGTGTATCTCCGTATGTAGGTACGTAACGTTTAAGACAGACGGACATGGCGAAACTAAAGGGTGTCTCAAAAGTAGGTATAGGATTTGAATTTCGCGTTATTTCCGAAATATTCAAGATGGCGGGTTGAAATTTGACATAGGTACGTCATCTTGACACATGTAAAATTAATCGTGGAGCGTTTCACAATAAAACAGCGCATAGAAGTTTTACAAATATTTAACGAAAATTCACGATCAATTACAAACACTCGTCGAAAGGTCGAAAAATCTCGTCATTTCAAGAAGAGGTGATGTCAAATGGCCACCGAGATCTTGCCATCTGATGCCACTGGATTTCTTTCTTTGGGGCTACGTGAAAGATAAAGTCTTCGCTAACTATCCACAAAACATAGACTATATAGACAAAATATTCGCCGAGTTATTGGTGAAATAAGTAGCGAAATGTGTGAAATTAGCAGCGAAATGTGTGAAAGTGTCATGAAAAACTTGCACACAGCAAAAATGCCCGTGGCGGCCATTTAGCAGATATTCTATTCAGATAAAATTGTACAAGTCTCTTCTTTAAAATAAAATAAAACTACGAAGAAATTCCGATCCATTCGCGTTGTATTGAGACATATCACCCTATACCTTCTTTTGGGACACCCGTTATAAGGATTCCTTGTTGACTATGGAACCCTAAAAACTATAAGGTTTCCTTGTTGCCTACGGAACCCTGAAAAGGATCCTTTTTGGCCGTTTTGTTGTCATGAAAGAGATAGTTACTCACCGATCTTCTCTGTGTCACTTGTGTTTGCTCCATTTTCACTCACTTTTATCTAATAACACTACGTAAAACTATATCTAACTATTTTAAACTAAAAGTTAGGTATATGTCAGCAGCACTTATCAATCACAACAATCTTGATGGTCAGTCGTGGACACGGCATTTTATCTGTAACAAAAAACAATTGTGCATGTATTATGTTTTAGTAAGTATACGTTGTGGAGATCCTTGGGGGAGGCCTATGCCCAGCAGTGGGCGTCGTACGGCTGAAATGATGATGATGATGAAGTATACCTACTACTGTAGGAACTGCACTGTAGTAGCATTTTTTTAAATCCACAACGGGGTAGTGCTTAGCCTTCATCACACCTGATGTTAAGTGGTGATAAGGCTGAAGGTGGAAACTCACTACTCCCGGAATCCTCAATCACTGAGGAACTGGCTATCTTATTATCTCTAACTGCTGGAACACAATAATGCTGAAAACATCATTGTTATGGCGTCAGACTTAGATAAGATGGTGGTAGCTAGCCAGGCGGACTAAGAACAAGTCCTACAACCAACAAAACCGAATACAATATGTACCCCCACTGGGAATCGAGCCCGGGACCTCTTGGTCTGAAATCGGTGGTGTGAACCACTAGACCACAGAGGCGGTTGACAACATATTTTAAAATGCTTTCTATAGAAACAAGCCTATTTTTACCCGTCTGCGGCGAAGCCAAAAAAGGGTTATGTATTTGACCTGTATGTATGTGTGTCCGTTTCTATGTTCCCTCGTAACTTCTAAACGGATGAACCGATTTTAATAAATGATACGTCGTCAGATTCGTCTTAACGGGCCGAGTGACAATGGGACATCAAAATTAACAAAAAAACAAAATGGCGGCTTTTAGGCGATATATTCTGTGCATTGTAAAAAAATATATTTTTTAATCCCATCGAGTGGGGTATCAAAATGAGGAGGATACAAAGACGATGAAGAAAATATAAATAAGTGATATGTTTTGAACTAATTTCGACTAATAAGTGCTAATTGTTTGTATGGGAAAAATAAAAAGTGTTGTTTTACTATTTTCCACGCAGTTTCTTCATAAAAACCTTCCCGCGTGCTTTATAGAACATATGAAAAAAAAATTTGCCGAATTGGCCTAACCGTTCTCGAGCTTTGCGCTTATCAACATTCATTTTTGAATTTTATATAGATATTGTTTTCTTTGGTCACAGCTAGATGGCGCTGATAGTCGATTAGAACGCGCTAACGTTTGGCAAACATAAAATACTTTTAATTGAGTGTATTTAAAACTTTAAACTCCCTACAAGAATTGACACGTTTGCGAGGTCGGTCTTGCTCATGTACACATACACAGAACAATTTTAACTAAAATGCTTAAAATAAAAAAAAAAAACGAATTTAAAAAACTAAAAAAACCCGTCTGCGGTGCAAAAAACTAAAAAGAAAAAAACAAGCAAAAAAAGATCGATTGTGGATTGAATATGTTCTTAGTTAGTTCTTTCTTACTAGTAAATTGTATGCAGCGTTAAGTAAGAGAATTCTCGGAAGCAGGCGGGATCCATGATATTTTTATAGATTTTATACGCAAATGGATCCCGCCTGCTTCCGAGAATTCTCTTACTTAACGCTGCATACAATTTACTAGTAAGAAAGAACTAACTAAGAACATATTCAATCCACAATCGATCTTTTTTGCTTGTTTTTTTCTTTTTAGTTTTTTGCACCGCAGACGGGTTTTTTTAGTTTTTTAAATTCGTTTTTTTTACAAGCTTTTATACCTATAACTTGCATGGCAGTGTATGTATGTCCGTTCGTATAGACAACTTTTTACTATGGCGACATCCCTCAAATGTGTGGGAATTCTGGGATAATATTATTTTAATATTGTTATTTACTACAAAAGTAACACCTTTGATGTAATTGAAAATTGAAAAAAAAAACCCTTGATTTTTACCATTTTTAAGCGACTTAAAAAAAAGAAACTTCTCAGTTTGATCTGTATGTATGTATTTATATATATGTACGTATGTATGTTTGTCCGCGATTATCTTGCGTTTGGCTGAACCGATTGTAATGCAGTTTTCAGGAAAGAATTTTTTTTACATTTAGGAGAAGTTTTTGGTATTTTAACCGACTTCAAAAAGGAAGTTCTCAGTTTGACTAAACCCAATGGATTTTGACATTGAAAATGGCTTTTAATCTCTTTATAGATACGTATGAAATTGTTGACTGATACATATAAAAGGTCTGTTGGAGGGGGGGACGGGTCCCATACAAATTTGCCCATCACCCTTTGACCCATTTCCCTGTATCCGATTGAGCTGAAATTTTGCATACGTTTGGTTTGGATGACAATACAATTTTAGAGTAGGTACAGTCCATGTTTGTACTTACCTAATAGTAGACATTACTAAATACATATTAGGTACCTACCTATACGTTTGTTTTGTCTAGATTGAGATTCGTAATTTATACTAGACTAAGAATATCGACATTTAAGTACGAAAATCAACTTACTTACTTTAAAAACATAAAACTAATAAGTTTACATTTATAAACCAAAACTAACACAATATCCCAGAGTGTTTTCAGGTCGCGATGAACAACACTAGTTCAACTTTATACACTTTCATGGTTAATAACACTGTATTATATTTCCCGCTTTTCGTAATATTTACAACACTATAATAGTTTATCACGAGAACGGCTACTTTCTAATGTGGCAGTCGTAGAAATAAGCAATTTGATTGCTTTTTGATAATGAGCGAGATACACTGCTGATAATAAATGTAGAGACACCATAACTTATGAATTTACCAAGAATTTCCTGAGTAACTTTATGAACGATTCAATGGCTTATTTTCTTGGGCTTGTTACTTATAACCTTATACTGGCAGAGAATACTTTTAGTATTAAGTCCGCCTTTTATATTACATTATGTATTTTGTACAATAGTTTAATCAATAAATAAATAAATAAAATATTATCAAACTAAGCAATCTAATAAAGGTTTAAACATATAAAAATTGTAATCTAAAAAATTTAAAAAACACACAAAGAATTTCCCCCCTTAAATCACAAACCGTCGGAATCGTTTCCGAAAGCGGAATATACACACTGTCACTCACTACAGAATAGACAGAAACAAAGCACAGAACTCGAAACCGATTCTGTTTCCGACGGTTTGCGAATCAGGGGGCAGGTCACATTGGGAACCCCCGGAGAGCTTTCGCTTTTGAACGGGGGCCCGGGGGTCGGACCTATAACTGTAACCTCATATTCAGTGCAATGTATGAATGCTGCTGTGGCGTAGGTAGGTATCATGTGGCCGTTGATGATGATGTGAAGCTGTCTGCCAATTTTAAGCAACCATTTTTATCTTTTGGTCACCCTACAAAGTAATCCTTCCTACTTCGTAATAAGATTCATTTTGTTATTGAAATATATATGCAAGTATACTGAAATTTTGCTACTACCCTACCAACCTACCTAGGGTAAATAAGTACTTAATTTTAAAAGCTCTTAATTAAAAATAAATAAAATCAAACTTAACTGACTTACCTACAGAGGTGTTTAAAAAAAACCCGGCCAAGTGCGAGTCGGAGTCACGCACGAAGGGTTCCGTACCATCAAAAAAATCACGTTTGCTGTATGGGAGCCCCCCTTATAATATATACAATTTATTTTAATTTAATTACTTATTTATTTTTTAAGTGAATATACAACTTAATTTTCTGTGAATATTTCAAGCGTTTACCTGTTGCCGTTATTAACATAGGTACCTAGAGCAAAAAAGCCCATGAAGGCCCACTTAACGTACCGATTGCCTATACCTAGCCACCTAGCCAAAATTCCACTATCATTTTTCGTCAGCAAAATATAACTTTGTTTATCATAGTGTTTGTATGAATGACAAAGTTATATTTGTGTATTTGGAAAATGTGTCATACCAAGGTCATCATACATATCTCAAAAGTGCTTACTATATCTCGTTCAAACCAATTTTCGTTAAAAGTTATTATTAAAATCTACAGCATATATTTTTTCTAGATTTTTCACTCTTTTATTTCAAAAGTTGAAAGGGGAAAGGGGGAGGAGACACATTTTACCACTTGGGAAGGCTCTATCTTTCAAAAGGATGGTTTGAGAAACCTGTGTGTCATTTTTAGAGACCATTTAGAATAGACAACCCGAATATGTTTGATTAAAATAATATTTTTCAGTTTCAGTTCCATGCATGGGGAGCCCCCCTTAATTTTTGTATATTTAATTTTGTATTAAATTCCAAGTTTCAACTGGGTAGTTTTTATAGTTTTGAAATAAAGTGGCTATGACATACGGACGGACAGACGGACGAACAGACAGACAGACAGACAGACAGACGGACAGCGGAGTCTTAATAGGGTCCCGTTTTTACCCTTGGGGTATGGAACTCTAAAAAGGCTTTTTCTTATAAGTAGGTAGGCACTATCACTATCTTATCTACCAGAAATCAACTGTACCTAAGTATAATATCATTGATATTATTGTTTTCGGTATTTTAATTACATAGGTAATATCTTTAGGTAATAGGTAGGTACTTAAATAAAAGATTACTGTCCATGCATCGATCAAGAGTTTTCCTGTTTGTTCTTATTACTGACCTCATCATCATCATCATGTTAGCCGAACGACGCCCACTGCTGGACATAGGCCTCCCCCAAGGATCTCCACAACGATCGGTCCTGACGGACTAACTTAAATAGTAGCAATTCAAACATATTTTCTTTTCTTTTTAGACCGGATAATTTTAGACTTTTGATGAAAAATTAAAAAAAAAATCCTTCCCCCATATCCGAAATTTGCAAAGAGAAAAACGTGAAATTATTTTGTATGATAGTAGTTTATGTAAAGATTACAGGAAAAATAAAAGAATGTCTCTAAATAGTAAACGTTTTCAGAAATCATCAACAAAATTTGCATTAGTTCCACTATCGGTCAATAGATGGCCTAAAACTGCAATATTCTACACAGCAGATTCTCTGTCGAATATAGCCTCGCCGATGAAAAAATGTTCACGTTTTATTTATTTATTTCCGTATTTATTTCACGTTTTATTTATTTAATCCTAGGTGCGCTAGTCAGACTGGCTCTTGACCGGTTTTTTGGAGTAAGTTATCAATTATCAATTTTATTAGGTGTGTAGATTTAATCATAACTAGTTGGTGTCCGTGGCTGCGAATTTTCTAAATCGATTCTTTGACGGCTTCATCACAAAACATGGAATTTTCTCTAATTTACAAATACTTACTTAATAAGAATGTTTTGTATGTATATAAACATTCCGGGAATAAATTTTCTAAATTAGATTGATAATTTAATGTAGGTACCTAACTGTTTTAAAAGTTAGCTCTCGGTACCATTACCTAGGCCAGCCTAGAATATTTAGCTCAACGTAACTATTTGCGTCATGCTTTTTCGTGGATACAGCCGGGCGCTCATCGATTTAAAAGCATGGAAGTATTACGTTTATGTAATACTTCCATGTTTAAGACGTTATCACGGCAAAAACTCACAACAATTTACATTTATCTATTGAGGGCGCCCTAATAGAAAAGAAAGGTTTTCAAAATCCAACGGTAATTATTTTTAATGTTAGGTAGGTATAAGTAGTATAGTTTGTCAAAATGTTCAACCGCCTCTGTGGTCTAGTGATAGGTACACATTACCGATGTCAGACCCAGAGGTCCCGGGTTCGATTTCCAGTGGGGTGGGGGTATATTGTATTCGGCTTGGATGGTCGTAGAGCTTGTTCAAAGTGCGCCTGGCTAACTGCTAAAAGGACAACTTAATTATGGAGAGAAATTAAACTTGAATAAACTTTTACCTATATCTATAATAGCAATTCACTTGGAAACAATTACAGGGCAAAAGATAATTATTAGTGATCGAATAAGAGAACGCATGTGTCGCCGATGACGTCCGAGAGTGACGGACTGGATAGAATTTTCAGATCGCAGCGCACACGCCGCGCTTGCCGGGACCACCCGAATATTGGCGATGGTAGTCGACGCTCTTCCTCTCGTTATTCCTTACACTTCCACCATCTTATCTAAGTCTGACGCCATTACAACGATGTTTTCAGCATTGTTGTGTTAGAGAGCAGTTAAAGATAAGATAGCCAGTCCCTCAGTGATTGAGGATTCCGGGAGTAATGCGCTTCCACCTTCAGCCTTATCATCACCTAACAGTGATGAAGGGTAAGTAAAAGTACGCCCCGATATGGATAAAAGAAAATAATAATAAAAAAAATGCCCTACCTCTGCATTTTACGAGGTGAATTATAATAAAGCTATAGGTAGGTACGATTACTATGAATACGCTAGTTCCTAAGATATTTTTATTTCTTTATTGATGTTTATCACGCCCACGATAATCTTTTTAATTCAAACATTGCATTGCGAGTAGTTAAAACTTAACTAGGTATTACTACATTTTTATCTTATCATCCTTGTAACTTACATTTTAATAGTTCTGTATTTTTATTAGCAGGATAACGCAAGAGTATCGGTATAAACATATTTGATGGGTATAAACATTGAGTTATAATGTACGGTATAAATAACTAAAGCGCGTCACAAACGGTGAAGATGCTATAATATTTTATCTTAAGATATCGTAAGATAAAATATTATAGCATCTTAAACTATCACACACGGTTAAGATACGATATATTTTTGAATCTTTTCACTCTCTTGATATCCGTCCTAGGTAGCGGACGAATATTCTGTAAACCATCTTATACAGGGTGATCAAAAATGAGCAATTCGGATTTGCTATTAGACTTATTGGACAGTTCTGTTCATCAGAAGATGATTCTGACCTGGAATTTGATATAAAAATTGCTATAGCTAATTCGAACTCTAGATCAGTTTGGATAGAAAATCATACTATCATCATTAGGTAGGTACTAAGAAGCCCTACAGTGGGATTCTATCGAGTAATAAATGTAATTTCGATACAATATCTTTATTTCGGCACCATGGCCGTTATATTCTATATACTACTACAACACGCGCCCGCGGAATCGTCTAGACTAAAACAAACTACTCGCGTAGGTAATGACAATCCATTCGATATTTTGAATACTGATTTAAACATAAATCAACCATAGACAATGCAAGGAGGTATCATATCCTAACAATATGATACCACATGCCGCTGCCGCAACAAAAAAACCTTTCTTACTAAAGAAATGTTTTTTCCTACATGGATTACCCTAAAGCGAAGGTCCTGCCTACCTTGGAACGATATCACATCAATAAGACTGGTCCTCACTAACGGACAGCCAGGACAATGGTTGATATAATTATTAATTTCCTGTAATCAACACAAACCAACCATTGCATTGGCTTGACATACCAAAACCAAGGGAAAAGGTCCGCCCAGCCTTAAACCTAACCTTAATACATCATATGTAGTTACAATCAAAGCTAACCCTAGCTCATTTAAGCATTAACTAAGTCGAAATTCCAAGATCAAACATGTCGGACAAGCACCAATAATATATTGACTACGAAATTACCCAAAAATAACCCTCATCTCAAAAGGTGCCCAACAACAAGCTTGGAACTTCATAAACCTGTGGTAACCTCAAGCAGACTGTCTACTAGGGGCCACCACAGTTTATGTAGCGTGGTGTCGACAACATTGCCAGTCAGGGTTAGAGGGATCCTGCAACAAACAGGATATGACCCTGGTCCTTATTGGACCATCAGGGTTTCCTCCCCCCTCACCAACAAATGTTGACGTCACCTCGTTCCTTAAGTGACATCGAAAAAACTTACAAACTAACTAAAACGGAAATAAAATGAAACACAGAAGTGTTACTTTTGTGGTCCAGATCATTAACGAAACGTGATGTCAATATCAACATAAGTTAAGGTCAGAGGATTCTCACACCTAATTAGATAATAGGTCATCCTCCTGCCCTATCCCATGAAGGTAAAGAGACACGACACGATGTCTACTAATTAGTAAAAATGCAAAAAAATAATTGTTTTATTAAATTAAACATTAAAAAAATAATTAAATAAGTACATCATAAATGGACCACAGGACACTTCGTGGGCTTCAGGTGCAGTATTTCCGTACATGAAAAAGAAACACATATTAATACAAATCACACAATTATACATTTCAACTATCTAACAATCACTATTATAAAACATCCTAAAATCCTATCCTATTTCTATCCCTATTATAAAATGAATCTATAAAAGAAAATTTGTTTTTACATTTAATTTTATATGTAACAAATTTAATTCGTTTCTTATTTCGTAAAGAACTAATATTACATAACGAACTTATATTGGATTTCGAAATCCTATTCATATTCGACTTTTCAAACTTTTTCGCGCCTTTCTTCATTTTACTGTCATTCCTATTTTTATTCATAAAAAAACTTTTTAATCTAGGAATGACATGCGAACTTTTTTCTGACATATTACTTTTTCGAAAATTACTTTGACATCCGTCATTCGAGACATCTATCACTTGTGACTGTTGTGACTCATTGTCATCAATGTCAATCGATGTCAACATAAAATTCATGTCAACATTAAATTCAAAATTAAATTTTTTGTAAATTATACAAAATTTTTCAAAATTCAAAATTATGCTATTCCTGCTAATAAAATCACAACCCAACACTATGTTTGGTACAATGTCCCTTACAACAACGAATCGCTGTGTAAACAACACGTTATCTATCAAGAAACATACATTAATTTTCCCTACTATTGAAAGTTTTCCACCACTCACATTTCGTAGTTCAGCGTTCGCCATGTCCACACTGAGACCTAGACTGTCTACTACCGTCTGTGATATTACCGACACACTCGCACCGGTGTCCACCAAGGCGTCTATTTTCTGACCACGACACTCAATAGATAAAAACGGCGTACGCTTACTTGTATTGTGATTGTCCTGCACCAACGTCAGCTGCATACAATCCTCTTCTCTACTTACAACAATATTATTATTAGATTGTGGGGACGTCTCAGTCGTCCTCCAAGATGATGTCGTGATGGGCATCATCGGGGCTTGAGCTCTACAATTAATAAAACAATTTTCACAGCAATCATGGGGTTTCTCGTTTGGCGTGCGAGAGGCACATTGATTGGGAGTTGGCACATTCTCTAACTCTGGCACAAAATAAACACATTGATTAGATTTATCACCACTGCTAGAATCACACATATTAGGGGCACATTCCTCGAAGCACTCAAGTGGGTCCGATACAAAACCAAACTCCCTGATAAACTCCTTCTTCATTTCGTCGTAGTCTTTCACCATATCGACGATCTTATCGTAGAAATATCGGGCTGCGCCCGTGCAAAAAGCTCCGACGACGATTTTCTTGGCCTCGCCTTCGTAGCCTTGCAGAGCCGTCATTATTTCGTAGCTCCGAAAAAAAACTTCGACATCTCCGTGGATGCCGTCGAACAATAAGACCTCCATGGCCTTCCTAGCCTATCTTGGGAATCTGCAACACATAAACACCGTATAATTGCGTTCTACGTAATTCGTTCGCGCCTAACACCATAAGAAGCCCTACAGTGGGATTCTATCGAGTAATAAATGTAATTTCGATACAATATCTTTATTTCGGCACCATGGCCGTTATATTCTATATACTACTACAACACGCGCCCGCGGAATCGTCTAGACTAAAACAAACTACTCGCGTAGGTAATGACAATCCATTCGATATTTTGAATACTGATTTAAACATAAATCAACCATAGACAATGCAAGGAGGTATCATATCCTAACAATATGATACCACAGTACCTACTCCTTACGTTTGACGTTTCAAAGCGTCATTATTTCTAAGCAAACTTTTTGGTTAAACTAGGTGTAAACTTACTCTTCGTTTATTATGAATGTGTTACGGGACCCCCTCGTCGGCCAGCGGTACACTAGCCGGAACGTCGGAAGTCACCGCATAGTATTCAATTAGAAGATGTTGTAGAGAATAAAATATTGTTTCAGCACTTGGAGAGTTGTTTTATCAAATATTGTAAATTAGAAATATGAAAGAATATGAAAAATAGGAACTGTTACTATAATTAATTAATTTTCTATTTAATAGTTATTACATTTCACTTATAAATTTTTGGTACGCTAGCTCGCACGCGAGCTCTGTTCAGCTTGATTGTTCTGGTAGGACTGAATCAAAATGCTGAATAGGGCACGTGGAGCGAAGAATTACGAAAGAACAGTGGTACAGCATAAAATTGATGGCCAGTACGTAAAACTATGAAACTTTCCAGCCACTATGAAGTTTCTAACCATCCATAATGACTGGAACGAAACGGCATCGTTACAAATGTTTTGACTTTTTCGTATTTATCCCAAAATGTTTAAAAAATAAATGTCCACCCGTGCGAAGCCGGGGCGGGCCGCTAGTTCTCTCTATGCTCAGCACCGAAAACGGGACAACCTGTATACACATCTTTTCGGATCCAAAATATATATTTCGTATGTTAAGATAGTATCTTAACATGCAAAATATATATTTCCGTATCTTAACATACGAAATATATATTTTGCCGTATCGCCTAGCATCTTAAGATACTTAATATGAAAATATATGTTATCTTCGGCGTGTGTGATGGTCCATTGAATTGTATGGCGAGCGATATTCTATGTTAAGATAAAATATTATAGTATCTTCACCGTCTGTGATGACCTTAATTAGACAGTTTGACATAGTTAATTAGGGACGTTAGTTCGCGTAAGTGTATATATTCTTTGACGTTAGTACTATTATATAAGGTATTTCATACTTCCATGGGTATTTCTTAAATAGTACACAAAATTTTAAGGGGTCAATGTACTCATGCATACAAACAACTTTTACTAAGGTACCAACATTGAAATCGCGAAAAAAAATCAGCTGTTCCATACATTTTGATCTATTCGATTAAAATTTTTCTATGGAACAGCTAATTTTTTTTTCGGGTTTTCAATGTTGGTACCATAGTAAAAGTTGTTTGTATGCATGAGTACCTACATTGACCACTTAAAATTATGTGCACTAATTAATAAGGACCTTATATATTCTGTGATTAGGAGTAGGTAGATATGTACTTATGTAGCCCCTAATTCAGTAAAATTTTATTCAAATCAGTTGAAACTTCTTGAGCTCGGTAGGTAGAAGCCACGCTTTACACATATTTCTGAGTAGGTATTAGACTTACCTACTCATAAATCGGATATCGCAAATTTGATATCAGTTGGATTCGAATATCTGAAAGCAAGCCCTACGCATGTACCAAAAACCTGTGCCTTATTTAGTAATATTTTCCTCAATATCACTTTCTGGGAAAATACAGATTGATCATGTTTAGATCAAAGACTTTTTCCTTATCCATTCATGCCGCGCCGCGCCGCAATCCGGCTTAAAACAGATAAGTTAATTAAGTGTAATATCTAACCGAATGGTCAACTTTTATAATTATTTATTTTCTACCATAAACTTATTATACTCGTGTATAAATAAGTACTTATATGTTTTCTACATATAATAAATGCAGGTAGAAGTAAAAAATAGGTAGGTACAATACTTAATTTTTCAAATAAAATTTGTCCACCGTTGCTCTGCTCACCTACAAGAATTAAAGATTTTTTTACTTTTTATATTTAGTTTATTATATTTATTATTTATTTATTTATGATTAACCTATGTTAAAAAAATACCTCCAATGTTTATGTAATTTATTATCGTTTACAATTTTTTTGCCACAAAATGTACCAATGTGATTCGCATGAGGACGATTTTAGCAGAAAGAAAGTTGATTGGCACCACCATACGAATGTCACAACACTTTTACTTTTAGTGCCTACCTATGTTGTAACTTGATTATTAAGTATAACATTTTAAATTTCCCTGTGGCCCGATTCTGCTAATTAAGTCGTAATCGTGTCTCAATCGTGTTTCAATTGTTGTGCTTTTTTACACACTAGTTACAAGAATTATGACAGTATGATGTGATGTGAATGTAGTGTGTGGTGTGACCATCAGTAGTATTGTGAAAAAAGTTCACATTTCTTGTAACTAGTGTGTAAAAAAGCACAACAATTGAAACACGATTGAGACACGATTATGACTTAACGTTAGCAGAATCGGGCCACTGGTCATTATCATTATAATGATTAACAAACCGTTATGTAGGTACCGTGTTTAGTTTTGGAGTCCTTGATCATAAATTTTAATATCTTTTTCCATTTATCATTTAGTTATTCATCCCATTTTTTTGTGATGAGTTCAGCTGTGTTGTTGTAGGTAACAGATGTTCATCAATGTTCAAAGCCAAAGCCTATTGTAATATATATACTTCTGTACTTAGATATAATTGTTTTATTAACATACTAAACGAACACTAGAACAATATCTTAGTGAAAATAATTTTGCTTTACTCAAATTACAAAAAAACGATTATTAAGACCATTTATACCTAAGCTATAAGTAATGAGATAAAAAAAATATTTAACTTTTAATTTCTCAATTTCTTAAGTTTTTTCTTCTGTTGGAAAAATTGTAATAGATAAGTACTTACTTAGTAAAAAACCACGAGCCCTGCAAGTAGCTTTTTTTTTCTTTTACATTATATTTGTAATAGGTTATTGTTAGGTACCTAAGTACCTACCTTCTTTACTAGCTTAGTTATTTTTTTAATGTAGGTTTGTAACATGTATTTATTAATCTATGTACTATGCGATTATTATAAGAATAGGATAGGGACGCCGCCATGTTGTGACGTCAATCTGTCAAAGTGCTGTCAAACTAACTTCACTTCACTTCAGTATGGTGTGCAAAAAAGAAATTTAAATCGTGAATCAGGGGGCTGATCATGTCATAGCTTACGATAAATTAATAATTATGTTCGTGCAAACCAAAACATATGAATAATTTGCAGATAAATACAAATCATTAACTTGATTTTTTCGAAAAGTATAGGACTCATGAAAGTATGCTTTTACGAAAATGATCAGGTAATTTGAATCTCGATCAAATAAAAATTTTGTGTCAACTGCTGAACCCATTTTTTCATACTTATTGTTCTGCGGGGTACTATAATACTATGCTTCAATAACACAGAATAAATTGAATGTTGATTCTATTTACTGGTTTAATATTTAAATTAAACAGGAATTCAAGTTATGAAAATAATTTAATAATCAACTTAAAATTGGCAAATTGGGGGTCTAGTGAAAAATTGTATTGGTCTATCATGGTAAAAGGATTGGCCAGCTAGATTATGCACGTTGATTGAAGTTAGATTCGGCAGAATCTAGCTGTTACCAGGGTGTGCCGGGTATTGGTATCACGGGGAGCGATTCAATCAAGCCACTCGGGGAGGCGCCTTTCGTGAATCCGCCAATTGTAAATCAAAACACATTATGCTTGCGAATGCTATTCCACCTCTTCTATTCCACTCATTTGAGAATCATCGTCCCGCTGGTCTGAACTGCTACTGCAGCTGCTACTGCTACAAAGACATTGAAGACTTTTCCTTCTGACATTGCAAAGTACTGTAGAAATATGCTCTAGTATTTTATCAAAGCTTTGAACAAATACTCAAATACCCGTGCTACACATGTGTCCAAACATTTATTTAAATGTTTGTGCTATGTCTGGCGCCGCCATAACGAGTACCTACTTAGGTGGATTTAAAAAATAAATAAAAAAGATTTGAAAGTGGCAATGCCCAAAGTCCAAACCACCTTCTGCCAAATTAAAAAAATAAAACTATTTTCATTTTGTTTTGCACTTTCTTGCGGACTGTACCTTTTCAGAGTGAAGTTTGTCAACAACCCGTCCTATTCTTATAATAATCGCATAATACTACCTACCCTCAATCCTTTTGATTAGAACGTCGTAATTATATCAGACACCTATCCTCGATATTATTAAAGATATGAAGGATTACCATAATTACCAAATGATCTTAATTTCGGGCTTTTACCTAATTATATTATCTATTATTTTCACCTTTATTTTGAGTATAAATGAAACAATGCACGATTTAAAAAAGTATCTACCTACTTACAATTAAATTAGCACTTTTTCCTTGATTTAATTGTTTGGTGAACTTAACACAAGCCACATTTATGATAAAAAAGTCATAATGAAGGTAGGTAGACCCTCATATTTTTTATTTAAAAATTTCTAACTCACTTCATGATTAAAAGTTAAAATATTTGACTACACACAATCGGACACGATAAAGATTTTTTAAAAGATGGCTGCGTGTGCGCTTCGCACCGGTCCGCGCGAAACTAGGCGCCAAAAAGGCTAACTGCACCCAGACGCGAACTGTTTCAAAGTTAAAACTTTGAGAACGCCGTTAAGTGCCGCTCATTAAAGCATCGGTTTTCGTTCGTAGTGCGATTCTCCGTTTGTACATGCTACCTATAGATACAGTCAGCGTCAAATTGATATAAGCGTCTAGAGTAGTCAAAAAGATCTGAAAAACATAAACCCAATTTGATCTAGGCAGTTCAAATCATCATATTGTTGTAAGCGCGCAAGGTGTTCAAAACATCTAGGCACTCATTGTTTCATATTTATATGAGCGGTCAGTGTTCAAAATCATCTAAGCAAACAAAGCTCTCAAAATCTCTGTGCACTATGGTGTTGTACATTATGCACAGATGTTTTGATAGCTTTGTTTGCTTAGATAAATTTGAACACTCTGACTGCTTATATAAATATGAAACAATGAGTGCCTAGATATTTTGACACCTTGCGCGATTACAACAATATGATAATTCGAACTGCTTAGATCAAATTGCGTTTATGTTTTTCAGATCTTTTTAACTACTCTAGACGCTTATATCAATTTGACGCTGACAGTACTACCTATAGCATTGTACAAACAGGGAGAAATTCGGCAAACCACGTCTTAATTCTTTTAAAATC
Organism: Crambus lathoniellus; assembly: GCA_949710035.1. Classification (NCBI taxonomy): domain Eukaryota; kingdom Metazoa; phylum Arthropoda; class Insecta; order Lepidoptera; family Crambidae; genus Crambus; species Crambus lathoniellus. The sequence continues at coordinate 2,102,300 of OX453325.1, read as the reverse complement.
TTGTCGTATGGCTGGCGTCTCACCGTTCGCTTGCACACCATATCCCTAAGTGCTTAAGTATTGTACTACCCAAGTTTAATACATAACTTTTTTTTAAAAAGGGTCTGCGCATAAATGGCGAGACACCAGCCACACGAAAAGAGCGGTTCATCGAATTTGTCCCTGACTGTACCTACACACGCGATAACTGCCCATGAAAATGTGCCTAAACGTCGGGAAAATAAAAAAAAAACTTGTTAAATAAAAAATCGGCCAAGTGCGAGTTGGACTCGCCCATGAAGGGTTCCGTACCCACTTACGGTACCATTGCCTATACCTAGGCAAAATACCACTATCATTTTTCGTCAGCAAAAATTAACTTTGTTTTCCATAGTGTTTGTATGAACGACAAACTAACATTTGCGGTTTTTGAAAATGTGTTATAATATCTCAAAAACTACTTTTTATATATTGTTCAAACCAATTTTCGTTGAAAGTTTTTATTAAGATCTACAACATATATTTTTTCGAGATTTTTCACTCTCTTACTTTAAAAGTTGGAGGGGGGGGGGGGGGGGACACACATTTTACCACTTTGGAAGTGTATATCTTTTAAAATATTGACTTTGATAAAAAATTATAAAAGAAACCTAAATATCATTTTTAAATACCTACCTAAAGACACCGCACACTAATATGTTTATTGATAATATTTTTTTCCGTTTTAGTTCCATGTATGGGGAGCCCCCCTTAATTTTTTTATAATTTTTCTTTTTATATAAAAATCCTAAAGCGGTTCACAGAATATATCTACCTACCAAGTTTCAAATCTGTAGTCGTAATAGTTTTGGAATAAAGTGGCTGTGACATACGGACGGACGGACGGACAGACAGACAGACAGACAGACAGACATGACGAAACTATAAGGGTTCCGTTTTTTGCCATTTGGCTACGGAACCCTAAAAAGGGCATTCAGATCCGTATCTGTTGTTTATTTCAAGGTACTTACTTAGCTGTTTCAGTGATAAGTACCTACCTGTAACCTGACTGCTGTTGATTGTATTGTAACATTGCTATACGGATTAAGGTGTTAGCAAGTAGGTTTTGCTTAAGTCTTTATAGAAGAAAAGACATGATCATGATTATTAACCTGTTGATGTAGGTAGTGTATAATCACGCCCGCCCTCGTGTTAATATCAGGTAAGACGTTACTGCTGGGCTGGGCATGTCGCATGAGTACCATTGCCCGTAAAGGTAGAAGAGACATATTCCTTTGTTGTAGTATGTTGACAGGTCGCGCTGCAGCACAACACACAGCATTAATGTGTTTCTAACCTTACTAAATGTATGAAACCTAAATATTTTTTTGACGCGCGTCAACACACCGTATAACAGAAGTATAGTTTCCACCTTAAGGCCCGTGGTATCGCCAACGACCTTGGGTATATAGAAAAGTGGCCTGATTTTCCCGCCCGCTACCCGCACCAAAACAGCTTAAACACACGTTTCGTCAAAACTATGTATTATTTTAAAACGAAAAATGCTCACTTTTAAGTTAAACGAGTTAGCAATCTTTTCCTGAAAGAAACGTGAAAATATCACTTGTAGTTTAGAAGCAGTAGCGTATTTCAAGTTGAAAACAGCTTCATTTCAATGTTTTTTTTTAATAGTATCTTAAATACTATATGTTTTTTTAAAATGCTCAGATTGAAGTTTACATATCAATATTTAATATATATTAATTCTGGATTCATCAGTAGGCTAATTTATGAGTTTTAGTGCCTCAAAAATGATCGTTTCACGACTACATGCACCTTAAAGTTTTCGTAACGTATACCTTACGAGTTAATCTAGGTTGCTGTGCTGAGAGGCCAGGGCGTATGGGAGCGTTTTACAACCGAGCACTCACGATTGTGGCCCTGACATTAGGCCAAATCTTTTAAGACTGTGAGGATGAAACTGCCATTGAAAAACGTCAATGACCTCAGAGATTGTTGTGAAGAATCACAGAAAAAAATTATACTTTTATCTGCAGAGGCCGAGAGGAAAATGATCGCAGTTTTCATCCTCGTCACGGTCACGCATGACATGAGCAAGACCAATTTGTCGATGTGTTATTGAACGACACAGCTGCACGAGAGACGCGTTGTAAAGGTGCGTCCACACTTGTAAGTCTTGTAACAGGGTTTTCTTTAGTAATCGGTAGCATTCGGAGGGGGGTGATGGGGAGGGGAGAGGGAGGGGAACCGCTTTGACACGACACTTCATTAACAACGGACCAGAGACAAAATAGAACATAGAGACAACACTACATTTCGTCATACATTTTGACATTTTCTGTCTCTTTCTATCAAGTTTTTTCGTAATTTACACTTTAAAAACTACGCATCTCCTCGAAAAAAGGAAAACTAGGTTGTGATTCGGGCATCATTACCTATCGATTAAGACGAAAATCACTTTGAAATTCGTGTTGCTGATTACTAAAGCCGATCCGTAACAGGTACTGTATCAAAGAGACAATCCTACTAATCCTACTAATATTATAAATGTGAAAGTTTAGATGTTTTGATGTTTGTTACTCAATCACGCCAAAACGGCTGAACGGATTTGTTTGAAATTTAGGACACAGATACTTTGTAGCCTGGAGAGGAACATAGGCTACTTTTTATCCAGAAAAATATCACATTCCCGCGGGATAACGTCGTGTAGTCCACGCGGGCGAAGCCGCGGGCGGAAAGCTAGTGTATTATAAAGACACGATGTTGACTGACTCGGACTACTTCGAACACGCCTAAATGTTACAAGTGTTGCCTTTAGATGTGTGAGCAGCGCCGCGCGGTTTCAAAATGGCTGGAGAGAAACATAGGCTACTTTTTATCCCGGAAAAATATCATATTCCCGCGGGATAGCGTCGTGTAGTTCACGCGGGCGAAGCCGCGGGCGGAAGGCTAGTTACATACCTACCTAAGTGTAGTGTAGATAGATCTACAAGAGAAGTATTTTTTATTTATCGAGTGCTAAAGCCCTTAGCTGATTTTTTCTCTCCGAAATATGTGAGTCGGAATAATGTCAAAGGTTTTTAGGACCACGCTCAAGAAATAAAGTTTCTCTGTTGTTAGGCCGACCTTACACTTGTAAGTTTTACTCACGTAAGTTGATAAAATTTGCAAATGTAAAAACTCTTTGTAAGTTTATTTGTATGTGTAAGTAATTAAACAGCCGTAAGTTACTTACATAAAATTTACGAAAGCAACTTACGAGTGAAATGTCGGCCTTAGTATAATACCTCAAAAAACACTTAAATTGTTTGGCAATTTTGATAATTACTTCTCAAAACGAAAACTGGTTCTGTATCCAATTCCAAATATGTCAACGACTCTGAAGAGTTTAATTTAATTACATTTTAATGACAAGACTAGTCTAAGATACTACTTATAGATAATATGGAAACTACTATGTATTATATGGGACGACCGATTTGGTAGGATACCTGCCTTCTGCGCCAGAGGTCTCGGGTTCGATTCCTGAACAAGACAAATATTTGTGTGCATGGACATGTCTGTTGGTCTTGGTTCATTGTGATTGTTTTTTTTTACTTCAAGTGATTTATTTATCTATAGCAGTTTGAATTAAAATGCCTTAAAGGTATTTTGGATAACATGGCTGCTGAGAACGGTCAAAAAACTTCGTGATATAGGGCAAAACTTGGCTAATTGGTGATAAGTAGTAATTCTATGATAGTATTCGTGCTTTATAACAAAGTTACTACATAGATCTACAGATTAAACTCATGTTCGATATAATTAGGTATAGGTACTTTAACAGTAGCGCCACAAATTGAACATGAGTTTATACCCCCTCCGGACCAGTAGTAAAATTGAGTTGTACCATGTCATGGTACAACTGGTATGCATTTATCCCACTAGTACCATTGGTGGTACAACTGGTACGAATTTATCCCACTAGTACCATTGATGGTACAACTGGTACGAATTTATCCCACTAGTACCATTGATGGTACCCGTAGATCTATGGTAGTAACTTTGTTATAAAGCACGAATACAAACTATCTATATATTATATATTATATATATTAGCCAAGTTTTGCCCTAACGACTGTTGTTCTAAAACTGCCCACAATTAAGTTACTTAAGTATATTTAACTCGATGCTTAAGTATATAATTTGAAGGACAACCATATCATTAGAACAACTGCAGAGTCTAAAAATACGATGAGTCGAATTTCCTTGTAGTCAAAACATCGAAGAAAACCGGTTCGTAACCATTTCGTAACAAAAAAAAGTAATTTAATAAATTAAACAGACTTATTTTAAACCCCTTGTACCCTTATGTGACAGTCACTTAAACCACTATTTTATTGGGTATTTATCGCAAAGGCAGACTTGAAATGCAGAAAACTTAGTTAGCTTTGTTAACTTTATTCACAATAAATAACTATAGATAGATATGCAACATATTGCTCTTGTTACAACTCAATAATACACTCATTGGCAAAAACAAACGAGCACTTGCCTTAGTTTCATACAAACATTGCTTAGTGCACATCTCTATTACAGATCATCTGCTCGTTATTTTTCTACACTATCACTATTATCAAAATGAATCTTCTTTCGAATAAAAGCCTCAAATAATAACATTTTTGTAAAAATTTAATTTTCATGACAAGCTTTTTTGCTGACTGTACTTAAATATTGTCAGGCCTATTTCACTCCCCGTGTCCGCTCTAAAACGCGGCGGCAACGCCGGCGTTGTAAATCCATAGAAATTAGATCCGCAAAAGAGCTAGAATATATGCGATAGAAAGAGATGCAACGACAACGAGTGGCCGTTCGTAATTTGCTTGCGCCGTACAATCTGAATTCTACTTTATTGCGTTATAGTTAGAGTTGCTATTTATTTAAATGACTTAGCGGAGTGAACTATCTGTATCTGTGATATTGTATTGTCACTTAAACCAAACCTGTACCTATACAAAATTTCAGCTCCATCGGACACTGGGAAGTGGGTCAAATTAAGCTTGCAAGATTTGTCCCCCACTAACTAACTAACTAACATGGCAAGTTAATAAAAAGCTTCTAATAAGAACAAACGACTCCCCATTTCCCCAAAGCGGAAAAATATTGAAAGTTTGTTCACGTTCCATTTACACTGTTCTATGAAGCTCAACTAATGTTTTACATTTCCTACTAATATTATAAATTCGAAAGTTTGTGAGTATGGATGTCTGGTTGTATGGATGTTTGTTACTCTTTCACGCAAAAACTAATGAACGGTTTTGAATGAGATTGGCAACAGAGATAGATTATAGGCTGGAATAACACATAGGATACTTTTTATCCCGATATTCCCACGGGAACGGGAACTACGCTGCCGCTGGTGAAACCGAAAGGAAATATGGAAATGAGAAGTTGTTTCAAATGATTATAGGAAAATTACACATTTATCCAACATATTTGACACAGAAATTATTGTAGAAATATACTGGCAGTTTTATTTAAATGATGACGGCAACGAGATAGCACGAGATAGTTTGTCGCGCGCCTTCCAACCAATCAGCAGTCACGCGCGCTATCTACGAGCGATCTGATTGGTCGAAAGTAATGCGACAAACTATCTCGTGCTATCTCGTTGCTGTCATGTTAGCCCTACATGAAGTGAACATGTTTGTATGATAAAGCAAGTGCTCGCTTTTTCTGCTAAGGGGTTTATAAGGAACGATATAGAGATCAATAAATAATACAATTTAGCACATACAAATAGAAATATATAAGTAAGTACTTGCTTTGCTTGCAACTAAAATCATCACAATAAAACATGGTTATTGAAAATTTTATGGTATACAATTATTTTTTAACGATAGATACTTTTGATGTTCTTTTAAATAATATCCGAAAATAGCACAGAAAATTCTATAGAATATGTATTTTAATTGACATTGACAAATAAAAAGCGCTGTAATAAACTTAAAATATGGCAAAGTACAGTCAGGTGGAATGTATTGAAAATACATAATAAATATTTCAAATTGTTATGTCAATTTCAAAGACATTGATTTTATTATGTAACAGGAATGATTAACTTCTTGGTCTTTAAAAGTAATAGTAGGTATCTGATATAAATTTTTGTAAGCGTAGGTCACACTAAGATCAGAACAAATCTTACTTAATGCTTAATGTAGACTTAAATATGCGCTTAAAATACTTATTCGGAAAATTTTTGTTAATTGTAAGTATCAGTTTTTTGAATTTAATATGAACGTTGCTACAACAACGCTTGTGTATGTAATGTACGCAGTATAAAACGATTAATGAGTGTTATGAAATTTTTTATTGTCCCTTTTTAACAAGGCGCGCTTAATTTGTCTCATCATCATCATCATCATTTCAGCCGTACGACGCCCACTGCTGGGCATAGGCCTCCCTCAAGGATCTCCACAATTAATTTTTCTTAATTTGTCTCACATTTAAGTAATCTTTGATTGGTTCAACTTATACGCAATACATCCATTTTATTAGTAGCGTACATATAAGTACCAAGGAAGCTCATTGCAGAAGCAGAACATTGAATCAGACTAATAATAATTATTCGACGAATTTCTAAATTGTCATTCTATTAACATCAATAATATTTGAAATATAATTTAACAGATAAATTTTAACTTGAGCACCTAAATGTTTAGATAAAGAATAAATTTCGCAGTAATATATATAGGTATTTTTAATAATAATATGAATACTTTTAGTACCATTACAAGTAACATCTCTCATTTATTATATAATATAATTTAATCATTAACAATACAGGGGAAATAAATAAATTCGCTACAGTTTCATAACACGATCTTAATAAACGAATAATTAAGTACATCTCCAATAAGTACAAACAACTTTAATTTTACTATTATGCTCTAGGTATAATTATTTCTTCAATATTTATATTTTCATTACAAAAAAAAACTATGTCCAAGCACCTATGTTAAAATGGTAACACTGTTTTTTATAAATTACTCTATATTGTTTAAATTACTTGCAATGTATTTTGATCATGACTATACTTTTGGTCTTATTTATCGGACAATGTTTCTATAGTGATTTTAATTTTAACTATAATGTGATAAAAGTGTTCAATAATATGACTAAATGAGCAAATAATAATATAATACAATCCAAATACATTAGAAGTAATTTATAATATATATTAATATACTTTTTCAACTAAGAACACTTCACACTATAAAACTATGCATTTAGCAATCTTACCTTAATTATTTAAATAAAAAATATTAGTCGAGTATTAAAACATGAAAAAAGGATGTTAAATTTTATCAATGTCTTGTAATAACTTTTTTCTTTTTATCCACAACGGGGTAGCACTTACTTAGCCTTCATCACACCTGATGTTAAGTTAACTATAGACAATGTTCCATATAAATTAGCAAATATATTATTTTATCCAAACTTTACATAAAGAAAATACGAATTTTTGACCTTTATCTCTCTTAGAGGGTTAAAATAATTTCAATAGTACTAAAAAGTACTTACATAATGATAGCACTATATAATCATACATAGAAAAATATTGACGATTCATAAGTACTTATTTATTATGTCTAAGTGAATAAATAATTGTTTTCATTTTCATTTCATCGTATTGTAAGAAGAATTTTCAGATGTAATTTTACAGAAACCTAAATTCAAAAGTTCGTCGTTATAGCTTATTTAATTTAATTTGAATTGAAACTAACATGTTTACGTTATTGACGAATAAAATAAATAAATAAATATTGGACAGCAACACAAACATTACTCCAAACACAAGTTAAATAGCTTACGCCCCTGTATAATGGAAATTGGAAACAACGACGGGTATTACCACATACACCCAGACGCGAGAACATATTGAAAAGTTCGTTTTCAATATACACCCGACCGGGAATCGACCCTGGGACCTCGGAGAAAACCGCACCTTGAAAACCGGTGCGAACACCACTCAGCCACGGAGGTATTTAAAATTCGTAGATCTATTGTGTAAAAGTTTGTTTTTGGGACTATTGTAATATACCAATACATTCTTCCATCTTTTTTGCATATAAAAATACTCGACAAAACAATTTACTACAAAAAGAATGGAACATGTCAAAGAGTATTGCATCTAGCATACAAAATAACTACGATAGGGTAAATAAATTTAAACTTAACTTCGTTGACGCATTATTATAAAAGTAATAAATTATAATACTTATTATAAATTATAACTATAGGCCATTCCAAACAGATTGTCGCTGGATGTAAACAAACATGAATTTCGAGAGCATACCAAAGACTATAGACACTGATTTATACGGGGTGGAATTATTTCGCGATACATGGAGGGAAAGTACCCGAAATAATAGAGGAACATTCCTTTAGTTTAGAAATGAAACAAAAAAAAATCCATTGAGATTTTTAAAAATTAGCTTGTCTCAACCAAGAATCGAACTGCCTAAAATTTAAAAAAACAACAACCTGTACTTTTCTAATAGTAACCGATACAATAACTCTTAAGGACTTTAAAGGAGGAACGAAGAATTAAATATCTCTTGGAAATATGACAAATCAAATGAAAGGTAAACAATATAAGACATCACGGAATCCATGTCGATTCGAGTCGATGTGTATAATTTTGTATGAAAAAGGTGAGTTTAAATGTACTTTGTTCTATTTCAAATACAAAGCATTGGTTCCTATCAGTAAAATTTGATAGCTCCATTATTTTGAGTACTTTCGCTCCAGGGGGCTTAGACAAAGTAACATCGTTATGTGGCGAAACGACAATCGCTATCGCTATCGTCTTTATGCTCCAATCAACTTGCGGCAAGACCACGTGATTTAGCGCAGCTTATACCAATCCGCCAATCCTATACCTTGAATTTCTTTCAAACTTCGTTATCGCTTCGCTATCGTTTTTCAAATGTTACTTTGTCTAAGCCCCCAGGTATCATGAAATAAGTCGACGACGTGACTCGAGTTCAAGTTGATAGTCATAATAACTATTGTGATTCATTAATCTAATCATCAACGTGATTATATTATATAGTGTTCGACTTAAACAGTTCCGAGTTAAATTCACTATCCAATTTTCATATCATTAATCAGCCTCCATAGTCTATGCTATGGTAAGCTGACGAACTTCATGTTTGTTTATACCCAGCGACAATCTGGTTGGAATGGACTATATGTACTGATGGCAACAGATCAAGGGTGGCACATTGGAATGTAAAATGATTTTAGGAAGGACAGTGCTTCTTTTGATGTGCTACCGTCGGTACAGCTGTAGGAATGATTGTCAGGACGTGGCAGATAAAGAGAAAGTGTTCCTTCTCTTTCATGCATGTTTTAAATGACGTTTGAGACAAAAAAATCAGCATCATTTTAAAAATGAAGCTATTTATGTCATTCGCTAATAGAAAAACAGGGTCAAGATACTTTTAAACCAAGACTTTAAACCACGTTTTGTAACAATGTAAATCATCTTATATTAATAGGACCTTCTGTTTAAAACAATTTTTTTTAAGTATAATTAGGTACTGTATATGCTTCTGCCACGTACCTGACAGTAATAAACTTAATTGCACATAATAATAAGGTCTACTTTCTCTTATACAAAACGTTTTGCCGTGCCTTTAAAGTTTAAACTACTCTTGGTCTATATTTGCTATGCTATTTCAATATAAAGCACTCATTTCTATGATAAATGACATTTAATTCATTCGAAAAATACTATTAATTAAATACGAGTACGAATTACAATATAATTTTAATTAATTCACAAAGTTATTATTTAACATAGAATAACCCAAATTGGCCAGACGGGACTCAAACCTGCAACCTTTTGCTAACAGTGTCACTGCTCTTCGTTTTTGCCAACCGACCAAAACATATTTAAGTCCAGTTTTTCAATTATTATTTTAAATCAAATTATTACTAATATCATTTTTTGTTATCATTAACTTCCCAAATGAATTTAATGTCATTAAATTGTATAATTAATTTATTATTTTGCCGTATAATGGCGATATAAATCTTCAATTGTATAATGAAAAATACATAATAAATACATTGATTTCAATTAACAAAAATGGCACTTAACAAAAACATTAACAAACGAATAACAATCTTTCGATGTTTGCAAAATGATATGGCATTTAATAATTGGAATGATTTTTAATAAATTCAATATAAATATAATTTGTTAAAATACATAATAACTATTAAAGTTTTGTTTTGAAATAAATAGTAATTAATTTTAATATCAAAAGACGTTGTATAGACGTTAAGCTGTAAACCTATTGGTGTAATATGGGCTTTCTGTTATCGGCATTAAGTTAAGAGATAAGATAAGTAAAATTTAATCTTCGTCTATAACAAAGCATAAATATATCTTGTATTTAGTTACCGAGATCTTCATGCTTTTTATTACACCATTATAAAATAATAATAATGATTTACTTATCGATATTTATCTTTAAAAATATTTATTTTTATGAACCGTAACTTTCAATTAATTTGTGGTATTACGCATATTATTTGTTACTCAGTAATTCGTTTATTATTTATTTAATTTACTGACAAATGACATAAATAACCGTTCGATCCTTTATTAGTTTATTCACGTATAATGGTGTTGTAAAAGCCATTATAGTAACGTTTACGATAATATATCGATGCATTATTTTATAATTTTGATGCATAATGGTATTTCGGCCACTGGCTCAAAAATTTCGTTATAATGATGTTATGAAGCAACATTAATATAATTTGTATAATTTCAATAACAGTAATAAATATGTTGCCCATGTAACGTCTAAGCTGTATAAGGGTGTTACAAAGCCCATACAACGTCTATAAGCTATATAACGGTGTTATAACGTCTACTTGCCTATGTTTTGACGAGGCATAGACGAGACATATTGGCTAAATTGGACGTTTAAGCTGTATAACGGTGTTGCAAAGCTCTTGCAAACGTCTTTAAGCTATATAACGGTGTTATAACGTCTACCTGCCTATATCTTGACGAGTAGTCCGTCGAGTTCGAGCACCTCAGGCACCTCGATGGCTTCTAGGCGGATGGGCGACGGGTCGAATGGGAACTGCACTGAGAATATCATCTTGGAATCCATCAGGAGGTTTTGCTGGAACAGAAAGTTACGTTATACTTATTTATTTTTATTACTATTCATTGTTTATTACTGCCCAAGTCGCTGAACATTCATAATCATAGACAATTTTTTCTCCAAATCATCATTATTCTCTTGCCCGTTTACTATTAATTTGGGGCCGGCGCATAACGTCTTTTTCTTTCATCTCTATCAGCCACATCAGCCACCTCTTTCTTGCACATATCATCCTTCTCCAAACGAACAACTAAATATTAGGGATGAAGATTCTTTCCGAAAAAAATATTCTTAAATCGATTCGAACCGAAGTTTGATAAATCGATTCACAAAAAATTGACGTCCTAAGAATCGATTTTCCAAAAATCGTTTTTTTTTGTATTCGACTTTTAGAGTTTGTATTTTCAATACAAATAAAATCAAAGAAAACTAAAAGGTTATTATAATAGTCAATCTTTTATAAATTTTCAATTATTAAAGTTGTTTTACATCAAATCAGAGTATCAGGTATAAAAGACATTAAAACGTTTTAAAACTATTACAGCTGTATCACTTCCTAGTGCTTAATGTCCAAGCTTTTTAGGAACAACAGTCTGACCAGTCTACTAAGATCCAAGCGGTTCAAAAACAATTAATTTGTCTAAGTAGTACATTCAACTATTTGTAAATTATTTTATGGTTGTTATAAAAACATTTAAAAGTCGAATCTCTATTTTCTAGAGTGAAATATCGATTCATTGGATCGATTCAATATTAGCCAGATCGCAATCTCTACTAAAAATTCTTTCGGACACCCATCTCATACCCGACCGCACCCAAAAAGACAATGACCATTTTTGTATGGCAGCTGGCGTCTTTTTTTTTCTTGCGGCCATCAACCAAACATTGAAATATAATTTGTTGGCAGCACTATCCTACTAATATTATAAATATGAAAGTTTAGATGTTTGGATGTTTAGATGTTTGGATGTTTGTATGTTTGTTACTCAATCACGCCAAAACGGCTGAACGGATTTGGCTGAAATTTGGGACATAGATACTTTGTAGCCTGGAGAGAAACATAGGCTACTTTTGATCCCGGAAAAATATCAGATTCCCGCGGGATAACGTTTTGTAGTCCACGCGGGCGAAGAGCTAGTAGACAATATTTGCAAAGGAATTATACTTGTAAACCCAGGCCGAACCGAGTGAGACTAGCTAGAACTTAACTTTGTTTTTCATAGTGTTTGTATGAATGACAAAGTTACATTTGCGGTTTTAAAAAATGTTCTATATACAGACGGATGGTTCTAACTTGGTTCCGCCTGAGTTTACAGCTATAATGTCTTAGCAAATATTGTTTGTTATACTATCAAGAATTGATATTCAAACATTTTGTTGATGGCCGCGAGACAAGAAAAAGACGCCAATTTTTGGCATTGCCTTTTGTTTAACATTAGTTATAGTTACCGGCTCCTTGTCGGCGTGCGGGCCGGCTTTCTCCTGCATCTTCTTCTGAATCTCGTGGATGAACTCGCGGGTCACTTTGACTTCATACTCCTCAGCTGGAGTGTACATGTTCAGGATCTAGAAGCAAAAATATGTAATGTTATGACCTTATGGTGGGTCACGATTCAATGGGGAGGAAAACTAACTTTTTATCACGACAGAGGGCGTAGATGATATTGGAGGGCTGTTTTGTTGATTGGTTATTATTGTGACATAATGTCACCGGTGCTACCTAATGGTAGAAAGTGGACTCCAATCACAAAAACGCCACCTACAAAAAGCTTTGTCCCTTTCTCCCCATTGTGCCCGGTTCACATTATTCCAGTAGCATGCTACATTCTAATCCAGCATTCTAGTCAAGCGCTGGAATGCCACTAGAATAATGGTGAACCTGCACTGGAATGTACCATTCCAGTGATTAATCCAGTCCAGTTGACTGGAATAGCGGTCTTTTTATCGTTCCAGCTACTGGATTAGTGTGAACGGCCAAACCAGTGTTTGATTACACGTTGAACATAGTGTTACCGCTATAAAAGCTTCTGAATGACTGGAGTAATGTAACGATGGTTTATTGCCGTTTGTTATAGGCCTAGGATTTGTGTGTATGTATGACTTGTATGTATGTCCTTACCTTGCAGACTTGCATGGCGGTGAGATCAGCGCACATCTCTACAGTGCTATGCACATCGGCCATAGACTTGCACGCTTGCAATAATTGCATTATTATTGTCGTGTGTTATAAGCCAGAACGCCTAGGATTTGAGTGTATGTATGACTTGTATGTATGTCATTACCTTGCAGACTTGCATGGATGTGAGATCAGCGCACATCTCTACAGTGCCTATGCACATCGGCTATAGACTTGCGCACTTGCAATCATTGCATTATTATTGCCGGATGTTATAGGCCAGAACACCAAGGATTTGTTGTATGTATGACATCTATGTATGTCCTTACCTTACAGACTTGCATGGCGGTGAGATCAGCGCACATCTCTACAGTGCTATGCACATCGGCCATAGACTTGCGCGCTTGCAATAATTGCACCGCTTGCGTAATAGGCTTCAGAACGCCTAGGATTTCTTCTACCTGAAAATGAAATTAATGAATGAATGAGGCGTTTAGTCGACTATGACCAATTCCCGAAATGACTAGCTTTTTTTATTGTATGAAAACAGTATTTTTGTTTAAAAATGTAATTATTAAAATTAGGCGACTAAACCGAATGAGGTTACTTCACTGTTGTTTAGATATTTAATTACGACGTTTAAATATCTAACATTGTGAAACAATAATTTGAATCTGTGTTATATTATAACAAGCGAATTAAAAACTGTTTAATTTTGATTATGGCTGTCTTTTTCTAAAACAAAATCTTTTTTTACGTTTTCTCTTCTTGTCAAATTAGAAAGTTTGATGATCTTTAACTTTGAAAACATTACTTAATGATAATTCAAAATGTAGTGTAGCTAATATTTCGAAAAACATTTTAAATAAATGAAAAAATTCTGTAAAAATTTAAGAAACTTTCGCAATGGTCAGTCAAGGGATGGGTGACCAAAAGTGGATTATCTTGAGCTCCTACGTGCTTCGAAAGGCAGGTTAAGCTGTTGGTCCCGGTTGCATTAGAATTCGTTAATACCTATCAATCCGCATTGGGCCCGCGTGGTGGGTCATGGTCCATTCTCCTTATCTATCCATAAGAATGGCCTGTGCCCCAGCAGTGGCGACATTGAACGGTTAATGTAAGGAATAGGGACTGTATAATAGGAAAACAATGAGACTGTGAGTGAGCAAAAATCTATAATCAGTGACAGTAGTAAAACAAAACAGAACTTCAGTAAATAGACAAGGTAAATCATATTGAAATATAAAAACACTAGCATGGACTACACAACATTATCCCGCGGGAATGTGATATTATTCCGGGATAAAAAGTAGCCTATGTTCCTCTCCAGGCTACAAAGTATCTGTGTCCTAAATTTCAGCTAAATCTGTTCAGCCGTTTTGGCGTGATTCAATAACAAACTTAAAAACATCTAAACATCCAAATATCTAAAGTTTCACATTTAAAATATTAGTAGAAAGTAGGATATAAAAACCTATAAACCTCCACAGTTAATTTATGAAGATTCGCGACCTAGCCACACCAAACACATTCCAACTACATACACACAATATACTCACGTTCTTCTGTCCGTATTCAGCCAGATGCTCCTTGATCCAGGTCTCCAGATGCGAGATGTTGTACCTGATCTGCAGGCCCTTGGCCCAGCAGCACAGGTCCTTGCGGAGTAGCAGCTGGTTCAGGCTGTACGCGCAGATGTAGTAGAATAACTAGAAAAAAATTTTGTTCACCATCACATACATTGTTCCAATACCAAGGCACAGATTACTAAATAGTTACTACGTAACAGATAATGCACTCCGCTAAGCCATTTAAATAAATAGCAACTCTAGCTATAAACGCAATAAAGTCGAATTTAGCTTGTACGACGCAAATTACGAACGGCAATTCGTTGCATCTCTTTCTATCGCATATATTCTAGCCACAGCCATCTCTATCGTCTTCTACAAGCCATGCACATAAAGTTGGCAACGTAGTTTTAAGTGAACCGATTTGACACCGTTTGCACCGTTTGACAGGTAAACCTCGAGTACTGAATCCTATGGAGATGGCATATCTTCTATACATCTATACAAATAAATAAAATTGGAGTGTCTGTTTGTAACATTAAATAACCGCTTTTTACTACGTGCATAATGATTATATATTCGGTACATATACCAAAATGACATGTTTTTCAATTTTTGTCTGTCTGTCTGTTTTTTCCGGCTAATCTCTGAAACGGCTGGACCGATTTTGACGAACCGATTAATACGACAATTAGAAGTAGTTTAAAATTGAATTCCAAGATTTTCTTACATTGTGACTTAGTTACAGGTGAAGCTAATAAAAGTGTGGTAAGTATGCCACCTCCATAGGATTTAGTACTCAGAGGAGTAAACCGGTTCACAGCAATGTTGCCGTTCCGTATCATAGCATGGATTGTAGGAGACGATAGAGACGGCTGTGTTCTAGCTCTTTTGCGGACCCAATTTCTATGCGGCGGTTGCGGGCGAGATTTGCGCGCAAGTACATCGAGTGAGAGACGCCTGACCAAGATATAGTAGCTTAAGCACTAGTATTATGGAAATTGGAAACGACGACGGGTATTACCACATACACCCCGAAAAAATATTGAAAAGTTCGTTTTCAACATTTACCCGACCGGGGATCGAACCCGGGACCTCTAGAGGTAGCGGCACTTTGAAACCGGTGCGTACACCACTCGGCCACGGAGGTCGTCATAACTGGAAAAATTTAAGAGTTTTAGTAGTGCTCCGCTAGTGACTTCGTTTGCGTGAACCCCATTTTTAGGGTTCCGTAGCCGAATGGCAAAAAACGGAACCCTTATAGATTCGTCATGTCTGCCTGTCTGTCTGTCTGTCCGTCCGTAAGTATGTCACAGATACTTTATTCCAAAACTATAAAAACTACACAGTCGATACTTGGTAGGTAGATGTATTCCGTAAACCGCTTTACGATTTTAATACAAAAATAAAAAATAAAAACAAATTAAGGGGGGCTCCCCATACATAGAACTGAAACTGAAAAATCTTTTTTTAATCAAATATATTAGTGTGGGGTGTCTATAGATAGGTCTTTGAAAATAACATAGAGGTTTCTCAAATTATTTTTTCTCAAACTCAATATTTTGAAAGATAAAAACTGGTAAACTATGTGTCCCCCCCTCTCTAACTTTTGAAATAAGAGTGAAAAATCTAGAAAAAATATATGCTGTAGATTTTAATGAAAACTTTCAACGAAAATTGGTTTGAACGATACATACTGAGTACTTTTTGAGATATAACACATTTTCAAAAACCGCAAATGTAACTTTGTCATTCATACAAACACTATGAAAAACAAAGTTATATTTTGCTGACAAAAAATTATGGTGGAATTTTGGCAAGGCAATTTGTATAGGCAATCGGTACGTTAAGTGTGTACGGAACCCTTCATGGGCGAGTCCAACTCGCACTTGGCCAATTTTTTATCCCGTTAGAAGAAGAATTTCCAAAAATCTTCTCTTAGTACTCCCCTACACTCCCCAAGGAACATACATGCCTAATTTCAGCTTCTTGCGCCCAGTAGTTACGGCTGTGCGTTGTCTGTCAGTAGGTCAGTGACGCTAGAGTTTTATACAGGTTGATCCATCGGGACGGGTCGGGAACTTTGAAACTATAAGGGATAAAGATATTTGTTCTAAGAAATAGATAGGATATAGGCAGATATAGTAATAGATAAGATAGTCAGTTCCACATTGATTGAGGATTCCGGGAGTAGTGCGCTTCCATCTTCAGCCTTATCACCACTTAACATCAGGTGTGATGAAGGCTAAGTGCTACCCCGTAGTGGACAAAGCTTATGTTTTATCAAAGGAGGACAACTGAGACGGCGATCATCGTATCTGTGCGAGCAGCATTTGACAACAGATAACTCTTGTTTCAGTCTGGCTGTAGGCACTTTCACCTAGCCTTACTGATTCCTGAATATGTAGTTACCTGTTCTGTTTATTATTAAGTTTTCTGTGTCTCCTTTGCCTTGCCTTTTTGTTTTAATTTTATGTTTACCTTGTTTGAAATTGTATGTGTGTGTAATAATTAGCAAATGAACGAATGATCTATCTATCTTATCTATCTTTCATGCCGTAACTGTCCCACTCACCTGTTTAAATATGCTGACGACAAGTGGCGCCGCGACGGCGTGTGCCCGTAACTGTTCACTTGTAGCAGATAACTCTTGTTTGAGTCTCGCCGGTCCGGGCGCCGGCGTTGCCGGAGCCGCTCGTCCGGGGCCGGAGAGACCGGATATCTCTTCGTGTTCGAGTATCGCGGGCACGATTAAACGCTCTAGTTGACGCTCTAGCAGGTGGATGAGGCCTGTTTGGGGGAATAAAAAGTGGTATTGAGATTTTAAATTATTTTTGTGATTTTGTAAGTATAGGAAAAATGCGATAGTAAAAAAAAATCTTTTTTAATATCTCATTTTTCCAAAAGGTTGTGTTGTTATTGAACTAACAAATCAATTTATAAAAAAATAGGACAAGCTTTTTTGATGACAGTGCTTTAATATTATATTGTCATTCAAATCAAACCTGTATACAAATTTTTAGCTCAATCGGGCACTGAGAAATTGGTCATATTCAGCTTGCAAGATTTGACCCGAACGGACATACATACATACACTGCAAGTTAAACCAAAGCTTGTGAAATAGACACTTCTCAGTACAGTTATAATTTATTATTAAACAAAAAAAAAAAGATTTCTTTAGAAATGCTATTTTATAAAGGTCATTGCTATTTTACTTTATTTTATTTGGGGAGCTTACAGCATCATTTACAAACAATGGATCTTATTAAGTACTAGCGAATCCTCGCGGTTTCACCCGCATGGTACCCGTTCCCGTGGGAATATCGGGATAAAATATAGCCTATGCCACTCGGGATGAATGTAGCTTTCTCATGGTTAAAGAATTTTCTAAATCGGTCCAGTAGTTTCGGAGCCTATTCGATGTAAACAAACCAAACAAACATACAAACAAACAAACAATCAAATCTTTCCTCTTTATAATATAAGTATAGATGTACTCGTATTTATAAGCTAATTACAAACTACTTCATATAATTAGACACAAACATCAATTAGTCGTTGTTTTTTTTTTACAATAATAAGAGAGATTTTCATTTTACAGCCTGCAAAATTACTTTACTTTTTTTGCATTCACAAAGCAATTTTATTTATTGAAAATGATATAAGTAATTATAAAAAACCTTCACCAAGTAGCTCCGTCGGGAATCGAACCCGGAGACCTTTCACTGTCCGGGCGAATGCTCTGACCGCCGAGTTTCGGAGTCCTTAGAGGAAGCGTAAAATCTTTCTAATACTTCTTACGCGCTGTGAGCTAGCGTTTATTTGATCAATGTCAAGATATTACTAACCTCGACACCCGAATGAAATATCTCTTCAAATATGTGACAACTGACAATCGATGAAGATAAAATAATTGTTATTTCAAATTACTTTTACTTTTTTTGCATTCACAATGCAATATTTATTATTCAAAATGAAATATCAGAAAAAAAAGACCCATCCTTCAAGTTAGTAGTTTTTTTTTTCCTAATATTTCATTAAATTTTATATAGTAGCTGTGTCTACTGTTTGACTAGATATGCTCCATACCCTGGTATATATAAGGGAATGTTTAAAAAATTCACAAAAATAGCATAACATTGTATGGAAATCCAGAAACTCTGATTCTTATATCTCTTAGAACGCTGATCAGAGCAGTCGGTTGTGTAGCGATCTAAATCTCCTCTATTCACTCCCCGGATGGCCATCATCAGATAACAGCCAGGTCAATCCCTGGCGGAGAACCAAGGGTTCAAAAATACCTCGTTTGTATTGAAATCAACTGTTGTCTTTAATTATCTGACCGCCATGTATATACTCCATACCCTGGTAAATCCACACGGGGCAGTCGCTCACCACCTGCCGGTACTGGGACAGGTCGAATATGCGCAGGCACTGTTGGTTCTGGCGCTGGTTTGACACTTGATACACTTTCAATGATAGCTGTGTCTACTGTTTGACTAGATATACTCCATACCCTGGTATATCCAGACGGCGCAATCGCTGACCACCTGCCGGTACTGGGACAGGTCGAATATGCGCAGGCACTGTTGGTTCTGGCGCGGCGTGTTGGACACTTGGTACATTTCGTCGCCGCTGTACTGCCGGAGGTTGTTCAGTAACCTGTAAAACAGTGTTTTTTATTAGTTATCCTACTAATATTATAAATGTGAAAGTTTAAGATGTTTTGATGTTTGTTACTCAATCACGCCAAAACGGCTGAACGGATTTAGCTGAAATTTGGGACGCAGATGACGGACTTTGTAGCCTGGAGAGGAACATAGGCTACTTTTTATCCCGGAAAAATATCACATTCCCGCGGGACAACGTTGTGAAGTCCACGCGGGCGAAGCCGCGGGCGAAAAGCTAGTTTTTGAATATGAAACTATCAGCACACCATCAGATATATAGTAGCGGATGAGGAGCGCAAATCTACATATCAACATCTATAAATAAATAATAATAAATAACTTCTTACATTCACACCAATTATCTAAGCCCATTTTAATTTCATTAAGAAACTGTATCATGGAAAACTTTATAACGGATAAATATATACTTAAATACTTTTTGTTTGTAAATACATACTTAATATACATAGTGAACACCCAGACCAAGACAAATAGACATGTTCATGCACACAAATATTTGTCTTGTTCGGGAATCGAACCCGAGACCGCTGGCGCAGTAGGTGGGTAGCCTACCCCTGCGCCAAATCGGTCGTCAAAATCTCATCTATCTAATAAACATCTATATCTATATAAATAAAAATGAATATTCTTGACTTGACTGTCTTCTTGACTGTGATGCGTCAGCCTTTATCAAATGACGCACTTCATGCTACAATCTAGATAAAATAGTAGGTATAATAACTAAATCACTAGGCTAGCCACAGAGCGTTGTAGTCGACGCTGTCGCTTCACTTTATGCTAGAATCTAAATGAAATAATAACTATATCTAGTCTACACGTATCCTACACCGACCTGAGCATATTGGCTAGCCACAGAGCGTTGTAGTCCTTCTTTACTGTCTTCTTGACTGTCATGCGTCAGCCTTCATCAAATGACGCACTTTATACTAGAATCTAGATGAAACAGTAACTAAATCTAGACTACACGACACTTCACGTATCCTACACTGACCTGAGCATATTGGCTAGCCACAGAGCGTTGTAGCCAACGCTGTCACTGCGCTTCTTGACTGTCTTCTTAACTGTCATGCGTCAGCCTTCGTCAAATGACGCACTTTATGCTAGAATCTAGATGAAATAGTAACTAAATCTAGTCTACACGTACAGTGGCGGTTAGATAATTAAAGACACCAGTCGATTTTCATAGAAACGAGGTCACTTTGAAGCCTTGGTTCCCCGCCAGAGATTGAGCTAGCTGTGATCAGATAATTGCACTCTAGGGAGTGACTGGAGGAGATTCAGATCGCTATACACACCCAACTGTTCTGATCAGCATTCTAAAAGATAATAATAATAATAATAAAAGATACTTTATTGCACACAAACAGAAGCATACATAAACAAAAACAGTAGCAATACAGAAAGGTACAAAAAAGGCGGCCTTATTGCTAAGCAGCAATCTCTTCCAGGCAACCTTGGGTGAAAGAATAAAAAAGATAAGGGAGAGAAGGGGAGTGGGATAGAAGATATGAGGATATGTTTAAAAAAATCCGTAAAATTTGCACAAAATTGTATGGAAATCCAGAAACTGAAAACTCTGATTCTTATATCTCTTAGAACGCTGATCAGATCAGTTGTTTGTGTATAGCGATCTGAATCTCCTCCATTCATTCCCTGGATGGCCATCCATCAGATCACAGCTAGGTCAATGCTTGGCGGAGAAACGAGGCTTCAAAGACACCTCGTTTGTATGAAAATCAACTGTTGTCTTTAATTATCTGACCGCCACTGTATCTCACACTGACCTGAGCATATTGGCTAGCCACAGAGCGTTGTAGTCGACGCTGTCGCTTCGCTTCTTGACTGTCTTCTTGTCTGCGATGCGTCAGCCTTCATCAAATGACGCACGTCATGCTACAATCTAGATGAAATAGTAACTAAATCTAGTCTACACGTATCCTACACTGACCTGAACATATTGGCTAGCCACAGAGCGTTGTAGTCGACGCTGTCGCTGCGCTTCTCGACTGTTTCCTTGACTGCGATGGGTGAGCCTTCATCAAATGACGCACTTTATGCTAGAATCTAGATGAAATTGTAACTAAATCTAGTCTACACGTATCCTACACTGATCTGAGCATATTGGCTAGCCACAGAGCGTGTAATTGACACTGTCACTGCGCTTCTCGACTGTTTTCTTGACTGCGATGGGTGAGCCTTCATCAAATGACGCACTTTATGCTAGAATCTAGATGAAATAGTAACTAAATCTAGTCTACACGTATCCCACACTGACCTGAGCATATTGGCTAGCCACAGAGCGTTGTAGTCGACGCTGTCGCTGCGCTTCTGGACTGTTTTCTTGACTGCGATGGGTGAGCCTTCATCAAATGACGCACGTCATGCTACAATCTAGATGAAATAGTAACTATATCTAGTCAACACGTATCCCACACTGACCTGAGCATATTGGCTAGCCACAGAGCGTTGTAGTCGACGCTGTCGCTTCGCTTCTTGACTGTCTTCTTGACTGCGATGCGCACAGCTTTCATCAGCTGATGCATCTTAGGCTCGTCGTCCACGTGGTCGGTGTGGCGGAGCATCATGAACAGAATGTAGGCGGGTAGCCCCGGGAGGAGGGTCACGGCTATTTTTGGCTTCAGATCTAAGCGAAATAACATATTTTTATTATTTCTAGCCTTATGATCTACAGGGTTATTTTATTTTGAAACAACTGGCCAAATTTTTAAGTTAGACTCAGAAGCGGTAAGTGGACAACTTTCTCCTAGAAACATCGACAAAAATTTTTGGACTTCCCATTCTAAATCGATCACGTGATCAGTATTTGTATGAAAGGTAAAAAAAAATTACATATTTCGACCCATGTTTCTAGGAGAAAGTTGTTCACTTACCGATTCTGAGTCTCGAACTTAAAAATTTTGCCAGTCGTTTCAAAATAACCCAAATTTCAAAAAGCCTATACACTTTTTCTACAAGGGTTTGACATATCTATAGCTAGTCATTTTCAGATTATTTTATCATTGGATATAAACAATACTTGACGCAATCGTACAAACATGTTCACCATTGTAAGATGGTGTTAGCTGGCCAGGTGGACTTATAACAAGTCCTACCACCAATCACCACTGTTTCTGCTTACCAGTGATGAGTTTCTTGATGATGGCTGGCTCGTCTTGGCGCCGGTACTCGAACATGCCGAGGTACTCCCTCTCTTTCTTACGCGTGACCGGCGCCACTTCTGAAGGCAGCGACGAGTTGGGCGCAACCACTGTGTCTGGGTGATAATAATAAACATTTTAGGCTGAAATACCAAAACGGGTATAGAAAAATACTACTGTATTACTGCTGATTTCGTACAATTGAATTATTTATTTCGAAAATAATCGTAGGTTGCTACACATTTATATTATTTCTTAATCAAGTAAGTAAGTTAGTTCGACTTTGAACATTGAGTTGTAAGGAGCTGAATTCAAAATTAAATGCACATTAATTGTCAGTTTTTTATGATTGACTTTTCAACAAAGATGTTAGATTGACAATTTATAAAGGAAGTGTCTAGTCTGAGACTAGTGGCTAGCTCTGTTTAGAATAAAATAGATATCCTGCCACTAGTGGTAATTTAACAGGTAAAAATATTCTGCCGTAACTTAATAGCCATACAAATTTGTGCCTAATCATAGAGCAATAAGGCACAGTTTTGCAAAAAGCTTCTGTGATATTGTGTTGTTTGCAGATCATACTTTTTTAATATTTAACATAGACAGAAACAAAACCAATCCATATCCATTTTTAGCCGGTACAGGGGCTGGTGAAATGAACTAAAATTGCTCCTGAACCAAACGCTGGCTCTGCGCCTGCCAACAATACAGCTGTTTACCCAACTCACCATTGCTCGCGAAGATGTCGTTGACATCCTCCACGCCCACCTCCCTCAGTTTGCTCACCAGCAGCCGTATCTGGTTCTTGTAGCGGCGACAGCTCTCAGACAGCTTGTCGACACGCTCCTGTTCGATGGTAAAGCAATGCAGTAGAGTCAAGTTTACCCAACTCACCGTTACTCTCCAAGATGTCGTTGACATCCTCCACGCCCACCTCCCTCAGTTTGCTCACCAGCAGCCGTATCTGGTTCTTGTAGCGGCGACAGCTCTCAGACAGCTTGTCGACACGCTCCTGTTCAATGGTAAAGCTTTGCAGTAGAGAGACAAAATTAAATGTATACACGGTAATTTTATTAACACCCCGGGTAAATTTAAGGATTATTCTACTCATGAAAACAAACAACTTTTAATATGGCACCAAAACTGAAATCGCGAAAAAAATCTGTTGTTCCATACATTTTGATAAAATATTTTTGGACTTTTGTATGGAACAGCTGATGATGATTATATTCGCGATTTCAGTTTTGGTCCCATAGTAAAAGTTGGTTGTTTTCATAAGTAGAATAATCCCTAAAATTATCCGGGGTGATAAAAAAGTTACATTAGACGGCTACATTCTTCCCGAATGACATAGGCTTTAATTTTATCCCCGATATTCCCACGAGAGCGGGTAAACCGCGGGAGCCACTAGTCGCAAATAATTTTCAGTAACATTCTGCAAATCCCAGATCCAGGCTCTTTGAAAATAAGTTTTTAAAATAGAGATTTCAAATTATTTTTATACTTTTTTTAAATTATGCAATTTTAATTATTGAAAATTAAGTATTAGAAAAAATTGACTCTTCTCACTAGTAACTAGCTCCGTTGGGACTAGGGAATGCAATCTCGAACCAAGATTGACCATTCAAGATCTTGGAGTCTTTTTTCTGAATCAAGATTGGTCAGTTCGAGATCTTGTCGAGATTCGGGTCAAGATCTCGATCTCGAATCAAGATTATCGGGATTATTCGAGATTGAGCAGCATAAATTAAAAAGGCGTTATTTTTGTGTCAAATACTGTAAATTGAGAGTAACCAGTATTTTTGGATTATTTTTAAATTATGTTATGAAATGAAGCAATGAAGCAAAAAAATTAAACATTTTGAAAATGGCAAGAAACATAGTACACTCAAAGTGTTATCACCCAATCGGCACCGTATATCAGTGGCTAAATAGCCCGCGGCTGAAAAGGCCCTTTCTGCCTCCACACTACTAGTAGGGACGAAAGTTAAAAGGCTGTTAAAAGCGAATTTCATGTATTGCCCCTGTTGTCCTCCGAATTCGTAAAAATTCATTTCTTTTTTAAAATTGTGTAAATTTTATCAGAAAGCAGAACTCGTATGACCCTTACGAGCGCTCAGTCTGAAAGTCTCGAAATCTTGTTACGATCTTGGTCTATTTTGTCGAGATCGCGAACGGGATTTCAAAATTCGAGATTGATGGCCTTCAAGATTGAATCTTGGAAAATCACTCGAGATCTTGGTGGAATCTCGATCTTACAAGATCAAGATTGCATTCCCTAGTTGGGACTCGAACCCACGACCTTTCACTGTCCGGGCGAATGCTCTAACCACTGAGCTTTGGCGTCGTTAATACTTCATTTTCAAATAGAGATTTAATTCGCTCTCTAAAATTTTTTTGCGAGATCTTAGTTTAATTATAATAAATAAATAAATATTGGACACCATCACATACATTGTTCCAATACCAAAGTATAGTAGCTTAAGCACTAGTATTATGGAAATTGGAAACCGACGGGTATTACCAGTTACCACGTACACCCAGACCCGAGGAAATATAAAAGTTCGTTTTCAACATTTACCCGACCGGGGATCGAACCCGGGACTTCTAGAGATAGCGGCACTTTGAAAACCGGTGCGTACACCACTCGGCCACGGATGTCGTTGAGTATAAACGAGAGAGGACGAAAATTTGTGCTTCGCTTCTAATAAGACTTGTGCTTAAGAGCCATTTCGCAATTACATCCATTTGGCAGTTGTCTCGCTCGCACAATGCAACATTTTTATAGATTGTGGAAAACACATTGTGTTTTTTAGAAAAGTGTTTCATTATGTCCCTACAACGCAATGTTACGGATATTTTGTATAAGTTATTTTATTCATTCAATTGAGTATTGGTTAGAATTTAGGAAGTCAATTGTCGTAAACTTTAAGCTCGTAGATCTAGTATTATTGCAGTATTGACAGTGTTGAAATATGTTTAATAATGTATAACTAATTGCGTTGTAGGGTCATAATGAAACACTTTTCTAAAAAACACAATGTGTTTTAAACAATCTTCAAAAATGTTTATTGTGCGAGCGAGACAATTGCTAAGTGCGAAATGGCTCTTAAGTGTACTTTATATGGTGAAAAGTTTCTGCTTAATAAAAAAGCATTCTTACCTGTAACGCCAAACTCTCAGCAGCCAACCGAATGATCTCGTTCTGCGCAAACTCCTGGTTCTTGTTCTTAGGCTCCTGGCTGAGGTCTGCACTTAGCATCCTACAACAGAATAGTGTACAGAAATCTTTGATCACAATAGTACTAGATGAAGGCTCACGAACTTGGCAGAATATCAGCGACAGCTGTTAATTCAACTGTCAGATGCTGAGCTACAATTCCTTTTTGTTTCAAGTTAGCATGAGATTATAGTTTATTACCTAGTTAAGCAATTTTGTAATTTGGTTTATTTTTTATTTTTTTTATTACCAAATATACATAAAAATACAAAAGTTGTTTGCTACATTCACAAAAAACCACGTAGGTTTACAAAAAACCTACACCAGTAGGTTTTTAATATAAACCCTTTTTATTTATTATTTAACTAAATCAAAACTTTCTATGGCATCTTTAAACGGAGAAAAAAGGTTAATAATGTTACGATCTTACGTCATAAATGACAGGAGGCTCAAGTGGGAGTTTAATCGCTCGGGCGTGTTTGTCACTGCAACTATGTATGTAGACCTAGGTGTTGTTGTTGATCGAAGACGGTAGTCCAAAAATACGACCGGCCTCAGAAATAGTTGGACACATTAGTACTTTCACATAACTATCATTAATCCCAACTAACAAACTATTTTAATTTGAACCCAATATTTGACGTGATAAAGTTCAAAATCAACTGTCGAAGACACATCGTCAAGCCTAACTTTATGTAGTCCGTACTTATTAGGGTCACTTCACTATATTTTATCGCCTGAAGGCTACTTGCAGGCAACTTGATGTTGAGTTGTGGTTACATCTTGATGTGGTTACTGCGCTGTGGTTGCAACTTCATGTGGTTGTTGTGGTTACAACTTGATGTAGTTGTTGGGCTGTGGACCTGTGGTTACAACTTGATGTGGTTTTTTAATTGTGGTTATAACTTGATGTAGTTGTTTTTGGTTACAACTTGATGTGGTTGTTGTGGTTACAACTTGATGTAGTTGTTGGGCTGTGGACCTGTGGTTACAACTTGATGTGGTTTTTTAATTGTGGTTACAACTTGATATGGTTTTTGTGGTTACAACTTGATGTGGTTTTTTAATTGTGGTTATAACTTGATGTAGTTGTTTTTGGTTACAACTTGATGTGGTTGTTGTGGTTACAACTTGATGTGGTTTTTTAATTGTGGTTACAACTTGATGTGGTTGTTGTAGTTACAACTTGATGTGGTTTTTAATTGTGGTTACAACTTGTTGTGGTTTTTTAATTGTGGTTACAACTTGATGTGGTATTTTAATTGTGGTTACAACTTGATGTGGTTGTTGTGGTTGCAACTTGATGTGGTCGCTGTGGTTACAACTTGATGTGGTTTTTTAATTGTGGTTACCACTTGATGTGGTTGTTGTGGTTACAACTGTATGTGATTATTGAGCTGTGGTTACATCGTGATGTGGTTGCTGCGCCGTGGTAACAACTTGATGTAGTTATTGAGTTGTGGTTACAACTTGCTGTGATTGTTGAGCTGTAGTTACATCTTGGCGTGGTTGCTGCGCTGTGGTTACAACTTGATGTGGTTTATGGTTACAACTTGATGTAGTTGTTGTGGTTACAACTTGATGTAGTTGTTGTGGTTACAACTTGATGTAGTTGTTGTGGTTACAACTTGATGTGGTTGTTGTGGTTACAACTTGATGTAGTTGTTGTGGTTACAACTTGATGTAGTTGTTGTGGTTACAACTTGATGTAGTTGTTGTGGTTACAACTTGATGTGGTTGTTGTGGTTACAACTTGATGTAGTTGTTGTAGTTACAACTTGTTGTAGTTGTTGTGGTTACAGCTTAATGTGGTTGTTGAGCTGTGGTTACAACTTGATTTGGTTTGTGGTTACACCTTGATGTGGTTTATGGTTACAACTTGATGTAGTTGTTGTGGTTACAACTTGATGTGGTTTTTTAGTTGTAGTAACAACTTTATGACGTAGTTGTTGATCTGTGGTTACAACTTGATGTGGTTGTTGAGCTGTGGTTACAACTTGATGTGGTTGCTGTGGTTACAACTTGAGGTAGTTGTTGTGGTAACAAATTCATGTGGTTGTTGAGTTGTGGTTACATCTTGATGTGGTTACTGCGCTGTGGTTACAACTTGATGTGGTTACTGCGCTGTGGTTACAACTTGATGTGGTTGTTATGGTTACAACTTGATGTGGTGGTAGAGTATGTGGTTACAACTTAAAAGTGGTTTAAGAAACTTTCGTTGTAGTTAACAGCCAGTGGCTGAAATGTAACAACGAAAAGAGTTTTTTTTTCTCTGAAGAGCTCTGAAACTGCATCATTATCACGGAGGTTTCATTATTTCATTCGATTCTACAACCCTTTATTTATTATTAAGTTGGCAAATAGATTATGTGGTGTGGGTTACAAAGATTGTGGTTACACCTTGTTAAGACTTACACGGCTTGTGGTTACAAATGATTTTACTTAAAAGTCGTGATTACACAGAGTTTGTTACAAAGTGGTGTGGTTTTTTAACACGATTCAGAATAAAACCAGTGGTTGTAAAGTGATATAATTACAATGAGGCGCATTTAAAGGTCTTTAATTATTTAATTTATAACTATCAGATGTCGATGCGCAACTTCTTCCCATAGTGAGTATAATTCATGTTAAAAATATCGCCTGATTTTTATATTGTTAATAAATATGGTTCATATTAAACTTTTCATGTAGTAGCACATCGAATTTAGCAATATGTCTTTCAATTTAACGAAAGTACCAGACAAAGAATATGTTCCTAATAAAAAGGTTATTTGCACTTTATATTATAAAACTAACAATTAAAATCCTTATTTAATTTATTATGTCAACTAATGTCTTTAATAGACCTAACAAAGAAAACGTCAAATCTATAAAAATGTTGTCTCTGGTAAGAAAGCTTCTGGGACCAACGCTACGACCCCCATTGTCGGTATCTCTTCTAATACTCTTCTTTCTGAAACTCTGTAATTGTTCTTCGTTGCTGCAAGAAATTATAAAAAAAATATCCTACACTTAACACTTAAGATTATCAACATTGCAAAAGTTTGACAAACGCTGGTAAAAAATACAGATTTTGTCTGAAAATGTCAACTGTTAGTTAACTAATGTGTAAAATACAATAAGTAAGAACTTGTGGCACGGAGCACGAATAAAAATGATATTGAAAATATCGATGGAACCCGAACCCACGACCTTCACTGTTCGGGCGAATGCTCTAACCACTGAGCTACGAAGTCGTTAGGAATCCCGTCGAATTTATTGAATACTTCGTACACGCTGCTTGTCAGCGTTTATTTCATCAATGAGAAGGTATTACTACCCTCGAGGGTTCGAGTCCCATCTGAGCAAGTTGTGAGAAGGGCGATTTTTTCTAATACTTCTAAAAACTGCATTGTGAATGCAAAAAGGTAATATTAAGTTAAATTTCATCTATTTCGAATAAAAAAATAAAAGACATTAACTGGACAGCATTATGATGTTATGAAATAACTGTAATAGTAAACCTAAGCACTACCGGGCCCGATTCTCAGGCATTCGAACTTTTTCAGTGTGGTAATTCGTATGTCGAACATTTTATTTGTGGTTTCTATTGAAAAGTTAGAACGTTTCAAACAAACTAAGCTGTCTCACATGTCAACAAATTCATTTTGACAGCTAAGTTCGTATACGAACATCTATTGGTTTTTACCATTCGTAGCGTTCGACTGGTTTTCGATCGAACTTTTTCGATTGTGAATTTCTGACAATACAAAAACTGTGTTATATTTGAATTTCGAGCTATAAATGTGAACTTTTCTCGATTGCCTGAGAATCGGCCCCCAGAAAGTCGCTAAAGAATAGTATATTTCATTACGAGTGCGGAAAGCCTGTTGCAAAGAGCTCCGACAAATGTCTACCCGAGCCGAGGCGCAGCCGAAGGTGAGGGTTGACACTCGGAACAAGTTGCAATGACGGTTCCGCACGTGTACTGAACAACTATTTTTAATACAGTTGCGAAAAAATGAAGCAATTTAAAATAATAAAAACACAATAAACTCAACTAACTAATCATTTGGAAAATGGCGCCAACCGTAACCGTAAAGCCCCCAGTACAGGTTGGCCGACCATGGTCGGCGACCATGACCAATACATCGTACATTGACACTTTTGAACGAACAAATTTAAAAAGGTTCTTTCAAAAGTGTCAATGTACGATGTATTGGTCATGGTCGCCGACCATGGTCGGCCATCCTGTACTGGGGGCTTAAAAGAATATATAAGCAAAGATTTTTTTGTTCTCTTCACCCATTCTGGGTAGGCAAAGGGAACTATGCCCATACAGCCAAGTCTTCAGTAGAATTATTTTATTGATATGAAATTAAATGAGATGAAATTAAATGAAACCTAACCTAACAAAAGCAATCCGAATCATACAGGAGCGCCTTTCCTTATTTCTCACTTTTACTACATCGTTTTCCATTAAAGGCACATTATTGCACTAATTCCACCATACTAAGTACCACAATAAAAACCAGGAAAAACTAAGTAATTTACAAAATTGAGAAATAAGGCCTTCATTTTTTTTCACTTACCCGCGCAAACTCCTATAAGCAGAGAGTATGGCACTGCACGTCATACAGCCAACTTTTTTATATTTATAAATTTAATTTGGCCGATACTAATAATAATTTAATGTTTGATATATTTTTTAAAATCTAATATTGAAACAAATTAGTAGCTTCTTTTTCGAAATATTTCCATGAATCATAAAAAAAACTTCTATGATATTTTTTTTGTAAAACCTTCGTGGTTGGTTTTTTCTTTTTAATAAGTAGACATTATTTTGACAGTTGGGAAAGAAAACGCACGAGTTCGGGAAAGGTAAAGAAAAAGCTCGAGTGTGTAATAGCCCACATCCCGAACGCTATACGTCCCTGCAATACGCCACTTTTTGAGCAACTGTATTAAAAAGAAATGTTCAGAGCATAACCAACTCTGACTAACTGTAATAATGAATATACTTGCCTGCATGCACGAGATTTTTTTTTGTGATTCACGGTTATTTAGTACAAAAAATATTTATGCCCATCAAATGTATCAATTTCTATGATTTTCCTACACAATAGAGTATTTTACTGTTGTTGAAATGTCGATATTTAATTGTTGAAGTAAAAAAATATAACATTTAAGAATAACCAAATGTGGTTTTTTTATTTTAAAAAACAAGCGACGTTTTAATTTTGACTATGGCTGTCTTTTTCTAAAACGAAATCCTCTACGTCACAAAGATAGTCGTTCTCTCTCTCTGTCTAATTAGAAAGTTTGATGCCCTATAACTTGTGTTTTTTGTTGCTAATAATTCAAAAAATATTTTAATTAAAAAATATCGGTAAAATACGCTATTTTATTGTTGTATTGAATATTAATGTAGTTAATAGAATTGCTCTACGAAAACAGCTCTAATTACATACGCTATAAGTTACGCTCAATGTCAATATACTTTTATTCTATGAACATAAATGCTGTTGAAAAATAACCATTAGTATTTTCATTATCCTAAGAGCCAGTTTTTTCATCCGAAGTTACAGATGATGATAGCACTGAACTACAGTTACTGTACTGTACAGGACAACACAAAACGTTAAGCTAACTATTGTTTGAAATACGAATTTTCGAGATATTTGGCTATAAGTTCCTTTTTTAACCATTGGTTCAGTTAACTACGGATCAAAAAACTGGCTCTTAGTCATCACGATTTGTCAAATAATGTTAACAAACTTACTTCTGATACTTCTCGTTCTCCTCTCGGAGCCTCTCAATCTCCGCCTTCGTCTTAGATATGTGTTCCGAGTAGAACTTCTTCTCAGCTGTCAACTCTTCCTGTAGTTGTCTAATATAAAAACTTGCATATTACTGTCTGTATCCAGAACAGGGTATCTTTTTCTAGGTGGAAACAAATTTCTGTGTGTTGTGGTATGTTGACACGCACCAGTAAATGTATCAGTTTCATATTCAACACATGAATGCAGTGTGTTGTGTTGCAGAACAATCGGTCATACTAATTATACGCTTCTGGCGCATCACAACAAAACACAACACAGAAATATGTTTTCGACTGAAAGTTAAGTAAATACTGAGAAAGTTCTTTTGATTTTAGAAGGTCTTTTTTTAGTTTCTCCAATGATTCTTTACTTAAGAAGTAAAAACTGCATCAATAATAGGTTAATCTTTTGAGGGCTATAAAACCACACACTTAGGTAAGTACAAGTTTTGGACATGAGTTAAAACATGAAAAACTGAGCCACATTTTTCATGGATATCCAAAAAAAATACACTCAAGCCCTGCCTTAAAAATTCAGAAAAGTACAAAAAGAATTGTCTCAAATTTGACCACCTGCATGCTGATCCACGAATCGTCGGAAACGCTCCCAGCTCGACAGCGGAATGTATGCACTATCTCTGTCACAATACCAATATACAGAGTCGCATACCTAATACAAACGTACCTGTTAATTCCCTTCTGTGCTTCATAAGCCGATGCCAGCTCCCCATCCTCGTTGATAATGTCCACATCTGACCCGTAGTTGGACGTGGCGAGCGACTTCAGGTTCACCGTCTATGTAAATAAGGTTCAAATTAGACTGTGAACAATTATGTCTTTGGGGGTATACTAGCAAGCTATAACATCGATTACAAAAAGATAACATGCTGTACAGGCTATGATATAGAAAAAATATGTATATTATGCTATTAATGCTATAAATGGCAATATATACGACACTGAGACAGGGGACGTGGTGGGTTCGACAACCATTAATAGTATAGAAAATTAAAGTTATTGTCGCATGTAGTCCAGTGTCGCTGGATGTAACTAACCATAAAGTTTGTCAGCTTACCAAAGACTTTAGAGGCTGATTATAGTGATGTGAAACTTCGATAAATGGATTTCACTCTGAACTCTTTTTTTGGAACTGATTTAGGTAAAAATAATTTTTATTTCCAAATTCAGTTAAAAATACACACACTAACTAGGCACAGATTGTCCTGTGGGAAAAGTAAACGTCTTACAATTAAACATTACGGCAAAACAGAATGAAAATTAACAGAATTCAGATAACTTAAATTAAATTATACAAAATGAAAGTTATTACAATAATAATGTCTATTAACTTGAACTCGCGACAGAAAACACTATTTGAGCTCGATTAGAGTTCTGATTGAAATCCATTTGAGCTCCAATTAGATTGAATTTTTTACATAACAAAATGCGATGTACTGTACCTAAATCTAAAACATGCATTGAAATCCAAATAAATACATTGTAAGTACCATGCAACATCAGCAACAGAATGCATGCGAAAAAATTTTAAATTAATTAGTACAAATACAAATAGAATAAAAATAATGGTTTAAAAAAAGGGGTTAAAACAATTTTAAATAAAAATTAACACATAATGCCTAATTTTTACCAAGGATATCAAGGTACTACAGTACACAAGAAATAGGTCGTCTGATGACCTATTTTGGTGGCGTCAACTGCCTTTTGAGAAATAATTACAAAGCAAGCTTTGAAGAAAGAAAGAAATGTATATCTATCTCATTTGCTTTCTATTGATAAAAACAATAACTCCATTGCGGTGCAATACTGCAATACATACTTAACTGTGTAAGATTCTAGTTAGTGAAATCATGCAAAGGTTATAAAACTAGGTAGTATTTAGATTATTAATTATTGAAAATTAATCACAGCTAAGTTTACTGATAAAAGCAATTTGTGTCTTTTAGTTCAGCTAATGAGCTGGAATGGACCAGCCTACTTCAGTAAAATGTATATCGCACTCTGAACAAAGTATTTTTCTAGTATATGGTTAACATAATATAAAAATGCATACCAAATGCAACACGTGGAAAAATAAACTTTAGTCATTTTATCGAAATTAGTTTTTGAATAGTGTCAAACCATTCATCATGCAATAAATAAAGATCCCAGAGGTCAGTGATAAAGATGCATAATGGAAGCGAGGCTCATTTCACTGATTTACTCACAACGTTCTTGAGAGCTTGGAACCAGGGTTTCTGCGATTCAACATAAAAAGGTATTTAATATTTTATTCTTACAGTTAACTTTTTAATTTTCGCGAAATGACGACGTGGTTAATAAAAGCATTATTAACATGGGGGCTACCGGCTAAAAAATATGGTTAAGGGCTTCATTTGACATTTGAAGCCCATATTTTGTCCATAAACAGGGTTATTTTGAAACAATTGGGCAAATTTTTAAGTTCGACTCAGAATCGGTAATTGAACAACTTTCTCCTAGAAACATGGGTCGAAATCGAACAAAAATTATTGGACTTCCCATACTAAATCGATCACGTGATCAGTATGATTTGTATGAAAAGTAAAAAAAATACATATTTCGACCCATGTTTCTAGAAGAAAGTTGTTCGCTTACCGATTCCGAGTCGAACTTAAAAAAGGCAATGCCTAAAATTGGCGTCTGTTTTTTTTTGTCTCGCGGTCATCAACAAAATGTTTGAACATCAATTCTTGATAGTTTATCAAACAATATTTGCCAAGAGTATAGCTGTAAACTCAGTCAGAACCAAGTTAGAACCATTCGTCCGTATATAAAATTTTAAAATACCGCAAATGTAACTTTGTAATTCATACAATCACTATGAAAAACAAAGTTAAGTTCTAGCTAATCTCACTCGGTTCGGACTGAATTTACAGTTATAATTCCTTTGCAAATATTGTCTCTGTAGTGCTGCCAAAAAATTATACTTCAATGTTTGGTTGATGGCCGCAAGAAAAAAAAAGACGCCAGCTGCCATACAATAATGGTCATTGTCCTTTGGCCAGTGGTTTCAAAATGACCCTGTATGGGCATTGGGCATAATATGAGCTTTAAATGTCAAATGAAGCTCATATCCATATTTTTTTGCCGGTAGCCCCCCTGGAAAGGAGATATTTTAATTGACACAGCTTTTAAAACATAAGTTTTAAAAGCTGTGATATTAACCCCTTAGCGTCGCCTCACATGGGCCACTGAAAAACGCCGCCACCGACCACTTTCCTGTAGTTTTCATACACAGTCGTCACTTGAAAGGGCTTAGGAAAAAGTCTTGAATGGGAGGTACGAAAATGTTGACGATTCATAAGTACATATTATTATTATGTCCAAGTGAATAAATAATTTTTCTTTTAAACTTTCGCGTTGCATTATATAGTATTAAGAAAACAGGTATTAAACGCGTTTAAACTAAACAAAGGTGTTGAGTTTAAACGCGTTTAATACCTGTTTTCTTAATACTAAATAATTTTTCATTTCATTTCACTTGTTTCTTATTCTAGCTTCAAGTGGCGGCGTTTGTGGCTCGTGTGCGGCGACGGTTAGAGGGAAATTTCGAATTCAAATTGATGAGGTTAGTAAATCAACTATGAAAACTATTGTATTTACAAGCTTTCCCAAGGCCCCGCCCACCTATAAGCATAACTTAATAGTATAACAAAATAACTTCTTAAACTTTCATGGTCATTAACACTGTAAATATTACGAAAAACGAGTAGTAGTCGTTTGTCCGTGATCATGGCGGTGTGAAACTGCGGCGAAATATCGGGGACTCGACAACAAACCAAAACATGGTAAAAGTCCCGTTTTTCGTAATCTTTACAGTATAACAAAAGGCTGTGTATTACAATACTAAGTTTAAATCCTACAAATATTATAAATGCGAAACTTTGTATATTTGTTACACAATCACGGCGATAGGTACGGCTAAGCGGATCTGGATGAAATTGTACCGACATAGATTATTGTCTAGAATTGCAGATAGACTATTTCTTATCCTGGGAAAATATCTCATTCCCACGGGAAGACATCGCTAATCTAGTTTTTTTTACATCGGAAAGCTAGTATTTTATACCTCACAAGCTTTCTGTCCGCGGCTTCGCCCACGTGAACTAAACGACGTTATCCCGCGGGAACTTGATATTTTTCCGGGATAAAAAGTAGCCTACGTTCCTCTCCAGGCTACAAAGTATTTGTGTCCCAAATTTCAGCCAAATCAGTTCAGCCGTTTTGGGGTGATTGAGCAACAAACATCTAAACTTTCACATTTATAATATTAGAAGGATAACCGATTGTACTGTAAGAAATAAATAAACAAAAAACATCGGAAACGAGATAATCTTCACAATTTCTTCAAATTCAAAATCATCATCATCATCATAAGATGGTAATTCTCCAAAGGCTTATACTGGACAAGTTTTGTATCAATTTTAATTACGAGCAAGAGAAACTAAAGACTTATCTAGTCTATGAAAATATCATTTAGTCTAAAAGTTTTATAGCAACTAAGATTTCAAATACCTTAACAACGAAACATACATAAATATTATTAATACATTATGAATATCAATATAACTGTAAATATAATAGTTCATAATTAACAAAAACACATTTATAGACGGAATTAAAGGTTATAATGTATAAATCCACCCGTTCAAAAAAAGCACATTACC
Source organism: Crambus lathoniellus (assembly GCA_949710035.1). Classification (NCBI taxonomy): domain Eukaryota; kingdom Metazoa; phylum Arthropoda; class Insecta; order Lepidoptera; family Crambidae; genus Crambus; species Crambus lathoniellus. The sequence goes on along the minus strand of OX453325.1, from coordinate 2,065,887 downwards.
TGTTTCTTTCTAAAAAGACCACTCTCTACCAAAGGAGAATCACTGACAAAGAAAATACTCTTTGGCTTATCCAAAAACAAAGTTTTGGACATTTTAAATTCTTTTCTAAAATCACTGAGCACTTGATTTACCTTCATAATTTCTTCTTAACTGGCGATTTCATTAAAAACGTTGGTGCAACTTCATAAACACACTCACAAACGATTCTGAAGTCTAAGGACTTGTTCATAAAGCTCATTATTATTTGTAACTACGTTTGTTTGTTAAATTAGTGAAGAAAACGTATAAATAAATATCAATATTAATTTAGCGTCTGGCCTGAAGGGTTTTGTAACTCTTGTTTACTAAGATAGCGAAAAGATTCGAGTTAGGGATCCGTTGTTGTATGTTTTGCAATCAAACGCCATAATTATCTTATTCCTGTAATATCTTCTTTGACTTCGACAATGATGCTTACAACATTATTGTGTTTCAGCAGTTCAAGATAAGATAGAAAGTTCCTCAGTGATTGAGATTCCAGGAGTAATGCTCTTCCACCTTAAGCCTTATCACCACCACTTAATAAAAAAACAATGTTTCCTTTACTTATAGAATTGCACTGTAAATAAATAAATAAATAAAATAAATAAATAAATCAGCCTGGGTCGTCCCACTGCAGGGCAAAGGCCTCTCCACCTTCCTTCCATTTCACGCGGTTTAGAGCTGTTGTGTGCCAGTCACTCATATACGAGTCAAGATAAAAAAAAATTAAAATAAAAAAAAATAAAAAAATTTTTTTTTTTAAATAAATGCATAAAAATAATTTAAAATCTTAGTTCAAATATGTAAACCGAAGTATTAAGGTCATAAAAAGATAATATCAATCTTTTAATTGAAGCCAGAAGATCTCGGTTCAAATCCAGTCCATATTGTTTTCTTTTTTTTTGTCAAATTCCTTTTTTTGTGAAAAGTCTAGGGAGCCCTTTTCACTTCTGCCGGCACTCCCGGAGTGCAAACCCGTTGTTTTTTTTTACTTTAAATACTACGGAACCTTACACATCTCAGTACTATAAGATTTTTACGTCTTCGCTATCGCTTGTCCGATGTGTCAACCTTGCGTTAGCGAGATAACGGTGAAAAACACATGTCACAGAGCTATTTCGTAATCTGCTGAATTTGGTCTATCTATACGACCGACTGCTCTAAACTAATGTATGACACATACAATTAACGTCGTCTTTTGTAATCTTTCTTTAATCCACAACGGGGTAGTGTTTTTTATGTTTTTTGATGTTTAAATGAATCAAAATAATTTGGTTACTGGTTTATTGGGCCCAGAATCCTCTCACAAATATATAAAAAAAAGAATTAAACGAAAAGTTGGCGAGTCAATGCACCAAAAGAGTAATACTTATATACTTCCGGTGTTGCTAGTTTCTTGAAAAACATTAGGAGCTACAACAGTGGTAACTACTTAGCCTTCATCACACCTGATGTTTAGTGATGATAAGGCTGATGGTGGAAGCGCACTTCTCCTGGAACCCTGAATTACTGAGGAACTACCTATCTTAACTCTAACTTCCGGAACACACACACACAACAATGCTGAAAACATCATTGTTGTGACATCAGACTTAGATAAGATGGTAAAGATTTAGATTGTTTTTTATTTTGTATATGTATTGAAAAATAAATATTGGAACAAATCGACTCAAATCAAATCAAATCAAATATTTATTTATTCACATAGACATAATAAGAATGTACTTAGGAATCGTCAATATCGTAAGTCTTTTTTAATTTGGCGACATGTATTTCAATGTAGTAAAAATATAATTTCAGGACATATTTTTAACTCTCAAATCATTAAATTTTCCCCTAATTCTATTATATCTTATTGTCGGTATAAAGCCTTTGGAGAATCTGTTATCTTGATAACAAGAGTCTGTTTGTTTGTTGGTACATTATGTCTAATTGCTTACTTTTATTACATACCTGGTTTGTGAGTACGCTCTTCAGTTGTATGCACTCGTCTCGTCTTCGGTCCAGTTCTTGTTGCATGATGCCCAGTTGTTCTAAACAGACAATTAATTCATAATTATTTTGAAAAGTTATTATATTAAATTTATTTTTCTTGTTTTTGTTAGTTTTATAAGAGCTACATGTTCAGTTCATGCACATAAATTTTTTCTACTCATCTCTGCGCTATATAGGCTGAGTAACTTAGAGATAAGTATACTGTCTCCAGCAGCTCGTAGCCTGTCCAGGTGTTCTCGAAACTTCTTCTGAACCTGTCAATATTGGGGTTCGAGGTGGCGTATATGACTGCCTCGGACACATGTTAAAAGACTTATGATTTCATTGGACACAAGTATATTGACCTATGACTACATTGGGCAAGACTATAATAACCTATGTTCTAGAAGCTTTTTGTTCTCGATTTAACTCTTTCAGCTTGAACCTGTCGATGTTCAGCATAGAAGCACTTACCTGTGACTTTCTCGGATACGTGTGCTCTGACTTATGACTTGCTTGCTTATACACGAGTACACTGACATATGATTACATTGGATACGAGTATATTCATCTATGAGTACCTTAGTCACTGGTATCCAGCTGCCAGCAGCTTGTCCAGATGTTCTCGAAGCTTCTTGTTCCCGATCTCCAGCTTTTTAAGCTTGAACCTGCCGATGTTGGGGTCCGAATGCGGCGTATACTAACCTATGACTTTTTTGGATGCATGTTAACTGACTTATGACTTCCTTGTTGGGTAAATTGACCTATAAGTTCCTTGGACATAAGTATACTAACCTATGACCTCTTTAGAGACGAGTATGCTGTCTCCAGCTGCTCTCAGCCGGTCCAGGTGTTCTCGAAGTTTCTTATTCTCAATTTCCAGCTCTTCCAACTTAAACCTGTCGATATTGGGGTTCGTAGGCGGCGACGATAAGCGGTCTGTAGGAGAAATGGGAATGTGTCAGAGTATTTTGGCAGTAAATCATTAGCTAAGTAGGCAGAAAATCAATTAAAATCTTTAAGTGGTTGGTGGATAATATACGTCAATGTCGACGTATTTAAGCAGCAGATCATTAGCTAAGTAGGTTGAAGATCAATAGAATAGAATAGAATATCGTTTATTGCCAATACTGTGTACAATGTAGATCATTATGGAAATGAAAGCTTCGCAGTTAACTAATTATTATGAGATATTAGACTTTCAATACAAAACACCATTTTGAGTCATAAACACATCTTAGATTTCTGCGCGAACTGTTTATTGAAATTGAACCACTTTTTTACGGATAACGGAAACGGGACACGGTTAGACATTTATTTATTTAACTCATTATTTAACTATTAAATAATTATTAAGTTAAATTTATTTAAAGATTAAAATCTGCCGGCCACTCTACGTTTTTCTAAGACACGGCCCTCCAGTTAATGTTTTAATTTTAATCGGCCCGCGTAGGTCTGTTGTTTGGTTGTCTCCAGCGAAAGTTTTTTGAAAACATTCAACAAAAACACATACACAAAATTTTGTTTCTGAAAAATGTTTCTTGACATGCGCGTTTCTTGACATGCGTCGTCTATACCTTTCTTGGCTTGTGTACACAAAACAATAGTTTCTCTAGCAAACAAAATGAGTTCAGACGAAGAAGACGTAGTTTCAGTTTTTGCGATCTTAAATTTGATAACTAGAAGAAAAAAGCGTCGCTTTCAAGTTAGACCTTATTTACAGTGCCGAAATTTTAACATTTATCAAGAATAGCTTTCCGCCCGCGGCTTCGCCCGCGGCTTCGCCCGCGGCTTCGCCCGCGTGGACTTCACGACGTTATCCCGCGGGAATGTGATATTTTCCGGGATAAAAAGTAGCCTATGTTCCTCTCCACGTAACAAAGTATCTGTGTCCCAAATTTGAGCCAAATCCGTTCAGCCGTTTTGGCGTGATAAAGTAACAAACATACAAACTTCCAAACATCTAAACATCCAAACATCCAAACATCTAATATCCAATCTATACTTTCGCATTTATAATATTAGTAGGATTAAAAATAGAAGATCAAATATTTTACACAGAAATTCGGCCATTGTCTAGCGAGTTATCAAAATTAAAAAAGTTAAAAGTTGTCGAAATGATAGATTATGTAGAGTACCCTGCCCCTCGACCCGCGCGGGGGAAGTTTTGTGTACGTGTTTTCCACCGGGCATGGAAAGCAAAAACATTGTTGATGCAAACAAAAATGTGTAGTGAAACAATGTTTTGTGTAGACAGTTTTGTTGAATGTTGAGATGATTTTGTTGATTGTGTAGGGCAAAACACGCGCTGGAGACCCGTAGGCCTATTACCGATCTTAAAGTGACAGTTGCAATCGCGACAATTAACAGTTAATCGCTCACAAAACACATATTCTTATTACGGAACGTAAATCGCTACGCTAGCGCCACAAGCGAGCGATTTGTGAACTAAAATAGCATGAAAGGTACTGTACCGATCTGGGGGGCTACCGGCAAAAAAATATGGGTATGGATATGGGCTTCCTCTGTCATTTGAATTCCTTATTTTGATAGAATTATTATACCCGACGTCACTAAACAGGGAACTGATAGCGGCAATTTTTTTAATAAAATAGACTTAAAGTTCGGAAAAACGTATGAAGTTCATACCCATAAAGTTACGCGGTAGCCCCCCTGTACCGATTGCAAACCAACCGCAACTAGTAGCAGTCGCGTTGCAATTATACAATTGGGTACTTGACTCAATTTTTTTATTGACTTAAAATGTTCATTTAAGTAGTAGCAACACTTCATAGGTATTTATTTTCAAATATCTTGCATATTTTCATTCATTTCATAGAGCATCAAACTTTCTAATTAGACAAGGAGAGCGCTATAGAAACGTGACGTCACATTACTCTCGCCATACTCTCGCCATAGAAAATTTCGTTTTAGAAAGAGATAGCTAGAGTCACAATTGAGTAGCTCATAATTTGCTTGTTATAATACAGATTGAATTTCTTTTTTCACATTTGTTATTCAATCATGTTACATTTCTGAATGTCATAATTAAATATCTACATTTCAACAACAGTCAAATACCCAATTAGCAACTAGTTGCTTGTTTTGGTACTTTACTTACTCATAAGCCTCTCCTCGAGATCGTTGGCCCGTTTCGCCGTCCTCGACAGTTCGCTCTGCAGCGCTGATATTCGGTTCTGCATTCTCAGCACTAGCCCGGCGTCAGCGATCTATGCGATACACACAATTGGATTTGAGGTACTTATTTATTGCGATATTTTATAACATTAAAGGACATCATTTTTTTGGGCCTTTTCTGAAAGTTCTGGGCCGGCCAACAAAAAAAAATGGTTCGTATTGTTAGTAGAACTAGCCATTTGGAGCAATAGTCAATGTATCATTATTTCCGCAAAGCTCCTAGCAAAATGTATCATTATTTTATGTTTTTCAGCACTTTCAGAAATTAATAAATGTATGAAAATGATGAATCATCGTAATTGTATAACTTGGTTCAGAACAACACGTATACGTATTAACTATTGCTCCAAATGGCTTGTTCTAACAATACGTACCATTTTTTTTGTTGGCCGGCACTTTCAGAATAGGCCCAAAAATGTATGGAGCCTGAATGATCTCCTGTATAATATTAGTATACTTATACAAAAAAATCAAAATCAAACTCTAAAATCAAAATCAAAATTGTTTTATCCAATTTACATTGAGATAAAACTTATGAACGTCAAACAAGCTACGCCATCGGTTCTCACATCCTACGGCGGGAGACCTTGTACATTCAAAAGGTTTAGTCGCGTAATGACCGATTCGCGAAATGACTACATAGTCGCTTAAATTGACCAATTCTGGAAAAGTACAATTCTCAAAACGACCAATTCGCTAAATGACTAATTCTCATAATGACCAATTCGCGAAATGACTAACTTTTTTTATTGTATAAAAACAGTATTTTTGTTAGGAAAATAAAATTCAATGTAAGGAATAACGAATGGTCAGTGAAAAGTTCAAAGTCACCAATGGTCAAGGTCAAAAAGTTCAATGGTCAAGGTCAAAAAGTTAAGGTCACCTCAGAGTCAACAAGGTTGACGGATCTTGTAAAATTTTCATGACTACACATTTGCAATTTACTTTCAGGCGATTGTTTGGTTTATTGGGTGGCGAGGGGCTACGCCACCGAGCCCCCTTTGCCCTGTTTATAAAAATTCTACAATACATTTTTTTATTTAATTACTTAAACCTGTACGCTCGGAGATTTGATGCGACTTGACACCCGTCAGTCTCGAATTTGTGGTGGCGGAATTCGAAATTTAAATTGTATTAATTACACTGTAACAGCATTTTTCGAGTGGTTGGCTGGGTACACATGTGTGCCTAATCCGAGTATTATGACGATATAATGTTTAGGACGTCTGTGTACCTAATCCGAGCGTACAGGTTAATATTTTCTGAAAATTTTACAAGTCCTAGCTACATACAAAATCAATTGATATTTTTGGGTCACTACAACCCTCAGTTTCTTTTTAAGTTTTTTTAATATAAAAAGTTTAAGTAATACAAAAAAATACAAAAAAAATGATTTGTTATTCTCTACATTGCATTTTATTTTAAATCCCTACAAAAATGCGGTTTTCATACAATCAAAAAAGTTAGTCATTATGAGAATTGGTCATTTGGTGAATTGGTCGTTTTGAGAACTGTACATTTCGAGAATTGGTCAATTTGCGACTATGTAGTCATTTCGCGAATTGGTCATTACCCGACAAAACGGTTCATAATACTCACCGGCATAGGTCCATTATGCGATCCCGCGGACCAGTTGACAGCTTCCAGCGCAGGTCGCGTGCTTTCCACCGACCGAACCGAACCGTAACCGTAGTCCTAGTGGCACAAATGTTTATGTATTCATACTAGAGCCACTCAAACAATTCCGATTTCACGATTACTTATTAATATGTAAGTAAAAGTAACTATAATGAGTCACACCAACGATTTTTGTTATCAGCATATCTAAAAAATATGTAACTCGAGAAAAAAGAGTCTGTTTTTATTTTTTTCCTATCTTCAGAAATGACTGAGATATTAAACTTTAAAGTACGGCCTCCGTGGAAAATTCGGGTGAACCAATGGCATTAACGTGTGACGTCACGTCGCACTTCCGACCTACATAGAATCCTTTGGCTATATAGTTGCGCTCTCACGGTTTCGTAATAAAATTTATTTTTCTTATAGTCGATCAATGAAATGCTTAAGAAATTTAGTATTGAGCCCATGTGTACCAACTCCAGTGAAAAAACACCTTCAAATACATGTGTTACTTTCGTGTTATGAAATAATAAATTAAATCAACTCGTAATGGCGGGCGGTATTCTGTCAATATAGCAACTGCCAAAACAAATTGTACTTACAACCTTAACTGACTTGGTGGTCAAATATGGAACCAAAACTGACAGCCATTTCGATAATTTTGTACAGCTAGTGGCGCCTCCACCACTGGGTCATATTTAAGTTTGTGGGAGAGAAATGTCTTTCGGTATTGACAGTAGGTGACAGTTTAAGAGCGCATCTGCGCGCGGTCGAAATCGAATACTAATCTTTTACCTTACCCTTAGAACAAAGAAAATGTACTGTAACTAGCGGCAAAAATGCACCAGTTGCGCGCAGATTGCGCATGGAGGACTCTATGTAGGTACAGTTGGACAGAAATCACCCGTAGCAGCCGCAATCGGAGATGTCATTGCGACATGACGTCATCGCAATAGCGCGCAAGGAAAGCAAATTACAAAAGCTGGTGAAACTTTACAACGCTGTAACTTTGGAAATCCTGGCCAGATTTCGATGAAACAAAAACTGTTATTACTTGCACGAGTACGCGCATTAAATGCAGTATTTTATAGTCATATTTTGATGTGTTGGTGTGACTCATTGCGATAAAATACAGTTTCGATAATATATTTCACACAACAGTTCTTTAAAAAATATAAAATCATGTTTAAAACATATTTAAATTAACACACATTATAAATTAAATATTAAATATATCTATATACCGGGTGGGGCTGGAAACACGATCAAAAATTTTAAGGGGTCAATGTACTCATGCATACAAACAACTTTTACTATGGTACCAACATTGAAATCGCGAAAAAAAAATCTGCTGTTCCATACATTTTGATCTATTCGATTTAAAATTGTCTGTGGAACAGCGGATTTTTTTTTCAATGTTGGTACCATAGTAAAAGTTGTTTGTATGCATGAGTACATTGACACCTTAAAATTTTTGATCGTGTTTCCAGCCCCACCCGGTATATAAAACTTTTGAGTTACTGACTGACTGACAGACAACACACAGGCGAAACTACTGGGCGCAAGAAGCAGAAATTAGGCATGTATGTTCCTTGGGGAGTGTAGGGAAGCATTAAGAGAGGATTTTTGGAAATTCCCCATCTAAGGGGGTTAAAAAGGGGTTCGCGCAGACGTAGTCGCGAGCGGAGCGCTAGTAAACATAATAAATTCTTACATCATCTACTGTTGTTTCTTGCTGTGAATGGTTGCTAGCGTCAGACAGAGATCTTCTATGTTCCTTTGTAGGTGGTGCTCTGTGAACAAATTCATATTGTTAAAAAGTATACTATTTGGATTGTTATTAAGAGGACTGTGTACCAAGCGGTCTTCATACAAACGGCGATAACGTTTGCCACCCTCAGAACCTTAACATACAGCAATGAATTTCCGGTATGTTGTTGAAATGCATAAGAACTTTGGCTGTACGTTTTTTTTTTAATATTGATTGTAGATTTGAAAATATTGGCACTTTTTGTTTTGTATGAAATCACTAAAGTGCCCTTCACTTGATCGGCGCCTCAAACGCTTATGACGTAATTTAGATATGCCACTTGAAACCACTTGACACCTGACACCGCTAATCTCAAGTGGTTCCACTTTATAATGGTTTTTGTGGCCTTCCCGCTTATTAACACCACAGATGTTGTATATCGTTGGATTCCTCGAAAAATCACCTACAATTTAATACTTAGTACTTTCATTAAAAACTATTTTAATTGTGCGGTGCAATTTATTTATTTATTAACAGGTGCAATTAAACTTAATTACAACCTTAATAAAAAGCAATAAGGCATCAATTTCTCAAGCAATTGAAAAACACTTGAGAAAAACGGTATTCCTATAAGGTTTTTCTTATAGGACGTCTGTTCTCATTGAATTATATGGATAAGCACAGTCCATAGACTCTTATAGACTGTGCTGGTGTGTGGTGGTTTATGATAATGTCTGGGGGCCGATTTTCACGCAATCGAGAAAAGTTCATATTTGTAAGCTCGAAATTCAAATATAACACAGTTTTTGTATTGTCAGAATTTCACAATCGAAAAAGTTCGATCGTATACCAGTCGAACGCTACGAGTGGTAAAAACCAATAGATGTTCGTATGCGAACTTAGCTGTCAAAATGAATTTGTTGACATGTTTGTTCTAACTTTTCAATAGAAACCACAAACAAAATGTTCGACATACGAATTACCACACTGAAAAAATTCGAATGCCTGAGAATCGGGCCCCTGACCTTTGCAGCGAGTCGAGCTGTTCCTGCAGCTCGTACTGCGCTGACAGCAGCTTCTGACGACTCTGTCTCTCTGCTTCGAGCTCTTCGCTGAGGGTACGCTTCTCGAGTTCATGATGCTTGTCACGTTCTAGAACAATTAAACGCAAATATCAAACAATGTAATAATCTTTTCTGTTCCGGGAATCAACCAGAATAAATAGTCATTTGTGCCTGTTTCACAATGTCCGATTAGGAGATACTTTCTAGTTTTGTATGGCCTATCTGTCAAGTAACAGCTAATCAGAACTTACTTAGACATTGTGAAACAGACCCGTGTTACATAGTTCTTAAATTATAAATAGGTCAACTTAGACACCTTGTACCTACCCTACACGTATAGCAAATTAAAATTAATTAAACAACTAGGTAATATTCTAGGTGGATAGAGTCGGATAGATAGTGCAATTCAGAAGACATAATTAAGGGCACGTACCTCCAAATTATCGAAATCAACCTATTTTTCATTCAAAAGTAAACAATCAAATATTCTTTATTATAAGCAGATAAAAATATAATGTTGGAGTTTGATAAACGATCTTGATTATTTTGTGGCTAGAAACACGATATTCGTATCGTAACTCGACAATAAAAAAAATCAAAAACATAGAAAATTTTCATTATTTTTATATTTTTTTGGTTTTATACTTAGATTATTACTCTCTCATTCACGAATAATATATAGAAAAATAGGTAATGACATATTGTAGACTATTCTCAGGCTACTTTTTCAAAAAGTTAGTGCTCAAAATAACAACAAAAACATTGAAAAAATGAAAAAGTGAGGTTATTTTCATTACTCTTCACACGTAAGAAAAAAGACAAAGACAGAGTTTTTGGAAGATTCTGCCCTTAACTCAAAAGTTCATCATCTCAAAGTTTCTCTCAGATGGGAAACGAACTTTAGATATTATATTACGAATGGCGGCAATGGGCCAATAAAAATGTATATGTCACATACAGTTAACATTTTTATTTAAAGCATTTGAGTGATAAACTTTTGCGTTTGTTCAATGTCTAAGAATAATTTCAAATACTTGCAAATATTACTAACCACTTTGTTGCTTTTAATGCAAGTGTTTAAGCTATATTAGATCATTACACCATAATACCCCAAGAACTATCCGATATTTTTGTAAAAAATTCAATAACAGGCCAAATTTTTGTAAACGGCCCTTAAATATAATTTTAAGAGACTATATTTTGGAATCCAACATAATATCGCATTGGAAGGTTCGCAAAAAAAAAGTTATACCCCGAAAATGGTGCAATTCTTTCAGCAAATATGCTATCACCAATTTTATCGTTTACGTGTGTTTATGTTCACCATATCTAAGCACCAAAGTCGAAATCCATAAAGATATAAAACGGGAAACTAATACATTAGGAAGAAGTCGGTTGTTTCTGATAGCATTTTTAACATAGGTGTAATGCCAATTTGAGTTTACGCAGAGAGTTTTTTTTTAAAGTTTATTTGTTTTTCATTTACAAATATAGGGGGATTATATACTTTTACGAAAGATAATAATAAATGTATTCAAATGTAAAGTGAATAACACTTATACCATTTTTGCCTATTTTTTATAGATTTTTTAAAGCTTTGCATTTCTTTTTTTTTAATGTCGCTGTCATAAATATTGGTGGATTACTAATGAATTATTTATTAAACTAGATAATCTAATTTTAAATGTTACGAAATTACTGATATAGAATTATTGTTGAGTCTCCATAGAGCGAATTAGTTTGGCTCTCGGGCTATAAGTAATGTCTGTCATTTATTTATTCATGTAATTAGAAAGTTTACTCTCTCGCAAGCCATTCCAATACTTCTTCAACTAACCTCTCCAAAAGTTGGCTCTACTCTCAAACTCCTTAGTCCATGGCACGAGGCTCATGTTATTGTTGGCATCTTTAGCTTCCTCCACCACTATTTCCGGCGGCACCACCATATTGAGCAACATCCGGTTAAAAGTACCACAATTAAAGTCAACACATTTCTTTCACAACATCCGGTCAATTGAGACACTATTTAGAGTCAATGCATTTTTTATTTTTTACTTTTTTGTACAGGAAAAGTTTTCCCATTACAGTAAGATCACTTGAGAATTTATGCTGATTATTTCACAAACACTGAAATTGTTGTTCACTCCTAATGACTTACATTAGTACCAAAGTCCAGTTATTGGATAATTTCCTAACGTTATAGAACAATCTAGGTCGTATAGGTTTATGGCGGTCGTTTATAAATATAGATTAGTTTTGTGGATTTAAGCCTATTATCTTCTATACTCGTATTAAACGAACACTCAGCAATACTTAATTGACACTGCAGTTGTCAAAAAAGAAAATTAATTTTTTTTACCCTTATAAAATTACTCAACGTTTTGTTTCGACCTATACTTTACAAATAATCAATAAAAAATATTTAACTTTGTTTACAAACCTAACCTCACTTATATATCACAGTACGGAAAGGTGATCAAATTGTGAATATTATTGATTTGCTGATAAACTATGCGAGGAATTAACAGTTATCAGTCGTTATCTTGTTGTAATCAATTAATTTTGTGTTAGGGATAGATACCGAATTATATTAAACAGATTATATTACTTTTTAATTTGATATTATGTCTATCTAGAAGAAGAGGAATCTCTTTTGTATTCTATGATGACTTTATCATATATGACTGTACTATGTTACTTGTCTTGGTGGAAAACAGTATTTTGTACCGTATTTTAAATGTTATAAATTATTTATTTATTCTTTTTTCTTTACCTCTCAAATTTTCATCTACAAAGTTTTATACCAAAAACTTTTAAATATATAATCGCCTTACCTTCAATAGCCAACTCCAAATGTTCCTTATTGCTTCTCAGCTCATCTTCTAACTTCTTGCTCTCCGCTTGCCACTGCTCCCTCTCCTTCTTGTAAGCTATCTCTATCTCCTTCTTCTCCTCTACTAGCCGCTTGTTGCTGTCTCTTTCATTCGTCAGTTCTGCTTGTAGAGCAGATATCAGGCTGTCCTTCTCTCCGTTGTCCATTCTCAACGCTTTAGCCTCGATTTCTACCAATTTGAGTAACTCTAGTTTTGCCCTGTTGACAATTTGATTTTAGAATTAACTTAAGGTACTTAATAACATATACAACGTGTTAATACTTTTAGCGAACCTGAGAAAATAGTTTGTTCAGAATCGAGAGTAGAATCGATTCCACACATTTTTGATAGGAGTTAAATAAAAAAAATTATTTCATTTTTTGCCGCTTCTTAAAATGTTTGTGTCTACTGCCTATTCGTTCAATACGCGCGCGACCCGTCATTTGCTCTCTTACGTCATAGTAGAGCTTAAAATCTGTCAGAAAGTCACGGACACCTATTATGAGCATGAATATCTTGGAAGTTTCTTTAAAAATTATTTAATGGAATTCGATTAAATACAAAATATTTGTGTCTATGAACATGTCTGAGGTTCTTGGTCTTGGTTGGTTTTCTACTTATATCAGGTCGAAATTTCCAAAAAATATAATATACCAAATAAATGTATTTTATACAAAAATGCATGATAGGTTTGAAATATTGAGAAAGTGCAGCCATTAGGTATGAAAGAAAGAGAGAATTGTTTTTTAAGCTTTCAATATTGGTCCCTTACAAAAAGTTGCTATTATTGATCAGCAGATACTAACCCCTAAAATCTTCTTGGACATTTATGTCACACTTTGTATTGATGATCTACTGACCTGAGCTCCACCACCTGTTGCTGAAGAGGCTCTATCCCCTTGGCCCTGTCCAGGGCAGTTCCTAACTTCTGCTGTAAGCTGATGATCTTGTTCTCCAGCCCCTTGTTGAGGGACTTCACGTGGTCTAAGCTTCGAGCTTCGATGCGGAGCCGCTTGTATTGGCGACGGGCGAGGAAGCGGCGGACCTGAGCAAAATTATCAAATTATTTGTAGGCACGAATGTGGAACCTCCACATTCAAATTAATCATGATCACAAAATATACAAAATAAAAAAACAACGGGTTGCACTCCGGGAGTGCCGGCAGAAGTGAAAAGGGCTCCCTAGACTTTTTCACAAAAAGAAAAGGAATTTGACAAAAAAATACGGACTGGATTTGAACCGAGGTCTTCTGGCTTCAATGCCGCTTGTTTTCTAACCTGAACTATCACAACTTTGGAAACAATGGCGAAATTTGCCTTCGTATTCTAATGACATTGGAACAGTTTTTCGTTCAGGTCACGTGTCCGTCTTACGAATTTTCGATCTGACGGTCACGTGTCCGACACGAGTTTAACATTTTTTACCCATCACAAAAAGTGCACAACGCCGCTAAAGCAGTTTTCACTTCAAAAATTTGTACCAGACTTTATGCCATCTAGAGGGCGTTATATTTAATTTAAGAAGACGTTTCCAACGATACCTCATTTATCGAATTCTCATAAGTAGTTTAGAAGTAATGAGGGAAGAGATGAACATATGCATACATACCGGTCAAAATCATATACCCTCCTTTTTGCTTCTTCGCTGTAGTTGGGTAAAAATTCTAAAAGCAGCTAGTTATATTGCAATGTACTTACAGCCGCTTGCGCGATGACTATATGTCGTCTGATCTTCTTGGCCTTCAACCGAGCGAGATAGCCGCGAGCGAAGCGCTGAATCTCCATAACCTATAAACAAAGAATTAATTTTTAAATGTAGCGAAGATATCATCAACATATTTACGAACTTTATATTTGTTTATTATTTATTTATTAAAAACTTTATGCACAAAAACAATGTACAGACGCGGACTTAATGCCTTAGGCATTTTCTACCAGTCAACCTTAGGGTGATGTGGAGTTTATAACTTTCGATTTCTAGCAAACTTTTGACTTTTTTCACACATTTACCGCTTTATCCCTCCTCCTGTCCCTATACAGTCTTCTAGCCAGTAACCCTCTAGCCCTTGCTTGTATTCCAATGGCCAGTCTCCTCAATCGCTGATACTTGACGCGAGCTAACCAACCTCGGATTGTCTTTTAGAGGTTCGCGTACTTTGAAATTCTTATTTACCCCAATCTTAATTCCTTCTGAACTTATTTAAAGCTTTCCCTGATCTTTTAACATTTGATTTCTACCAACCTTTTGGCCATTTTCACACAAAATTCCTACATTCCTACTTACCGCTTTAACCCTCCTCCTGTCCCTATACAGTCTTCTAGCCAGTAACCCTCTCGCCCTGGCTTGTATTCCAATGGCCAGTCTCCTCAATCGCTGGTACTTGACGCGAGCTAGCCAACCGCGGATTGTCTTTTGCAGTTTGACGGCGGCGCGGTTTCGGCGAACTTCTTGCGCTTTGCTGTGGGCAACGGAGAAATGTTTAAGGCCTTAAGAGGGGTCAAATGCCTAAAAATTGGCATGTTTGAAGTAAAATATCCAAATATCTGTCTATTAAATTCGAATAAAAAAAATTGTCAATGACGAATGACTACCTAATAAACATTTTTAATTGAAAGAAATTCTATTTTCTTAAACCACTTTTTATAAAAAAAATCCCCAATGAATCCCTATTTCACTCATAAATTGCAAAATTTCTCTAAATCGGCTCAAGCTTTTTATTTAGTTTTTATACCAATCGAAAGGTCTTAATGATGCGAATAATTTTAATTGAGAGTTTTATTATTATTCCGTATTTATCTGGTGAAAAGTAATTTTAACACGAAAATTGAAGTGTATTCGCGCGAGAGTGCCTGCTCGTCGCCCTGTAATCACCCGCGAGCCCTGCCGGCAGTCAGTTTCGGTATTTCATCGAGAGTGGACTGCGCGCTGGTTTCGGAGCGACTTCAGTTATAATTTTATAGATTTTAAAGAGTTTACACTTATTTGTAAATGGACATATTAATAGAAATACTTAGTTCAGTTGATATCTTCAAGTTTATAACTGTAAATACTGCTTTTATGCTAAATTATTGTTTTTAAGTAATCATAGAAAAAATATGACTAGACGGTTGAGATTAGACGACACTACGACATATTTTTGTCCTTTGGACTGAGCGCTGACAGAATGCAGTCGCCCTCATGTGAGAGTTAGTGATTTCTTTTTCTTGGGATGTGCTCCAAAAAAAATGCAAGTATAGTATAGTGGAGTAACAGTACCTAGTTACTTTGCAAGTGGCGAATTAGGCTATATAAGGTACCTAATTTTTTTTATCACCCCGGATAATTTTAGTAATTATTCTACTCATGAAAACAAACAACTTTTATTACGGGACCAACACTGAAATCGCGAAAAAAATTTGCTGTTCCATACAAGTAGATTACACCCTAAAATTATCCGGGGTGATAAAAAAATTAGAGTGTATCTATTGCCAAACTTCATCAAAATTGGTTGGTCAAGTTATAATTATATGCATTGTCCTACCAAAAGACCTTAAAAAAAACCGCCTTCAAAAAAAAGACATCAATTAAAAAAGTAAGAAATAATCCCTCACCAAATAACGTAAGTACCTACCTACTTTGAAGTCGGGCGTGAAACATGTACAATTTTTTGTTTTTTGTTAAAACCCGCCCGACTTAAAAGTACTTACGTTATTTGGTGAGGGATTATTTCTTACTTTTTTGATTGATGTCATTTTTTTGAAGGCGGTTTTATTTTTTTATAAAAATAATTTTTATTTCACTCTTTTTAGTGCATCATGCAGGTAATTTACGTGTATTCTGGTAAATAGGTATGTGATCAAACTGAGAACCTCCTTTTTTGAAGTCGGTTAAAATACCTTGAGGTATCCCCTTTCCAACAAAACAAGAATCATCGAAATCGGTGAGTTAACAAAGGAGTTAGGCCTAAATATACGTAATCAATTCACATAAAGTGGTAAAGGAAACGCAGTATTTTCAAGTTTTCCTGAAAACTACTGAACCGATTTCAAAATTTCAAAAAATGGGACCAACTTGGGAAAAAACCTGATGTTATAACGTTTGAACAGTTTCAATCGGTTCAGCCGTCTTCAAGTAATCGGTGTACATACATATAAAAAAAACGCGACGAACAGATAACCTCCTGCTTTTCAATTTTTGAAGTCGGTTAAAAACGGTACGTACCCGAACCAATTTTCCGCGTCAAACCGTTCTCGAAAAACCAAATCGAGTTAGGTACACAAATAACATAGGTACATTATGGATGAACATGAGCGGAAAGTTAAAACCTATGTGTACTTTCGATGTACAAGTATTTATATATATACTTACCTTAGTACTATCTTAATTTTAATAAATCAATGAAACCTACTAGTAAAATAAATAGCTTTTAACTTTTTTCATACATTACCACTTCACCACATTGCGCGTTACTCCAGCAGGAAAGTAGCTTCTACAGGAAAACGAGTTGATAAACCGAACAAAGCGGAATGACAACAAAATATTTGTATTTCGTAAAAAAAAAACATACAGTCGCGTTCGTTTCTTTTCATGCGTTTTCATCTTTTTATTGGTCAATATGGGTAAATAGTGCATTAACATTGAAATAGATAGTCTGATTCATTATTCTTAGAAGTTCTTACCTCTTAATTTAGTCGGCATACATTACCTCAAAAATGGTATTGGGAGGTAAGTAGGGCATAGAAAAGTATGCCTCTTGGGGTAAATTATAAGTTTATACACGATATTTTTTTAATCAGTGCACAAATTTTTAAGATTGAATCGGTAAGTGAACAACTTTCTCCTAGAAACATAGGTCAAATCGAAATATGTCAAAAAAAATTGACTCTTCATACAAATCGGACTGATCAAGTGATTGATTTACTATGGGAAGTCCAAATATTTTTGTCGTATTTTGACCCATGTTTCTAGGAGAAAGTTGTTCACTTACCGATTCTGAGTCGATCTTAAAAATGTATGCACTGATTAAAAATTTAGCCCGTAGGAAAAAGATATTAAAAAGAGATTATAAATAAAAGCAAGCATCAGAAGTGTTTAAATGAAAACAAGTTATTTCAATTTCCTTTTTTTTATACATTATTACATACATACAAAAAAATATAAAATTAAGTTTTATATTATTAACAATTTGTGAAGTTAAACTTGAATTAAGAAACTGAATATTATGTAGAAATATTTTACTAACAAACAAAACAATAAATATAGGTTAATAATAAGTTTCTTACAGAAATATTTTAGTTCAATAGTAATTAAACTAAAACTGAGCAACTTTTGTAGCTATTAACTAGGATATAATAGGGTTTTTAATATTTATTTTCTAAAAGAATTTTTAATCCACAACGGGGTAGCACTTGTCTTCATCACACCTGATGTTAAGTGATGATAAGTACTCGCGGAATCCTCCCTTACTGAGGAACTGGCTATCTTATTTCTAACTGCCGGAACACAACAATGCTGAAAACATCAATTTAGTCGGATACTGACCAACTTAGGAAACTCAAAGTCAAATTCGTTTATTCTATTTAGATTGCGATTTACAAGATTTGTGAACGTCATAGAAGCTACGCCATCTGTTCGCAAACCCTACGGCGGAAGACCTTGGAGTGGAACCGGCAAAAAACTCTTCAAGGGTTGTTATTTCTTCCTGTTTTATTTCATACAGAGTCGTCAAATTGAGAAATGACCTTAACATATTATGGTAATGGTCGTTTTTATCACAATTACATAACGCAAAAAAAGTAAAAATAATTTGAAAAATTGGTTCAGTTATAATTATGTGCAGTTTCCGACCCCGAAATCTTTAAAACGGTACCCGAACCAATTTCCCGCGTCAAACAGTTCTCGAAAAAACTGGACTGAACCAAATCTAGTTACACAAATAACATATCTACATATTAAGGATGAACATTAGCAGATAGTTAGAATCGTTTCGAAAATTTATAACTTTTTTTATATTTAACCAGCGTTCCGCCCCGGCTTCGCAAGGGTGGACTTTTATTTTTTAAACGTTTTAGGATAAATATGCAAAAGTCAAAACATTCAATGTCGGTAGCGTCTGCTGCGTAGGTAGGGAATTTCCTGAGAATCCCATTCCCCGAGGATCCTGTCTCGGAGGATCCTGAATGCGATAAATGTGATTATTACTTTTGTTATTATCGGGATCCTCCGGGACAGGATCCTCCTGGACAGGATCCTCGGGAGAATGGGATCCTCTGGGAAAACCCACGGCGCGGATACCTATGTCATAGATGTTGTCACGTTTCGTCAAAAAAGTATAAGTCATGTTTTTTATTGTATTCCTACATATTTGTACTTTTTACAGATCATGCCACGTACATTCAAAGAAAAACCTACCGACAAAACTGGGAGTGAGGTTTCTGTACAACAAGACAGTTTTCTGTACCTGTAATGGTGCTAAAAACAAAAAGGCAGTTTGTGCAGTTAAGACTTTGAACAGTAAACAAACGGTGTTTACACCAAGCATGAGAGAGAACTCGTTGAGCACATAAAATATATTGAATCAAAAATGTATGGGTTAACCAAACAAGATAGTATGGGATCGTTTTAGACACCCAGGTGTACAAAATGATCCTTTAGTAGAGGTTTGGAAAATCTCTAATAAATTTAAAGATATAAAACCAAACTGCAATAATGGCATGCCAGTATAACAAACAATACTTAAATGACTTACCCAAAACTTTTTCAATGTTTGCTTTTACTATAATATTTTGGATACAGTAACCGATTTCCCTTAGGGGGATCATTTTGGACACCTTTCCCCTAATATAAAAGTAATAAGTATAGTATAAGTGTAGATGCACTAAATTTAAGCACGAACTGTTCAGTTAACTCGTTTCCCTTTAGAAGCTTCTTTCGTGCTGGAGTAACGCACACTCTGTGGTAGAAAAACTTAGTGATTTATTAGCTCGTAGGTTTTATTGATTTATTAAAACAAAGATAAATTCTTAGGGTACATCGAAGGTACACATAGGTACAACTTCTGCCGTTCTCGTGGGCTGCGTAGTTTTTAGGGTTCCGTACCCAAAGGGTAAAAACGGGACCCTATTACTGAGACTTTGCTGCCCGTCTGTCTGTCTGTCACCAGGCTGTATCTCATGAACTGTGATAGCCAGATAGCTATAGCTATAAATAGAAATTTTCACAGATGATGTATTTCTGTTGCCGCTACAACAACAAATACTAAAAACAGAATAAAATAAATATTTAGGGGGCTCCCATACAACAAACGTGATTTTTTGCACGATATTAATAACGGCAATAGGTAGACGCTTGAATTATTCACAGATATGTAATTGTATTTTCACTTTAAAAATAAATAAGTACTTAAATCAAAATAAAATAAATAATTAATGGGGGCTCCCATACAACAAACAGGATTTATTTGCCGTTTTCTGCTCGACATTAATAACTGCAGCAGAGAAGCTTGATATATTCACAGAATATTTAGTTACTTATACACTTATTCACTTCAAAAGTAATATAATAATTAAAATAGAATAAATTAAGGGGAACTCCCATACAACAATCAATTTTTGATGGTACGGAACCCTTCGTGCGCGAGTCCGACTCGCACTTAGCCGGTTTTTTCCTAATCGAAGACTCGCTCTGTACCCGCCAAATATAAATGTACATTTCGTTTCATTATGTTCGAAAAAACATACATAACAAGCTCGTCAATTAAATTTATAAAAACTATTATTACTTATACGTAAGTAGGTAAGTACGCATTTTTAACTAACATATCAAAGCTAGCTAGTACGCACTGGTACCACTCTTTTATAGTTCTTAAATTGGAGTACGTAAAATCTTGGCTGGTTCCTACATAACGTGGAACACTTCTAAACCTAAAGAACAGTCTAAAGGGATTTAAAAAAAACCAAAATCCGCCACTTACGATTTATTAAATTTTAATATAAAGCCTGACTAGAAAAAATAAAAACCTGGCTTGAGGAGCCACTTTCACCTCCTCACTGTAAAAAAATGGCAAAATAGAAATTTTTTTTCGGTTACATTTCCTTTTTCATTTTCTGGTCATGCTTTACATACATACATACATACTAAATGGGTAAGTTGAATAAAAGCTTGTATGTAAGTAATATGAATTTCGGCCGACGAATTGTCTTGGCGTCCACAATACACCGAAGGAAGACACGCATGACTCGGTGATGCGCGTATAAAATAGGCAGTATTGCAGAACATAATACTTATTCCCTCTGCACTTAACTAGTCATTGAACTTTTCTTAGCAGTACCGAACATTTCCGCTAGATGGCGGCGACGTCGGCAAAAGAATATGCGAGCTCCGAATCGTCAAGGTCACTCACTCCTCTTAAAGCCTTAAGTACAAATATACAAATACAAATTTCACGGGACCGTACCGACCACGGATTCTCAGACCTACCAAATATACGAAAAAAAACAAAAAAATCGGTCAAGCCGTTTCGGACGGCAGACATAACAAGACACTGACACAAGATTTTTATATACCTAAGTATTAAGGTCATAGCCCATTTATACCGCACCGCTCTCACCCAACCAATGTATGAGCAGTCAAATATGGACTTAATGTCGTGCTCTGTAGACGCATTTTAGCTTGCGGCAGGCTCGCTTACCGCGCGATGTCTGCTACAATAGCAGACAGCGCGATATTGTTACTGTAAAGTGCATCTACAGTGAACTATATTTAGTACATTTTTGACTGCTCATACATTGGTTGGGTAGGAGCGGTGCGGTATAAGTGGGCTATGACCTTTAGATTGACTTTAATAAAAAAATAATTATATTTCAGACTGTGTTATTGTTGACCGAAGTATTTCAGAATATATATTTATCATTTAAACTCGAACTCGACAAAACAATAATCTAAACTTTTAATGGTGGGCACACTATTCCATCCCGTGTTTTAAATTATTATCATTAGTGAAAGAGATAGTTTCTTTATTGCTTCTGATTCTCATAGGTTTAGATTTTATTGATAGAATTTTTCAAAATCAATACCGATATAATTCTTTCAGATTTTGATAACTCAACATATCTCTATCATTATCATTAACAAAAAACAACAAAAGAATTTCAAACCTAAGAAACCGACAATAAAGTTCAATTTCACTTACCGCCTGGCCAAGAATCCCCTAGCCCTGGCCTGAATGCCTTTTATAGCCTTCATCAACCGTAAGTACTTCTGTCTGGCAATGAAGCGACGCACACAACTTTGAACCCTAACGCAGTAAAGCCGTTGAATGTCGGCGCGGATCTTTTCAAAATACGCCACCTGAGAATGAAATATGAAGTTTTGTGTAAAATGTTTAAAAGATATAAACAGTATATATATCACGAAATATTTTAATATGATTCCGAGAAAAGTAACTTAAGCACTAGTGTTACGGATATCCGAGTAAACCAACAAAGGTATAATAATATAAATAAACATAAAAAATATCCCATGGAGATCGCAATACCGAAAACTTTCTACGGCTCACAAGGCAAATATTATTCTTGAAAGAGATGATATAGGACTTAAAAAATTGTGTCGTATACCTATCAAGATTTGGATCTTCGAGGAAACTTGTATACCTTTGCTTTTATTGGGAGATAAAAATTTATATTGGGATTTAACCTCAGATTTAGAGTTAAGTTTAAGAATAATTCTTATACAAACCTGGCCAGCTCTGAAGAATATCTTGGTCTTTCCGAACTGGTATTTGTCGGGATCCTTCAGATGTTTAGCTAATATTCTGCTGCACGTGCCCTTAATGTCGCCGCGATCGACCTCTTTATTAAGGCAGAGAAGACGATATCTATGAAAAAAATGAGAATATAGGAACGCAAAAAAGTGCATTCCTCAATGGGATAAAAGCGAAACGTAGAAGTGAAAGATGCATTCATTTTATATCTTCCACGGGAGAATTTTAGTACCTCGCAGTGAGAGTAAAATCAAAAGGACCGAGTTTCGCTTCTAGCTTGGGCATAAAAATATGAAATAACAAAAATATAAGAAAGCTGATAGATAACTTTAGGTATAAAATTTTTTTTCTTCATATATAATTGAATACTAGTGCTATAGTTTAAAACACGGACTCACCTATGGAAGAAATCTTGGTACAACCAGCGCGACGGGAAGCCAGCCGCTGATATTCTGATAGTCTCCAACACACCACATGCTCTGAAAAACATAACTGATTTAAGTATTTTCAATTCAACGACAAAACACAAAAGACGTTTTCACCTCTCATGCTCGTAAAGTTTGTGTTTATGTTGGGTATAGGCTGCATAAAATCGCTTTTTATGCTCTAGTGCATAAAATAAAATCTTCGTCTAAGTCTCAGACTCTAAGACAAAGGTCGTCAGGTACACAGTCACACACGCAATTAAACTTCGTTAAATAAACTTGTTAATTCATTCTGTTTCTTTAATTTTGTACAAAATCATGTGTAATTACTAAATTAATGAAACTAGGCAAAATTTATGAGTTTTGTAAGAAATAAGTATTTCAAGAAGTATTATGGACTACGATCTATGCTAAAGTCCACGTGTAAAAAAAAGAAAAAGAAAGTTTTCCCGCCAATATGGCGAAGTCTTTATTTTTTCTTTTTTGCGATATTGTTATTTATTTTCCTCACACTCGAAGTGAAAAGCAGAGTGTATAACTCGTACATAAAACCCATTTTACCCTCGAATTGACTATCCATCCTCGCCTGCGGCTCGGGTGGGATATACGTCTCGGGTAAAATGGTATGTTTTATGCACTTGTTGTACAATCTTCTATATAATCGATCGTAATTTCAACAACAGATGGAATTTCACAATATATTTTTGAGCGCACTACTAATAAACTGTCACAGACGCACTACTGAACTACGCGCCCGCTGTTTTCTTCTGACTGGATACGGCACGGAGTTTCCATCAGATCTTAGTGAAATTGATATTTGTAAGTAGAAGACTTACACCCGTATTCACAAACATTACTTAGAGGTTTCATAGTGAGCGCGGACGCATAGTAATAGTTAGCAAAGGGATGAACGTATTCGTTGCATGTATTTGCATCCCTTTCTAATTGTACCTGTGCGTCTCTACTAACGTCTCCTACTTACAAATATCAATTTCACTGAGATCTGGTAGAAACTCCGTGCCGTGCCTCACTGGATACGGCAGAGGGTTTCTACCAGATCTCAATGAATTTCAAAATTTTCGAGCAAGACAAGAGGCCTGAAGTTGCATTTGTTACATTTGTTGCTTCTGACTGGATACGGCATGAGCTTTTCACCAGATTTCAGTACATTTAGAATTTGCGAGCTCGAGACTGAAAATGCTAGTTCTATCTGTGTTGGTTGATCCCTGTTTGATTCTGTCTGGATACGGCATTGTGTTTCCATCAGATCTCAGTGACTTTGAAACTTTTTCGTTAAAACCTGAAAATGCAATATCTACCCGAATTGTGAATTTCAAGCGTGCATGACAAGAAGTTTAAAGATGTATTTTAAGATGTGTTGCTTTTGTTCTGGCTGGATACGGCATTGTATTTCTACCAGATCTCAGTGACCCTGAAACTTGTGTAGGGGGTTTCCACCAAATCTTAGTGACTTTGAAACAGGTGTGTAGAGGCCTGAAACTTCTATATCATCTACCTGAGTTGGTTGACGGCCCTCGCGGGATGGAACTCAAAGGCACGCTTGCTGTCATTTGGCTTGATGCATCGCACGTAGTATGGAGTAGTGGCCGACAGAGTGCCTATTAGCGCGAACAGAGACGCGCGAAACTGTTTGTTTCCGACTGAATACAACACGGGCATTCCAACAGATCTCAGTGAATTTCAAAATTTGCGTACAAGACAAGAGACCTGAAGTTGCATATTTTACATGTGCTGCTTTTGACTGGATATGGGATGAGCTTTCCACCAGATTCCATTGAATGTAGAATTTGCGAGCTAGAGACTGAAAATGCTAGTTCTATTTGTAATGGTTGACCATTGTTTCATTCTGATTGGATATGACATTGTGCTATTCACCAGATCTCAGTGACATTGAAACTTGTATAGAGGGTTTCCACCAGATCTCAGTGACATTAAAACTTGAGTGTAGAGGCCTGAAAATTCCATATCTACCTGAGTTGGTTGACGGCCCTCGCGGGATGGAACTCGAGTGCGTTGCGGAGTATAGTGCGGAGTAGTGGCCGACAGAGTGCCCATTAGCGCGAACAGAGACGCTCGAAACTGTTTGCTTCCCAGTGGATATGCCACGTGCATTGCACAAGATCTCAGTGAATTTCAAAATTTGCGTACAAGACATGTAGTCTAAAGTTGTATTTTTACATGTGTTGCTTCTGACTGGATACGGCATGAGGTTTCCACCACATTTCAGCGAGTTTAGTACTTGCGAGCTAGAGACTGAAAATGTTAGTTCAATCTGGATACGGCATTGTTTCCACCAGATCTCAGTGAAATTTAAATTTGTAAGTAAATGCTGCTTCTGACTGAGGCGGCACGGGCTTTCCATTCCACCAGATCTCAGTGAAATTAAATTAGTAAGTAAAAGGTTTACTTACTAATACGGCACGAGCTTTTCACCAGATCTCAGTTACTTAGAAACTTTTTTGTTAAAGCCTGAAAATGCTTGAAACTTTTGAGGAAATGTCTGAAAATACCATATCTACCTCAGTTGGTTGACGGCCCTTGCGGGATGGAACTCGAAGGCACGCTTGCTGTCATTTGGCTTGATGCATCGCACGTAGTGTGGAGTAGTGGCCGACAGAGTGCCCATTAGCGCGAACAGAGACGCTCGAAACTGTTTGCTTCCCAGTGGATATGCCACGTGCATTGCACAAGATCTCAGTGAATTTCAAAATTTGCGTACTAGACAAGAGACCTGAAGTTGCATATTTTACATGTGCTGCTTTTGACTGGATATAGGATGAGCTTTCCACCAGATTCCATTGAATGTAGAATTTGCGAGCTAGAGACTGAAAATGCTAGTTCTATTTGTATTGGTTGACCATTGTTTCATTCTGATTGGATATGGCATTGTGCTATCCACCAGATCTCAGTGACATTGAAACTTGTATAGAGGGTTTCCACCAGATCTCAGTGACATTAAAACTTGAGTGTAGAGGCCTGAAACTTCCATATCTACCTGAGTTGGTTGACGGCCCTCGCGGGATGGAACTCGAAGGCACGCTTGCTGTCATTTGGCTTGATGCATCGCACGTAGTGTGGAGTAGTGGCCGATAGAGTGCCCATTAGCGCGAACAGAGACGCTCGAAACTGAGCGCCTACGGTTTGCTTCTGGCCGGAGGTGCGGCGTGGCGGTTGCTATAGAACAAGCATATGATGTATGGATATGAGTGCAAGGGTGCGATTTTCGCGCAATAGATATTAGGGATAGTCCACGCCAAATAACTTGGCATTTGTCAGAGGTTGTTTGATCGTCGTGGTTGGTCGGAAAAATAAGCCATATTCCCATGTCATAATTTTAGTTCCAGATATTGACACACGCCAAGTAATATGACGCGTACTGTTAAAATAAAATGGCGGATATCGATCGAAACAGAATTTTCGTAGTCACATCATAGAAATGTCTATGCCCAACACTCGACGTGCAACAGAATGTAGCGCGTATAGTTGTATTACTAAACACTAATAGACATTTTTGTGACATTTTCAGTATCAGATAACTCTGCGCGCGACTGGGACGTTTAGGGCGCTAGTTACAGTACATTTTTTTGTTCAAAACTTATGGAAAAGATTAGTATTCGAATTTGACCAATGTCGAGTTAGAGATATATCGATAGATCTGAGAATCACCCCCCAGGTTAGAGATGACCGTAGAATAAAAGGGTCGATAAAGATTAAATGGAAGAAATGGCAAGAAATTATGATAGAGAGATAGAGAATAGAGAAATAGAGATAGAGAAATTATGATAAAATGAATCTGCTGATAATGGCATAGACATAACAAATTTGTTTGCTAAATTCTTTTCATCCGTATATAGTGTCCCAACATCTTCTAACTACTGTCCTAAGTTTTCAGAATCAAATCATTGTCTATCGAAAGTCGTAATATCCGAAAAAGAAGTAGAAATCGCGTTAAAGGCAATAAATCCTAACAAGGGTGCAGGCCCTGACGGTGTTCCACCTGCATTTATACGTATATGTGCGCAAGCCTTATCTGTGCCTCTTACAATCATTGTTAATAAAAGTTTATCACAGGGCTGTTTTCCTGACCGTTGGAAGGAGGCAAAAATGATGCCTATTTATAAATCAGGTGATAAATCGGACATTTCTAATTACAGAGGAATTTGCATTCTTAATTGCTTTGCTAAAGTCTTCGAGGGTCTTCTGTATACACATGTTTACTTTCACGTGAAGCAGGATATTAGCCCTAAACAGCACGGTTTTGTCAAGGGTCGTTCCACGGCGTCGAATTTGTTATCCTATGTTCATTACGTGACTGTAGCGCTTAATGGGGGATCTCGGGTTGACGCTGTGTACACGGATTTTGCAAAAGCGTTCGATAGAGTGGATCATGGAATATTGTGTCAAAAGTTGAGTCTCCTAGGAATACACGGAAGTTTATTGCGATGGTTTGAGTCTTATTTGTTGAACAGAACCCAGTTGGTATCGTTATATGGTTATGACTCAGAGCCGTTTGTACCACGGTCAGGTGTCCCACAAGGCTCCAATTTGGGACCACTGCTATTTATTCTGTTTATCAATGATTTGTTAGGGTTATTTAGTTGTGAGTGTCTTGCTTACGCTGATGATCTTAAGATTTTTAATAAGATTACCAATGACACTGATTTTTTGTCACTGCAACATGATATCGATGTGTTGTCTGATTGGTGTCACAAGAATAATATGTCATTAAATGTAGCAAAGTGCAACGTACTAACGTTTACAAGAAAAAGAAGTGTGGCTAATTACAAATATAAAATAAATCAGGTCGAACTCAGAAGAGAAACAACAATAAAAGACCTAGGAGTATTGATCGATAGTAATCTCTCGTTTAGGCAGCATTACGATTACATAGTATTGAAATGTAACAAAACTATGGGTTTTTTGCTGAGATCCGTACGTCCCTTTAAAGATCCTGAATCAATAATAATATTGTATACTTCATTGATACGAAGTGTGCTGGAATATTGTTCGGTAGTGTGGTCTCCATACTATGAACAGCACAAAAGTAGGATTGAGTCTGTCCAGAGGCGATTTTTAAGGTATTTAAGCTCCAAAATAGGCCTGAGACGGAGGCTCCCATCTTATGAAGATAGACTTAGGCATTTCGAATTGGAATCTCTAGAGAGTAGACGCACTTTACAAAGTTTTGCAGTACTATTTAAAGTAGTAAATTCTGTGTGGGATACTAGTGAATTGTTAAACCATGTCAGGCTTATGATAGGTAGACAACGCAATCAGAAATTGTTTTATGTACCACTTCTGTCTTACAATGTTTCGTATAACGATCCATTATACCGGATGTGCAGGAATTATAATAAGCTTGATAATGAAATTGATATATTCCACCAAACTTTGAATTCACTTTTGAAATCTATTAAATCTAACGAGCTTAACATGTAAAGTAGGTATATTGTTTTTATTATTTTTAATAATATGAATAAGAATGTTTCTTTTAGTAATGTTTTAAATAATGTTTTTGATAATGCTTTTTTATAATGTTTTAATAGGTACTTAATGTTTTTATTAATATTAATAATGTTTTTTATTGTTCTTAATTATGTTTTTGATAATGCTTTTTATAATGTTTTTAATACTTAATGTTTTTGATAATATTTATAATGATGTTTTTAACAATGTTTTTAATAGTATTTCTGCATTGTAGGTATTTGTTGATAAGGTAACTGCTAACATTTAAGTTGAATGTTGTGCACAATTGTAACTGGTTCCAGGCTTACACATTTTTTTAAAGCTTTAATGTAATTGTATGACCTTTTCATGGTTTGTGAACTGTAATTGTGTCTGTATAAATAAAATAAAAAATAAGAATAAAAATAGAGAAATTCCGTCTTTACTAAGTAAATAACTACATGACTTCAAAACTTCTTCAAAACAAAACTTAACAAGACTAAGGTTTGACATCTCAAAAATTTGCTAAAAATGTTAACTAATTCATCAACCAGAATCTTACGCTTACTCTTCATCATCAGCATATTATCGTCCACTGCTGGACATAGGGCTCTCCAAGTGGACGCCACCGAGCTTTTACCAGCCACCTTGCAAAGATCGTCACTCCACCTTGTCTGAGGGCGTCCTAAACTACCTTTGCCGATACTCGGTCCAGTAATATTATATGGAACTAGCGGCACCGCGGTTTCACCCGCGTATTTCCCGTTCCCGTGTAAATATCGTGATAAAAAGCACCTACTCTATGTTTTGATCCAAGCTATCTAGTATCTGTGTGCCAAATTTCAACTAAATCCGTTAAGTAGTTTTTGCGTGAAAGAGTCACAAACAATCCATACATTCATACTCACAAAGTTTCGCATTTATAATATTAGTAGGATTTATATCAATCCAAACATTTTAACAAGCTTTTATTTAACTTGCCATGTTAGTTAGTTAGTTAGTGGGGGACAAATCTTGTAAACTAAATTTGACCCACTTCCCAGTGTCCGATTTAGTTGAAACTTTGCATACAGGTTTAGTTTAGATGACAATACAATATTAAAGTACAGTCAACAAAAAAGCTTGTCATAAAAACGAAGTATTTACAAAAACTTATTGAATACTAGCGGCCGCCCGTGGTTTCACCCGCGTGGTTCTCGTTCCCGTGGGAATATCGGGATAAAAAGTAGCCCAAGTTACTCCTTATTACATCAGCTACCTGCCAGTGAAAGTCCCGTCAAAATCGGTCCAACCGTTTCAGAGATTAGCCGGAACAAACAGACAGGCAGACAGACAGACAAAAAATGTAAAAAAAATGTTATTTTGGTATATGTACCATATATATAATCATATGCATGTAGTAAAAAGCGGTTATTTTAATATTACAAACAGACACTCCAATTTTATTTATTTGTATAGATAAGAAGTATGAAACCTAAAACTCACCGTCAAGCTAGCCGGCGGCACAGAAGGTGTGGTCCTCCTCCTAGAAGGCGGTGGTAAAGTGGACGACTGGTCTATCTGTCTCTCCGGGGTCAATATAGAGTGAACGAGACGGCAGGAGCTGGCCGACCGTACGCACTCCAACTGCTCTTCGGAGACGGTGTCTCTGTTCTTTTCGAGGAAACCGCCGCATTGGTATTCTACGTTGTCGGCGAAGTGCTTTATTATGAAGGCTGGAAGAAATTGTAAGGGTTAGCCGTTAAGACTAAATGACGACCTCCGTGGCCGAGTGGTGTACGCACCGGTTTTCAAGATGCCGCTATCTCTAGAGGTTCCGGGTTCGATCCCTGGTCGGGTAAATATTGAAATATTAAATTAAATAAATTGGAACAATGTATGTCATGGTGTCCAATATTTATAATTAAATACTTATATTGCTATTTGAGAGCTCGCTTTATTACGCGGCACTACCTTATGCTGACTTTCTCACTCTTTCATCATCTTTCTACCACTTTTTTCACTCTTTCTATCACTTACTCACACTTTTCTTTTCTCATTCCCACTCAAACACATTCTCTTTCGCTCTTCCTTTCAGACACCTTTTCGTTCTGTATTACACTATATTCGTATTTGTACTTACCAGCGTGCCCAAACCATGACTTCATAAAGTGCGGATAATGCGCGCATTTCTGTTGCAACTTGACAACGATCCCCTGATCCGAACGATCCTTTCTACCATCATTCAACAAAGCTAGCACTCCAAGATACTCCTCTACCTAATACAGTGTCAGTCACTCTCACACACTCTTACTATCACTCTTATTCACACATTTCACCCGCGTGGTACCCGTTCCCGTGGGAATATCGGGATAAAATATAGCCTATGTCACTTGGGAAGAATGTAGCTTTCTAATGGTGAAAGAATTTTCTTAATCGGTCCAGTAGTTTCGGAGCCTATTCGATGCAAACAAACAAACAATCAAATCTTTCCTCTTTATAATATTAGTATATTATATCTTTCCTCTTTATAATATAGATATACTTTTCTCTTGCTCACTCAAACACACTTTCCTTTTGTACATATCTATATTCGTATGTATACTTACCAGCGTTCCCAAACCGCGGCTTCATAAAGTGCGGATAATGCGCACATTTCTGGTGCAGCTTGACAACGAACCCCTGACCCGACCCTTGCGGAACGCGGCACTCTTCATCCAACAAAGGTAGCACTCCAAGACAGTCCTCTACCTTATACAGTCTTTTTCACCCTCTATCACTCTCACACAGTACTTTTCTTACATTTTAATTATCACTTACTGTCATTCACACAAACACTTTTCTTAATCTATAGCCAGCACTCCAAGACAGTCCTCTACCTAATACTGTCTCAGTCACTCTCACTGACTCTTACTATCAACGAACCCCTGATCCGACCCTTGCGGTACTTACTCGGCACTCTTTGTCCAACAAAGCTAGCACTCCAAGACAGTCCTCTAACTTATACTGTCTTTATCACTCTCACACACTATTTCTCTTACATTTTAATTATCACTTACTCTCATTCACACAAACACTTTTTCTTAATCTACAGTCGTATGTATACTTACCAGCGTTCCCAAACCGTGGCTTCATAAAGTGCGGATAATGCGCGCATTTCTGGTGCAGCTTGACAACGAACCCCTGATCAGACCCTTGCGGAACTCGGCACTCTTCGTCCAGTAACGCGAGCACTCCGAGACGATCCTCTATCAAGTCTATGCACGGCTGGTTGTCGTAGAACTCTATCATTTTCCAGCATATCTCCTCCTGTGTAAAGATATTTTTTTCTCTCCTATACATTTTTATTGTGACCAGGGTTTTTAGCGATAATTATCAATTCCTAAATTATTAGGTAATTGATAATAATTATCTTTGATAATTATAAAATGAATAGGAATCACAAAACCCGCGAGCTAACTGTCTCGCGCCGTGTAGAGTGAGTGAGAGTAAGTTGTCTTTTGGCTGTTACATTGGTAGCGCTAAAACTGATTTTTAATGAATACTGAGCTTTTTTATGTTTTTGAAACAAGTCTTAAAAATAAAGTGACAAATCTACTACGTAATATTCGCCATTCATACAGTAAATTTTAAATTGGTTAACCGCCTAAATAAACGGTACTTCTAAAAACTTCTTAAAATTCAATTCAATAACGCAAAAAAGTACAATCACGTACCAAAATTAACTTTAAACTGACATATTTACTTAAAATATTTTCTAGATGAATACACTTGCGTAAAGTTCTCTCTTTCTAAAACAACATACTCTACTGTGCTAATTTTTATACTCTGCTCTACAAATTTTTGTACAGTGCTGACATATGTGGTTAGATATTTAATTGTACAATCGAAAACATGAAACCGTTTTAAAACAAAAATCATTGCATTGCTAATAAGTAAAAATATGTTTGAAATAAATAAAATATCTTCTGGCCTAGCCTGTTTAGGTTGTTGTAGGTTGTAGCCTGAAATTGTTTGAAAGGGATACCTTGATATACTCGTCCTGCTCCAGCTTGAACACGTGCGAGTTGAACTGCTGCTGCAGCTTCTCGTTGGCGTAGTTGATACAGAACTGCTCGAAAGAGTTAATTTCGAACGTCTCGAACCCGTAAATATCGAGAACACCTGTAACAAATACAGATTGGTTTAATTTTGCTAGTCAAATCTAAACTCTATTTACTCGGCGATAAAGTATGTTTTTAACGTTATTAACAGTTATAGTATTTGTCAATGCAGACCTTCGATCAACAATAGTACTAGATGAAGGCTCACGAACTAAATGAAAACTTTATAGGGCACGAACTGACTTTTTTTAAACGGAGAAAAAAGGTTACGAATGTTACGATCTTACATTATAAATGACAGAAAGCGTTCCAAGTTTGAAATAGGTGTTATTGTTGATCGAAGCAGTTCAGTCAAACCTACACTCTATTAACTCGACAATAAAGTACGTTTTAACGTTTTTAATAGTTCTAGTATTTGTCAATGCAGACATAAACAATTAAACATCCTTAATTCACTGCCGGCCGTCCTGGAGGTACAAACGAAACTCCGCCTTATTCACTCACCAATAAAGTGTCTTTTTGCATGTCCCGTGTCCAGTGCCCTATTAACAGCTTGTACCAGCCACGCGAACAGCTCTCCATATAACCTGAATGAAACATGTAAATACTCGTAATTGTTGTATTTTTATGTTTAAGAATACGAGTAAGTACTTATAAACATAATTTTTTTAATATTACATTTTTAGATTTACAAATACAAGTAGTTATAAAAGTTTTAAAATATTTCAGGGTAAATGCAATGTTATAGTAATACAAATCTTACTAATGCGAATAATTGGATATTTAGATGTATGTAGCTGACTGTACTTTAATACTGTATTGTCATCTAAACCAAACCTGTATACAAAATTTCAGCTCCATCGGACACTGGGAAGTGGGTCAAATTAAGCTTGCAAGTTTTTTTTTTTAATCTTTATTTTTAAGGGGTTTTGTCCGAAGATATGCCACCCCCATAATTAATGTCTAGATACAATGTAAAATTTGTCCTCTACTTACTAACAAACTAACTAACATGGCAAGTTAATAAAAAGCTTGTAATAATAATAATTACCTCTTAGCAAGTGCGTCTCTGGCGAAAGACGCCCGTTGTATGTCCATGCGGGATACTATGACCTCGTGAGCGGAGGCTATTCTTCTGTGAGTGAGCCATCGGAGGAGTTCCGCCTTCGGGAGGCCGAGCAAGGAACACACTGTGGCTAGGTGCTTGTCGTTGGACTGTGGAAGAAAGCAGGGTTGACAAGAAAATCGTGATGTTTTTAATTTTATTCAAATAACACAGTCATAATACCGCTAATATCAAAACAGTTGGTTCTCAAACCGTGCTAGAGCAAATAAACCTTCTTACACTGATATAAGCGCCTTCCACCGAGTCCTGTCCGGGGCTTTAATCAGGATCCGTCTCAGAAAAGTCTATTCTATAACATTGTCATAACACCACTAATGTACTACAAAACACCTAGAGCTTCTCGGCATGTCGCTGACTCCAACACTCAATTTTGGATCTTTTATTGAGTGTAAGGCTCAATTAGCATCAAAAAAGCTTGGCGTACTGGCAAAGGTGAGAAAGTATTTCACGCCGGAACAGCTGCTCAATCTATACCAAGCACAAGTTCGATCGTGTATGGAATACTATTCTCACCTTTGGGATGGCTCCGCCAAATACCAGATTCAGACGCTTGAAGCTATTGAACGGAGAGCCAGGAAGCTCATCGGCAACGATAATCTGTTCGATGCTCGAGCATAGACGCAAGGTTGCAAGCTTATCGGTTTTTTATCGGATACATTTCGGTGAGTGTGCAGCGGAATTGCATAACCTAATTCCGCCATCTCCCTTCTTCCATCGGACGACCAGACGTACGAATCAGCGCCACCGTTTTCTGGTGGATATTCCAAAAATAAGAACTAAGCGGTTTGCCTCAAATTTTATCATCCGCACCGCTATTGAATGGAACTCCTTGCCTGAGTCTGTGTTTCCCGATAGGTACAATCTGGGGGCCTTTAAGTAGCGAGTGAATAGGTATCTTCTAGGCAAGTGCGATTCATCCTAGATCGCATCATCGCTTACCATCAGGCGAGATAGCGGGCAAGCGCTTGCCTATCAACAATAAAAAAAAATATGTCAAAACAGTTAGTTCTCAATCAGTGTTAGATCAAAATAAAACTTCTCACACTGATATAAGCGCCTTCCTCCGAGTCCTGTCCGGGGCTTTCATCAGGATCCGTCTCATAAAAGTCTACCTTATTTCATTGTCACACCATAACACCACTAATATCAAAACAGTTAGTTCTCAAACCGTGCTAGAGCAAAATAAACCTTCTCACGCTGATAGAAGCGCCTTCATTTGAATTCCTTATTTTGATAGATTTTTGCTGCTTTGTTCTGTTGAACGTTGCTAGCTAGCTATCATAATACCCGACGTCACAAAACAAGGAACTGATAGTGGCTATTTTTTTTATAAAATTAACTTTAAGTTCCAAAAAACGTATGAAGTTCATACCCATAAAGTTACGCGGTAGCCCCCCTGTTGGTTCTCAAACCGTGCTAGAGCAAATAAACCTTCTCACACTGATATAAGCGCCTTCCTCCGAGTCCTGTCCGGGGCTCACATCAGGGTCTGTCTCAGCAAAGTCCACGTTACCGAGATGAAGTATGGCCGCTAAGATCGTGAACATGTTCTGTTGTTCGGTTTCTGTTACACCTGCCAGACAATACAAAAAATAGTAAATATAACGTTCTGACTACTTTTTAGTGAAATTTTGCAAATATTTTTTTTTGTGTTATTAACTGTATAGGTATGATCACTAGTTACCGATCTATTGACTTCGACTTTTCACGCACAAAACCAAGTGTAGGAAAATAACTAATTAATAGTATATTTGATATGGTCCACACAAGGTCCTGCCTTTATCAAAACCGCGCGAAAAATCAAAAGGCCGAAGGACCAAAAAAAATGTAAGGGGCTATGCTTAAGCCGTCTCACACTTATAAGTTTATGATAATTGATAAGATGGAACGATGATGATATATGATAAATAAAACCGCTCCGTTAGTGTTAAATTGTCACTGATTTATTGCATTATAAAATTGAGTAATTTACAAATTGCACGCGTTTACGAATCGCGGCGTTAACGACCCGACCTACTAAATATTATGCTTATTATGAAAAACTATGTACGATGGACAACAACTCGTACACATTGTAAAAGTTTAATGTTGAGAAATATAATTTTGTAAGTATTTAAATGTAATAAAGGAGATAATAATAATATTCATTTATTTTAGGCACATACAATATGCGTATAAAAACATCTGGCCTATATAATAAATACTTTACAAACACTAACATATATATTATTTACATAATGTAGACGACGACTCACCTAAAATAGAGAGAGCATTTTTCGTCTCGTTAAACGCTTTAAGGTCATCGATTCCATCGATGTTAGGGCTACCGCCCTGGTTCAGGTAGTGGAACGAGTCTTGGTGGTCTGGAACAAAGGCTTTAGTTAATAATCGTGATAAATATTGTTCAGTCGGCAGTAGGCAACTTAGCTACCTCCTGAGTCCCCACATACTTAACACAGAACAAAATGGCGTTCATAGTTGCGTCCTTATTACTGCGAAACAAAAACATGTTACATTGACTGGACATTCTGTGTAAAGTACACATTTTCGTCTAACCTTTGTTCTTCTTATAGGACATCCGACAAAAAAATCGACCCGCCTCACAACCAGCTCCGATGGGACTCGAACCCACGACCTTTCGCTGTCCGGGGTGACTGCTCTAACCACTGAGCTACGGAGTCGTTTCATCATCGACGCTGATTGTGAGACGGGTCGATTTTTTCTAAATACTTCATTTTCAATTTTTCAATAATAAAAACTGCATTGTGAATGCAAAAAAGTAAAAATTTTAATAAAATGTTGTCTGTATTTCTACGCGTTTCGTGTTTGTACCTACTTAAAAAGGCCATTTTGGTACGCAGAGTGTTAAAGGAGGCATAGAAAGTAAAATAGATGAGTTATGTCAGACTGGATAGAAATTACAAGGTAAGTATGAAGACTGTGGTTAAAGTCGAAGAAGTAAGGTTCGTAGCAAGTGAAAAGAAATAAAATCTGTCTAGAAAGTCGTGATTAAATATTACCTAGTCTCAATTCTGGCATATGTCCTCCCGCAGAACATAACTGGTAGAATATATGGTAGTTCCTCTCCCCTGCGCTCTGGTAGACCACACGAGACTTCTCCAGGAGGTAAGTCCTCATGCTGGCGCCGGATATCCGGTAAGTGGGGTCGAAGTGGATCTCTATGAACTTTCCGAAGCGGGAGGAATTGTCGTTGCGGGTTGTTTTTGCGTTGCCTATCGCCTGGAAAAGGGAGATTTGTGTGACTTGTAAGAAAGCTAATTATCTAACAATATTGCAATGCAAGCCTAAAAATAATGTGTAATATGGGTGTGCGTGCGTGCGTGCGTACTTGCGTGTGTGTGTGTGTGTGTGTGTGTGTGTAAAACAAAGTCTG
Source organism: Crambus lathoniellus (assembly GCA_949710035.1). Lineage (NCBI taxonomy): Eukaryota > Metazoa > Arthropoda > Insecta > Lepidoptera > Crambidae > Crambus > Crambus lathoniellus. Next base: position 2,029,154 of record OX453325.1, on the reverse strand, counting down.
TATGTATGTATGTCGCAGGCGGATGGTTGAATCCGCCGGATGGTTAATTATGGCAGCATGTACCCCTCAGAAGTCATGTAGAACACGTGATAGGTTAGAAATTTAAGACGATCGCGAAGCGCAGCGAAGCGCAGATCGTTTTAACGTCAGTTCAGCCGACAGAATGATCGAAGATGTGCGTCGTATGCGTTGAGTCTGTAAAAAATCCGCGACCGAATTTTTGCGCGCCATGCAAACTTTTTGTGCTCCGCAGACTCGATCACACAAAAAGTGTGCCGTCTGCGCTGCACCTTACTATGACGTAAGAGAGCACGTGACGGGTCGCGCGCGTATTGAATGAATAAGGCAAAAATGAAAACAATTTTTTTTTTTAATTTAACCCACTAAGTACATTTTCACTTCTCATGCTCGTAAAGTTCGTGTTTATGTTGGGTATAGGCGGCATAAAATCGCTTTTTATGCTCTAGTGCATAAAGTAAAATCTTCGTCTAAGTCTCAGACTTTAAGACAAAGGTCGTCAGCTAAACAGTCGCACACGCAATTAAACTTCGTTAAATAAACTTTATTAATACCTAACGTATTTCATTCTGTTTCTTAAATTTTGTACATAATCCATGTTAAATTATTAAATTAATAAAACTATGCAAAATTAATGAGTTTTCTAAGGAATAAGTATTTCAAGAGTATTATGGACTACGATCTATGCTAAAGTCACAGTGCTGCCAATGTCCGTATAAAAAAAAAGAAAAAGAAAATCTTCCCGCCAATATGGCGAAGTCTTTATTTTTTCTTTTTTGCAATATTGTTATTTATTTTCCTCACACTCGAAGTGAAAAGCAGAGTGTATAACTCGTACATAAAACCCATTTTACCCTCGAATTGACTATCCATCCTCGCCTACGGCTCGGGTGGATATATACGTCTCGGGTAAAATGGTACCTTTTATGCACTTGTTGTACAATCTACTATTTAATTAATATAAACAATTTTTACTATGGGGCCACGGAATCGCGAATAAAATCAGCTGTTCCATACATTTCAGTCGAGTCGATATTGTACGGTCGCCAGCACGTGCCGGGTTACTACAAAATGTAAAAATTTATCAATTCAAACTGAACTCTATCTATTGGACATAAACGTGAATTTTATTTTAAGAAATTTGACAGTTTGTAGTAACCTGACGTGCTGGCGACTGTACTTTTGTATGGAACAACATATTTTTTTTCTAGATTCCATGGATGGCCCCATATTAAAAAATGTTCGTATTGATGGACACTATCATTCCCTAAAATCTTTGCACTAATAATTTAGAGGTGTATAAAATGTGTAGAATCGATTCTACTCTCGATTCTGAACAAACTATTTTCTCAGTTTCGCTTAAAGTATTAACATGTTGTATACTGTACCTCCATGATCGGACTTGAAGCCAAAACCTTCTTCTCGACCTGCGTCTCGCTGGCGTTACCGCCGACGGCCGCGAAGTACCGCATCGCGTATTTAGCTGATACCGTCTTACCGGCGCCCGACTCTCCGCTCACTACAAACGTCATACAGCTGTTTTATCTTGGTAATTTTATTGAAGTGAAAACTTCTTTAGCGGTGTTGTGCACTTTTGTGATGGGTAAAAACTTGTAAACTCGCGTCAGCCGGCCTAGCATGAGCGGCTTTTATCGCGCGATATGATATGGTACGGCAAGTTGTCTTGATTACCCCACTAAGGTGCAAGCAAGACGGCATGCCGTACCATATCATATCGCGTGATAAAAGCCGCTCATGCTAGGCCGGCAGGATCACGTGATCGACTTACGGTCCGTAAGACGATCACGTGACCGAAAGACGTACACGTGACCTGATCGAAAAACTGTTACAATGTCATTAGAATACGAAGGCAAATTTCGCCATCTTTCCCAATGTTGTGATAGCTCTGGCGACTCGGTTAGAAAACAAGCGGCGCGCGGCGGCAGAACAGAAGACCCTCGGTTCAAATCCAGTTCGTATTATTTTATTTTTTTGACCAAATTCCTTTTTTTGTGAAAAGTCTAGGGAGCCCTTTATTAACGCATCTAATTCATCTCTAAGTATATTTTCTAAAAATCAACGGGTTAAAAAATTTAAGAATATCAAAAATGCACAACGTTAATATTTAAGTTTTCACTTCTGCCGGCACTCCCGGAGTACTCGCTGTTTTTTTTTATTATTTTATTTCATAGTAGCTGTTGCCCGCGACTTCGTACGCGCGGTGTAGTGACTTTTGTGTTAAGATAATTATCACAACTTACTGTAAATCGAGATTTGGCAGCCTAAACCGACCTAGATAGCGATTTAAATTTAAATCGAGATCGGCAACAACAAGTAGCTAAATGGGATTTAAAATAAAATCGAGATGCAAGTGGCCCTTTTGATTTATGAAGAAAAGAAGAGGTTTGTTTTTTTTCTCGCCTCTAAGGGATTGCAGACTTCAGTATTTAATTTGACTTGAGAAAAAGTTTCTTGACAGACGGACAGATCTATGAATGAGGGCTCAACTATGTTCATGCAGCATATTATTATGATAACAACATACCATGTTCATATCCTAGCCTGCTTTAGACCCTTTTAGTAGAGAATAGGACTTCAAGAAGAGCGTTATGAAATCTAGGCAACAAACACACATAAGTAAACTAAACGAACACAAAAGTCACTACACCGCGCCATACCGCGCGTACGAAGTCGCGGGCAACAGCTAGTAAGTAATAATAACTTAAAAAAACTCGTGTGACTAACACGTTTCCTAAGTATTTAGAGTTCAATTAAGTCTGAAAGTGTTTCGGTGTATTTAAGCGTATTGTTATTGTTACATAATATTTATCACTAGCGGCCGCCCGCGGTTTCACCCGCGTGGTTCCCGTTCCCGTGGGAATATCGGGATAAAAAGTATCCTAAGTTACTCCTTATTAAATCAGCTACCTGCCAGTGAATAACAAATCGGTCCAGCCGTTTCAGAGATTAGCCGGAACAAACAGACAGACAGACAGACAGACCGACAGACAGACAGACAAAAATTGTAAAAAATGTTATTTTGGTATATGGACTGTATATATAATCATATGTATATAGTAAAAAGCGGTTATTTTAATATTACAAACAGACACTCCAATTTTATTTATTTGTATAGATGTATAGATTATTATGGTACAGCAACAGAGTACAAACTAAATCATTTAAAACTAAGTACACAATAACAATACATGAAAAGTTTGGACTCCTATTCTAGCTGAACACAGCATTTACATTCAGCGCTATTTTTTCAAAATTCCCACAAAATTACCAAAAAGTATAAAATTGAAGAAAAAATTTCTTAAATTAATACCTAACACTTTCTCTGAAATCATGCAATTTTAACTCGCATAGATAGTATTATGTACCGCGAGCTAAGATTCCATTCAGGGGCCCAACTACAGAACACGGAGAAAAAATTATCTTGTTGTTCTTTGGGCTCAACTTAAAACAGATAAATCGAAGTACGGAATTTCGTATTGTGCTATTTGCGGAAGTTATTTGGAAGATATCGATGTTCCTGTGGCATCATGAATCGGGGTTCGCCATTTTGACCTGGGGGGCTACCGGCTAACTTTATGGATATGAACTTCATACGTTTTTTGGAACTTTTAGTCAATTTTATAAAGAAAATAGCCGCTATTAGTTCCTTGTTTTGTGACGTCGGGTATAACGATAGCTAGCTAGCAACGTTCAACAGAACAAAGCATCAAAAATCTATCAAAATAAGGAATTCAAATGACACTTGAAGCCCATACCCATATCCAGATTTTTTAGCCGGTAGCCCCCCTGATTGGGGCTCGATTTATCTCTATTAATTTGAAGCCCAGCAGACTTGCTGCAGTTCGGAGCGTTAAGGTCTTAGCCCACTTATACCGCACCGCTCCCACCTAACCAAAATATGAACAGCCAAATATGAAATTAATATAGTGCACTGTAGGTGCACTTTACAGTAACAAAATCAAATAGCAGAAAGCGCGCGGTAAGCGAGCTTGCCGCAACTTACCGCAAGCTAAAGTGCATCTACAGTGCACGAGATTAAGCCCATATTTGGCTGCTCATACTTTGGTTGGGTGGAAGCGGTGCGGTATAAGTGGGCTAAGACCTTTAGCCAGTACGGCCCCAAATCGACTAAAAGAGTTCTTAGAGTAAAACAAATTTTAAAGCTTTACATGTAAATTACTTACCTATAATACTCTGATCTCTCCTCTCCCTCTCCAGCTTTGTGTATGCCTCTTCAGCCACCGCGAATATGTGAGGGTCCAGGTCGCCCATGGACTGGCCTCGGTAAGCCATGATAGTTTCATCACCTGGGGAAATTAGACTTTATTTTGTAAGCAGTAAGGCTGAAATTGTCATGCCATTCCACAGACAAAATCAAGGAACGTACTCCGAAACTTCGTTAGCCCCGCCCCTTTCGCTCGATTCGGTCGTGACTGGAGAGTAAGAGGGACAGGTATAGTATAATGAAGTTTTGGACTTTGCGTTTTTGAGTCGGTATTATAGAACAACACTCAAGTGGAGATCTCTTCTCAAGTATACTTAGCAAGTGATGGATGTATTCGTTGCATGTATTTGCATACCTTTCTAACTATGCTTGAGAAGAGATCTCCACTTGAGTGTTGTTCTATAATACCGACCTTAGACATTATTTTGTAAGCAGTAAGGGTGAAATTGTCATGCCATTCCACAGACAAAATCAAGGACCATACTCCGGAACATCGTTAGCCCCGCCCCTTCGACTCTATTCTGTCGTGCGTGACTGGAGAGTAAGAGGGACAGGCATGACGAACAAGTACATCGAGTGACAGACGCCTGCTTATACTGGCCTCGTCAAGCCATGATGATCTCATCGCTTAGGGAAATTGGTCTTTACTTTGTAAGTGTTACCCCTTGGGAAAAATTGGCAAGTCATTTCTAATTAAAAAAAAATATGCTTGACGCCAAAAGTGGCGCTGGCGTCATCAGTCTATTGACGCTATCGCTTCGGCTTGATGATCTCAACGCCAAAAAAATAAGGATGTTGGTCTTTAAGACAATAGTGTTAATAGCCAAATTAGCGTGAATTTGCCATATTTATTTATGACATACTAAGGACACATGATTTATACTAATACTAGCGGCCGCCCGCGGTTTCGCCCGCGTGGTTCCCGTTCCCGTGGGAATATCGGGATAAAAAGTACATATAAACCTTCCTCTTGAATCACTTTATCTATTAAAAAAACGCATCAAAATCCGTTGCGTAGTTTCAAAGATTTAAGCATACAAAGGGACATAGAAACAGAGAAAGCGACTTTGTTTTATACTATGTAGTGATTATAAACAGGAAAGAATTGCTTTTTGTTTGTTTGTAATGGATAAACCTAAAAACTACTGAGCCAATTTTATAAATTCCTTTACCAGTAGAAGCTCAATTATTCCCGAGTGACATTGGCTATATTTCATGCCGCTTTCCCAAATGCCGCGGGTGATGCAAATAAATAGTGACAGACCAAAGAGCCATAGCAATTTACTTATTATACACGGTAATTTTTTTATCACCCCGGATAATTTCATGGATTACTCTACTCATAAAAACTACAAATCAGCTGTTCCATACATTTTGATTAAATATTTTTGCACTTTTGTATGGAACAGCTGATTATGTTTTCGCGATGTCATTTTTGGTCTCATAATAAAAGTTATTTGTTTTCATAAGTAGAATAGTCCCTAAAATTATCCGGAGTGATAAAAAAACTACTTTGTATATTTTTTTAGAAATTGTCAAAAATGGATTCAAGATCCGTGGTCCTACTCAAATTCAACGAAAAACCAAACAAACATCGCTAGCCCCGCCACTTTCACTCGATTCTGTCATGCCCGGAGAGTGAGAGGGACGGTATCGGTATAACAAAGTTTCGTTTTTTGATAATTAGAGTAGGCCTTCAGATTTCATAGAACTTTCGTATGAATTTCAGGAATAACAAAATATAAACATAAAAATCCGTTTGCTCACCGTATATCGGCAAATCATAGTAAGGGTTGATAGCGACCAGCACGATGCCGCAATACGTGTAGATAGCGTTTCGATCGCAGAATCTGAAAATAACGGGAAGTTTGAGTATAGAGGAAAGATTTTTATTTGTCTAGTAAGGTTGTCCAATAACCTTGGGTAACCATTAGACGATCAATCTGTCACCTTGGATTGATGTCAAAATAGTAGATTGTATTACAAGGGAGCAAAATAATATACGCCGCCCGAGGTAAAAATAATTTTGCGGCCGAGTAATACACTCTGCTTTTCATCCCCCTCTATAAGAAAAGCAATAAAGACAACTCAAATTACTACCTACCTTTCTTTGGCGTTCGGAAACATTACAGCGCTAGTCGGGCAAGAAAAAAAATTTGAAGTTTTGAAATAAAGAAAACCCATCCCATCGGAGCTGAGGGCCTACTCTGAAACGCATAACCCGAAACTTCGTTATACCCGTCCCTCTCACTCTCGAGTCGTGACAGAATCGAGTGAAAGGGGCGGGGCTAACGAAGTTTCGGATTAGCGTTTCAGAGTACGGTCCCTGGTTGTGAGACGGGTCGATTTTTTCTAAATACTTCATTTTCCATTATTCAATAAAAAAAAAATAAAAAAAAATATACGTCCATCGGATTCCTTATAAGTATCTCCGGGGTTACCGTAGGGAAGTTGAAAATTTTGTTAGATTTTAGCTACGACTCACCGTTTACGAGATATTCTCATTTTTGTAAAATTCCTTTTTTGAAATTTCCCGGTCCCGAAAAAAGTCCCAGCCCCATACAAAATCAGTTGAATTTTTTTTAAGTACTGCACACCCTTTGCTACACTCCAACCAATGCTTCTTTAATTATGTTCTAAATTCAAATCTCATCGTTTTGGACCCTGTTATGAAGCTGTTCAAAATTCAAATCTCATTTTTACCCTCTTGTCATAAGTTCTAAATTCAAATCTCATCGTTTCTTTAAATAAGTAGTAGTGACTTTTGTCATCAGAGCCTTCCAATGTCGTTTTTTTGGCACGAAACTAAAATAAAAAAAGTGGTGGTTTTTCAGCAATTACTCAGCGCGCGAGAATTTCAGACTGCTGAAAATCTGGATTAATACTATCCAGGTGGACTCAAACAACATACCAAAAGAGCAAGTTTACCGTAATTATTTTTATTTCAGCCTTTTTAGTTGTACTAGTTGACTGGCCTACACCTTACGTGTTGAGTTTTTGTTCTTGAAGTGTCAATCTACAGATCGACAATCTTTTCTGTTCCGGTGACAGCGGCGCTATGTATTTTTGTTTCTTCTTGTACTAGACCTTCAACCGGCAGCAGCGCTATATATGGTTGGACAACAACTTGACAACAAAATGACATAAAAAAAACAAGTTAGTTCCAGTTTTTGGCCACCGGAACAGAAAACGTAGTCGCACTATTATAGTGGCATGGCATTGTCGATCGTAGGTCGCGAGGGTTAAAACAGAATTTTTTCCTCCCAACTAGCTCCGGCAGGAATTGAACCTGGGATCGCTGCTGGCTTTAATTTTTGAAGTGAAAACTTCTTTAGCGGCGTTGGGCACTTTTTGTGATGGGTAAAAAATGTTAAGCCCGTGACCGTCAGATCGAAAATTCGTAAGACGGACACGTGACCTGATCGAAAAACTGTTACAATGTGCCACCGTGTGACGCAATTTGCCACCGTTTCCAAAGTTGTAATAGCTCAGATAAGAAAACGGGCCACATTGAAGCCAGAAGACCTCGGTTCAAATCCAGTCCGTATTTTTTTTGTCAAATTCCTTTTTTTTTGTGAAAAAGTCTAGGGAGCCCTTTTCACTTCTGCCGGCACTCCCGGAGTGCAACCCGTTGGTTTTTTTTATTATTTTATGGGCATGTTTCAAAATTGTACTCTACTCTATTCATTCCCTAATGGAAAAAATGTCATATTACCTACGACAAGTATTAAAAGGCTCTCATAATTAACTATAATACGGCCATAAACGAAGCGTGAAGCTCTAATCCCCGAGGTGTCCCCTCTAATTGATTCGGCCTTGCCCTCCATTTGCGGTTCGGGCGATGGGTTATTGACTGGCGGAAGCACGCGACTTTGTTTCAGTAAGCTGTTACGCTATTTCAGTTGGGGTTATTTTGAAACCACTACTGGCCAAGTTTTTAAGTTCGAATATGAATCGGTAAGTGAACAACTTTCTTCTAGAAACATGGGTCGAAATACGACAAAAATTTTTGGACTTCCCATACTAAATCGATCACGTGATCAGTATGATTTGTATGAAAAGTAAAAAAAAACTACATATTTCGACCCATGTTTCTAGGAGAAAGTTGTTCACTTACCGATTCTGAGTCGAACTTATAAAGTTGGTCAGTGGTTTCGAAATAACCCTGTATATTTATTTTATTAGACGTTTGTGAGCGCGCAATGAATACGCAAATCGCTCGAAGTCACCGCGCGAGGCCCGTTAATGTGGTTCAGGCCAAAATCTGTTCGCCGAGAGATGAAAAAGTTTGACCGCCTCTGTGGTCTAATGGTACACACCACCGCACCGGTTACAGACCCCAGCCGGCCTAGCATAAGCGGCTTTTACCGCGCGATATGATATGGTGCGGCAAGTTGTCTTGCTTACCCCACTAAGGTGAAAGCAAGACGGCATGCCATTATTATTATTTATTATTATTTATAGGGGGGACGCCAGCGAAGCCGGACGGGTGATCAGTCACCTAGGTCGGGACCATTTCACCCAGTTCCCCAAGTCCCCTAAAAGCTGAAAAATCAGGGGGGAGGCGGGTTATCATTTACCCCACCGGCGTCGGACCCTCGAACCTACCTGTGCGCTTCCAGTACCTGTTGAGTTGACTTATCGTTAACTTCTTTAGATCCTCTTCCTTAAGCTTGTCCGTTCCAAAGAGCTCCCAGCGCAGTGATGCGTACATCGGGCACTCTGCCATGAAATGGTAGCTTGTTTCTTCTCTTTCTTTGCATTGCGGACAGATCGGGTCCTCTGTCCGTTTAATCACTGATAGGTGTCTGTTTAGTGGGCAGTGCCCAGTAAGTACACCTACAATCGTTCTTATATTTCTCCTACTCTGTTTCAGAAGTTCTCTAGTTTTCTTCTTGTCAACCGATTTGATGAAAATCTTAGACTGTCTGCAGTCCTTTCTTCTCATCCATCTTTGGTTGGTTTCTTTGATTGTTCTGATCCCGATAATGTTCTTAGTAATTCTATATGCGATTGGTAGTCTTGGTTCAGGGCCAATGAAGGTTCATCAGCTCCTCCCCTGGCTAATTCATCGGCTTCCTCATTGCCTACGTTACCTTCGTGTCCAGGTACCCAGGCAACTTCTACCTCAACCAAGTTGGCAAGTGCCTGAATGCTTTGTTTGCATTCTTTCACCAAGGCTGAGGTAGTCTCCGCTTTGTCAAGGGCCTTGATGGCAGCTTGACTGTCGCTATATATTATTATTTTTCCTACGTTATAATTGCCTATCTCACTTTTAATCATGTTCGCACACTCCAGTATCGCGAATACTTCCGCCTGGAACACGCTGGCGTACTTGCCCAGATTAAAAGTAGTTCTTATAGTGTTGGGTTTAGCTATGTATACCCCAGCTCCCGATAGTCCAGTTGACTCCTTTCTTGACCCATCTGTATAGCATACTGCAGTGCTATCCAGATTGTCATGTTCTATTTTCCAGTCTTCTCTGGATCTGATGCTAATTCTGTACTTTTTGTCGAAGATCCTTTCCTTTTTTATTAGGTCATTATTAACCAGTATCATGGAAAGGTTTTCTTCGTACTTTTTTCCTATTTCAGCGTGACCATGATCATTGTGCCTTCCTATCCACAGGTTAGTGCTTTTCAGCTTAAACCATTGTTCTGTAGCTCTCTTTTCGATTTCAAGATCTATTGGACTAAGGCCTAGTATCATTTCTAAGGCGGCCGTGGGAGTTGTTCTCATGGCTCCCGATACCATGACGCTAGCTAGTCTTTGTACCTTAGTGAGTTCTTTTCTGTTGTATTCTAGTTTTGCCTTATGCCACCATGCTAGTGCTCCGTGAAGGATTCTCGGTAGGATGATTGCCCTATAGATCCATTGGACCACTTCGGGTTTCATGCCCCAGTTCCTGCCAACGGCTCTTCTGCACTGCATGAGAGCTGTCATTGCCTTTTTACTGGTTTCTTTTATGTGTGTCCTATAACTTAGGGTACTGTCTAAGACTATCCCTAGGTATTTAAACTCCTTTACTGTCTCGAGTTCTACATTCTCAATGTTAATTGGGATCATGCTATCAATCTTTCTTTTGTTAGTGAACAACATCAGTTTGGTTTTACTAGGGTTGAGGTTCAATCCCTTGTCCCTGCACCATCTCAGTGTTGTCATAATTCCACTTCTCATTATATCTCTGACCACGCTTAGAACTTTGCCTCTTACAAGTAACAGGCCATCATCCGAGTACGCTTGGATGTATATATTCATAGCAGTGATTCTAGTTACTAGTTCATCTATTAGGATACACCAAAGCAGTGGAGACAGACAACCTCCCTGGGGAAAGCCTCTCCTAGCTTTGATGGTGTATTTGATATCTGCTAGTTCTGCTTGTATGGATCTGTGTTGTAGCATGTTAGTGATCCAACCTGATATTTGCTTTGTTACGCCTTCTCTGTTTAGTGCCTCCACGATGGATTGCGCAGACGCTTTGTCAAAGGCGCCTTCAACATCGAAGAAGCACGCTAGAGCGTATTCCTTGTTTGTGATTGATCTTTCCACTCTGACTGCCTTGTTGTGGAGGGCTGTCTCAATGGATTTCCCTTCCATATAGGCATGTTGATTGTCATGTAGTGGTTTTTTACATTTGCCTATGGTTTCTCTTATGTGTCTATCTAGTATTTTTTCCAGTGTCTTCAGTAGGAACGAAGAAAGGCTGATGCATCTGAAGGACTTCGCCTCTTGATACGTGGCCTTCCCTGGTTTCGGTATGAAAACGGCCCTAACTTTTCTCCAGCAACGGCAGACGGCATGCCATACCATATCGCGTGATAAAAGCCGCTCATGCTAGGCCGGCAGAGGTCCCGGGTTCGATTTCTATTGGGGTTACATATTGTATTCGGTTTCGTTGGTGGTAGGTCTTGATCTAGTGGTTGAATGTCATTCCACAATTCCAATTTTTCGGCGCTAAAACGTAGGTCTAAACCACCAGATTTAGTGGCAAATCCATTAAGTTGGCAACACTGTGCAGTTCGGGTGGTGGGTTATTGACTGGCGGAAGCACACGACTTTGTTTCAGTAAGGTAAAGTCTATTCGCCGAGAGATGATAAAGTTTAACCGCCTCTGTGGTCTAATGGTACATACCATCGGTTACAGGCCCAGAGATCCCCCAGACATCCCGGGTTCGATACCCAGTGGGGGTGGGGTACATAATGTATTCGGTTTGTTAGGTGGTAGGGCTTGTTCCAAGTCCGCCTGGTTAGCTACCACCAGCTTAACTACGTCTGACGCCATAACGATATTTTTCAGCATTGTTGCGTTCGGCAGTTAGAGATAAGTTTGAGATTCTTCAGTGATTGAGGATTCCGGGAGTAGGCCTGCTAGGTATTGGCGGTCCGCGTCTTAACTGCCACATTGACATTTATGTAATAAAAAATTGAAAATTTTAAGAAAAAATATCTCTCGGCCTGGGTACCACAACATCTAATATCCCATATTATAACACCCCTCTTTTCTTCTTGTAGTCCCCTGGTCAAGAGATTTTTTTTTTTTTACTATTTTTTAAGAATTTATTTGTGTCAATGTTCAGTTTTATTTTATTTAAGTACATACCTACTTAATTGTATTAAAATTTCACACATATATTTTGAGTAAATACTCATTATGCATGTAAAGTTCCTATTGCAACTAACTAAAAGAGCAGCAGAGAGCATTAAGACGTTGAAACGTCTGAACAGATCTTCACAAATTATAAATAAATAAATAAATAACTTCTTACAATCACACCAATTATCTAAGCCCATGGTAATTTCATTAAGAAACTGTATCATGGAAAACTTGTAAAATTGTAGCTAAGAACCGAACTAATGTATCAATCACGTCAGCATTCAAACAAAACAAACCGCATCAAAATCGGTCCATTGGTTCCTGAACCAAGCACCATGAACAACATGAGCTTGTTTTAAATCGCAATAAAAGGTAATATTTCTAGTGGGGGTAGATACTTACATATTTGATCTGGTTGAATTTTTTCTAAGCTCCTGAGCAAACAAGCTCATCAATGAAATATAATATGGAGCATCCAAACTTTTCCATCTCGAAAGGTTACAGGGTGTTTACAAAACTCACCTGACTTTGAGGTTGTGTAGCACGGCCGGTTCATGTAAGTAAGAGAGTGACGTAAGATCATTCTGACCAATCAGCAGTGACGGATTCCGTAAGTGCGGCATCTGTTTCTCATCTGTTATCTATTGATAGAAATTAGACATTATGGAAAGCGAAAAAATTTCGGTTTTGGTGTGTGTAGGTAATATAATAATATTTATAAGCTTTTATTTAAGCCCGAGAAGGTGAGGGAAATGAAGGAGAATTGTTTTCAAAATTGCCTCGCCTTCTCCGGTGAGGGCCACACAAAATCCATTGTTATAGTCACAGTTGAATGCTCTAAGTGAGCCATTTTATGCACTATAAAATCTTAAGAATCCCAGAACTAACCTTTATTTGTCTTATGTCTCCAGACTGATCTAGTTTTACAATGAGCACACCGGACCGGTAGTCCGATGTGACTGTTGCACTTTCCCATACTTTTTCCGGATGCTCCACCCAAATACGGGCACCCTGTGGATATATTTTCATATATTAATTGTATGTGAAAGGAGTAATGGTTCAATGAGTTCGTTAGATATGAGCAGAGCAGGACCGATCATTGTAGAGATCCTTTGGAGTCCCTATGCCCAGCAGGCTTAATGTTGTGTGACTCATCGATGACACTCGATGATGATGAGTTTATCATATAGTGTTATTGCAATAAAATACTTATAATTCAATAATAATCAAGGCTAGAAAATATTGTATACCTACTTATAGATTTTTATTTTATTGGAAATTAAATATAATTTGTTTTCTTTTATTACAGAACTAGCTTTCCGCCTGTGGAATTACCCGAATGAGCTAGATTTCCCATGGGAATGAGATATTTTCCACAAGGTTAAAAGTTGCTATTCAACACCATAATCTATTAACTCAAGCCTAAATAGTTTGTTTTTTGTGACTCATCTAATTATTTTGCAGTCAGGATATGAGTATTATCTCACAACTTACCTACAGTATAATATGAACAAAAGCTTCCTACTAATACAAAGCTATAGGTATACTTACTTGAAAAGCCGGTGATCACAATGTCATGGATATTTAAATATAATCAATGATAGAGTATGTATCTTCCTAATTTTAATATCTTGGTGAATAGAATCAAAATAGAATAAACAATAATTTTATGAGCACTTATCATAAAAGTTCATTGACCTATCCAAAGCCATCTTCTATCTCACTCGTTGCACTTGTAACGCAGCCGAGAAATAATAGCAGGCCATGACCTATCACATCATATGCAAAGAGCATGTAATCACTATGTTTAATCATATGTTTTTCTAGTTAATCAATAACTAACTTCCTTTATTAAAAATTATGATGAGACATGCAAATAGGTTGTAATACAAAACTTATAGAAATCTTAAATTGTAGTTTGTAGTAGCCAGGTAGGATTGTTAAGTTGCATTTTAATTACTTGTTAGTTGCATAAACACTTAATGTATACTATAAACTAAACAGCAGTCAACTACCGTGAAATTATTAACGATTATGTTAATAAATTGAAGAGCATCCATGTACAACATAAAAACTTCATGCTTTATGACACAGATAGGAAAAGTAAAAATTTTGTTTTCTATCTGAGTCTTAATTGGCTTCAGGTAGTCTAATTAATTAATGTGCACAAAAAACATGCTTCTAGCTTATATTAAGAAAACATACAAGAAGGTTCTAAACAAAATAAAATCAAAACATGAAAGTTAAAATATTACCTTTGTATAAAGCTCTTTCGTAGTCATTTTGTTTATCTTGTAACTATAATTGTTAAGTTAAATAAATTATTTCTTCAATATTATTTCACCACGAGGTCAGAACTTATTAAATCCATTTTAGAAAGAAGGTAGATTCGAATTATTACTAATTTCTCAACTCAACACCACCTCAACACGACGAAACGTCATTGATTGTTATTGACATTTTACGAGACAGTGTTATCAGCTGTTCCATCTGGTGAGCCGTAAACTCTTTACTCTGAATAATTTCCTTTCTATTTTACTGTTTCCCTATTTCCAATAGGAAATGGAAAAGTCTAATAGGAGTCTCATTAGATCATAAAAACAGCAGACAATGCGGAAAGTAGGGAAAGTGCTTATCTTTATTTTCCCACGGGTGTTACCAGATAAAATATTGCGCAAATAGGTCAAAGTTGCGTTTTGTTTCATTACACATTACACATGCACTTTTTGAAATGTCAAATACATTATTTAATTTTTTTATTGCTATTGTACCTAGGTACTTTAGTTTTGATTTAAATAAATAATACAATAAGTTGGCGCTGTAATATTTTATTACATATTTTTGTTACAATCCAGCCTTTGATACTCTCAATAGCCTCGTTGAAGCCTAATTCTTTTCAATACAATAAAGAAGTTTCATTACATAATCATGTTCACCGAATGGCATGCTACTGTCGTGTTATACCTAAATTCATGATTCCTACTTTTCACTTGTTTTCTTGAGATGGGAACCATGCCTGGCAGGCTTCTGTTGCTATTTCACAAAGGGCGGTGAAAGTCTTGCCTCTGGAGTCGTAGTCTGCAAGAAAGTTATGATATAATATTAGGTCACTTCATGCGACTGGTATCCGATAGTTGCAGAGACGGGCCATTTGTACCAGGATACCTACTGGTAGCGTCGTGTGCGTTTCATACTACTTCCTATTCCTACTAATATAATAAATGCGCAAGTAGATAATAATGGGCTTCATTTGACATTTGAAGTCATGTTTGAAGCCCATATTTTGTCCTTATATGGGCAAAATATGGATACGAGAAATGGGCTTCATTTGATATCTGAACTGACGACCAAGATCATATCCATGTTTTAGCAGGTAGCCATTTTGCTGGTAGCCTCCCGGGCTATTACTCTTGTTTTTAATTTACGAATGTTAAACCCTAACGAAGCAGTGAGGATTAGTACCTACCTACTTAGGTTGTTTCACACAAAGAAAAGTTAAACGTTAAAAAGATTGATTTTCATAATTTCTAAATAGGTACCTAAATAAATGGTCATTTCATTGTATCTCACTCACCTGAAGGCCCCCTCTTCCCGAACATAATGCCATTCATGGGAGCATTCTTGTAGTTCGCTTCGCTTACTTGCACCAGTGATAATAGCACGACGAAGACGCAGGCTACGGCAATGGTGAGTCTCAGCATGTCTCCTGAAGCCATCTGGAATAATTAAAATGTTTTTTTTTAATAGTTACCTACTTACCGAATACGAAAAACCAAGGAAGGTAGGTTATGAAGATCAATTTAATAATATTTAGCTACATAAGTACAGATAATCAAAGCCATAAAAGGTAGTTTTATGTTGAGATTTTCTATGAGAAGGATCCTAGGTACTAAAATGTGGAAAAACTTATGGCATTCAGAAAACTGATAGATACCTAGCTGCATTAAATTAATTCTACAAAAAGTCACTTAATAAATATCTGAATACCAACAGCTTGTAATCACGAACAAAATCATGTATTGTATTGAATACCTTTTTGAAAATTGTGTTTTTATTGCTGGTATCCCTCTCGAGTTGTGCTGGCAACTGATGCTGCTCCAAGATTTTCCCGCCATTTTATACCGGCAACTTCAAAATGGCGCCTTACTCACCCTCACCGGCCACTTATTGGATTACTGGATACTGACCGCATATAATGAGTAGATATGGGACGAAACCACAGGGATTAGAACTTTGTTAGTGCATAAGATTAGCAATATTGGAGAATTAACTGGCGGCCGGCGGCACAGAATAAATAATAGTGCCGGCGGCGTATAACGCCTTGAAAATGCTTTTGCTTTGTGTGAAGATAGAAACGTTGTTAAGCAAACTAACTTATGCAGTAGGTAGGTAAGTACTTTAATTAAGATGAATGCACTTGCAGTTTTGCACTTTCAGGTGCTTTCAGGAAAAAGTGTTAGAGCAGGTACTGTACTTGCTCTAACTCATTTTCCTGTGTTTCCTAGTACTTGAGGTGCTTAGGTACTTATGTATAGGTATGTATAGGAACCATACAAACTACTCATCAAAGTTTGAAATTAGTTGCAAATCTGGCATTCTGCTATGGGCTTAAGACAACACATAAAAGTTTTTTTGCATTTACGAAAAATTCTCTAAAAGTCAGATTACCGCTTTTGATACTAATCGACTCTAATAATAGGGTATTTTACTGTTGTTGAAATGTAGATATTTATTGATGACGTTAAAAAATATTGCAATTAAGAATACCAAATGTGAAAAAATAATTTGAATCTGTTTTATAATAAAAGAATTATAGTCTGTTTGATTTTGACTATAGCTGTCCCTTTCTAAAACGAAATCTTCTATGGCGTCACTATGACGCTACTAACCCACTGACGTCACTAAGATAGCGTCCTGTCCTTGTCTAATTATAAAGTTTGAAGTCCTATATCTTTGAAAATATTCAAGACTAGCTGACCCAGCGCGACTTCGTTCCCGTGGCCCTACCCCCTACTCTACCCAACCCTACCCGTACTCTACCCCTATCCGACACTACCTCTACCCTACCATACCCCTACCCTACCATACACCTACCCTACCCTACCCTACCCTACCCCTACCCCTACCCTACCCTACCCTACCCTACCCCTACCCTACCCTACCCTACCCTACCCTACCCCTACCCTACCCTACCCCTACCCCTACCCTACCCCTACCCTACCCTACCCTATCTTTACCCTACCCTACTTCTACTCTACCCCTACTTACCCCTCCTCCCCCTATTTTCTCACCGTTAAAACCTTCCTTGGACTGCCACGAACATTTCAAGACCAAAATTAGCCAAATCGGTCCAGCCGTTCACGCGTGATGTCGTGACCAAGGGAAATAGGGATTCATCACTACTTAGTATAAAACAAAGTCGCTTTCTCTGTCCCTATGTCCCTTTGTATGCTTAAATCTTTGAAACTACGCAACGGATTTTGATGCGTTTTTTTTAATAGATAGAGTGATTCAAGAGGAAGGTTTATATGTACTTTTTATCCCGATATTCCCACGGGAACGGGAACCACGCGGGTGAAACCGCGGGCGGCCGCTAGTTTTTATATATATAGATAATTCAAAATGAAAACTTTTTTGTGTAGCTAATATTTCGAAAAATATTTTAAAGAAATAAAAAAAAATCAGTAAAATACCGTATTATCCATCGAACAGGAGCTCGACATAGCAAAATGCAAATGAGAGTAGATCTATACATATAATAAAATCGTAGACTTTCCGTGTCTGTACATTGAAGATATTTGCAAAAAAAATACCAGAACATGTTAGAAATAAGCAATAGAGCGTATAAATATCTTTTTTTAATTTTTTGTCTGTTTGTCGGTTTGTCTGTTGTCCTGTTTGTCTGTTTGTTTGTGCCGGCATCACGCAAAAACCACTGAACGGATCTTTATGAAATTCTGTACGAAGCCAACTGGTTACTCTGAAAAACTTTTTGTCGCGTAAAAACCCCTTATTCCTACGGGAAAATACAAAAACTGATTCTTACTAAAATAGATGGCGCCACATGATTATGAAAATACGTTATATTTAATCGCTGTCTCAATTAATATTGAATCATGGTTATTTTTTTTACCTGCTTTAAAACATAATATAAATTGAAACCCATCCAGGCCCATATAAAATCATAAAAAAAAAATCATGTTATTTATGTCATTATAACTACTAAGCAATAGATGGCGCAGGAAGTCAGTAAGATTACGATATACCTGTCACAAAAGTACATTTGAAGTAGGGTGAAAGCCCCCTCTGTTGCCACTTTAAGATGTTTTTCTCTTCTATCGCCTATAGTCTTAAGTAGGTATCTATAAAATACAAAATTTATATCTAAAATTGTCAAGAATGTATCTTATACTTCTCTTTAAATTTTTAAATTCTTACAATAAAAAAAATACTAAAAAAAAATAAACTGACTCCAAAAAGTAATTTTCACCTGAAAAGGAAAAAAATATATAAACACATCTTAGATTTCTGCGCGAACTGTCCATATAAATAAAACACTTTTACGGATTTTTTTCACGCAATTTATTTAACAACTTGGTTAAATTTTAGTTGTTTTTAGAGACATTTACCAAATAAACCAAAATATCTCTAAAAACAACTAAAATTTAACCAAGTTGTTAAATAAATTGCGTGAAAAAATCCGTGAAAGTGTTTTATTTATATAAAAAATATATCTTTAATTAAGGTACCTTTTTGAGGTCGGTGCCAGTCAGTTTATTTTTTTAAATTACTTTTTATTTCTTAAGTTTTAGTTTATATTGTACCATAATATACCCACATATCGAAAACTACTAAACCGATTTTGATGAATCTTAGACTGTTCTCAAAGTAAGAATACACCTAATTTAAATCAAATATAATCATCTCGATATGCCTTTAGATTTCGAGAAATTCGTGGACAAACATAGAAAAAAACATATAACTATACGTATAGTTACTTACGAAATTTAGTTTTATTTTAGTCAATTAAAAACCTATTTTTTAAACTTAAAATGTGCGAAGGGTGCCGATTGATGTGTTTTTTGTTAATCAAATTTTAAAAGATACATCGAGAAATCAATACTTAACTAACTTAGATAAAATAAAATTAATACTAATTTGATGTTAACTGAAAAACGTTTATTGAATAAAATTCCTAAGTCATAAGGAATTCTTATTATTGTTATTATGACTTAAAAGTCATAGATAAAAAGTATATATTAAAAAGCAAAAGTTATTAACGAAATGTTTAAAGCTAAGTAAGCACTAGGGGCAGTGGCCAAGACTGAAGTTTTCACCCTATTGATGTAATATTTCTATTTCTCATTTCCACTCGACGCTAGATGTCGCTACAGTAAGTATAGTGCCACAAACATATCTGACCCGGTGACAGTGGTGGTGGAGGAGCCACTAGCAATACAAAATTGACTGTCAAAATGGACTGCCGGCAGTCAACAGTATATTTAATACCAAAAAATAACCACTGTGTGAAATAAATTTGTCGCAATGTAGACAAAATGATACCAATGTCATTTTAAAAAATTTGCTCATAAACGATATGTGGCCAGTACGTAGATATATAGTGCGACAAAGCTTTTCTGTTCCGGTGATAATCTTTGGAACTAAAACAGTTTTCATACGACAGTCCACTTTGACAGCTAATTTCGTATTGCAAGTGGCTCCTCTGTCACGGTCGTCACCGGAACACACAGGAGTGTGGGACTATACCACAGAATAAATAATAGTGCTAAGTAATAGTACTATACCTACCATTTTTTATGCCATTTAACCGGCTCTGGCTCCTTATAGGCCTTCAGCCGTAGGTACCTAGGTACTTTCCACTTACCTATTAAATAAAATAATGGAATATTAAAAATAGTTTTCATTCTAACTTATTTACTTATTCATTTATTTACTAGGAAAGCTTACATAAATGATTTTGATTAAAATTTAAATAATTAAATGGTACTTATTTATATCATTACATTTTATACCTGTTACTTAAAGAAAGTTAATTACAAGCTCTCACAAATAGGAAATGTCAAAATACTAGCCTTCCGCCCGCGACTTCGCCCGCTCGGACTAAACGACAACGTTATCCTGCGGGAATGTTATATTTTTCAGGGATAAAAAGTAGCCTAAGGCAGCCATTACACAGTCCATCCAGATCGCGATCACTGATCGTGATCTTGATCGCGATCGAGATTTACTATGTAGATATTTTGCGATCAAGATCGCGATCCGTCAATCAACTTCGTACACAGTCAATCTGGATCGCGATCATTGATTTTGATCGCGGATCGCGATCCAGCTTGACTGTGTAATGGCTGCCTAAGTATGTCACTTTTCAGCTGCCAAACTGTTCCCATGCCAAAAGTCACGTCACGTCGATCCGTTGCACTCATTTTGACGTGAAAGACGGACAAACAAACAAACCCACTTTCACATTTATTTATTATGGATACACACAATCTCTTTTTCATTTTATTGTAAAAATATGATTGACCTGATATTATGCATTACTAAGTAAGAACTTCTGTTTAAATCGTGAAAGCGCGCATGCTGCTGAGCCAGACCCACACTAAACGATAATACGCGCTCTAATCGCGCGCGGCTAGAGTGCGCTCCACCAGAGCTGGTGGAGTGGTCGGAGTGGACGTGCTTCGTGCGATCCAAGAGAACAAATAAGATTTACGATTCATGATCCCCAATCTTCGATCGTGGTTGGCCAATCCAAGATGGATCGTTTGGTGTGGTTCAGTCTTATGAATCTAGCGTAGAATAGATCTAGGTATTGCCCGCTAGCAAGCAACGTCGAAGAACGAAAGACGGCTGTTCAAAATAATCATTATCATTATACACTGTTATGTGTGATACATGCATTTTTGCGTATAAAAACAATATGAAAATACTAGCTGTTGCCCGCGACTTTGTACGCGCAGTGTAGTGACTTTTGTGTTAAGATAAGTTATCACAACTTACTGTAAATCGAGATTTGACAGCCTAAACCGACCTATATAGCGGTTTAAATTTAAATCGAGATCGGTAACAACAAGTAGCTAAATGGGATTTAAAATAAAATCGAGATGCAACTGGCCCCTTTTGATTTATGAAGAAGAGAAGTGAAGTTTTTTTTTCTCGCCTCTAAGGGATTGCAGACTTCAGTATTTAATTTGACATAAATTTCAGCTTGATTTCCCACGCATACTTGAGAAAAAGTTTCTTGACAGACGGACTGATCTATGAATGAGGGCTCAACTATGTTCATGCAGCATATTATTATGATAACAACATACCATGTTCATGTACTAGCCTGCTTTAGACCCTTTTAGTAGAGAATAGGACTTCAAGAAGAGCGTTATGAAATCTAGGCAACAAACACACATAACTAAACGAACACAAAAGTCACTACACCGCGCGTACGAAGTCGCGGGCAACAGCTAGTAATTAATAAATGTTTGGTCATGAGATGGTTGACCAAAATCTGGAGCTTCTGTTTCACAAACCTTAAACGTCGTAAAATAGTTAACTAACTCAAAGAGTAATAAGTAGAGTAGTAATATGAACTAACTTTCTTGATATCTGTGCCTTATTCTTACCTATGGTATTCTGAGAATCTTGTTTTGCGAATATGGTATTCTGAGAATCTGGTATTTTGCGAATCTGGTATTCTGAGAATCTGGTGTTTTGCGAATATGGTATTCTGAGAATCTGGTGCTTTGCGAATCTGGTGTCTGGTAAATTAATTCAATAAGTAACATGATAACAAAACACCGTTTACTAAAATTAATCTATGTAAGTACTGTACGATTTAATTAATGATATTCGAGATCTTGAAATGAGCTGCTATGCCACAGTATTAAGATCTTAACACTGTGGCTATGCGGTGGAGGTGTAGAGTACCCCTTAATAACCCCTTGAGCCTTCCGCATAGGAACATCTAATTATAGTGTACCACAATACAAGTACCTGCACTCTTCACTACATAGTATAAAACAAAGTCGCTTTCTCTGTCCCTATGTCCCTTTGTATGCTTAAATCTTTGAACTACGCAACGGATTATGATGCGTTTTTTTTTTAATAGATAGAGTGATTCAAGAGGAAGGTTTATATGTACTTTTTATCCCGATATTCCCACGGGAACGGGAACCACGCTGGTGAAACCGCGGGCGCCGCTAGTCTCATATAAATAAACTCGCAACATGTACAGACCGAGACTGCGACTCCAAAAAGTGTGAATCGGATTGTGCCCGAGTCGGTAGGTAGGATAACAAGTGAAGTTAATATCTTATTTAGCAATTAGGTCACTTATTACTATAATAGTATCCCCATGACCCATCATCAGATGCAGCAATCTTATTAGGAGCCATTTAGGAGCCGATCAATTTGTTTTATTTCTCTAAGGACCAAATGCAATTTTACTTTGGTATAAAAAGGGCACGCGACTTGGATCACGCATCATTCTTCGCACAGCTTCAGTTGACTTCAGTTCAGACAACGTCTAAGGTTTGTTCAGGATTTAAATTCTGTCTTTGCCCTTCCCGTTGGCAGATACAGGACTAACTATCCAGTAACTAAAGCTTACTGACGCAAAATAAGAGCAAATCTTTTAATACAGATTGCTCATATAGAAGTGTAGGCGTTATCGTCAAAAGCAACTTAATTCAAGTAGCATGAATGAGTATTATAAACCAGAAATTACTTAAT